>CM041786.1:84586829-85821969 GCA_023375725.1 Nephotettix cincticeps | reverse complement strand
CAGTCTTCTAATAACCCTGGGACTTGATGGGAGTCAACATCTTACACTAGGCTATTGTAAGTTTGAACACAAAAAACTATAAAGCACACAAAGAAATGAGATTAATAATGTGTAAAAATCGTTTTAATTGGACCCCACATTTTGTCTTGTATAATAGTACAACAGTTCTTCTTTAACTCACATTCAACATTGGGTTTGTCAAGACTCACAGTACAGGTACACATTAAACAAACTAGATATTGTATTTACAGTTCTCTTACAAACCTCTGACATATTACAATAATTCAGTGTGAAACGTTTCACATAAAATACATATCACTTTACAGTTCTCCTCAACGTGGTTTCTAGAAAATACACACAGTACAAGTACACATTAAACAAATGACACCAGTGAATATAGTATTTTACAGTTCTCCTCAACATGATTACTAGAGAAAATACATATAGACAGTACATATCATATTTACAGTTCTCTTATAATTCACTTACAACATTCAGTAGAGAAGACAGGGGTATAAGTAAACATGAAACAAAAAAAACCAGTGAATTAAATGTAATTGAGACAGTTGTAGGATGGATTATTTATGTTTGATTTCAGTCTTCTAATAAGCCTGGGACTTGATGACAGTCCATTGTGTTCAAAGTCAATCTTAACACTAGGTTAATGTAAGTTTGATGATAAAAAACAACTATAAAAGCACACCAAAATAAGTTAGTGCACAATCAATGAATAATGACTAAAAATAAGTTAGTGTACAATCAATTAATAATGTGTAAAAGTCTTATACAAATTCAATTTTGTTTTGTAACATAGTACAGCATCTTACATAAAAGTCTCAAATTTCATGCATATACTAGATCATAGTACAATCAGTACTGATCAGAGTACAATACCACATAATGATTTATTTGTAGGTAAGAGTGCAACGGAGTACACGATTGCTAGAAATGTTAGGGAGATAGATCATCGATTGACTTGTGGTGATGATATTGAACTTTACTCTTTTAGTTGTATTTATGACATGTTTAGCATACAAACTAAATTTTAATACCATAGGATAGTCATATTTTGATACCTCTAAACTGGACACTTTGTATATTTCTTTAGATACATTGAGAAAGGTACATAACATTATAAGGTAAGCCAGAAACAACATTAAAGGTTAAAATCAAATAACAAGTTGATGTGTTGTGAATTTGATCCGGGATCTGTTGCACTCACACTTGCACACTATTGCACACAAACACATACTTATTGTAAATATCAAACAACTATAGGTCGGATGAAACAGTTAAAATTAAACACCATCAATAAAACATGTCTTGCCTCTTGTTCCAACAACTGACCCAAACTTGATCTAGAATCTGCTGAATTCAACATTATTTCAGGTAACTAAATATAAATAATGATAGCAAAATGTTGTATTGTGATATTGGTAAAATATTGAAATTTGTCACTTTATAGTTCATAGCCAAACGAAATATTTCTATCAATTAATACTTAGGCAATTTGAAAATGTTTGTATTGACTTCCCTGTGGGAAATAAAGTTGGATCATGGATATGTCTGAAGGTAATGGTCTCAGTTCGTCTAAACAGCTGTTCTTATTATTTTATATTAAACATTCAATATAATAGTTCTAATAGTTTCTATGGAAACCTGTTATATGTTTTCTATCTTAAAAATCGTCAACGACCCCCAGAGCTAAGACATATCCATGTCAAAAACGTATTTGGGGCACAGACGACTCAAATAATAAAGAACCTGACTACAACATCAACCATTTTATTCTTGATACTTGATACTTGATAAAATCTAGGGAAAGATTGCACTGCGACCTGAGATCTATTGTGCCCCCCAGACTAGTCTCTAGTTCTTGCCTAGAGAACCCCCTCTAGTCCTAATGCCTTAATAAAGTTTAGTATAACGAGGGGTTCTAACTTTGGAAAATCCTCCACCACCACCTGGTGTGTTCCCAAGCTTCTGGCTCTCTTCTGACCTATCGCGTCACACTCAGCCAATAGGTGTCTAGGTGTTTCCTCCCCAGATTGGCAGAAGCGGCATTCACCCTCTTGGACAATGCCCATCTTGCTCAGATGACCCCTGGGCCTACAGTGTCCGGTTAGAAATCCTGTCCTTAGATCGTTTTTCTTAAGCCTGATCATGGTCTCAGACCTTCTTATATTATGCACTCCAAGCATTTCCTTAGCCTGTCGGCATCCTGAATGAACAGTCCAGGCTTTCCCTCTGGCTTCCTTCTCTTCCTCCTTTAATTTCTTTTTGAAAAAGGAGTCCTCCAGTGCACAACCTGGCTCCGGTCCAACAAAGGGGGTGGCTGCCCCTACCCTAGCCAGTTTTTCTGCTACTTCATTCCCCTGGACACCTTGGTGCCCAGGTATCCAAAGTAGTGACAACTTGTTGCTCTTCCCCAATTGATCTAGACTGCTCCGACAGTCCCAGACCATCTTGGATCTGAAGGCTGCTGAGCTCAAGGCTCCAATGGCAGCCTGGCTATCTGAGAGGATCACAATCTCCCTTTTCATGTATCCTCTGCTTAGGTTGAAGTGTGCACACCTTTCTATGGCCTTGACCTCTGCTTGGAATATGCTGGGGGAACGCCCCAGTGATTCGTTGTATTTGATCCTGGGACCAAATACCCCTACACCAGTCCCCTCCTCGGTCTTGGAGCCATCAGTATACCACCTGATGAACTGATTCCTGAGGGAATCCATTTTATTCACTTTATTGTTGTATGTTTTAGTTAGGTCAATACTACACTTATATATATAGCCGAAAACATATACAAGTACAAGTGAGGAACTCGAGTGAGTGTAAATGACTATCCTTGAGTGCAAGTCGCATGTGCATATAGATACTTTTTCTATGTTAAGAATGTTTGTCCCGGATAATGTTGAGGAATTTTTCAAAACCTCATGAAAGAGTTAAATATTAATCCTACTAAAACTACAATTGCAGAATAATTGGTTATTTCAAGAATTGTCTGCTTCTAAAGTTGATTGGACAATAAGTATGAAACCAAATACTGTCAAAGGCTATGTATGTAGGAGGTTGAGTCAATTGTATAAAAATAGAACTTGAAAAAACAAAAATTCAAAGTGGGAGATGGAGGATATAAACATGTGTCCAATTGAACATGTCGTGCAGATGTAAAGAATACAAGTTCTAGAGGAAGAATTATTAAAGAGTAATTAAACAGAAAGGAGAGTTGTATATTAGGTGGTAAGGATTTATAAGTAGGTCATGGATTAATACTAGTGATATATTGAGATAGATGGACACTATAACAAAAAATACTAGGTGTAGGTGTTGATGCTGGTGTGAGTCTTGCGCAGTACGCAGTACAGTGCATTTAAGAATAGAAAATTGCCGATATCTCGGAAACTAAGAACTTTTTGATATCAACACCTTCTAATTATGTCCGATCTCACCAAGGCGCATCTTTTGGCATACTTTTTTCTGAAAAATTTTCAGCCAAAATTATTGTGCAAAAATCTGGTCGTTTTATACAATGGGACTTGGCATATGGCGGGTCTAGGTTATGAATGATATACTAGACATAAATGCTACCATGTAATTTTCAAGTTAGAAAATTGCCGATATCTCGGAAACTAAGAACTTTTTGATATCAACACCTTCTAATTATGTCCGATCTCACCAAGGCGCATTGATTGGCATAATTTTTTTGAAAAATTTTCAGCCAAAATTATTGTGCAAAAAATCTGGCCGTTTTATAACAGTGGGACTTGGCACATGTGAATGTGGTTTTATTTTGCATAAAAATGATGTTGTATGATATTAGGCAGTGGTAAGGATTTCTAAGTAGGTCATGGAAATAATAGTAAGATAGATGGACACTATAGCAAAAATTAATAGACATGCTAAATGCAGGTATAAGTCTTGCGGCAGTGACATGAGCCGGCACGTGGCGCAGTGTGTTGCGGGGAGACTTGGGATTTTAAAACTCTGTAAGGTATGTGCTTTGTGAAATATTTGCTTATTTTTAATGAAAATGATGTTGTAAAGAATCATACACTACATTGGTAATAAATAAAAGGTGGGATTTTTACTTGTGGTGTGTATCAGTGTTATGTACCGCATCGATTTTCGGGCTTGTAAGATGTGTTCTTTGTGAAATATTTGTTTATTTTTAATGAAAATTATGTTCTAAAGCATCATACAGTATATTGGTAATGAATAAAGGTGGGAGTTTTAGGGATTAAAACGAGATGTCCAAAAATTAATCCCAAAATGATTTTGAGCTAAAACGGGGTTTTTTCTATTAAAATGGGGAAAATGTGCTGATTTTGGGTTAAAAATGATGGTTTATGCCCTATAATGTGCGAAAAATGTGACAATTTTGGGCTTAAAATGGTATTTTTCAATAATTAAAAATGGGGAAAATGCCTATTCGGGCTCAAAACCCGGGGTTTGTATCTACTAGTCTTCCATACAAAGTATGCTGTCATAAACATAGTATAAAAGTTAGCTATTTATCACTTTAGGTGAGACACCCTATATTGAACCGGCTCTCCCATTTAAGGTGTCTCGAATTGATTTTGGATTATCCAATGGGAATAGTATGGTGAAGTAAAAACCTTTCGACCCCAAGGAACGATTCACAAAAATGTTTTCAACCAAATTCATCGATTTCTGAATCCAGAAATTGAGGGTATGAATAATAGAAACGTGGAAATTCGCTTCCGGCCTCACGTAATCGGGCGCCGTTGGATCTAGTTTTAACTTCAAATTCCTAGCAGAAAGTATCTTATTTATTAACCAGGGTCCCAATCCGAACCCCGGCTATCTGAACGTCCACGACTAATCCGAACAACCTGATGGGAGAAAAAGGTAACTGAGTTTAAAGTAAAACTAAAGCAATGTAATCTCAATCATAAGTTCAATTTACCCTACAGCACAGCAGTATCACTGATTACACAACCCATATAGCACATTTACGTATCTAATACGTATTAGATATATACCGATGCAACATAGTACGTATTGGACACTATTCGAAATTACTTCGAACACAATGTTAATTAAATACAATAGCTATGATATCGTCTTTTGACGAAACAAAGAAATTCAGTTAGCCAATGCTAAGTTGCAAACATCGTTTCATAAATAGTACCTGGTGACCGAGCTTTGCTCGGATAAAATAAGACATGTATTTTACAAGTTAGTTAGCAAAATTAAAACAAATTTACTGCTCAATGAAAACATTTATGTGGTTTAAATAAAACCGTTTTAATACGCCTTAATTAATATGGCATAAATACTGACCAAATATATAGCCCTCGGGTGGGGATCGATCACGCGACCATGCATACGTGAGATCTAAGCGCTTAAGCTACGGCGTCAGCCGATTTCGCGTCGTCGTTTAACCTCAATTACCTCAATTAATTGTTTTAGCTAACCTTATACTGAATTTAAATGTCCATACTGTTTGTTATTATTATCCTGTGATCAACTGATTTTGTTAGAAACGGAATGAGGATTGAAAAGCAAAAGATAAATTTAATTTACACCAATTATTTGGTTTGTTACAGTAGCTTCAAGCAATACAACGAATACGTTTTCTATCAAAACACGGAAGATTTTGGAAATACTCTTTCCTGCTTTTATTTCGCACAGTTATGTTACCCTAAAGTTTTTACAAATTGTTTAGTAACCTGATAATTTTACATTTATTACATACATAAAATAAATATTTATGAAAAACCTCTATTCACATATTGTTCTTTGCCGTCTTCAATCAAGAACTGTCAAACGTTTATAAACAGCTGTTTTGGTTTGCATTGTTTACATTTGATTCTCCATAAGCGTAATGTTAAATTTTTAGATTTTAAACTTAATATTACAGTAAAACACGAATTTTCCTGGACATTAGACCTATCTAGAACTTATTTTCTACTCGGAAATTAGTTATTTTCAAAATTTAAAGAAATTCCTCGGTGCCGTTTTCGAGATCCGTGTGCAAATATATATATATATATATATATATATATATATATACAAACCTTGCTCGTATTATAGTATTGGATAAAGCATTCGGATATAGCAGTATACCCTACTGCTCGAGATAGCGTAGGGTGATGTCTATTAGCTACACTCACAGTAGATCACATATATTCGATTCTCACGGTTCAAATTTTTAACATCGCTTTTTAGCGAACTACTTTACGAACATTTGAGTTCTTCTCCAGCTATGACTGCGATTGCGTAAAAACATAAATGAACGGATACTTATAATCCGTTCCTCTCTGGTAAAAAGTAGGCATAAAAGACAGCACTGTTTTATTATGGATCGTTTTTAAATGTCAATGTGTGTGTCGTATTCTTGATCTCTAATGATTAATCCATAACCGGTCTCTGAGGGAACACTTTATGCAGTTCAGACAAAACATATTATGTAGGAGGAAAATCTATTTGAACTGTGATAAGACGGAAGTTAATTTGTCTAAATACACAGTTCGGATTTTATTTCCTTGTTATTGTAATTTATAATAAAAATTTACTCTGCATTTCTTATAATCCGAACAACTTAGTAATCCAAACAGGGTTTGGTTCAAATTAATTCTGATTACCGGGACTCCGGTGTAGGTGAGGACACAGTTGGAAAACCTTTGCTTTTTTTATGGGTTATTGATCGGTGGAACTGATTAGCACAAAGATTAGTTTCCATTTCGTTAAGTAACCGGAATCACCGAAATATTTTACCGTGAGTCCGGCAACTAATCAAAGAGGAACTTGTATGATAATCCTTAGATTGGTGGATTCCTATCCTTTGTTACTTGTGTGGCTTAGTGTAGCCGTATAAACAACGGTACAGCAATAGACTGCTGGATATTCCATGCGGTTATTTTATCGATAGCTCAAATTTACCATTACGTTATTAATAATCACAATCTGGAAAAACCTAATCCTCAATTTTCAACTCGAATCTAAAATCTATCTAACCTGAATATGTCATTTACTAGCCTAACGGTTAGCGTCTTGGACTTCGGTGCAAGAGGTGACGGGTTTGATCCCCGGGATGTCCACAAAATTTAGATTAGAATATTCATTAAATAGTATACTACAAAGATGCATAGCCTAAGGTGAGTCTGCCATTGGCAAAAAAGATTTCAAACAAATCTTATATATACATAACGGCCAACGGCTGAAGGTACCTAACGCGCGTTAGCTCACGATAGACTCGAGACTCAATAACGTTTACATTCATCTATCCTGCACCTGACAAATCAATTCAACTACTGTCAACTGTTCGTGATTTGTTTTCATATCTAACCTAACCTGTGTATAGTTGGGCCACAATTAAAAAATACATTATTAGGCAACGTTTTTGGCATTGATGTTTGATTCAGTTTTTGTATTGTGGTATTTCAGGAACTTTGCCAGGGATATAAATAATTTCAACCTTAACGGGATATTTGATGATTTGTAACATTGTATTTATGATTCCCAAGCAACTTACGATTCAGTTAAGGAATTTAAATACAAGCACTACGCAATTGGCTGTGAAAAATGCTGTTTCAAAGCAAGGGAAAATATTTAATAAACTTTTTTTAGGATCGTCTCAGAAGAAGAGGTGAGTTCTCTCTAGGCCATATCAAGGCTTTTAAGTCTGAACTAGGCCTAACCTTAACTGAAAACACTCATTAGGGACTGGAATATGTCAGGCCAGTAAAATCTAATCTAAGTACAGATTACCTTTTACACTTTTTTAAAATCAATCTCAAGTGAAATTTTTTGCTTTATAACAAACTAATTAAGAATAACAGTTCTTTCCATCCCGCGAAAGAACTTTTTTGACGATTTTATATGATTTTTAGGCAAAAATATGACATTGAAACCATCCCGCCTAGCTAGATTTTGTGGGAACTGGGGTTTTGGGTAGGGAAAATCACAAAAATGCATTTATCTCACTCTGTAATTAAGAACAACACCTAAACGGAACAGAAGAAAGTTTTTCCGTCTTTTAACTTTTTTGACTGAAACAAGACACCCTTCAACCATCCAGTAAAGCGATTTGCGAGTATCGGGGTTCTGGGCGGGGAGAAACAGGATATTTTTGGGAATCTGGGATAAAAAGGGTAAAAAATACCTCTGTCCAATACTGGTTGTATTACATTACATAGGATAAAAAATACCTCCGTCCAATACCTGTTGTGTTACATTGTAATGTAGGAAATATTGCAACATACAGCCCTCAGAGTTAGGTTGGTTATTGATAGTATAAAGTATTTAAATGGATAAAAAAGATCAATAGCTAACCCTATGACACCCTTCAATCATCTAGTTAAGTTTGGGGATCTGCAGGAATCAGGGCTCTGGGCTGGGAGAAATGGGATATTAATGGGAATCTGGGGTATAAAGAGTATAAATAACGTAACTCCACAGAGGGCATTATGTCGGCAGTATCATGTACATTATGATGTAACATAAGGAGTATTGGTCGAAAGTATTTTAAAATTTTTTCCGGATTCCCTAAAATATTCCGTTACTCCCTGCCCAGAATCTTGATTCCCACAGATAGCCAAGCTTGACTGGATGGTTGTAGAGCGTCTCGTTTCGGTGAAAAAAAGCTAGAAAATGTTAGATAAGCATTTTTCCACAAAGTCGTTCTCCTTATAGAATATAGAATAGAATATTCTCATTTCCATTAAATAACAGGAGTTACATAAGGATTTGCAGCTACAAATAAAAATAACAAAAAATAAAATCTAAATAAGTATGTGATCTTAAAAATAAAAATTGCTTAATTTGGGGAGTTTACATAAATAAAGGTTATACAGTTTAAAAAACAAAATAATCTATTAGGACAAAACATAAACAAAAGAAATTTCTATGACTCATGAGATTCTTTAATTATGTTATTAGAAAAAATGTTATTAGCGAAATAAATGCATCTGAGTAATTTTTTCTGTGTGCAGAAACCCGAATTTCGCAGATACCTAGCTAGAATTGATAGTTTTAGAGTCATATTTTAGTCTATAATCAAACAAAAGTGTCGGAAAATGGTTCTACCACAGATCGGATCTTCTTAATTATTAGGTTGTTAGAAATCTAAAAATGTTCATTCGAGGTCAGTTTGAAAAAAAAGTAGTGGGTACTGTCAAACATCAGATTTTACATTGTAACTGAATCTGTTTACCTACAGCGAATTGTGACATCATATGAGGTACACAAATCTTTTACAAGGCCTGAGCCCCTATCCCAAATTTTTTCAGATTATGTAAAAAATGTCTTCATATTCAATCATAGAAGTTGTTTCTTAAATGTAAAATTGAGGGATTAGGTCACGTGAAATAGGCTTTAATGATATGAGATTAAAAAAAAGCAAAGCTTGCACTAGAACACACATCAAAGAAGAGCAGCCGGGACTGCAGGGGATTTTAGGTAGGTCAGCAATCTTCAGATTGTTGGTTCTACGATTTTGTCATAAATGTCTGCGGCTGTGAATCTGAATCCATGATCTGAGACAGCATAAAACCTGACACAGCTTTGCCAGGAGCTGTACAGACAGGCAGTAGCGCGGTGTGGCCACAGAAACATTTGGACAAAGGGCAGCAGGGTTCTGTGCGTCGACAGGAACAGGAAAAGGGGGGTGACTACTTGTCTGGTCGATTTGCAGCCTGTTGGTAGAACACTTTGAGCGCCATATGAGGTTGTTTTTACTGTTTATTTCAATTATCACCAGCCTTTAATTATATCAATTAAACATAGTTCCTATATTTATATTTAGGCTATTTATTTAATTTTTCCTATTTGTAATTTAAATGTTAATTTTACTGACTCATTTATTTCATCGAATCATCGGTTCTAAAACAATATTTATTTATTGAACTTTTTGGAATAATTACATTAAATAATACTTTTTCAATTTCTTTGGCAAACCATGCTGCGTTGTTAACATTTAATAGGCCTACTATAATAGATTTTAATAGAGTTGTTTGCTAAATTACAGCGTTAAAATAAACACAATATAGTTCACACAATGTATTCAACAGTCAGGAACTCTGTGAATTGAATTTGTGTATCACATGGTCTCTGAGACCGCCGTATTTGTGATCGCTGGGGTTATCCCTATACATCTTCTGGCCCGTGAGCACCAGGAGATCTACCGGTGGAGGTTTGAGGCTGACAGGGCAACTGTCGCGGATGAGGAACGTAAAAACACGCATGCTGAGTGGCAGACCAGCTGGGAGGCCGATTCAAGGGGTCGATGAACGGCGAGATTAATAGCTGATATCCATCCATGGATTGAGCGGAAGCTTGGAGAGGTGATTTCTACGTGACCTCAGTTTCTCTCTGGTCATGGGTACTTCCAAAAATTTCTTCACAAGATTGAGAAGACAGGCAGCCCTAATTGTATATACTGTGCGGATGTCCCTGATACCTTAGAGCACACCATCTTTGCGGGTGGCAGGTGCAGCAAGCTGGTGCTCGAGGTCGGATCTTTGGACCTGAACACTGTATTGGAGGTAATGCTTCGCCAGGACGAGTTGTGGAATTGGGTGGCTCGTTTCATCGAGGCCGTACTGATGGCCAAGAAGAATGATCTTGATAGGCTTCAGTGATAAAAACATTTCCTCCTCTTCGCAAAAAAATCTTTTGTTACTGGTTTCATTAGAAACATGTTACTTGGTAGTCATTAAAATTTATGTATATATATGTGTGTCTGTGAACACGATAACTCTTGTAAAAATGATCCAATCAAGACCAAATTTGGTCGAGACGTGTATTCCTACATTTGCTCGGACGAGGTCGTAACCCAGACATATCGGTCAATCAGAACGGCTAGTTTGGGGGGGTTTTGTACCCCAAAAATGGGGTTTTTGCGTTTTCCCATGTAAAATTTCAAATTTTAACTTTCAATTTTAGAATCAGCTTTTAAAACTTCACAATTTTGTTCCTTAAGGTTGTTCTTTATCTACAACGGATACTGAGATATTAAAAAATCTAAACACATTACATTGTATTCAGGGGCTCCAATACTAATCTAATGGAGGATAAGGAAAAATCAATATTTCCCTTAATAATCAATAGTTTTGGATGAAAATTTGTATTTAGCTTCATGTGGTTGGGATCCATACATTTATGTGAAAAAATCATAGTTAATGTATTCCTCACAGCAGCAAACCTCCATACTCTTTCTCATGTTAATGTTACAGAGAATAGGCAAATTACTCTAATTTATCAACAGGTATTGATTGATCAATATTGTTCATATACTTGTATTATTATTGCAATATTATTGAGGATGAAATTCGCTGAGTACGTAAGTCTGTTGCGACCCCCCGTCGCAGCAGACTTTTAAATTTGTGTCTCAAGGTAGTTCGCAAATTTCACGTTCTTTCCAATTAATTATATTGTGTACATCATCATTGGACCACGGCATGTGTCAGGTCTTTGTTATCACCGCTTGCCATCTTTAGAATACCTTACCCCAGCAGATTAGATCCTTAGAAAGATGTGGCAGCACTATAAAATCTCTATTTTGAGCGGATGTTCTCGGCTGGCATATCCTAGGGGGTTTCCATGTTTTCGGGATTGCTGGCACAAGTATGCTTGAGTATGTGAGAGATGAATACCTAATATTCTTTTAGTTATTTTTTAATTTATTTACATTACCATTATTATTTTAGTTATTAGTATATATCTATAATCTTAATATATCTTCAACTAACAGATATAGTAGAGCAATCAGCTGTTGAAAAGAAAATAGTTATAATGTAAAAAAAGTTCTGGTTCCACAGTATGGAACCCTTTTTGGGCTTTTAAGGAGAACCCCAATTGAGCTACAACAACATTGATGATCCATAAACCTTCTCCATGAAATTTTACCTAAGTGTACCGCTTTTCATGTTAAATTGTCCAACGGTGTCCGAGCACATAAACTTCAAACATACAAATATTTCAACAAAAATATAAACAACCTCTTATAAAAGTGTAGAGTAGTTTTAAAATTGTTATTTCATTCTGTTTTTGTTATTTTAGTTATTTTTTGTCCAAATTTTTAAATTTGAGGTTAGAGTGGATCTATTTGAGGCTCTCTAAAAGTGGTTTACGGACTAATGTCTTTTGTCTGTCTGTCAGTCCGTCTGAGTACAAACCCCAAGACCAAACTTATCGTCCGATTTTTATGAAATTAGAGTGCACTTCGGCTTTGAAATCTATATCTACTGTATATTAGAAATCTATACATGAATGTATCAAAGTTTTGTGAATATATCAGAAAAAATAGATTGTTTATAATACAATTGATGTATTTTAACATGTTCACAGCTACGTGGACGCAAACGCGTCCATGGAGGTACCTGTTTCCCATCCTATCGGACATATTTGCTGCTATCTAGTAGTGCATTTTTTCATGGCATTTTACTGCTACAGGATAAGAGCTATAACTTTGAAACTTGTGCCAGCACTAGTCAATAGTACATTGTATATCGTATCAGCGTAGGCTGTCTTGGACGATGCTGCTACGGGCGCGACAGTGGCCAGGCCTGGGAACTCCTCGTCAGTGAGTCAGACAACTGGCCAAAAAAGCCTAAAACACATTGTAAAGAGTGTATATATATATATATATATATATATATATATATATATATATATATGAAAGAGTGTATTTATATTTATATGAATTTGATATTTCACACCTAAAATCTGTGCAAAATTTGTTTTTATGACTTTTGGTTTAGCAAAATAGTGTTTAATCAACTCGTGGCAGCAAATGCGTCCACGTGACTTTTTTGTGTCCAAGTGATTTTTTGTAATTTTGGTATTTCTTTTATCGATTTAGTGTAAAAAACAATAAAAGAAACATAAACCATCATTTCAAAAATATAAGGATACACAACTTCACTTTTTGACAGTGCAAATCTAATCCCAGGTGCTGGTGGCAGAATATGAGTCCATGGAAGTAGGCGGCCATTTTCACACCTTCAACAGCTGAAGGAGTGAAAAAGAGATCTTTACTAGCATAACAAAAGTACAACGTAAGAATTTAGTGTAGTTTTGCATTTCAGGATAGCGAACAGGGTTTTGGAAAATAGGCTTAGCCGTGAACGTGTTAAAACAGGTTTATTAAAGACGTTATTTTCACCTAGTGCGGCCGAATAGGACTACATTTCCCAAAAAACTTAGTATGGCTTACAAGGCTATAATACTTTAAAATAAAATAACTCTTCAGTCATATATATTTATATTTTGATGTTATAGGAAATTTATTTTCGATGAATCTACAATACCCTCCAATGGGAAAACTCTCAATTTTGGCCACCATCTAAAAAATGTCAAGGAAAACAGCAGAAGAATTGCTGTTTTGAATTCACTTTTTATGAAACACATATCAGATCTTCTCGTTATGGGGAACACTGGAGCTGATATACTCGACAAGGGTTTAGAAATATCTAGGGTAAGTTAATCAATACAAACTTTAACTTATTGCAAAGAATGCAAAGTGAGATGTTTTATGATAGAAATGATAAAAAATATATGTTTTATATTTCAATGAAGAATATTGTCAATGGTTATTTAGTGTTTCTACACTGGAAAATTTGCCAACACACCACTGGATAGATCTAACTTATACATTTATCTGTTAAGATGGGAATGTGTGTTACTTCTTGTAGGTACAGAATTAGGATTTGTTTTTACATTTATTAGACACTTAAAGATGTAAAGATCAACCAGAGTAAGAATTTTTCTCTAGTAAATAAATACAATGTATCCTATATTTCAATGAGTTACCGTACTATTTTTAATGTTTTATTTGGTTATTTTATTAGATTACTACAACATCCTCAGAGTATCATCATCACTCAGAGTATAGTCATCACTTAAAATACTATCAAAGAATGCAAAGTACCGTACCATCCTTAAGTAGGAATTAGGAATACATGTTTTCAAGTTGCAAAGCAAGTAAATAACTTGGAAGCCTTCTACAGACCGTGTCTTTATGAACACCCCAATTTAGCTTAGAATCCAAGATTAAGCCCAGTAATTACTTATAATGAAAATGAATACTTAAAATATAAATTCCCATCCATGAACTTTTCAATTTCTTCAATCCCTACTGTCAAAACTTTGGTGTGAACCAATGTCTTGGGATGCAGTAGGTGCTGGTTTGGTTTGAGACTTAAGTTCAGATAGTCATAACAAAGAACATGTAAGCCTGAACCTACGTAAACATATTAGAATTTTAGGCCTGCCTTGTTTAACATAAGAGTATTTGAAGTTGATAATAAAAAGGAACTGTGTAAATTAAATGGTTAAAAAATAGTCATCAAGTTTTAGTTTATAAAATTTTCAGCAAATTTCTTTCACCTTAATAAAGATTTAAGAAGAATGACCCCTCCGGTCCGAGGTTATGAGGAACTTTTAAGAGTTTGTTATTAGTATTTTATTAGTAGATAACTTGTGTTCTAAGATTTATAAAAAACAATTTAAATAAATAGGAATAAGTTGCTTTTTTACACTCCTTATAAGTATTGGTGTAGTTATAACATTAAGTATTATTTTACATTCCTTATAACAAAATTAAGACACGTGAGTGATGTGAAAGAAATGTAATGCAGGGTATCTGACACCGCCCTATGCGTCTACCGCTTCAAAGGAGTGGGAGAGGTGAAGGTGGTGGGAGGATGAATGAATGAATGAAAATACTTTTTTATTGTGAGGCGAATATAGGACCATATGGTCCTCTCTTACAATTAACCTCAAAATTTGAAAAAAGGATGAAGAGGGCTTGCCCCACAATCCTATCGCTCCTAGCTGCGAACCCTGAACTGGCTATGGTTCTTTTCTAATAAATTTATTTGTAGTTAAGAAAGGCTGTAGCTGTTTAAAGGCGGCATTTTGTGTAGTTTGGATTTTCAATAGATCAAAAGTTGGAATTTTTTACAGTAAAAGCTTTATTTTCTTTGGGGGCCCAGGACATTGCCTCGAATGCATCACTGTTGCTACGCCATTCCCAATAAGAAAAACCATTAGGTCCCTTAGACAAAATTGTGTTTATCACAGACAGTAAATTTAAGTTATTATGGAAATGTTTTTCAAATTATATTATTCAAATGGCCTGACCATTTTTTAGTGCAGTATTTTTTTGTGTGAAAATTTTCATTTTTTATTTAAATTTCACTTTTGGGTGGTTTCATATTATTTTTGACACTTATAATTATAAACTATGAATTTGTAATAAAATTCTTCAAGTTTTTTTTAGAAATTGGGAATTTTACATGTTTAAAGGTTTTCAGGCATTGTGAAAATGAAAAATTACCCAGAGATGGTGGATTTGTGCTTATATACAAATTTTCACTTAAATTAATTTTACCACTGGTGTAGGTTGTTCATATATGTATCTAGTACCTGGTGACCGAGCTTTGCTCGGAATAAGACATAAATAAGACAATAATGAGAATAAGACATGTATTATAAAAATCAAAACACATTTATTACTCAATGAAAAAATTTATGTGGGTTAAATAAAACCGATTTAAAACGCCGACACACTACTGCTAGACCACGGCGTCTGCCAAATGAGCGACACCATTTAAGGTCTTTTAGCCAACCTCAATTGTTTTAGCCGATCATTTACTGTTTATTTATCCATACAGTTATTATTAGCCTGTGATCAACTGATTTTGTTAGAAACAAATGAGGATTGAAGAGCAAAAGAGAAATTTAATTTACAATTATTAATAGGTTTGTGACAGTGGCTTCAAGCAATACAATGAATATGTTTTCTATCAAAACACGGAAGATTTTGGAAATACTTTTTCTGTTTTTATTTCGCACAGTTATGTTACCCTTAAATTTTTACAAATTGTTTGGTAACCTGATAATTTTGCATTTATAACATACAGTAGTACCTCGTTTATCCGGATTAGCTGGGGCCGGACATGATCCGGATAAACGAAAATCCGGATAAACGAAAATCCGGATAAACCGGACACAGTTGGGATATGAAAAATAACAACACATACAGTACTGGAATACAGAAACTTACCATTTATTCGGCAAAAACACACATTATACTATTTTACAAGACACAAACGGGAGTACAGTATTGAACTTATTTTGTAACAAAAAAATTGTCTATTTTTCTTTGCTTTACTTTTGTATGGCGTTTAACCGCAGCACGATCACGCAAACGCTTGATCACCAAAAGTTCAGCCGGTGCAGTGTCTGGCTGCCGCTCCAAGTTAGACGTCATAATGTTCTCCAACTGTGACATGGCCGCCGCATGCGTAATCTCTGGCTGCGTGTAGCTCGCCTCACCTTCCTCCTCCTCGCTGTCGCTGTCTTCTTGCTGAGTGGACGAACATGATGCAATAATCTCCTTGTCTGTCATAGCACTGTATCCCCCGTCATTGTCGTCTTCTAACCAAAGCTGGATATCTTCCATTTCTAAATCTGAACAACCGTCAATTTGGTTAAACATGCCAAGGAACTGCTCCTCAGAAACCGAAAAAGTCGGATCATCGGGATCACACTCAGATGACTGTGAAGTGTCACCGTCTGCTCCATTCTTTGGTTTGCAAACAGTAGGCCATATTTTTTTCCATGACTTCTTAATTGTTTCCTCGTTTACGTCGTTCCATGCATCAGCGACCATATAGATAACGTCTTTGACATTAATTGACTTCAACAAAGAAATCACATTCAATTCTCCTTCTTCTTCAATCATTTGCCTGAGAAGATTTCTCCGGTAAACACGTTTAATATTTTCCAGCACCCCCTGATCCATAGGCTGCAAAAGCGCCGTGACATTTGGTGGCAAAAACTTCACATTAATATCGCCACTGACCAGTTCTTCATCATCAGGGTGGGATGGAGCATTGTCCAAAAATAGTATGGCTTTTTGTGGAGGATTGTTTTTCTCTAAATACTTTTTCACATCAGGGACAAAGTTTTTGAAAAACCAGTTCTTGAAAATTGTTCCTTCCATCCACCCTCTTTTTTGATTTTCATAAATAACAGGCAGGGACGCACGATTCACATTTTTCAATGCGCGGGGATTTTTAGACTTCCCGATTATCAGTAGTGGTAGTTTATGTTTCCCAGAGGCATTGCTACAAGCCATTGCTGTAAGACGATCTTTACTTTTTTTTTAAACCTTTTGCTGATTTGTCAATTTTTGAGGCTAGTGTTTTGTTTGGTAGAACACGGTAGAATAGACCAGTTTCGTCTGCATTGTATATCTGGTCTGCTGTAAGGGTTTCGGACGCAATAAACTGTTCAAACTCTTTTTTGAACCTTTCACTCGCCACTGCATCACCAGAAAGGCTTTCACCAGTTACAGTTAACTGTCGGATGCCATGACGTTTTTTGAAGCGATCCAACCATCCTTGACTAGCTTTGAAATTTGGTTCAGGGTTTGGTAGCTTACTATTGAGGCTAACAGCTTTTTCGGCTAAAATCGGTCCAGTAATCGGCACACCACGTTCACGTTGAGAGCAGAACCACACAAACAATGCTTCATCCAACTGTACGTTTTTGGCTTTCTTGGCAGTCCCTCTACCCTCTAAACTGTCTTTGCTCATCATTTTCAAACAGAAGTCTTCAATTTGATTCCGATTTTTTTTCCAATCAGATACAGTTGATGTCCCCACGCCCAGTTCTTCAGCAATTGATTTGAGTGATTCACCTTTGTCGATTCGACGCAAGGTATCTAGTCTTTTGTCCATTGTGACAACAACTTTTTTCCGTTTGGTCGCCATAACCAACACACAAATTTTAACACCTTCAGCAGGACGCACACAACACCGCACGAGGCACACTGACTCAGAGTTACTGAGCAACTGCTGTTCGCGCCACTGGCAGTGGAGGGGAGAGGGCGACGCGCCACTGGCAGTGGAGGGGAGAGGGCGACGCGCCACTGGCAGTGGAGGGGAGAGGGCGACGTGCCACTGGCAGTGGAGGGGAGAGGGCGACGACCTTTCAAGAAAGATAAAGTCGCAACGAACGGATGCGTCATTCATTCTTACTGTACTGTACGTACTGCGCTATATATTGTATCTACGCATTTCCTACACTCTTATAAACAAAATATTTACGATCAAAGTACATATTTAAGTTTATTGAAAGTACAGTAATGTGAATGTTATGATTAAAAATGTTATTTTTACGCTGAAAAATCTAATATAATAGGCCATTTTATGTGCATTTTGGTCAAAAATTTTGATCCGGATCATCGGGGTCCGGATAAACGGGGTTCTACTGTACATATAATAAATATTTATGAAAAACCTCTATTCACATATTGTTCCCCACCAATCAAACTGTCAATCAACAACAACTGTCAAACGGTTATTAACAGATGTTTTGATTTGTATTGTTTACATTTGATTCTCCATAAGTGTAATGTTAAATTTTTAGATTTTAAACTTGATACTACAAGAAAACAAGAATTTTCCTGGGCATTAGACCTATCTAGAACTTATTTTCTACTCAGAAATTAGTTATTTCCAAAATTTAAAGATAATCCTTAGTGCCGTTTTTGAGATCCGTGTGCAAATATATATATATATATATATATATATATATATACAAACCTTGCTCGTATTATCAGTGGCGTAGATACGGGGGGGGATAAGGGGGATATATCCCCCCCCATAACGATCACCTTTGCTAATAATTTCAAAACAAAAATATTCTGAAATACCGCCACGCAATAACAAATACAGTAATAGAATAAGCAGTGCGTTGATGTTATTGTATGTTGCATGACGAAATACAGTATACGAGAGTATTCGAATTAATTAAGCGATCTTCCCCGACTGGTCTCCCGGTCATCCCTCCCGCCATCAAGATCGCTCAGCCACAAAATCTTATAACTTACACTGTAGGTCTAACCTAAACAGGCAATCTTGGATCTTGACGTTTGCTATTTATGACGTTTCTCGTATATTATCCGTACCCTCTACGTTTTGTGTTCGGCATTAGTTTTTTTTGCATTTTGAGTGACCTTACTGACAAAATGTTTCGCATTAGGCCCCTAAAAACAATGTTAATTTTGTGACGGCATTACTAGCTACTCGATGGTCGTAAACAGATGGTTGAGGTGCCAAATTTAGGGTAAAGTCGTTATATATGGAATTGCATTATTATTTAAAAACATTTTTATACATAACTACCTCGTAATTTTATTCGATAATTAATTGACAAATCGCATCTAGTTAACAAAAGAATGAGTGTAAAATAACAAGCTGTAAATCGTTAGGATAAAAACATAAAAATATAATTCCTTAGATGATCACTTTACCTTTACCTTTATTTTGACACCTCAGCCATTTTTACGACAGTCAATTAATTTGTACCGCTGTCCAAAAATTAACATTGTTCTTATGGGACCAAAGTCCAAGATGGCAGCGGAGGTATTGCATGATCTTTATATAGTATTTAACTCATCGAAATGTCCCTTATGTACCCTACACTACATCCTCTAGAATAAGTTTTACTCGGGGGGAGGGGTATTTATATCCCCTCCCATGAAAAAACTGTATCTACGCCACTGCGTATTATAGTATTGGATACTCAAAGACTGTTAAGACATTATATAAAAAACAACATTCTGTAAGTAATCCACATAGTTATTAGCAATTGCCTGTGGATGTTGATATTCCCTCATATGGAATATTGTCAGAGCTATTAATTAGACCAGTTCATAATTCAGAGGAAAATTTAACTTCTGATCCTATATTAAACTGTAGGTACCTTAGATGTAATTGGCTGTTAGACTATTAATTAACAGTTGTGTCTAAGGAACATGTTAATCTGAATATCTTGTTGTTATTAACCCTAGAACACAAAGGTGTCGTCTGAGAGACGACGCGCAAGGTGTCATTTTTACCCCTAACCCACTTCCACTCCACTAAAATTCATAAAACTCTGTGTAGCTGTCGGTCTTGGCCTAATATTAAAAGGGTCTGGTTGGTGTTCGCTTGCGTCCTTTGTTTAACGAGATTTTAAAGTTTTTTAAGTTCGCGTCGTCAGGTTGACTACGCCTTTGTAACAACGCACAGTTCGTGGCAGACTCGCAACGTGTACGGATCGTGGTGTCTTGTTGCAAAGTATAGTATACCTTCGCTTTTTCGCGTGTTTTGGTGTTAGTTAAACATTATATTGGAAATATATGTTGTATATAGTGTAAATATTTATTTTAATTGGACCAAATGTGCAGTAACACTTCCTGAAGTCGTAAAATAAGGAGGTGGACCCTATGCATGTTTATAACATCATAAACATCACTTTAAATGATATATACGTATTATATGTAAAAAATCGTGTCTGAGACAATCGTGTAAGCCCCTAAGTCGGCAAAACTTTTTAGAGAAACGCACATAGAGCTCCTGAAGTACTGGCTTCAGGCCACAATTTCGCCACGAACTCTCGTCCGGCAATCTATTGCTTATATTTTTAATGTTAGTGTATTAAATGAAGCTCCACAACTAGTCCAGCAAGGTAGGAAGGTTTGTGCCTTCTTACCTCCAAGATTACGGTGCATGACAAAACATTTTTGTAGACATAGCGCAAATGTCATGTGTGGCGAACACCAAGGGACAATCTGCTGCCAGTTATTAATAACAATTAAGTTTTGGAGATTAAACTCTCATAAAACATTAATTCAATGTCCACTTTAAGTGTTTTTATAATTTAAAAAATTTTCCTGTCATTAAAAGTATTTTTTATTTATTTTCAAAAAAAGTAGTCTGAGAGACTACGCCTTTGTAACAACGCTTGGCTCAGGGAGCCTTTGTGTTCTAGGGTTAACAACACTACAGGATCAAAATTTAAGACTACCAAATTTCTCTGAGTTTTCAATTTAATTTAATTAAAATTGTTTTATCAAAATAAAAGTTTTATATAATAAAATAAACCCTGCTTATTCTCTTACCTTTATTTTATTAGTGGGAACAAATAAAAATAACATAAATTATATTTACAAATTAAAAACCACCAACTATGGAGTGTTAAAACAATTGTGTACTAGGGTGGGCCGAAAAAAGTATATTTTTGAGTATTGAGTTCTAATACGGCTCAAAATCTGTTTACTCTTACACTCTTATAAAAGGAAAAGTAATATAAAAAATCTTGACTAAATTTTTTAGTTCGCGCATCGGGATTAAATTTTATAAAAAAGTAAATATTTTGCAATATTGGATAAATATTTTTTACCGTATATTATAATTTTTTTATTGTACTACCACATATTTATTGTGTTCATAAGTCCATAGCCTTAAAAAATCTTTTTTGTAATGTTTAACCTCTTACAGCGCATTAAACAAGTCACTACGTGAAACCTCTTAGGTGCCTGTCGCCGTAGGCAAGTCGCGACTTGCCAGTCTAGACCCGACCGACACATTGACATTTGTAGTTTGATTAGCTATGTGATAACACCACATGCCTGAGTTTCTGCTTTAACTGAAGTAAGTTTATGCCTTCTTGTACTGAGCTATTGGTTTATTAGCGAAATTCCCATAGGGAAGAAGCTATTACCGTAGGTCTCATGGCGAGACTTAAGCCCGGGACCATATTATTTTTTCTTCTTTAGGTTCCCAGAGACCAAAAACAATAGTCGTTAAAATTTATATATATATAAAATATATTATATATATATAATATATATATATTATATGTATATATATATATATATGTATATATATATATATATACATATATATATGTGAAACAGCTTCTATTCCAATTGTATTGCACACACAGGGTGTCTAAAAGATACGGTCTTACTCATATTCATATTACAGCTTGAGAAAAATCATACAATAGAGATCATAATACCCCCGTCGCAGCAGACCGGCGTACTCAGCGAATTTCCAATTCAATAATATGATAATAATAATATATATGACAAGTTTTATCAATATCTGTCAATAAATATGACAGTTATTTGCCTATTCTCCATAAGATTAATATGTGAAAGTGTATGCAGTTTGCTGCTGCGAGGAACATTGAAAGTAGGCATTTTTAGCGTAAAATATTTATACTTTGACCATTTATACCAACTATCATAAACATCTGTACATAAATAAAGGAGTTTGCTTGTTCTCCATATGATTAACACGGGAAAAGAGTATGCAGGTTAGCTGCCATGATAAACACATATTATTTTAAGCATAAATGGATGGATCTCAACCACATGAAGCCAAATTTCAAGTTTAATCCAAAAATACAGATTATTTAAGGGAAATATTAATTTTTCCTTATTCACCATAAGATTAACATTGAAGCTTTAAAATAGAACGTACCGTGTTTAGATTTTGTAATATCTCGGTAACCGTTGGAAAAAACTTTAAGGAATTTAGAGTGGAGGAACTTTGTAGATTTTAAGCTGATTCTAATGGTGAAAGATGAAATTAAAAAAAATTTAAATTGCATATAAAAAACCCAATTTTTGAGTACAAAACCCCACCCAAACTATCTGTTCCGATTGACCGATATGTCTGGTTTACAAACTCGTGTAAGCAAATGAAGGAATAAACGTCTCTACAAAATGTTGTCTCGATCAGACCATTTTTACAAAAGTTATCGTGTTCACAGACAATATATATATATATATATATACACATATGTTTTAACGACTATAGTTTTTGATCTCTGGACACCTAAAGGCGAAAAAATAACATGGTCCCGGGCTTAAGTCTTGCCATGAGACTTATGGTAATAGCTTCTTCCCTATGGGAAATTCGCTGAAATAACTACTTAAAGTCGACCAACAAACACCTCTACTTAACCCTAAATTGAAAACAATACTACCAAAATTCAATTGAACCTTTTGATACTCATACTCAGAAACTCATACACCAAGTTTTATTACCAATATCATCAAAGCTATATTGCTATAATTCCTAATCCCACTTGGAGAACTACTAGTAATGCTCAGGGGAAAAAAGAGGAATTTTTACAGAATCCAAATCAAAACCTTTTGTATATTGCTGCTTGTAAATGTCAAATGGAAACAAGCAGAAAGCCTATGGGAAAACTTAAATGATAGTTTTGAAAAGGAAAATCTTTGCAAGATTGAATCTATTTCACTGACAACTCTCTTAATACGTATCAATTGATACTCAGTCTTAAATCAACTACATTAGTTAGTGACAGATTTGGTGTATCTGACAGAGCAACGGCGGCGATAACATCGAGTCTGCTATTCGATATTGGAATAATATCAGAGTCAGATTTTTCCCTAGTAATTGACAAAAATAAAATACAAAGAGAAAAGCAAAAGGAAAGACAGGCTATTAAACAAAAAGGCCTCGAAGGTGCAGACTTAAAGGGAATCTACATCGATGGGAGGAAGTACAATACTTTATTTTAGGATAAAATCGAAAGTAAAATGTACTGTAGAGTTAAGAAAGAAGAACACAAAAGTATAGTTCAGGAACCAGGCGGCCAATACATTTTCACGTAATTTTCAAATTATCGTGATATTTTTAGCAAATTTTATACCCGGTTTCAAACTACAAAAATTGATTATTTAAGTGGCTTACGAACGCAATATATATGTAGTAGTAAAGTAAAAAAAACAGTAAAATATATTTATCCAGAATAGCAAAAAACTTACTTATTTTAAAACTTTAGGCCCGATGCACGAACTAAAGATTTTAATAAAGAGTTACATTATTTTTCCCTTCATCTCCGTAAGAATACGCAGCTTTTGAACCCTATTAGAACTCGATACTCAAAAATTTACTTTTTTTGACCCACCCTATTGTATACATAATCACCCCCTGATTTATGATTAAGATCAAATTTTCTTTTTTTCCAGCCAATTACAAAAAGATATATTCATTCTCTTTACTTGTACAGGATATTTGTTCATCTTAATACTTAAAGATCAAAAAATATTTTTCAGGTTTCAATGAACCCAGACTTCAGTCAGCTGAATGTATTTTGGGGCTGTCATATCCAAGAAAATATTGAGGATTTGGAGAATATTTTGCCAAATATTAGTTACAGGTTACGACATGAGTTGAGCCAACTAAGAGTGGTTGGTGTGGTTCCCAGGATATTATTCATAAAAGGTACTGATTTATGTTCTGACAGATTGGCTTTTTATCCGTAAGAATTGATTGAGTAAAGTAAAACTCCGATTTGTGATGGCCAATGATTTAAATTTATTGATTCTTGATATATTTTATATAATATAATACAATATAATTTATTGATATATTCTTGGACCTAGTTGTCTTTCATTCATTGGGTCATTAAATAATAATTCTGGCAAATGAATCAGCTGTTCTTTGTCAATAACTGACTTCATAATATGTCACAATCTATTTCACTGACACTCACCCCTCACATTGAAAAATGTCCATTAGAGTGTATTGGTTGCCTTACCTATGTATACCTGAATAGATTTCTGAATAGATTTTTAGGAGTTTTAGTAGTTTTTTACCAAGCAAGCGGTCACCAGAGGTATGTGATGCGGGCAGTTACAAGAACGCTCAGCATGACTCTACCATTCAAGGAGATCATTGAGCTTATGTTCCTGGTATAGCTAGTATTCTGCCAATCTGTATTATTCTGTACTAGCTGACCCGGCGAACTTCGTAACGCCTCACAGTAAATACATGTTAACTTTAAGATTGGCCATGTTTTGAAGTCAAATAGCAATACGGCTTCATTGTAAAAGGTTATATATTCTGGGTCGTTGCATAGTGAATAGCAATACTGAAACGATAAAACATATTAATAACATTCCCATAAAACAAATAAATCTGAGTGGATTAATTCACAATTTTCAAATCCAATCCAAACCCAAACGAAACCTAACTGTAATACGGCTTGAAAGATATACAACAGCTGATTATTATAATAAACGTAATAATATAAAAATTGTAATTATCATATAAACACGTGACTTTAATCAGACAGAAAATAAAAATATAAATACATAATCCCCCAAAACCGTAAACTATTAACGTGGTGAATAAAGCTGTTCATTTTTTACAGTACACATTTACTTCATAGTTTAACATTAATGAATAATTCAGATGGCATTGGATAGTAAAGTTAATGGAAAGTAAACCAATCAGCTGTAGCTAAGAAATCAAATGTTTTAATTGTAGACAATTTGTAAACAAACTTACTCTCCATAAGGTTAACATTAGAAATTTAAAACATCATAAAATGAAAACTTATGGGGTTTTCGAAAATATTTTTTCACTAAAACCTTCCCGGACACATATAGTGCAACTTCCTAAAATTTCATGGCGATCGGATGAGTAGTTTGGCAACGCATAAAGGACATACATACATACATACAGACAGACATACATTCAATTTTATATATAGAGATAATAGTTCTATATCTGTAGTATTCTGTCTTAATCTTAATAATGTTAATCTTGATAGAGCGTGACGTCAACACAGTCTGTAGGAAATGACCTTGAGAGTGATCCTGTATATATTGTAAATAGTTGTCTTATTAGTTATTAAAAATGATTATTATATACTGTTTTTACTTTAAAACTCATAAAAATGTGATAGTGAGTGATGAACTATATAAAAATATTAAAACTAGTGAGTGTCACCAATGGTGAATGTCAGAAGCAGTCACCGGTGAATGACAACTTCAAAATGGCGGATGTCATGAAAAAAAGGTTCTGAGGACCTTTTTGACCCTCAAACTACATTTCTGACATGTAAAGGAAAATATTTTTAGTAGAATAAAATTTTTCCAGTTTCTGGGCAGGATTTACCAGGGTTTAAAGTACATGCACTGTTCACGCACAAAAAAATTATTATGGCTAAGAGCAAATCAAATACAAAAAGTCATTCAATACATTTTATTTATGAATATGTGAAGTTTATTTAAGTCCAAAGTTTGAAATTTTCCATTGATAAACAAAAATAATACAATGGAATTAGTTTTGTTAAATCCTTATGGGATTTTAATTTTCTAATTAAATAAAAATAAAATAATTCTTAGCGTTAGTTTTGGTATTTTAACACATCAATATGTAGATAAGGACCTATAAAATACTTTGTATTTGGTATTTTGTTTTTAATAAATTTCCTTTACGAGCAATTAAACCCATGTCATGTCAAGCGTGTGAGCGCCTGGACTGACTCCTGCCGCCTCTTAATTTCACGTACTAGAATAGCTTCATTTGAATAGTTTGTAAACGTATTAAAAGACTTATCGATAAAATCATCCTACATTCATTTATCATTCATACTTGGCTTAAAATACCTACCTGGGTAGGTCGCCATTTCAGTTAAAAGTATAAAGTATTTTTAACATAGCTATATAGCCTATACAAATATAAAAGATTAAAAACACATATTGTTACACATAATTATCATCGCTAACGAATCGGCAGTAAACACATTCAATTTTTTTCTTGGAAGCATTGCATGGTTTTTATTTCTACCTAACAGCATATGAGGATATGTTATTAGACTTCAATAAATGTTATATTTGTAAAACCTTGATTTTGAATATTCGTGCTTTCCCTTTTCAGACAAACACTATACAAATGGGGCTAAAGTAGATTACCTTTTAAGTGTAGCAGATTTTGGTGATGACCAAATTTCATCTGGATTTGAATCAAATCCTATTATAAGTACTTCTCCAGAAAAAGTAAGTACAATCCACCCCATCTATAACATACATAATATTTATACATAATATGTATAGGCTGATTTAGATTTTGAAAAGTTTTTTACTTATATTTTCTGTAAATAAAATACCTATTAATTTGGAACCGTTGATGGTACAACATCATATTCAAAACTTCCGAAACGAATTAGGGAGAGGAAATATTTTTGTATCAATCGATACTAGCTAGTAGATATATTCATGTAAAAACATGGACGTAAAAGAATATGCATGTTGGTAGTATCTGCTTCACATATTTATACTAAAAATTATATTTCTTAACAAAAATTATCTGACTTATTCTGAGTTGATATAATCGAAAGTTTTTGAATTTGATTTTTCTGCCTAGGGGTTTAACCACCCCCGAATAATTGATTTCATACTGCTAATAAAATTGTGTTTGGTAACTTATCTTAGAGGTGACAACTTGGTTGAGCCTCTAGTCCAGGCATCTTCACTTCGCTCTCAGACAGTTTATGAAAAAAATACAAAATACTTCATAAATGTATATAAAAACTTCCCTAAGTAAGTAATAATCTTTTTTTACAATCACATTTTAAAAGTTATTTAACACGTTGAGTGCGCGGGGCGGATAAATTTACCCCACAGTCATTGCAACACTGCCCTGCGGCAGTTGAAATATTGTCCTTGAGAGATGTCAACAACCTGGCTTCAGTTTGAGCCTCTTTTTATGTACGTTCTGCCAACAATTGTGGTATGTTTAGTCTCTGGTGGGCATTCAGTGCTTTGATGATGCATTTGTGTTTTTGCTTCGTGCTCAACATTGCAAATTAGCAAACACACGCTAAAGAAAATCCAGCACCAAATGTGTTAACACCACTTGGGCTTGTGGGCTTAATTCTTTTTCATGGTTAAACAAAAATATAATTCAGGTAGCTAAAAAAAAACATTTCTAGGCTTGAACTTTCAAAAACTTTCAGGTGAGGTCCCCTGTACACCCTTTTTTAAGTAAAAGCAACAAAACTGAAAAAAAATACTTACACAATTATTGCAAAATAAAATTCAAACTGTCACACAAAAATTAACTACTTTTTAAGTTTCAGTTTACATCAGGTTTTTCGGGGATATTTAAAAATACTTTCTTTAAATATTCTACTCCGGAAATGTATTTCCCCAAAAGCGATAACAAGCAACTACTGCTTGTGGCCTAGAGGAAAATTTTATTCAAACCAGTTGGCTCTCTGAGAAATCCTAGTGAGGATTTGTGCTAGCCCTTTGCCATCGGAATCTCTCAAGTGCAGCTTGGATATCTTGCAGGGTCAGCTCAGCACCTACGAACCTTCGCAACCATCACAATACCATCATCATCACTCAACCCCTCCCAGATTCAACCAAATTAGAGGAATTTTGAATTTGTCTGTGTGGTTTTTAAAAATGAAACATGAAGCTTATGGCTCAACTCCATAACGTGTAGTGATGGGGTAGTCGACTAGTCATTCAACCGACAAGTAACCAATCTAGTCGACTAGTCGGTTGTTTTTACTATTAGTCGGTTGTTTTTACTATTCGATTGGAAGTATGACTAGTAAAAATTAATCTTAAGGGTGATTAAATGCTGTGTTAGTGAATACAAATAGTCGACTACTAAGGTTTACGAAGTACTTGTTTATTGTTATA
The DNA here is from genome assembly GCA_023375725.1 of Nephotettix cincticeps. Lineage (NCBI taxonomy): Eukaryota > Metazoa > Arthropoda > Insecta > Hemiptera > Cicadellidae > Nephotettix > Nephotettix cincticeps. Next base: position 85,793,681 of record CM041786.1, on the reverse strand, counting down.
ATTAACTAGTCGACTATCACACAAATAAAGAGTGTACGAATACATATATAGCAACGAATATATAACAAAGTTTACTATATATATTTTTATAAAAAAGTACAAAAATCGTAGTTTGTATGGATCAAACTATCAAACTGATTAGATTTGTAGTAAAAAAAGAAAACAAAAAATATTACTGTTGTTTGAAAAAGAACTATTTCATGTTTGAATGCAAAAACAATATGTTGTTGAGGTTTTTAGGGTCAAGTCTGTTTCTTCTGTCATTTGTGACTTGACCAGCGGTAGAAAACAGTCTCTCCGAAGGAACCGAAGTAGCCGGTAAACACAAATATTTCTTCTGCAAGTAGTAGATCTCAGGAAGCACTCCCTGGTGTTTTGCACAAAAAGGCAGAGGGGTTTTCCATCTTTCGGGTTGAGGCAGTTCTAAATAGTGCCTAACAGTAAGAGCACTACTTGCTGTAGCAGAGTTTTTCAATGATTTTTTATTTCCTTCCTCCCTTTTATCAACCCACTCCCACAATTTCTTTCGAGCTAAGTCTTTTTTCTTCATGCCAGAAGGAGGTTGGTTTTCTATGACTTTCGAATCTTCCTCGTTGGTATTCTCAGAATTATTTTTCATAGACTCAAGTTCATCAGTAACGTATTTCTCCGCCATATCGGCATTGTCACTAAGTCCGAACCCAGTCTTCATAAAACGGGGATCCAGAAAAGTTGCCTAGGCTGCAACAGCTCTGTTGTCTTCCCATCCATTGAATCTTCGCGAAATCACTTCAACTATTTGTGTCTTCAAAAACAATCCTACATCAGTAAGTGTTTCGGTGGATTTTAAGGCATGCTGAATACTTCTTAGCAGAGGTATTACCATCAATAGAGTGGGGTAAGTTTCGCCTGACAATTCCTCTGTCATCGTATGTAAAGGTTGCAGAACTTCTGCGCATTCCTTAAGGTACTGCCATTCTGATGCATCAATTGGTTCTGGAGCATTGGGTAAGTACGACATAGCTACTGATAATGGCTCTCTTATCTCAAGTAATCGTTCAATCATAGCTAAACTAGAATTCCATCTAGTCGATACGTCTTGTATTACTTTTAGATTAGGTAAGCTCATCTGGTCTTGCATTTCTTTAAGTTTGTCTGATGCAAAATTACTACTTTTAAAATATGATACAATTTTTTTACATTTCCTTAAGGATTCTTTGAAAAAAAATTCTGGTCTATTGCATCTGTTACACACACAAATTGAAGGTATGCCCTACACAAGGGATGTGGGTTTTCTTTAAATTATCTACTACAGCCTTTTTTACGTTTGACCCATTGTCAGTAACAATGGCTGTAACCTTGTCAGATATATTCCAATTATTAAACACTTTCTGGACGGCTGCTGCTATGGCGTCTGCTGTATGACTGCCAGGGATTTCTTTTGTGTCAAGAACGACATTTTCCTGCTCGCCACTAGTATTTATGAAATGACATGTTACAGTAATGTAAGATTTATTCGAATCGGACGACCAGATATCTGTTGTAATCCTGACGTTATCGGTTTGATCAAGCATATCTCTGATATTCTTAGAAATATCATTGCATATTTCTGGGATAAGTTTGTTAGTCAAGGTCTTTCGTGAGGGCAATGTATAATTTGGCTGAAGTTTTTCAGTGTATTCCCTAAAACCCTCATTATCTACGATTGAAAGAGGTTGGAGGTCCTTCCCTACCATTTTAACAAGAGCCCTATCAATGGAAATTTTTTCTCGTTCAGTAAATTCTATATTCTTCATAGTTAGCATTAGCTGTCTGCATCGTTTTTTAGGGGGGCCATCTAAGCTAGGTAAGTTGGTAGTTTGCGTATTACCAGATACTAATGTAATCTTATCAGTAGTGGGAGCAGCCGATGAACACGTGTATCCCTCTGATGATGATGATGATGTCGTCGGGATTGGATCGTCGGGATTTTTTTCTTTTGCTGAGTTATTTACTTCTTCACCAGAAACAACTGCACTTTCACTACACAACAATGTCGGGTGCTTACTTTTTAAGTGTAGTCGCATATTGCTAGTGTTGTTAACACACTTTAGCTTTTTCTTACACATTTTACACAACACGGTTTCTTTGTCAATTCTTTCAAAATGTTCCCACACTATCGAACGTTTTGGAGCCATTTGATTAAATATCAAATACAATTACAGTAATTACACTTAATAAAATAAAAATTAAATTAAAACTACTTTTATCTACATTGAATTCGCTCCGAATAAACAACAGACGACTAATTAGATCAGCGTAGTGTTTCGCGTCACGTCTTAAACGTCTAATAACAAAAACAAATCAACAACAAGTCAAGACATGAAAGAAATAGGCAATATTCAATGCAATGCAATATTATATTGTGAGCGGAAGCGGGGGAGGGGCCGGAGGGGGTAGAGCAGAGCAAATGCCACTAGTCACAACATGAAAACTAGTCGACTAGTTTTTACGACTAGACTAGTCGATGTTTAAAAGTAGTCGACTAGTCACTAGTCGATAGTGAGAAGTAGTCGATAGTCCCATGACTAATAACGTGGTTCCCATCCCGGCAGGTAGCAGGGTTCCTGTTAGAACCTGAGCTTTTTGACTGCTAACTATTAATAAAAAAAGAATGATTTTAAACAACTATACTGGAATATTTGTTAAATGAAATCTATAAATGAAAATTACTCAATATGGATAATCTTTACTGAATGCTAGGTTTAATAATGTGAAAGACTTCAAATACAAGTTTGCCTTTTAATAAACACAATTTTGTAGATATTATTTTCACATTGTTAAAAAAAACAGTTCAATACGTGAAATAAGTGCTACAAGTATGTTACAGGCCTACTGTTGAAATATAAGCCTTTATTGGCTTCGATGGAAAAGTGTTATTGATTTTTTCTAGGCATTTGCTTCTTTTATAAAAATGGTTGACCAAAATTTTATGTGTTGACTGAATTTTTTAGCGTTGACAAAATTTTTATGTGTTGACCGAATCCTTCCAAGAAGTCCAATAGCCCTTTTGCATAATGGTGGGCAGTTGCGTACAATCGCTTGCCTGGGGCCAAATGCGTTGAAGATGGTAGCTATAATTTGCAGGGGTGAGGATAGAAGTTAATGTGTGAAACTTCACTGTGGTTGCCAATTTTTTTTGCCGATCATTCCGCTCCCGATTAATCAGGAGTATTGTATTATAATTATAATTTTCATCATGATTGCTATAATTATTTACTTACATGAGAAAACCACAACCACACTGGACAAGATGTGAGAACTATTACCATAACTAAATATACTGAGGTATGACTCTGAACAGAGGATGGATGGGAACTAATGAGTGCTTTCCGAGAACTAGTTAGACTGAGGATCTTTGTGCAGTATTTTTCTGTTTTACCCTATGCTGGTCTTTTCTTAATCTCTCCAGGGAGAGAGTTGATAAGTAAGCGGTTTTAGAGGTGGATACAAGCTGTTTACCTTCTACCCAAAGGGTCAGGGTTGTAATATGATAAAATAGTAGGATTGAGCGGTAAACGTCAATGACATTGCTAGATCTGAGGATATGTTTGATGTTTACCAAAAAGTTATCCCAGCCACCCTTGAAACTCACATGGGTTAATTGTGCTTTTAACATTTTTATTGATGATGAATTAACCTTACCTCACTAATGTTTTACCCAGTGCCCTTGTTAAGCCCACTAAAAACGATTTGTACAAACTGTCAGCTCTACTACACCTGTCTGTTCTAACTGACAGGTATAACTGATAGACTGTATTCAAGATTTGGACAAGATTCGGACTGTGCTCCTTCTAAAAAACTGAGCTGTTGAAATGAAATTTAGTTCAATTAATTGGTTAAATGGACAAAACGGACTATTTAATTTACTTTCCATTAAATTAATTTATTAGGCAAATTGACAGTGTTGAGGCGATTGGAGCTTTCAGTTTAAACTGATCACCCGTAGGGGACTTTAAGGTGGTATAGTGTTTGTGCATACACTGTGTTTTTAGCTCCCAAAAACAATGTACTGTGTTTCTGTGTTTACCAGTTTATTACTCCTCAGTGACAAAGATATAAATGACTAAATTGTTTGTTTTTTAGCTGATGATCAATGGTGCTAATAATTTTTTTTTTACCAAATCAAATGTCAAAACTGCAAAAAACACCATTTTGGGGTACAACCCCCCCCCAAAAACCCTCTTCTGATTCACCGATTTGTCTGGTTTTTGAACAGATCTGAAAAAATACTAATTTACACATTTTTTTCCTAAGTAGGAACAAATTCTCCACCAAATTTGGTCAAGATCATTTTTACTTGAGTTATCGTGTTATCTTAAGGTGTAATTATGTATATTTACAGAATCTTTTAAATTCATAATGGCGTTGGTTATTAATTATTCAATATCTTTTATTCTTCTTACTTCTTTCTTCTTACTTTTATTTATCAGGAGAAATTCCTCCTGAATGTGGTGTAGTTGTATTTTTTTAAATCTACAGGCAAATAAAGGTAAAAAAATTTACTTATATTTAAAAAGGTCTAAAAACTGGAAATAAAAAAAATATTGAAATTTTAGGTTGCAGATATTAATTATATCATGTCGTCAATAATACTATACTTATCCATCATACCTAATACAAAAACTATATTGATAATGCTACAAAACTGGCTGGGTGGTGTAGTGGTTATAATACCCGCCTTCAAAACTGAAAGTCGCCGGATCGAATCCCGCAAGGGTCGAATCTGGACCCAGTCGCCATTTGTCATTGGGCTACTAATTAATGATGCTTCCTAACAACAGGTCGACGTTAGGTAGTAACAAGACCGGGGTTTGGACCGTTCCCCATCAAAACGTTAAAAATGCCACTGGCGTAGAAATACACAAAATAAAATAAAAAAATAAATAACCATAATACTCTGCCACCAGGCTAGCGGAGCACTACTAGTAGTGCTCCAACTCTTAAGAGAGTAAGAGTCTATGAGCTAGCGAGGCGACACAAGATTGCATGCACGCCAAACGAGAGTTGGAGCATTACTAGTAGTTCTCCAAGTGGGATTAGGAATTATAACAATATAGCTTTGATGATATTGGTAAGACAACTCGGTGTATGAGTTTCTGTCATATCAAAAAGTTCAAATGAATGTTGGAAGTATTGTTTTCAATTTGGGTTAGGTAGAGGTGTTAGTTGGTCGACTTTAAGTAGTTATTTTATATGTTTTAGGGGAAAGAAATAGCAAGTAATAATGCAACTTCATGTGAAACGTCGCCTATGGAGGAGGAAGGAGTAATGCCTGCCATGAGACATGATGTTTTCAATCTGGATCATCAACTAATCATGAATAAGGTGAGGAATCTAAACTGGTTATAGATAAGGTTAAGAGTAAGATTAAAGGTTGAGATAAGGTTGGGATCTTTAACCATAACTGATGAAATGTTAATAAAAGTTTTAGAGCAGATTTCAAGAAATTTGGATTAGTGAATTTCTCATAGGGAAGAAGCTATTACCGTAGGTCTAATGTCAAGACTTCAGCCCGGGACCATGTTATTTTTTTCTTCTTTAGGTGCCTAGAGGCAAATATATACATATATGTATGTATGTATGTATTTGTGTCTGTGAACACGATAACTCTTGAAAAAAATGGTCCGATCGTGACCAAGTTTGGTAGAGACATGTATTCCCACATTTGCACGGACAAGTTTGTAAACCAGACGTATCGGTCAATGGTAATAGGTAGTTTGGGGGATTTTGTACCCAAAAATTGTTTTTTTTGCGTTTTTCATGTGTCAAATTTTTTTTAATTTTATCTTTTACCATTAGAATCAGATGGAAAAAACTACATAAATAAGTTCCTTAAAGATTTGCTCTATCTCTAACGGTTACTGAGATATTAAAAAATCTAAACACAGTACGTTATATTTTGGGGCTCCAATATTAATTTGATGGAGGATAAGGAAAATTTTATCTCACTTATCAATCTATATTTTTTGATGAAACTACAAATTATTTATTATTTAGCTTCAGGTGGTTGAGATCCATCCATTTATGCTTAAAAATCATAGTTTATCTTCGCAGCTAACCTGCATACTCTTTTCCCATGTTAATCATAGAGGGAATAGGCAAACTTCTTTATTTATGGACAGATGTTGTTGAAAGTTGGTATAAATGGTCAAAATAAAAATATTTTATGGTAGAAATGCCTACTTTCAGTGTTACTCATAGCATCAAACCTGCACCCTCATTCCCATTTTAATCTTGTGTAGAATAGGCAAATAATAGTCATTATCGACAGATGTTGATAAAACTTGTGATATATTATTATTACAGTGCAACTTGGTTATTGCGACCTCGTCTTTAACGTCAACTCGGATATAACGTCATTTATTTTTAGGTCCTGCCAAACTATAGGTATTTACATAGGTAAAACCTCGGATATATCGTCAGTAAATTCTAAAACCTCGTATATAAGGTCAAGAAAATCGGGCCGAGATGAAGGCAACATATAGCTAAATAGAGAAAGTTCGGACGGTGCAACGAGAGGGCTGCGGCTATTGTTTACCTACATTCTATTTTTAGAAACGGCATTTTATTGCTGTCTTACCGCTAACCACCCCAACCCCCTCCCCTACCCTATATTCGCTGTCGCCGACATCAAGGTCAGTGTCAGTGACTCACGTCGCGTCAAAGCACTGTGATGCCGTTCGTACGTACCTACATTTTGTGTAGCTATCGTTAGTTCAGTGTACGTCTTTTAAAGTTTGTTTTTCGTTTTTTTCATTTACGAATACAGTATTGAAAAATAATGGCAAGTTTTAAGAGAAAGTTTTGCCGAAGAAAAGGTGTGAGTTATAAGAGTGTGTGAGGAGGGATGTAAGATAGCAGACGTGTGTTTGGGCTTGTTTTTTTAAATCGAACCAACACTTGAATTCGCCAAGCCGAACTTCATTGCAATATTTTCAAATTTGATTTTTTATATAGTATAGAGTAGTTCAGTCAGTCATAAACGTAAACTTTTATGTTTATTTCAAAATATCTTCATTAAATGTCTTAATTTCATGTAAAAAATGTGTTTTTCTATTTTTCCTCGGTTTTAAATTAAAATTATGTAAACTCTTTTATAGTGTCACTCTGATATAGCGTCATTAATTGTGTGGTCCCTTCAATGACGTTATAACCAAGTTCCACTGTATTATATTATTGCTTCAGAAATTCGCTGAGTTCGCAGATCTGCTGTGACGGGGGTATTGATTGGGTTGTGAAAATTTGTGAAAGAAATTACCCCTTGAGCAGATTTCAGCATTCTGATTGCCAAGATGATTGGTCAGATGCAGATGAACAGTTGTGGTTTATGTCTGATTATAGTGATTTTGTATTTAGTCATATTGCAACATGGAATATGACTAAATATGTGCAATTGTGTACTGTTAGAATATAATATTTTATTTTTCTTTTTTGAACGATTGTACCCCTTTTATTCGGTGGAGTATTACTTTCTCCCACCTGTAAATAAAAAAGAAGTCAAAAGTATCGCTTTTAACTTTTGATTAATGTGGGCAAGGTGAGATGCCTCATTCTCCTACATCATCCAATTTAAAATTTTATTTCTTTCCCTTTTCACTCATATTTCAGTACTGTTCAGTAGGTAAACCTTCAATAGTATACCTGATATAAATATATAGTTTACCAAACATATTAATAGTTGAATCAATAATCCACCAAATATATTAATAGTAGAATCAATATCATAAGGTTTGCAAAGATGTTGACTTAGCATGAAGAGTTTTTTGACATTCATATTACGTAGTCAAAATCTATTGTTAACACTTAAAGCGCTACTGAAAATCACGGTCCCTGCTCATTGAGTGTAAAAAAATCAAAATATTATTTTCCCAATGTTCTTTTTGGATTTAGTTAGCTTGAATAAAGTATAAAACAGAAATTTGCTTGATTTTTAATTATTGAAGATTTTAAGACTATTTTTAGGTATTAAAAAAAGACTTTTTTGTCTGGATGAGCCATTTCAATTAATAATAATTAGTTAATAAATCCTATTCAATAAAAACAATCACACAATATACACTATTTACTGCTAAAATACAATGAAAATAAACACATATCGATACAAATGTACAGCTGGCCGTAGTGACTTGCAAGTTTTCTTGATAAAAGCAGTACAGGAGCACACAAATACGGCCAAAGTTGCCTAGCAACTAATTTCAGTCAATAAATATTTCAACAAAGCCGCGATATTGGTTTTGTGAGTGTATAGCGGCTAAAGCAAAATAACCATGCACTCTATCGGTTGTTTCACGAACTACAGCGTAGTAAATGTGGCAAAATAATTAATCGCAAATTAACTCGTTTACTGTGCTGTGCGACCCTACTGTACTGGGAGAAATTTCGTCAGCCACCCTGTAAGAATTAAAAAGTTGTGATTACTTTTTACAAGCACAATACAAATCGAGAACTGTGCTAATAATGGCTAACTAGGCCAAATATATCCATTAGCCAATATTGTAAATTGGCTAATATTTGACCAATAGCATGCGGAGCTGAACAAAATGCTTGCTGTAAAAATAGATCCCTGTCAATCTTGTTGTGGTGTTTCACATTAGTTTGCAGAATATGGTTAAATAGATTACAATGGAACCTCGATAAATCGAATCCTAAGGGGAACGGCAAAACTTTGAATTATCAAGTATTTTGAATAAGAGAGATTTGATTTTCCCTTAAGTCCGATTAATAGAAGTACAATTCAGTGTGAGCAATGAATACAGTCAGGAGTTTCGGTTGCTTCCAAATCAATAAGGTGTTTTGTAAATTTGCATCAATATTATTTACATTTGTAATGGTTATTACAGTAACACACAATTACAGAATGATATTTAATAATGTACATAATTTAATAATGTGGCGGAGACCTGATCCAGATAGACAAAAATCCGGATGATCTGAAACTGTACTGAAAATATACCATTATAGACATCCACGTCTCGTAGACAACGATCGTAAATAGCGCCTGGAACTCAGTCTGCAGACTGCATATAACCTCTGTACAACAACAAAGCAGCAAAGTATCGCAAGGGTTTAACATGTTAAAAATTGTTTTTAACTTTAGTTTAAAAAGTTATTATTATTAGTTTTTGATAGAAAACAAAACAATCTTCTGACATTAAAACAATATTCTTTTTTTTACAATCACTCATGACCACATATTCAGTATGTACTTTTACCGTAAAAACAATTTCTAAACAAACAATCACTGTGCATCTAACCTTAAACGTCTACACTTTTGACAGTTCAGCATTGAAATGTCAAATAGTGACCGTTTGCGCCAAAGTGCTTGTATTGTACAAACAGCTACGCTTTGACAGTTCAGTATTGAAATGTCTGATGGTGACCGCTCCTGCATGCCCAAAGTGCTTGTAACGCTCAGCTTGGAAACACCCCAATATACAGAGTGTGTTTATCATGTTAACAATTCATCATTAAAAACACATACAGGGTTGGTTGTGTCTTAAATTTTGAAGAAGCTTGAGATAAAATTCATTTCTTAACGGTTATTTATATTTTTTTTCAAAAACCGACCTGGATAAACTGGAATTTATTGTACTTAAAAATTGAATACATATTTAGTTTAATTTATGTTCCTTCTTATTGAACTAGCTCAACTTTGAATTGACATTTTTCAGTGAAGAGGTTTTAGAGTAAAGTGAAATTAAATATAAAATGAAGTGATATGTAAACAATCAAAATGACTCATCAGCAGGAATGATCCGTGATAGTTTTTGCCTTCAACTACTTCCTGTCTATTGTTAGACTGGTCTTTTCTTAGGAATTTCTCGTGCAAATATATATGTGTTCAATCATAACAAATTTAATTCAATTTTTAATCATCCAGCGTTTTTTGTCTTGATCTCGAATTGTAGATCTGTAGCGATTGCATCATTTCAAATTACAATGGGCAAAAGATTTGAATTATAGAAATTTTTTAATAGTTTGAAAGTATATTTACTTTTTGCAAAAAGTAAATATAAATGTTTGAATAAAAAATAATCAAATGTGGGTATTTACTTTCTTATCTTTAAGCAAAAAGTAGATTTTCTGTGCATATCTAGTCATCAAATTGAGATACAGTCTGTTTTATTTACAATTATTTCCAAATTTTACTTTGTAGATATTGAAAAAAAAGCTACGATCGAGAGCAATCCATAGGTTTGAACCGAATTTGGTGATTGAAAGTGATGGAAAAGGTATTACTACTCCTAATGTACAAGGATTAAATATTATGACAAAGGAAGAGAGAAGAGAAGCTTTAGCCAAATTTATTCTTACTCGAAAAATCCTTGAAGATAAGAAGAAGCAAAATAAACATAAAAAAGACGAGGAAATTTATGCTGAACAAGAAGACGAGTTTGAAGTTGAGGAAGAAGATTATGTTGGTGAAGATTACATTGATGAAGACTTTGAGGATAGACAATTTTAAAGTTATATTTTGTAGTTGTAAATATAATGTATAAATAATAAATAGTCTTATTGTTTAAACTTTTCCCTACCCTTTCATTGATTCTAATTTCAGTTTTCAATCACATCTTCAAAGCTCATATTAATTGGCTTGTCAATTCTGGTTAGATCTTTAATAACATCTTAATTATTTTGCCTTAGGGCAATTTGTTTTCAACAGTATCAGGGAGCCAAGTAGAATAAGGATCTGCTATTTCACTTGCTCCGGCTCTGTTCTAATTTGATTGTTCTAGCCACTCCAAGAGGTAATCCAGCAGCTACAGCTGAAAAAAGCTAATGCTGTGATTCGCCCAAATGAAGTCCATTTGCCTGTGTGTAAGTTGCTGATACACGTCTGGACGGATGGGGGAAGGTGGGTTTAGTTTTGGTATACACCGTTAAAGAGTTACCACCTACTCAAAAAAGATCATTATCTTCTGTCGGAGAACTGACACTTACTTCCATAATTAAAAATTAACTTTATCAAATAATTTCTTAATTTTATTTGCATTTCTATTCTAATACCTCTCAAAATGGGTTGCATAAAAAGTACTTGCTAATTTTGTTTCACTTACACATTTGCAAGAAAGTTTGGGTGGATGACTATATTGTAAATGTGTTCAAACTTATTTTTGGTGAGTTTGATTTGACCCATTCCCGTCGGGCAGAACGGTCGAACCCGAGGCCCTCCGGTCTGAACCAAAATCGAGCCTCGTTCAATACGACTGCGCGTCACTATTAGCGTGAAATAATTAACAGTACCTTCATGAATTATATGTGTTGATTTCTTTGCCCTGTTCCTTATACCCTTTTACTGCGTATACAATCACTTTTAGCAAGAAAAAAAATTATTACTGTACTTTTTCACCGGTTCCAAGCTGTAGACTTAGAAACAAGTAGGTACTGTTGTTTCGTCAAATCTTATTTTATTTTCAAAAGATTCATATTTCATTTGGCAGATCTACTTATAGTTATCTTCTGTAATAAATAGTTAATGATAAATCTTTAAATAATAATCATTATTACTGTATTATCATCAATAAATACAATCACTGAACGAATTGTGCGAACAAGAAAATAATTTACTGTCAATACGGAACATAGACACTAAATAAGATGATAAAAGAGGACGCCAACACCATCTACCGGATGAGAAATGAACTAGAACACCTAACGGCGGAAAAAAGAACTATGTCGAAATATAAGCAGGCAACGCACATTGTTTGCTCATAACCACCCAGCGGGACGCATGGCGCACGTCATTAGACATCTGTTGGAGATAGAGAAAAACTTGATAGAGGAACTTGTGTAGTTTTTCAATCTGATTTTAATGGTTGAAGATAAAATTTCAAAACTTTTTAAATTACATTTGAAAAACGCAAAAAAACCCAATTTTTTAGTACAAAACCCCCCCAAACTACCTGTTCCGAGACCGATATGTCTGGTTTACAAACTCGTCCAAGCAAATATAGGAATACACGTTTCTACCAAGTCACGATCAGACCATTTTAAGAGAGTTATTGTGTTCACAGATTAGTATAAAAAATTTTTAAATTTTATCTTGAACCATTAAAATCAGTTTTAAAAACTACACAATTTACTTTCTTAAAGTTTTTTTATCTCCAACGGTTACCAAGATAATAAAAAATCTAAACACAGTACGTTGTATTTTGGGGCTCCAATGTTAATCTTATGGAGGATAAGGAAAACTTAATATCTCACTTATCAATCAATATTTTTGGATAAAACTTGATATTTAGCCTCATGTGGTTGAAATCCATTCATTTTAATGTTTAAAGTTCATAGTTTATGTATTTATCATGGCAGCTAACCTGCATACTCTTTTCCAATGTTAATCATATAGGGAATAGGTAAACTCCTTTTGATGGTCTCGGAGGTGAGTTGAGGTCAGGAGAAGAGGTATCAACGGCGTTGGTGGTTATACTAAGTCAGGTGCTGTGGTGTGGACCATGTATCCTCTGCTGTTTGAGTGGGTGTGTTATTCATCGTAGCAGAGGCCAGTTAATGATGAACTGTCGCCCGGTCGTGAGGCTTTTTTGGCATCCAAACCAGTCAGTTGTTTCAGCCTCTCAACAAATGCTGCAGGTGACAAACCATTTCTCAACCTTCTTCTAGAGGTTCATTTGAAGTCACAATAATTACTGAGGCACCGGTACTATGGATGAAATGTGAAACATTTGAGATAAATTGTGAAGGTCGGATACAGTCCCGTACCCAGTCCATAGGAGAACAGATCAGGGTTTTGAAGTTGTGCAATTTAAAGTGGTGGATCAGTTGCTTGAATGCTGCATCATACTTTTGATTGCAGTCAGAAGAATTATTATAGTTCATAAAATATTGTGGTTTTGTTACAAGACTATTTATGCCAGCTCCACACATACTTATGAAAAGTTAAACTATCATAACGAAGACTGGTTGCACAGGGTTTGTCAAACTTTTTTGCAAAAGTAACTGCAACTCCCTCACTCATTTGTTTTAGATGTTAGCTATCCTTCTGCAGATAACTCAGTTACCAAACTTGTTCACATGTTGGCCGTGACGGGTAAAAAATGTCTCTTTATTGATCAGTTGTAAATTATCCGGGTGTTCACAATTTAATTTCTAAATTTCCTTAATAACTACTCTGTCCCGAAACTATTACCGTAGGTCTCATGGCAAGAGTTAAGCCCGAGACCATGTTATTTTTTCTTCTTTAGGTGCCCAGAGACCAAAAACAATAGTCGTTAAAATTTATATGTATATATATATATATATATGTATGTGTGTCTGTGAACACGATAACTCTCGTAAAAATGGTCCGATCGAGACCAAATTTGGTAGAGACGTGTATTCCTACAAATGCTCGGACGAGTTCGTAAACCAGACATATTGGTCAATGGGAACGGGTAGTTTGGGGGGGTTTTGTACCCCAAAATGGGGTTTTTTGAGTTTTTCACATGTAATTTTTAAAAACTTCTAAATTTATATTTCACCATTGGAATCAGCTTAAAAAACTACACAATTAAGTTCCTTAAAGTTTTTCTCTATCTTCAACGGTTACCGAGATATAAAAAAATCTAAACACAGTACGTTGTATTTTGAGGCTCCAATGTTAATCTTATGGAGGATTAGGAAAACTTAATATCTCACTTATCAATCAATATTTTTGGATGAAACTTGATATTTAGCTTCATGTGGTTGAGATCCATACATTTGTGCTAAAAAATCATAGTATATGTGTTTATCATGGCGGCAAAACTGCATACTCTTTTCCCATGTTAGTCATATGGAGATTAGGCAAACTCCTTTATTTATGGACAGATGTTGATGAAAGTTGGTATAAATGTTAAAAATAAAATTTTTGATGGTATAAATGGTTACTTTCTGTGTTCCTCACAGCAGAAAACCTACTCACTCTTTCCCATTTTAATCTTATGGAGAATAGGCAAATACTTCTCATGTTTATCGACAGATTTTGACCAAACTTGTCATATATTATTATTTTTTTTTTTGGAAATTCGCTGAGTACGCAGGTCTGCTGCGACGGGGGTATTTAAGTTATTTTAACAAGATATTTCATTAATATGAACAGAGCCCTCCCCAAGAAAATTGTCAAAATCCACCATTCAATTTTGTTGGTTTCAAGTCTTTTTAATCAAATTTTCACAATAATTTAGCATAAGCTAAGGGGTTTTAGTTTTAGGGTCCTCCCTAAATTCATGATTTGTAATTGATGAATTGCAATTGATTCAGTTTAATAATTATGGCTATATATTTATGCTGATTTATACTGAAGATTATACTGATTTAGACACCTACTTTTTTTAATAAACAATAATGCAATAACATTGTAAAAAAACCCAACAAATTTAGTTTATTCATTTATTTGCATAAACCTTTTAAACATACTGCTGCCCCACTCTCGATCCTACGCACCTCCTCTTTCCTACATCCCAACACTACATAATAGACTCGCCCACTGCGCAACAGAATAGAGTAGTTCAGTCTCTGTCTCAGTCCCACATTGGAAGCATCAATATAAAAAGGATCGGAAATCACCACATTGCTTGTAGATTTGGTTCTCATATTATGAGTTTGTCTAATCTTAAAGTAGCAATTGTGTGCTAATTACTAATACTGATTGCTCCTAAATAATATTGTAGTTTTATACTAATAACTTAATTATTTAATCACATTTTACACAGTTTTAAGCTCTGACCGGGACTTGGGCAAAACCGGCCGGGACACCGGAACAAGAGCAAATTACCGGGACTGTCCCGGTCAAACCGGGACGTATGGCAAGCCTATGTATAGTAACACCCTCACCCAAAAAAAACACCATTTTGACATGGATATGTTTTAGCTCTTGGGGGGGAGGGTGTTAGTAATTTTACGATGGAAAACATGTAACAGGTTTCCATAGAAACTACCATAACTTTTATTGTATTGAATTTTAAATTATAAAAGAATAAGAACAGCTGTTTTGATGAACTTAAATCATTCTTTTTAGACATATCCATGATCTGACCTATTTCCCACAGGGAAGTAATTACAAACATTTATTTGCACTCATCTTCAGATATATCGATATGCCTGAATATAGGGAATAGCTCTATTTTCTATAAAAAAAACATTTTCTTCCCTGTGGGAAATAGGTTAGATCATGGATATGTCTAAAGGGAATATTTTAAGTTAATCTAAACAGCTGTTCTTATTCTTTTATACTTAAAATTCCATACAATAGTTCTGGTAGTTTCTATGGAAACCTGTTACATGTTTTCCATCTTAAAAATCACCAACACCCCCCAGAACTAAGACATATCCATGTCAAAATTAAAAAGTAATTTGAATTAGAACAATATTCTGCTTCATTCCATTCAATTAGTTGTAACATTCTCCACCAGGTCATGCAGCTGGCCCTTTTTGATGTCGAATAGTTTTAAATTCCACCGCTAGATTGGAGGCTGACAGTGCCGCCATTTTGAACAATCGCCAACGCCAACTATTTTCTCAAACAAAACATCAGCCGCGGCCGTGGCTTGTCATCTTAGTCCGGTAATGGGGCGTTTCTTTTACGAACAATAATGGATTTAGGTTAAGTTGTTATGTGCAATCATAGTGTGGTGTGATTGTAATAGTGTTCACATTAAAAACTTTTTAAGAGGAAAGTCCAGTTGGAAACAATGGACTTAAGGAAACAACTTTACAGGTAGGTAAACTTTGGGCGTCACCTTTCCGCCACTTCACTCTATAAATTTAATGCAAATTAACAAACTATTCATTATTAATTTTAACCATGAATATTTTTTCATTCTTCAGAAGTAATTAAACTTTGTTTTTTTGGATGATGTATAAGATGTATTTACTCACGTAGGGGATTCGTGATATTAAGGTTAACGAACGTCATACATAAACAGAAAGGGGCGTGACTGAACAAATGTTTTTAACAATGGTTTTAGTACATGTATACTTGAATATTGTATTAAAGCTTTTAAATGATTACAGGTTCGTAAACAAACCGTAAATTGATTTTAGTGTTAAATTTATCTACAAGAAACAAAAGACATCAATTCATAAGTACTGAAAACTGATTATGATTTCAAACTACCTGTTGCTTGCAACATAACATAGGGATTTAAAACTAGTAGAGAAATGCTGTCTACATCCTAGTTAATTTAACTATGTCTGATACTTAAGTGTATTGAGTTATGGCAAGGCATTCTGTTACACTCTGTTTGCATAGTAATTGGTTATTTTAATGTGTAGATAACTTTACTTAAACACAGTTTTAAGTAGCCTTGAAGTATTATTTCATAATTTAGGCTATGAAGGAAGTGTTTTCTCACTTCAGTAGGGTATAGTATTTGATAGCTCTCTTGTCACAAATACTTAATAAAAACAAATTATCATTTAAACATAACAAAGCTAAATCTTTCATTAGAAAAAATTGGTAGGCCTACGCTATATATTTCAAATTACAATTAAGTTAATTGGAAAAGTTAATTCAGGTTTTTAAGTTACCGTAACTAGTTTGTTATATAGTCGCAATAAGTTTACTGTTTACTGTACCGTACTTTACTTGGATTATTCAAGTAATTTCCAGAGGATCTGTCCTTATGACTTAAAATGCTTGACACAAATTTTTACCAGTGGTCTTTAGGTCGTAGCTCATTATTTTTACATGGCTGAATAAACAATTATAAATATTGAATGAAATTAACATTTCAAATAGAGATCCCACTTCATATTTATTTCCCATTTGCCCATTAAATGGTATAGTGATTAGTGATGTAAAATACCCGGGTATTTAAAACTCGGGGTAAATACCCTGGGTATTTACCCGGGTAAATACCCAAAATCCATAAATACCCGGGTATTTTGGGTATTTATGAAATCGATTGAAATTCATTTATATTTATCCCTAAATATGTGTTTGTTATCATTACATGATAAATTAGGATAGTCTATTATACCTTTTACAGTATCTTGAAGCTTTGCTAGTACCTTTTATTTAATGATTTGGCACTTTTTGTAAAATAATACATTAAGTTTGTAAGTAAGCATGGGATTTTGTGTTTTAAATCTACCGTTATTAAATTAAGATAGTTAAAATTTTTATTTTATATGTGGCTTAGAAGGCTAGACATAGGCAGAGTGGCTGAGTACTAAAACTAATTAAACCGGAACTTTTCCGTGTTATCATTTAGTTGAAAACAATAATATATTTGGATAAACTTGCTAAAAAAATGTATCTCTTGTTTTTTGGTCTAACTTAATATAATTTTGAAAGATTTATTGTGCTATAGATTCAAATGTTTTATGAGTTTATGAAATTATTTTTTATTTTGATACCAACAAAAGATCTAGATCAAAAATAATGGCAGGATTTAATTACTGCCATCCTACAGATTGAATTTTAATTATTTTCTTAAGTTGTTTACACATAGGACACTCTTTCTAAATAGTAATTATTACTTTACAAATAATTTTTGTTCACGTTCAATCAAATAAATTCATATATCAATCATAGAAATTAAAAAAATCATAAGTAGTCAGGACCAGTGCAGCCAGGGTATTTATGCCGATTATGCTTTATGCTCAGAAAAACATGCTAAAAGGGACTATATGAAATTAGGTTGACACATTTTATTAAGATTTAATCATCCATACTGTCCCTTCAGTTTAGTAATTGCAAAAAATTTCAATCTTCTTTAAATTAAATAAAAATTATTAATACTCAGGACGTGGGTATTTATGGCAATTAATCCCAGAAGTAAAATGCTAGTAGTGACCATATGAAAATTTGTTTAACACATTTTATCATCATTTTACTATCCTTACAGGGTAATAATTCCAAAAAAACATCTCAATCTCTAACTTTAAAAAAATTATAAATACCCAGTTTTTGGGTATTTACCCGGGCCTGGGATAAATACCCGGGTAAATACCCAATTTATATTTACCTACCCACTGGGTATTTACCCGACCCATCACTAATAGTGATACATTATCTGTGAAACATTGGAAGTAACCTCTTGTCTATTATTCACTAGGATTTTTTTTCGTTAAGTCATGAAAAAGGCTATTTTGGTAACTGTGTTACATACTTTAGGGGAGAATTAAATTAACATAATAGGTGTAAAGTATGTCCCTCCGCTTGGTGCAAAATAGGCCGAGTGCCTTAAAAAACAAGTGATTGTAAAGTATGCAATTTGAGATTAAAGCTTTTATAGTGCTAATCATAACTCAATATGACTGATGCCAAATCTGGTTATATTGTCATTTGAAGTACTGAGCTTTGCAATATCTTGTTTAGCCAGCAATGTTTCAGAGGTTTAAAGAGGCCTTTGGAAATAAGTCTTTGCCTTGTAAGTTGGATTGCTATAGGTTCTTAATTTGTATGCATTTTTGGCTCCATAATAGCACCATTCTTTAACCCTTCAAGTGGCAAGCTTTTTACTCTTAACTGTAACATAAAAATAATTACTAATATCTTCTTGAAATATCAAAGTTTAAACAAAAAAAGCTTAAAACATGCCCCCCCCCCTTATAACCACTAGCCACAAAAGCAAAACAGATGTCCACTGCAATCCCAATTAAGCCTACAAATGCCGTCAACTTCCACCCAAGCCGGTCAACGTTTATTTAAGGTGGGCCCTCCACTCCGCTTTACCACACATTTGCAAGCCAAATTGGGATTGCTCATGGTCAGGATTCGAACCCTAGCACTTCCGAATGGCTAGAACGTTACGCTCGTCAGCGTAGCGCGTTAGCCGGCTCGGACAATCAGTGCCTAGGAGTAGAAAGCGCTTACTTGGTTATAGACCTGCCCGGTGGCAGGCTCGTGTACTACGAGAGCAATTTCGGTTGTTTGCCCCCAGAGGGCAAGACGGTCTCATAGGCGATTGTGTCGAACAAGTACACGAAACTCACGACGGATGCCTCCACCTGCCAATTCTTATTGAATATGTAAATGCGTCGTAAATTACGACTTTGCCATTTCTAGGGTTAAAAGCAAAAAATGAGAAATGTCTGTATTTATAAAGGGTTAAATAAAAATGACCATATAAACTAGTCAATAGTCAGACTGATATGTGACACAGTTTTTATAAGCTAAAAAGATGTCATAATACAGATATCCTACAATCTGTAAGTTATTCAAGCCTCTTTGCAATATAAGTTAATGTTACCATAGGAATGCAATTCACAGTAGGCCTGTTAACTATCATATATTGCATCTGAAACCTTTTAGGACCTAGGTATCCCTTCAAAATTAACTTGGCCAAAGTCTATCTCTTTCGCAAGAAAGATCTAAATTTTAAACTATTTTGAATGTATAGTAGGCCTACAATCTATGGGTCCCCAAGAGTCCTGCTTGTCCGGACCTCTGGCTCAGTGTTTCTGCCAGTCAGTATAATTTTCATGTCCTATACGGTACTTGTGAAGTATTAAAATTTTATGTCTCCCATTAATTAATTAGTGGAGCGTGGATAGTTAAAAACATTTTTCGAATTAAGCTTTCTACACACATATGTTTTACATTGAACTAGTTCTGCATTTAAAACAATTGTTACCATAGTAAGCACTATCAATTGTTTATTGTTAACTTCAGATTACTAACCTTCTTGAAACTCCTGTTGTTACTAACCATTTGTAGATATTACTACTTTATATATTTCTTACTCTTTTCATGTAATTTATCAACTTAACACAATAATATGTATTGTAATTGTGGAGAATAGATCAACTAATATTAAACTGTTTAATAATATATTTTCATATTTTTATACAAAGCTGAATAAATAAAAATATAGAGGCCAGCCTAAGCACACTTTAACTACTGACATTTAAAAATTATCATAATATCCTTGTTTCTTTACCAATAATTTTAGTTTTTATTTTGTTTCATTCCCTAAATTTCCCTATTTTTATGAACTCAAGCATAGTACTTTTAATCAAGCTTTTTGCTATTATTTAATTTCCTTTGAAAAATCCCATAAGAAAATAGTTTCAAAAAAGTTACTACAATTACTAACCATTCGTAAAATTTATTTCTGTTACATTTATTTTACGTGCATAGAAAGCTCAGGAATATGTTTCAGTTACACTTCTCTGTCAAACACCCAGTGGCTATGATTGTGGCACGATCTTGTAGTCTTGTTACTGACTAAGGCTGACATGTTCCTTAGGTAGAACTGTTAGTTAATAGCCTAACAGTTTAATGGCATATCTAATGGACCTACAGTTTAACATGGAATCCGAATCACTGCCTCTGAATTACAAACTGGTCTAATTATGGGAATGGTCTTAGCGGATGAATGTAGTTTTCAATCGTGCGGACGTTAATCTACACAATAGAACACTACACCCACCGACCATCGATCAAAACTATCTACAATTCGTGATCTCCAAGTAACACGATTACTGGAGGACACCGTCCCAGTCTATTTTAATTCACCTTCAATAAACCACCATTTTCGATGATCCAGCACCTCTAACCCAAATTTAAGGCCTGATTTTAGATCCTTCTGTACGTGGTTTTTTAATGAAGTTCGTATAATTATACTAATATACAGAATTATTATGCTTCAGGAACATAATTTTAGCCTAATATGAATATTAGCCTATACTACCTAAAAATATATTTCTGTTTACATACTTGCAATCAGTGTTCTTAATGTTGTACTTGGAATCAATTTTACTAAAGAGTTGTCAGGTTTGGATTTCATATTTTTATATTAGGGCTTAGAATGTATTATTTTGAAATAGGGTTTAATAAAAGTAATCAATCTTTACAACTGCATGTTGATTTTTTTCTTTCTCGCCTTATACATAGGCCTATTTGGAGAAAGTATTGGTTTCGTGGAAATGTTCAAATTTGATTTGAGAGTGGATCCTAATATCCATGTTGAGGCTCCCAGAATCCAAATAAGTGGTTTTCGGACTGTCTGTCTGTCCGTGTTCCAGAGGCCATACTGATCATCTGATTTTTATGAAATTTAGTAGGCCTAAACACGGGTTTCTGATTTATCTACTGACCATTTGTTATTTTTAAGGGTAGTTTACTCCTAAAACCCCTTATAAGAGTGAAAAATGTCCCCCGTCGCAACAGACCTGCGTACTCATCAAATTTCCAAATCAATAATATAATAATGAATAATCCAATACTATAATACGAGCAAGGTTTGTATATATTTGTATATATATATATATTTGCACACAGATCTCGAAAACGGCACTAAGGATTTTCTTTAAATTTTGGAAATAACTAATTTCTGAGTAGAAAATAAGTTCTAGATAGGTCTAATGTCCAGGAAAATTCTTGTTTTCTTGTAATATTCCGTTTAAAATCTAAAAATTTAACATTACGCTTATGGAGAATCAAAAGTAAACAATACAAATTAAAACATCTGTTCATAACCATTTGACAGTTGTTGAATGAAGATGGTGGGGAGCAATATGTGAATAGGCCTAGAGGTAATTCATAAATACTTATTATATGTATGTAACAAATACAAAATTATCAGGTTACCAAACAATTTGTAAAAACTTAAGGGTAACGTAACTGTGCGAAATAAAAGAAGAAAAAGTATTTCCAAAATCTTCCGTGTTTTGATAGAAAACGTATTCATTGCGTGGCTTGAAGCCACTGTCACAAACCAATTAATAGGTGTAAATAAAATTTCTCTTTTGCTCTTAAATTCTCATTTTGTTTTAAACTAAGTCAGTTGATCACAGGCTAATAATAACTGTATGGATAATTAAACAGTAAATGATCGGCTAATACAATTGAGGTTGGCTAAAAGACCTTAAACGGTGATGCTCATTTGGCAGACGCCGTGGTCTAGCGGTAGCATGTTTGCCTCGTGAATCGAAGGTCGCGTGTTCCATCCCCGTCAGGGGCACAACTTTTTGTTCAGTGCTATAATAATTATAGTGTATTAAATCGGGGTTTTTTGTAACCCACATAAATGTTTTCATGGAGTAATAAGTGTGTTTTAATTTTTATAATACACGTTTTATTATATACGATCAAAGCTCGGTCACCAGGTACTAATACCTATATGACAAGTTTTATAATTATTATTTATATTGTATTTTATATATTACTAGTTGACCCGGCGAACTTCGTAACGCCCTACAGTAAATACGTGTTAACTTCAAGATTGGCCATGTTCTGAAATTGAATAGCATTACGGCTTCATTGTGAAAGGTTATATATTCTGGGTCGCGGCATAGTGAAAATCAATATTGAAACGATAAGACATATTAATAACATTCCCATAAAACAAATAAATCTGAATGGATTAATTCACAATTTTCAAATCCAATCCAAACCTAACTGTAATACGGCTTTTATAGGAAAGATATACAACAGCTGATTATCATAATAAACGTAATATATATATAAACATTGTAATTATTTTTTCTTTGGTCAACATGGAAACACGTGACTTTTAATTAGACAGAAAATAAAAATATACATACATAATCCCCAAAACTATAAACTATTAACATGGCGAATAAAGCTGTTCATTTTGTACAGCACAAAATTACTTCATAGTTTTACATTAATGAATGATTCAGATGGCATTGGATAGTAAAGCATATTGCTAATGGAAAGTAAACCAATCAGCTGTAGCTAAGAAATCAAATGTTTTCATTGTAGATATTATGTAAACAAACTTACTCTCCATAAGGTTAACATTAGAAATTTAAAATGCCATAAAATGGAAACTTATGGGGTTTTCGAAAATATTTTTTCACTAAAACCTTCCCGGATACATGTAGAGCAACTTCCTAAAATTTCATGGCGATCGGATGAGTAGTTTGGCAACGCATAAAGGACATACATACATACATACATTCAATTTTATATATAGAGATTACTCATTATTATATTTTTTAAATATTATATTATTATTATTATTTTATATTATTGGAAATTCACTGCGTACGCAGGTTTGCTGCCTGCAAATCATTTTACACGGTGAAGGAACAACTTTAGACAACATTTACAGTCAAACATGACCTTCAAACTGGTTCATGATTCAATAACCAGTGAAAATTTGGTACGATTGGAATGCACTTATGTTTCGTCCACATATGGGATGGATGCGAAGTGACACGTTTACACATGATTCACATTGAACGTGTTAAGAAATTGCATGATTAATTTTGAGACAACAACTTTTTAAATGATATATAGAACATCTTTAAAGATGTTCTATATAGAGTTTGTTACTGCATTCTATTATCAGAGGACTTAGGCCAGTTTAAAGAATACAAAATCTACTCCAAATATGTGTATAATATGAATGATTATGTAAATTGAATTGTTGTTATCTGGTAGTTTACTAATAAAAAAGTCTGAATAGAAAAATAGAATACCGTACCTAGGAAAACAGTTGTGTAAACTTTGCCTGCATTAAGGTATGATCAAATATATAGCTAATATATATAGTTAGTTTAGATATTATTATTTTTTAAATTTGATTAGTTAATTAATTACCAAACAAATTGATTGTTTATCTAAATGTCTCAAATGTTCACAAAATGTATTATAAGATGTTGTAACCACTCAAGCCTTCTGTGTGGGCTGAGTGTGTCACATGTCAATTATCATTTCTCTGGTTGGGACCTTTGTGGGTGTAGGCCCCTACACCAATTGTTGAAATCTTCAGAATGATCCTGTACATTGTGGTTCAACTGTGTTGTAGATAAGATCTGAAACTTGAAATATTTAGAAAATGAAACTTTTAAATCATTTTTTGATGTGTAAGGATTTTACACTAATGTTAAAGGAAATACTTTATAAGCATCGGACTTTGTTAATATTCTAATGAAATATCTCAAATGAGACATTCTATTGTTTAGACAGAGTTTTTCTGCTCCAAAAAAATAATGTCTAGTTTGTTTTTTAATGTTGATACTTTTTGGAGCTAAAGAAATGTATATTGTCAAAATAAAAATAGTTTATGGTAAAAATGCCTACTTTTAGTTTTTTTCAAAGCAGCATACCTGCATACTCTTTCCCATGTTAATGTTACGATGAATAGGCAAATACTCTTAATTTATCAACAGGTATTGATTGATCAATCTTGTTATATTCTTTTATTATTATCGCCGTATCATTGAGGTGGAAATTCGCTGAGTACCCTGGTCTGCTGCGATGGGGGTATATTAAATGATCCTTTGGTTATCATTTGGAGTATCTAGTAGGTAATATTTTACCTGGTAACTACCTGGTAAAACTTGATAACCCCTATTCAAAACAACTAAATTCTGATACAACAAGTATTTTATGTTTAGTTAATTATTATTATCATGGTTACTAAATTAATTTGAAACAATAGGCTATGTAATATAAATAAAATAATTGCTACAATCTAACGTAAATTAATTTTATTATTGATTAAAGGTTATTTTCAAATTAACAAGTGAGGTTCGGTGTAAAATGGGAAATTTGTAAAATGAACATTTAAGTATACAATAGTTTTTTAAATATATATTGTCAGTTTTTGTTAAGGGAGAAAATATGTGTCTGTATGCTAATACTGTTTAGTAAACTTATGTAAGAGTATGATAACTCTTTCTGGCTTACTAAAGTATAATTTCTTGTGCCATTTATTCTTGGTGTTAATAATCCAATAACGTAAATCCATTTTCCAGAACTCAAACAATATTTATATTAAAGTTATTTGGACGTATCTAATGGGTACTGTAGTTTTATTGCTGAATATTAATTTTATTGCCAAGATGCGACACGGCGCTGAACACTAGGGCTACACTGCGGTGGAATGATTCAGATTCGCAGCTCGGAGACAGAAGTCTTGACCTTGGCCTTCACAGGTGAAGTGAGATGGGAACTTCACAATTGTCATGTTTAGCAGTTACTTGTCCTTTAGGCAAGGTAATTTTAACAGTTAATTCCTGCCACAGCCAAAAACATATTTTGAACAACAGCTTTAAATAAAATGAGAACTTTTTTAAAATTCGTTATCAAGGTTACATTTCAACACAGAAGTAAATGCGCGTAAAAATGGTTTAGAGCAGTCATGAAATGCATAAAGGTAATATTTCATTGAGCGAGCTCCCAATATGAGGAGCCCCCCGAGGAAGTTGTTGGACTGTATTAAACATGAAATGCAAAAAGGTTTTACATTTCATTGAGCGAGCTCCGAATGTGAGTAACCCCCCGGGGAAGTTGTTGAACTGTATTAAACGTGAAACGTTAACTTGCAATAAATGGTTTAGACCAGTCGTGAAATGCATAAAGGTAATATTTCATTGAGCGAGCTCCCAATATGAGGAGCCCCCCAGGGAAGTTGTTGAACTGTATTAAACGTGAAACGTTAACTTGCAATAAATGGTTTAGACCAGTCGTGAAATGCATAAAGGTAATATTTCATTGAGCGAGCTCCCAATATGAGGAGCCCCCCGGGGAAGTTGTTCAACTGTATTAAACGCAAAATGTTAACTTAACTTCGCTTCAATACTGCAAGTTGTGCAATACCGTACTGTGCTGCTAGGGTGAATAGCTTCATACGAGCATTACATATTAAAGTGTGTGTTAGCGAATTTCCCATTGGAAATAAGCTATTACCCTAGATCTCATGGCAAGACCTAAGCCCGGGACCATGTTATTTCTTCTTCTTTAGGTGCCCAAAGACCAAAAACAAGTCGTTAAAATTTTTACATATAATGTCAATCTTATGGAGGATAAGAAAAAATTAGTAAATTTCACTCATTAACCTATATTTTCGGATGGAACTTGATTTACCTTCAAGTGGTTGGGATCCATACGTATATGCTAAAAATTCATAGTTTATGTGTTCCTCACAGCAGCAAACCTGTATAATCTTTCCCATATTAATCTTATAAAGGATAGGCAAATTCTTTTAGTTATGTTCAGGTAATGATAAAACTTTGTCTATGGTCGAAATAAAAATATTTTATGCTAAAATCCCTACTTTCAGTATTCCTCAAAGCAGCAAACCTACATACTCGTTTTCATGTCAATGTTTCGAAGAATAGGCAAATACTCTAATCTTTCAACAGGTTATTGATTAATCTTGTCACATGCGTGTATTATTATTGCCATATTATTGATTTGGAAATTCGTTGAGTTTGCAGGTCTGCTGCGACGGGGGTATTTAATTTACTTGGTTATTAGTTAATGATGACTAATTTATGTTTTGTAACACTACACGAATCTTGTACATACTTCTTGTCTTCTTGTACATCTTGTACATACTTACACATACCTACAGATCTTCACTCACAAATTTCTTTTCACTTAAGGAACGGATGTATGCATTTTCCGCCCCTAGACATTGAAACACTAATGCTATGCTAAATACATGATTAAAATAAAACTTAAGTAACTGTCACGGAATAATAGGCATGCGGATTATTTTGAGATGTTGTCATGTTTAGGGACAGCTGATCAGTGATCATCGTCTGCATGGTTGCATAATCATATTCAAATTTTGAGCGAATTTTAGAATAATCGAAAGAATTATCAAACTGCTCATCATCAGAAAAATCAGCTGAGCTTCTGCGCTCCTTGATTATATATGGCCCAGAAGTGCCCCCTTTGGCATCAGTGGTTTCTGCAATCGGTGCTCCTTTTCTGATGAAAATCAGGCCTGATTTTCATTCTCGGCTCTTTAATTTGGGACGGTAAATGTCACTTGTCACCTTGATTGGATTATCAAAGTTGAGTATCGTGAATAAAAATAAATCATTTAATTTTATATAATGGAACTATAAACATCGTGATGGTGTGCAGCACAAAACCGTAGATTATCAGTTAACAGAATTCGTAAGTAAAATACGCCATCACAGCTAAACGTCACGCTTGACGATAAAATTGGGTGTAAATACACTTTTTAATTACTAAGGATTTTGTGGTTTTATAGAATTCTCTTACATTATTTAGTTACCTGGCTATTGGTTTTGTTATTTTGTCAACTAAAGCCTGCAACCAATGTTCTGTTTTTATTTTAGAACTATAAACAAATTAAAATAAAACAAACGACAATATTTTTATATAACCGGATGAATTGGTAATAATAATGATAATGACAAAATAAAAAAAATAACAGTACTTTGGCAGAAATATGCACTGGTCACTATTTCCATAATAATAATTACATAACCTATAAATTAATAATATGATTAGATTATTGAAATGGCAACCTACCCAGGTAGTATGAGTATTTTTCTCTGGTGGTATTTTAAGCCAAGTATGAATGAGAAATGAGTTTAGGATGATTGTGGCGCGATCTTATAGTCTTGTTACTGACTAAGGCTGACATGTTCCTATAGTAAGTCCTATAGTAACTAAAGGACCTACAGTTTAACGTGTAATCCGAACTACGCCCTCTAAATTACGAATTGGTCCAATTATGAGGATGGTCTTCGCGGATTAACGTAGTATTCAATAGTGCGGCCGTTAGTCCACGCAAGAGAACACTACACCCACCGATCATCGCTTTAGAATAAACTAATTAGGTACGATAAAAAAATCTAAAAATAAAGAAAATTGTAGATAATCAATTTAAAGAAATATAATTGTAATTGGATTGTATTATTTTAATTCTATCAACGTTAAAAGTGTCTTTCAAATAAAAACCGAAGAATTCATGTTGGTACACAATCAAGTATCACGCGTAATTATTCATAGTCTCAAATTATAGCGCAAATTGTGGTGGGAGGCTTCATCGGACTTCCGCGGAATTTCAATGATCAAATCAATTTTTATGATAGGTAAAACATTATCTGTGTTATTATTAGGGCGTTATCTAATTGCTAGGAGAAAAGTAGGCCAACACTAGTGTCCGTGGAACGGACGAAATCAGTAGGAAATCCTTTGTATTTAAACCTCGCTATTTTGTCTGTAACCTTATTTTCCTTATTAAAGAAAGTATAGATTAAGTTGAAACAATTTAAATCAAAATAGTCGAACCGTAGAGTTTAATGAAAATTATTTTGCACAATAATCTTCATATATAAAATAGGAAGTATGTATGTTGCATATAGACTCCGGAACCGGTCGAAAGATTGTAATGACACTTAAAGGAATTTAAGCAAGATTCGAGGAAGGTTTCTGTGAACCGAAGTTTAGTGCAAAGGGTTCTGGCCCAGAGGGCATTAACGGGTGCAGTATCAGGCTCTATAAATTTAGTATTTACAATATTAATTAACAGCTGTGATATTAAATTAGTTATGACAATCTAAATATACAAAAAAGAGTAATGTTAGTTACACCATTTATAACTTGAGAACGGCTGGACCTATTTCAATGAACTTTGATTTTGACATGGATATGTCTTAGCTCTGGGGGTTGTTGGCGATTTTTAAGATGGAAAATATGTAACAGGTTTCCATAGAAACCACCAAAGTTATTGTATTGATTTTTTGATTTAAAATAATAAGAACACCTGTTTATATAATGAAAAGATTAACTTTAGACATATCCATGATCTAACCTATTTCCCAAAGGGAAGTAAATACAAACATTTTTTGGATTGGTCTCTGCTCCGAATAGGCTATAAACATTATTCAGTTTTGTTTTTATCCTTAGGGCTAAGCCTGTAAAGCTTATGAGGAAAAGACGTGATGTATTTTGATCATACGGATACATCAATCATTTAAATATTTTATTAACAACTGTTTTCGTGTTGCTGTATTTTCACCAGTCTATAGCTAACATCATTGTGTGACATTTTCAGCGAGTGTTTGTAATTGTTTAAAAAAACGCAATTTATAGATTACTGGTTGTTTGGGTATCAGAGTGTAACTATAATTTATATATTTTTGTTATGCCCGATTGAAATTATTGAATGTTAGATTTTACAAGTACTGTATTATTATTAACAGTGCCACGATTCAGAAGATTTAGTCTTTCTTAAAAACTTATTGCAGTTAGGTATGGTTTGGGTTTGGGTTGGATTTGAACATTATGGATAAATCGACTTACATTTATTTGTTCTGTGAGAATGTTATTCATATGTTTTCGTATCAGGATTTTTATT
Organism: Nephotettix cincticeps; assembly: GCA_023375725.1. NCBI lineage: Eukaryota > Metazoa > Arthropoda > Insecta > Hemiptera > Cicadellidae > Nephotettix > Nephotettix cincticeps. Next base: position 85,764,636 of record CM041786.1, on the reverse strand, counting down.
GACTGTACCTCGTCCAGAATATCTAATCTTTCCCAACAAAGCCAGCATGGTATTCGACTTCGGAACATGGTGAATTAATCAACTGAAGAAGAACCTGTTTGGCGGTACAAAGTTCGCCATCAGGTCAACTAGTAGGTTACAAACGCGAGAGAAGCCGCGTCGGGAACTACTAGTGTTTAATGAACATTCAAGTTAAAAATATTAATTGTTCACGAAATTTTGTTTTTGAAGCAGTTGTTGATTTTCTATATTTACTATTACTTCCATGAAGCTTTATGTCTTTAGTATATTTTTTGTAGTCAAATTTTCATTGAATAAGAAATCGTTATAGGTTGGATGTGTCGGCCTTATGAATAGTCGACGCAGACTCTTAAACGAATGACGCGAGCGGGCGGCTTCGCGTGTTTGGAAGGCGCTCAATGTTTCAGCGCACTCTGGCGTCTCAGTCCGGGAACTTTTGAACCTTTTCTTTGATACAAAGAACTAGCGAATTTATTTTTATTAGTGTTTTATTTTATTTATACTAGTGTAGTTGACCCTATCATCATATTTTATTATACTTCTCAGAGAAATTTAAAAATTACTTGTTTCAATCGAATATTAGTTTATAGTACGCCTATATCATGTAATAACTGCTGGGTTTAGCACGCTCATTTGTACAGTATAAACATAGAATCCAACTATTAATAATTGTTTATACCACGCATTTTTGTTTTTGTTAGAATTTTAGATTCAATTGTTTATGATTAAATTTAATTTGACCTTATAAAACATTTGAAGCATTTTCCATTGCAATTTGAAATTTGAATTTTGAAGCATTTTTGTTTTTTTGAACATTTTACTCGATCGACCATGATATATTTTAAACGCCAAACCCCAGCAATGCTTTATCCGCTCTATTTGTATTGGGGATCGTACGTTTAACAGCGATCGCGCCCAAGTCCACTTCGAATATCGATATTGAGAAGTCCATCTATATGTAAATTTGCGAAACGTATTGTGCCGCGTTGTAAAGTCAGAAGTTCACATTTCATGTTAATAGTTTTAACTCAGTCCTGTGCCAATCATGCATACGCCGTGGGCAGCGTGGGCAAGTGTTCCTGGCCTTATAAAACATCCAGCATTAAACAACTTGTTATCAATTCAATAAGCTGATTAACTACAAATTAAAATTATAGTTCACTACTTAAAAAGTGAAAGTATATTTAGTCTAGCAAACAGTTATTCAGAAAAATAATTATTGTTATCAGTTTTAATCTATTCATCCTGCTATCCAGCTCTTTGGATGTCACGAATGGTGAATAGTTGTGAGCGATGGTCGGTGGGTGTGATTTCTCTTGTGTAGATTAATGTCCGCACTATTGACTACTGCGTTAGTCCTCAAATCTCATTCTTATAATTAGACCAATTCGTAATTCAGAGGCCGTGGTTCGGATTCCACGTTAAACTGTAGGTCCCTTAGATATGCCATTGACTGTTGGGCTATCAATTATTAACAGTCCTGTATAAGGAACATGTCAGCCTTAGTCAGTAACAAGACTACAAGATCGTCCTACACTCAATCCTTATATATATTTGTCTTGAAATGCCTACCTTGTATGGTCGCCATTTCGATAATCTAATCTAATTGCAAAATTAACACAAAATACGAGTATATAATCGACGTTAATGAATGAATGTTTAGACATATATAATTAATGAATGTCCATCACCAATTCAACGCAGAACTAGTGTTTATCCACTAACTCAACTCTGTTTAAATAGTTTACTTCTTGATGCGATCACGTAATTCCTTTGAGATAAGGGTCCCAGCATGTAAGAACAGGTTAAAAATTAATCTTGAGATTTAAAATGCTATGTTTATTGCCCGGTTTGTGACCTCCCGTCGGTCTTGAGCTTGAGAAACGGGATATTAGAAAGCTTTATATATATATATATATATATATATATATATATTTATGTATATATTTATATATATATATATATATATATATAATTATAATTTGTCTGTTAATTGCTTGGAATTATGAGATTTTTGTTATTTCTACGTTTCATAACCCCAAAAATCCGAAATGGGTCTTATCTCATTTATTGTCTGTCTTTAACGCTAAACTAGGCATACGCGTTCGTCTTCTCCGTGAAAACTTTTGCACCCATGGTTATGGTCATGGTTATAACTTACAGTATTTCCTTATTCTATACCTTTTCAAGAAGGGTTTTGTTTTCTTTAAACGGAATACAATATTACTGTACTGAGTGCCATGCAGCTGTGTTGTGACGTACGACCGACACCCGCTCAACTCCTACACCTACACCATCAACCCTCTTTCTAAAAATTATCATTTAGAGGTATATTTTCAACCTTAAGACATTTTCATTTATTTAGTAGTATTTGATTCGATCCCATACAAATATAGATACATTTTCAAAAGCGACCGATTTCACATCCTGATGAGGATTAGTAAATTCCATCTTACTGACATTCATTAGTCTTACAGTCCAAAATTTATAAAACTTAGATGTAAACATGTACTGAACTGTTCGAGAGCTAATCCAATACTACAGTATAATACGAGCAAGGTTTGTATATATATATATACTGTATTTGCACACGGATCTCGAAAACGGCACCAAGGAATTTCTTTAAATTTTGGAAATATCTAATTTCCGAGTAAAAAATAAGTTCTAAATAGGTCTAATGTCCAGAAAAATTCGTGTTTTCTTGTAATATTAAGTTTAAGATCTACAAATTTAACATTACGCTTATGGAGAATCAAATGTAAACAATACAAACCAAAACAGCTGTTTACAACCGTTTGACACTTCTTGATTGAAGACGGCAAAGAACAATATGTGAATAGAGGTTTTTCATAAATATTTATTTTATGTATGTAATAAATGTAAAATTATCAGGTTACTAAACAATTTGTAAAAACTTAAGGGTAACATAACTGTGCGAAATAAAAGCAGGAAAGAGTATTTCCAAAATCTTCCGTGTTTTGATAGAAAACGTATTCGTTGTATTGCTTGAAGCTACTGTAACAAACCAAATAATTGGTGTAAATTAAATTTCTCTTTTGCTTTTCAATCCTCATTCCGTTTGTAACAAAATCAGTTGATCACAGGATAATAATAACAAACCGTATGGGCATTTAAAGTCAGTATAAGATTAGCTAAAACAATTAATTGAGGTTGGCCAAAAACCCTTAAACGACGACGCGAAATCGTCTGACGCCGTAGCTCAGTTAGTAGCGCTCAAATCTCACGTATGTAAGGTCGTGTGATCGATCCCCACCGGAGGGCTACATTTTTGTTCAGTATTTATGCCATATTAATTAAGGGGTATGAAAACAGTTTTATTTAAACCAAATAAATGTTTTCATTGAACAGTAAATTTTTTTTAATTTTGCTAATTAACTTGTAAAATACATGTCTTATTCTATCCAAGAAAAGCTCGGTCACCAGGTACTGTATATATAATTTAGAGTGTCACATTCTGTAATATTATAAAACACAAAGGTCCTTGACATAAACAATTGTAAGGATTTTAACTTAAGTATTACATCCATACTTGCAATGTAAACTTTTAAGTGAAACGACATATTTATGTAGGCCTATTATCTCTGCATAATTCCTTCGTTCTCTATAAAGCGTGGCAGTACAAGTGAGATGTTCTCTAGAGATACTGTATATGTAAGAAATGTAAATGATATGCATTCCACATTATTTAAACCTCGGTGTAGAGAGAGAATATTGTTTGTAAAAAGATAATTGGCTGTCTCTACGGAGCTGATTACTTATGAAATATATATACAAGCACAAAATACCTCATTTGCTCTTGGAGTGGATAGTTTTCTTGCTTCGCTGAGTTTAAAAAGAGAATGTTTGGTTATATCCGAAGCAATCATGAAACCTGAACTGAATACAAATGAACGAACAAAGGATGCAAATGGACCGTTCTATTGTATTTCTACCTTCCCGTCTAAGCATCTAATTGTCTTGCAATGTATTGTGTTTTTTTTAAATGCATAAACAAAAAAAGTTTAGTTGATGAAAGTAATCAAATTAATTACTGTAAAATAAATAAATAAGTACAGGTATTTAACATTGGCTTGCCGATCACAAGCAAAGATACCTCTCGCCATACACTATTTTCTATTTTCGAATTTATTTGAAGTCGGGCTCAAAGTAGAGAGAAACCAAGTGTAGAGAAGTCCCAATCCGGACAATACCGGGGCCATATCGATCGAACATGACACAGTTTCACCCCATGGCTTTGCTAAGATTAGGCCTACGTATGACCGTGGCGAGGGGGAAGTGCCATGTGTGGACGGTCCCATCGCTACGTCACTCACGTACCGTTCATCTGTTCTCGCTCCTTAAACTTTGTTTCCGCAGCCTCCGAGAGGATTCGGTACATTCAGCTAACACAAGCTTTCGAAAAATACTTACCACTTCGACTTCGGACATTTTACGAGTATGGTCTAACTTATAGACACATTATACGTTCATTGTTTTTATTTAACACACGAGAAGTAATGGGGGTTGCCGGCACGCTGCACAGTCAACACTTAGTTTTCTCTTCTATGAGGTGTGTGAAAACATCTTTTTAGACAACCCACCGTAAAATGTATTAAAGGATTTAATAATAGATCGCGGTACTGACCCGAACGACTCGGCCTGTTGAGTTGATATTCTACGGCAAAAGGTTCCTGAGAAGTGGGTTATGTCCAGTTGGCGGTGAACGCACTATGTTGATTTGTAGCTTATGTTGGGACACGTTGAAGGGCGGCGAATATCTTAACTACCCAAATGTAACTGACATTTCGAACAGATTTATTCAATTCGTTCCGATTCTGATGAATTTGCTATACCGTACCGTGATTGTTACCGGATGGAAGTGATTTTGTCGATTGCGTTACATTCAAGTTAACAATGTTAGCTCTATTATAAAATGTATTGGTGATTTCATTTGATTAGGAATTGTTGACAAAATGAAAAATTCAACTTAGTATTTAGTCAATTGATATTTGGAATATTAGATATATAGACAAATCACACAAAAATTTGATGAGCTATTTTCAACGTTTGCAAATGATTTGTGGCCACCTGAGATGTGTCATTTACTTTATAGTACCTGGTGACCGAGCTTTGCTCGGATAGAATAAGACATACAAGTTAATTAGCAAAATTTTACAAACACCTTTATTACTCAATGAAAACATTTATGTGGTTTATATAAAAACCGATTTAACACACCTTAATTAATATAGCATAAACACGGAACAAAAATGTAGTGCCCCGGATGGGGGATCGATCTTACATTTTTTCGCACGTGAAGCCTAAGCGCCAGCACTGAGCTACGGCGTCGGCCAATGCCCGGCCGTCGTTTTAGGGGTTTTGGCCAACCTCAATTGTTTTAGCTGATCTTATACTGTAAGTATCCATACAGTTATTATTAGCCTGTGATCTACTGATTTTGTTAAAAAATGAATGAGGTTTGAAAAGCAAAAGAGAAATTTAATTTACACCAATAAATTGACTTGTTACAGTGGCTTCAAACAATAGAATGAATACGTTTTCTATCAAAACAGGAAAGATTTTAGGAATACTTTTCTCTGCTTTTATTTCGCATAGCTATTTTACCCTTTAGTTTGTACAAATTGTTTATTAATTTGATAAATTTTCATTAATTTAGATCATTAATTTAATACAACAATTTTGTATTTTGAAACCTATCTGTATATAGGTCGCCATACACTATTTTCCGATTTGCCGCAAATGCTTGATCGTTTCTCTGGCGTTAAATGTGGTTTAAGAATATGAATTTAGTTTAAGTCGGGCTCAAAGTAGACAGTCACCAACTGTAGAGAAGTCCCAATCACAATGCTCGTCAGGATTGTTGAGACACGAATCCCCTCCCTCTTATGGGCAAAAGTTTAAAGTCATATCACGCTTTTTATTTGAAATAATTTGAAACAGTTTGGCATAGCTTCATGAAGTTTAGTTTACATGATGTATGCTGAAAGATCTAAAAGTTTTTTTCCTTGCGGCAGTAAACCTACATACAGTACTCAGAAAATTGCTATAACTACCTCACTTGTAATATTGTGGTAGATCGTAAAACAGCTTCATCTGGTTAAGGTATTAATGTGTGTCAAAACATCGTAACATTAATATTTCTCATAACAGCAAACTATACTTACTCATTTCTCAAATCATTCATTATGTGGTATAGGCTACGTAAATCCATATTTTTAAACATACGTTGGTAACATATAGTATATGGCTTAACCTACAAAGTCCGGTTGTATCGCATCTCAAGTAATTCATAAATAAATGAGAATTCTCCGACTTTGAAGATAGAAAGTAACATCTTATTAGAAATATAAATCAAATCAATACGTGATTTATCCATATACCTTATGTATACACTAATACAATTCAGTTTTGAAAATGACCTGTGCGCTAAAGAAGAACGAGTTCTGCTTGCTGCATATTTCATGACGGTAAAACGATTTTTCCAAAACTTCAGCAATTGTAAAATCATTTGAATTTTAATTCTGATTCAACTTGTGTCAAATGGTTTCCTAACCATAAGAGGATTCCTCTCGTGTTGGACCAATCATAACTATTGTCAGATTAGTACCCATTAAAAAACTGATAAGGTTTTGTGATATCGGAAGAATGATTTTTATAATATACAGTATTGCAAAGGATGAGTAAAAAAATCTATACTAATAGGAAGTACTCTAATTGAAATTGAGACACAATGCGGTTATCGTCAGCCAATGTATTTTGGCCTGCAGGAAGGGAGGCGGAAGTCGGAGCTGCAGCTGGAGCACTTCTTGGTGACGACGACGCACTCCAGGCCGTCCGGGCAGATCACCTCCCGGCACGGGTCCTGACAAAACATGAGTTAATCTCGTTGGCAATACAGATCATAAGACATTGTTGAGTTGAGACTAATGCTTAGGTTACCTGGTCGGTCAGTTTGTACGGTTGACTGGTCGCCAGCCAAGCCACCAGCAACACCAGCACGGGGAGCACAGCGAGTCTCATGGTTGCTGCCACAGTATCACACTGAGTATATATTTGCTATACAGTAACGTGCTGCTGTTATCTCGTCTCACATGTCACCTTGTCTATGTGCCGGATGCTACGCAGTTGGCGAAAGAGACTGGAGGGTTGAGACAACCTGGTCGGCGGCAGATAGGCGTAATGACTCGGCAGCTCTGGTTCTCGGGACAGGTCACATTGAAACACGGGTCCTGGACAAGCATGAATAAATATACCATTTTGGGGGAAGTTACATTTTCTATGCTTAAAGCATTTTATGAGGAGTCGTTAGTAAAACCACGACCAAATACAGGTTATATTTTCGTTTCTTTTGTGAATAAAAATGATTTTTCGAGACAATGTGTTGAATGTACAAAAAGTCCCTATTTTAAAAGAATAGCTTAACAAAGTTTTACGTCGTAAATTATTTTAATAACGTACTTGTTGATAGACTGTTTCACGATCAATATTAACGTAACTTAAAAATACTCCTCTCGGTAATGAAATTTAAAATATCTCGTGCAATATACTACTATTAAGGGGAACTACTACTATTTAGAGTATATTACTACCTAAATGAAATAATGCAGAGTACTTTGAAAACTGCTTTTGTATTAGAACTAACCGTGCTTGAGAAGCTGTCGGTGCGTTGAAGGCTCGCTAACATGACGGCGGAGTGAGCGAGCAGCAGTGCCGTCCAGCCGCAGCGACCCATGGCGTCAGGTTGAACTGTGGGAAGTACTCGACGCGACGTGGCGTCATAGTGTGGGTGAATTACCAAGGCCTCTTCCTCCTGGGGGAATAATCACTAGTTATTTCACATTGGCAAATAACTAAATGTAATTAAAACTTAGACTATGGTAAAACAAAAGTCCATACCACAAGTCGAGTTAATCAAATGTTATAATGGGCAAAGGGTAGCCTGAGAGGTATCTCTAATGACGATGTCCGATACTGTACAGCCAAGCTATAAGGGCATGTTCTACGACGCCCCCGGGGCTTGGTACAAAGCATACGGTACTGATAGATGTATGTCTATCAACAGCCTATGTCTGTGCGACCCATCTATCCTTGTAACGGCCTTGGCTCTTTGGCAGTTTGGAATAATTATAATCAACCACATTCAGTTATTCCATTTTATTCTATAACAGGCCTAAAAAAGGAAAGTCTAATAGTTTTTGTGTCGATTTTCCCATTAATCTCTCCCCTATACGCCTTCAAAGTTCCCATGTTAAACTTATGGGGAAATGATTTGGTTTTGGATTCCATCATACTGTATGTTGTCTTAAGGTATAATAAACGGTATCAGTGGACTGACACATCTTTCTCCCTTAAGTAAATTTAAAAAAAGACAATCTGTAATAAAACTATCATGTTCTTCAAAGTTTATCTAAATATCATTTAATAGTTTATTGTTACAAATAAACATCCCATTTAAAATAAAAAACAAGAGAGACAAAGTTAAATTAATTGTTCGAATTTTATGGGGGGCGAACCCCCCCATAAATAATACAAATTTTTTTCCAAGTTATACCAAGTTTTTTGGGTGATTTGATCTTACGCTTTATACTAAGTTTCATGGAAAACGTTTTGTAAAATAAGGAAGAAATTGAATTTTTAATATTCTCCATAAGAATAAATTGGGTGCTTTCAGGCAAAGTACTGCGTTTATCATAGACAGAAAATTTAACTTTTCTCTGAAGCCGTTAGTCGTAAACAAATAATTCAATATACTAATTTGTTTAGTTTTTAAGCTGGTTTCAATGGTCCCAGTTAAGTTATACTTTACTTTTATTGTTTTCGCTGAAAATTTAAAAATTTAATTCTTTTGACATTTAAAAACTCATAACTTTTGAACCGGAATTTTTACATACATGCGGGTGGTGTCATATTATTTAGTACATTGTCAACTATACACTATCAAATTTTAATCAAAATCGTTAGAGCCATTTTTAAGAAAGTTGGAGTTTTCACGCTTTTAGGGGTGAACTTCCCTTAAAAATAAAAAATTCAAGAAAAATGAAAAAATGCCTGGGGATACGATGAATACACACACACACATGCCAGATTTCATTTAATCAGGCCAACGAGGTAGGCTGTAGCTCTGTACACACACACACACACACACATAAATCTCTACCCTGAACGTATTACAGTATACTAGAACATTAGCCATAACAAAAAAAACAAGCAAATGTTTTACCTAATTTTTCCAGGGGATAATCTAGTAGAATTGATTTTTACATGTATTCAGAGATTTGTTGTTCTGTCGAATTGGTGAAAGTCAAACGTGTTGCATATAAGAGAATTTTAAAGTTCCATTGCATTTCTACGTGGTTGTGTGGTATATGTACCACTGATGTAGGCTCACAGAGGTGTCGCGGGCCAAGAGCCACGCCGCACCGCGACTAAACAGATTGCCACGCCGCGCCTCGCCTCGCACCGACTCCTTGTCGTCACTGTCAATTAGACGACCGGAACTGAAGCACTACGGTTTAGATCACCTCAATTGTACTGGGCTGGAAATGTGCAGAAAAGAGGATGTGAGAAAATATTAAAAACCTGTATTCACGATAGCATGTTAATGACATTTTTTTAAATACTTGGTTGTAACGGTAATTGAAGACAAAGGTTGATTGTTTAAACTTGTAGGCCTAACTCAAAAATGTTTGGTTGAAATGGGACATGATGGTATGAGTACAATGTTATCTATAATATTACAAAGAAGAGGTGGTTTCTGTATGTTTGTTTGTGGGTTTGTGTGTTTGTGGGTTTGTTGTGGCAAGTGAATGCGAAAAATACTGAACCGACCGGTTTGAAATTTTACAGGAAGGTAGATCTTAAACTCATGCAACACATAGGCATACTCATTTCCTTAAAATCCTCTCGGGCTACGCCCTGTGAACGTCCTAAGTTTCAATGTTTACAATTTTAGAGAATGAAAACATAAAATTACTTGAATGTCAACAGCTGTGAATACTAAAATTTGACAGTTCGAAAAGAAGAAGAAGAATAACTGCCGTCCTAGGTTTCAATTTACATGACAACATGTTGCACTATATTTTGACATAAAGTGAGACTTAGTTAGGTTTTTGCTACGTCTACACCACACATTTTCCGTTGTACCACTGTTGTTTCGCAGCGCCGTGGCGGGCCGGGCCACGGGGTTAACTGCTGCCGCCTTATGCAGTGGTGTTTTATCCTACTAAAGCCGTTTACTCTGCGTTGCTGTCTCAATTATGCGTTAGGACACTCCTACGTCTACACCACACATTTTCCGTTGTACCACTGTTGTTTCGCAGCGCCGTGGCGGGCCGGGCCACGGGGTTAACTGCTGCCGCCTTATGCAGTGGTGTTTTATCCTACTAAAGCCGTTTACTCTGCGTTGCTGTCTCAATTATGCGTTAGGACACTCCTACGTCTACACCACACATTTTCCATTGTACCACTGTTGTTTCGTAGCGCCGTGGCGGGCCGGGCCCCGGGGTAAACTGCTGCCGCCTTATGCAGTGGTGTTTTATCCTACTAAAGCCGTTTACTCTGCGTTGCTGTCTCAATTATGCGTTAGGACACTCCTACGTCTACACCACACATTTTCCGTTGTACCACTGTTGTTTCGTAGCGCTAAACTGCTGCCGCCTTATGCTGTGGTGTTTTTTATCCTAATAAAGCCGTTTACTCTGCGTTGCTGTCTGAATTATGCGTTAGGACATCCTAGTCTACACCACACATTTTCCATTGTACCACTGTTGTTTCGCAGCGCCGTGGCGGGCCGGGCCACGGGGTTAACTGCTGCCGCCTTATGCAGTGGTGTTTTATCCTACTAAAGCCGTTTACTCTGCGTTGCTGTCTCAATTATGCGTTCGGACACTCCTACGTCTACACCACACATTTTCCGTTGTACCACTGTTGTTTCGCAGCGCCGTGGCGGGCCGGGCCCCGGGGTAAACTGCTGCCGCCTTATGCAGTGGTGTTTTATCCTACTAAAGCCGTTTACTCTGCGTTGCTGTCTCAATTATGCGTTAGGACACTCCTACGTCTACACCACACATTTTTCATTGCACCACTGTTGTTTCGCAGCGCCGTGGCGGGCCGGGCCCCGGGGTAAACTGCTGCCGCCTTATGCAGTGGTGTTTTTGAGATTGAGTTTCAGTTTGTTTTAATTATCATTCCAATAATAATAGTGTTGTTTTTGTGATCGGCTCCGTATTAAATGTGTGTTTTACAGTTTTTAAGTTTCGATGTTGATTAAATGTTTGAAAACATGTTATACTTTTGAAATAGGCTAAGTAGGCAAAAATTAAAAAACTTCTCATTTCGTTTACTACAATAGTTTATTAGTGAAACTAGCATAATCAGAAGTACTGTATGTCTAGCTAACAGATCGTAATCAAAACTTGTAAATACAAGAATTAATGCGTATAAGAAATTACTAATAAACGATTTTGACGACAAAACACACATGGCGGCGGGCCAGGTATCCAGGATCCAGGTTTACTGCTCACCGATCACCATCCTTGCAAAATCCTTCGTTGGATATGCAACATTCTGTATGGAGATAGGTCTATTAGTTTACGTAGCCTCTACACGCTTCCTCAACAGAAGCGTGTACAACGAACGCGGGTTAGTCGTGATAAGTAATCAAGGTAAATATAAACAAATTAATAAAATACCATTGGAATAATTAATGATTAATTTGTCTTCGTATTCTCTATTGATGGATTAATAATTGTAATTAAATAAATCTGTCAACTTCAATTAGTCGGACACAAGTGTTCAAGGTTAACTGAAACATGAAATCATATTAAGAGTAGGCCACACAACTTTCATCTTAGCTATAAATATTACGCAAGGTATAGAGAACGTACGTTCTCTTATGGAACATACAGTACCTAATACTCGTATGTAAACAAAACTCGCTTCGCTCGCTGGGGGCTCCGCCCCAAGGCCCCCTTATAGGTGTCGGCAGAATCGCTAATAGTGATTATTATTAGTGTTAGTAGTATTAGTGTTATTAGTAGTAACGTGGACGTGATAAAAGATAAGTATACCATAGATGAACTGTGGGTAACAGCAGCACGATTAGAATAATTTTTACATGGATATGTCTTGCTCTTAGGCGTTAGAAAATCTAAGATGAAAAGTAGAAACATAAGAACAGATGTATAGATGAACTTAATATCTAGATTTTTGAGATGAAGAAAATAAAATAAATATTTATGCCAAATAATACGTGCTTTGTTACTTACTTCATTGATATCACGCAAACTATCAACTCAAATGATATTATTATTTTGTATAGGCGTTTGTATGGGATTCGTGTTTTTAGTGTTTTCTGTAGATTTATACCTGTTGTAAGCTATTTATAAGGGTGTTTGTGATATTTTAACTTTTGTTCGTTAAATAATACGTTTTGACAAAGATACGTAATAGCTCTTGGGTTGTGTTGGCAAATTCTAAGATGAAAATCCTTTCACTCCAACCTTAAACCAACGTGGAAGAAAATACAAACTTGTTTTCGTTTGCTAACTAATATTGGTGGTGGTGTATATGCTTTTAAAATTTCAAAACATAATATATAAAAAAAATGTAGCACAGTAGAGAAATGAGCAAGAAAAAGTCAATTTTCAGAAAAGAAACGCAGTTTATGGGTTAAGGAGGCAAAATATGAAAAAATGTCAAAGGACCAAAGTTGCAGGTTTTAAAAAGTTAACGCAGCATCACAAAAAATTTCAAGTCTCTAGCTCATTAGGAAGTCGTATTTTTAAGCGAAAAAGTGAAACCTTACATTTCACGAAATAAACCCAATGCATTTTATATGGGAAAGTGTTAACATTTTTTTCTCGGTCCGTAATGAAAAATTGTAAGATTTGGCAATTTTCCTGTCGGTTGTGGACCTAAAGGAAGGTCCGTGCCAAATTTCAAGTCTCCAGCATTTCTAGAAATACCATTTCTAGAAATATTAGTATCCCTAGTCAGTCAGTCAGTTACACATGGCATCGTATATATATTAGATAGACAGAAAATAAAAACTGAAATAGCACGGTTACTATTTTAACTATCGAGACAAAACTTTGTATACAGCTTAAATTAGTTGTGATATACTAATTTATGAAAAAATCCAAGTCCATACAATTCTCATGACGACAAACCAACATAGTCAATCTCCATGTTAATCTTATGGAGAATAATTAAATTGATCGAATTTCCTTATTTGTTCACATTTTAGAAAAACTTTTGATTTAACCAATTGTTGTTTACTATGATGGGTGGTATAGGTAAGCGGTACACCAAATATTACCCCCCTATGACCAATATTAACGTAACACGAGAGCTTAATGTGGGTGAAAAAGTTGATTTTCAAAAAATCTAGCGCTATCTAAGGGTGAAGGAGACGATATACGAGAAAAAGTCAAGAGACCAAAGTTGTAGATCTTGCAAAATCCGTGGCACAAGAAGCCCTCCGTTTTCCGATAGGACCTTTCCTTAAAGTTATATAGCCGAAAAATGAAATTTTTTTTGAAAAAGTTTAAGATTTTTTTTGGGGTAGTTAAAATTAAAAATTACAAAATCCATTTGCACGATTATTCAAAGTACCCTCTTAGGAGTGTTCACAAAAATTTTCAAGTCTCTAGCTCATCAGGAAGTCGTATTTTCGAGCGAAAAAGTGAAACCTTACATTTCACGAAATAAACCAACCCAATGCATTTTAGATGGGAAAATGTTAACATTTTTTTTCTCAGTCCGTAATGAAAAATTGTCCTGTCGGTTGTGGACCTAAAGGAAGGTCCGTGCCAAATTTCAAGTCTCCAGCACATCTAGAAGTGGGTTAGAATTTGTATCCCTAGTGAGTGAGTTACACATGGCATCGTATATATATTAGACACGGTGGCGCCTCTTCCCCGCCTGACGTATAATCTTGCTGCGTGGAACGTTTATCCTAACTGAAGTGTTCCTTATGAAGGAGGTATGAATATTCATCAACAGTTTTCATTTTGCTGTGTAAACCTTGTGACGATGTGCGAGGTGGCAACGCGCTGTGTTGCCAGATGTGTTTACTCGCGATAAGTCTGTGTTACATGTCGTTAAATCCGCTAAAGGATCAGAACGTAATCTTTGTTGAAGAACTACTATTGCTAATTATATTTGGATTTTGTTAAATTTGTTGCTGAAAGTTTCTGGTCTCGTTCAAGCGGCGCATTGAGATTTTATTGGATGAGTGCATTCATATTTTAGATTTACAATCCATGCATGAATTTGTATTTTCGTAATGTTGCATTAACTAGTCGCCTACTCTTGGTTATTGTTATGATGTTTATAATAGCGACATAAATTTTTACTGTACATTTTCTTTCTGGAATTATAAGTGTATTATTGAAAAAGTTATAGCAACTGTATGTGATGTGACATATGTAGCAATAGTGTCGGACTGATTGGCTTGTAGGAGAGGCAAAGTTATATAGGATAGGCGCTGGGTGTGTCGAATTAATTCTAATATCTACAAAAACCAATTAATAATTAACCTTTTCGATAAAAATAATTGTTATCTGCATTCAAATTACAATATTAGGCACCCTCCGTTCATCCCAAATCATTATTCCGGAAAGTAAATAAATCATTTTTAAAATTAGAATCAGTGGTTCACGAAACGGAAGAGATCAGTCATTTTCTGTCAGACTCAGCAGGCGGGAGTTGTGATTTGCGGGGGAGAGAATACAATTGTGTTTGGCTGCCGACATCTGTCGCCAAGTCTCGCCCGGTCGTTTGAGATTCTTGTGGCGCTGACTTAATTATTATCCTCGGCAACGGTTAGGGTTCATAATGAGGGGGATACTTACAATTATGACAGTATATTTCAGTCATTCAGTGTCAACCATAACTTGCTCCGGTCAAGGATTAATTTCAATACTGTATTTTGCAACATTTCAGGAGGAGGTTAGTTTTACGTTTGAGAACTTAAAAAAAGAATGTAAATTGAAGGCAGCTTTTAATGTTTTTATATTTTTATTAGGAGACCGCGGTCCTTTCCTTAACCACAGGAAAATTTCATGTGGTAGTCATCAATCGACACTTATTGTGTGATAGGGAAGTAAGCTCTTCCATTATTGCCATCCATTCAGCGTGCGTTCGATGATAGGAGTGAGATAGGAATAAATGGATGTGTCAGGTGGGTGAGGACTGGTTCGCTCGGTTGACCTTACAAAGTGGAGAGTAGGTTCTTCGCCTTGCCAGTTCCTTGACATCCAGGCAGTCTGGGGTATTATCTGATCTGGTTAGATATTGAATCCAAACCATTCGATTTTGAAATCGTATTTTGTAGCTTATAAAATGAGATTAAATATTAGTGACCATAGTTGGAAGAAAAATAATACTAAAGTACGACACTTAATTGTCACAAAAATGGAGAGTTCTACGATGTTTTGGTGTCTGATCTGTCATTGGAGGGCTCCGAGACGAAGTGCGTAGTCATAGTTTGACAATTTAAACTTTTATGTGTAAAAATTACTATAGGACTACGTGGATTTGAATGGATGCGTTTAATTTCTCAGTTTACCCAACCTCGAGTTGACGGCTCATTAACTCTGTCGTAAAGTCAATCCTAGACACAAGGCTCGGCTGTTGAGTTTAGTTGGTATTCAAGGGAGGTGATTCAATGATGTGTGTTTGGCGTCGACGTGACGTGATGCTTATGAATAACTTTCGAGATAAATTCAGCTCTGCTTTCTCTTTTGAAAATTGTTACGGTTAACTCTTTATAGAAAGGTATAAATTTTTGATTTGCCTCCTACTCAAAGAATTTGACTAGGCAGGGATTTACATAAATTTGTGCTTTAAGCCCATCAGGGTGTGAGTTAACAAACAATCATCTGGTTGGAAATCTATTCAATGACAAATTTATTCAGAGTAAGGTAGTTGTGGCAAACTACCGTTTTAACGTAAGAATCGGCGCACTGTCCCTTGAGAAATAACCTGGGAAGCAAATCTTGAACATTTGGTTTTTATCCTTTTAGTTTATAAGAATATTACTATCAGGTAAGATACACCATCTTCTTTGTGAAGAAAACAATAATCGTAAAATATATATAATATTTATATTTATATAAATTATTCACTTTGTAATCAAGTGGCTACTAATATAATTATCTTTAAATAAGTAAATATTGTCATGTATTTAAATTTTGGACATTTATTTCATTTATAATTTAGATTTCAAATTATGAAACTTTTGTACTTCTTGAAGATGTGTTCATGTCAGTTTAAACTGTATAGGCTAGACTTATAAAGATAAAAAATAATTATTATATATATTATATATATATATATATATATATATATGTATATATATGTGTCTGTTAGCACGATAACTCTCGTAAAAATGGTCCGATCGAGACCAAATTTGGTAGAGACGTGTATTCCTACAAATGCTCGACATGTAAACCAGAAAATCGGTCAATGGGAATAGTTTATTTTGTACCCAAAAATGGTTTTTTTGCGTTTTTCACGTGTAATTTTTAAAAATTTCTAATTTTATATTTCACCATTGGAATCAGCTTAAAAAACTACACAATTAAGTTCCTTAAAGTTTTTCTCTATCTCCAACGGTTACCGAGATATTAAAAATCTAAACACAGTACGTTGTATGTGGGGCTCCAATGTTAATCTTATGAGGATAATAAATTAATATTTCCCATATTAATCAATTTTCTTTTATGAAACTTGATATTTTGCTTTATGTGGTTGAGATCTTTCATTTTATGCTTAAAAATCATAGTTTATGTGTTTATCATGGCAGCAAACCTGCATACTCTTTTCCCATATTAATCATAGAGGGAATAGGCAAACTCCTTTATTTATGGACAGATGTTGATGAAAGTTGGTATGAATGTTAAGATAAAAATTATTTATGGTAGAAATGACTACTTTCAGTGTTTCTCACAGCAGCTAACCTGCACACTCTTTCCCATGTTAATCTTATGGAGAATATAGGCAAATAATTCTCATGGTTATGGACAGATTTTTATAAAAGTTGTCATATATTATTATTATATTATTGATTTAGAAATTCGCTGAGTACGCAGGTCTGCTGCGACGGGGGTATTTTAATGGTTTTGTCACTACTATATTATCTAACAATGCCACTCACATTAATCCAAGATTTTGTAGGAAATCCCAACCATTTATCCTTACGATTTATATGATGAACTTTCACTTTGGATATAAATGTCAAAAACATACCGTAAAACTAATTTTTAATTTATGTAAAATAAATTATTGTGATCACAAACATGGTTATTTTAAAATGGTGTGGCGCAGTTTTCAAAGTCAAACAATAGATTTTCGCAAATTTACTGAAACTACTGTACTATTACTGTACCGCGTAGTACTGTTCTGTACTAAGCGAGATTTGGACGGCGCCGTTAGCACCAAGTATCAGATGACATAAATTTTTTGGGTTGAAAATTAATGTTATCAGCTAAAGGCATTTCCCTAGCTATAGATAAACTGTTTACTGAGTTGAGACACACCAACATTTCATTTATTAAACTGTAAACTTCAGTTACTGATGAATACCTTACCTCTCAAATCACTGAGGCACGATGGATAATCTTTTTCATAATTTACGTAAATTATACTGGCATTCTTTGTACAAAGCTTGAATAGTTCTCTTACAGTTAATACTGAAGTTTATTTGCATAAAGTAAACTTAGCTTTGTGCGCAAATAATTAGGAATGTTCCGAGTTTTGAGGATCTCAATAATCTACTTCTAACCCATATCAATGGTCGAAAAATACGAATTCGAAAGGAGTCTGATCAAATTTGCATGTATTGCCTTGGCTCATTATAACCAAGATCACTAGGTTAATACAAAACTTACTGACACTATAGTTTAAAATTAATCAAACATTTTAAAACTAGTATAACACGCTTTATTCGAAACTCACGAGTAAAATTCCAACACCAATACTTGAAAAATAAAATATGTTTTTTATCGGACGGTTTCGTTGCAATAGGAGTGAGTATAACTTAGTAGCTGTAGAACGGTCGCAATACCTCGCCGGTATAACCTCGCCAACGAACTAACCAGACTTTGATCTAAAACAATAATACACCATGCCATTAAAATTTACGATTTATATGACGAACCTTTTTAAGTATTAATAATAATGTTAGGCCTAATAATAATTAGCAATTATTGGGATCACAATAATTGCTTGTACATAAAATTTAAATTAATTTGTACGGTATGTTTTATACATTTATTTCACTTCATTTTATATCATCAACATTTGTCGTTTACTTTTTAAACGGGACTAAGGTTAGTTTACGGAGAGGGTGGTTTTAAGAGTTCAGAGCTTGAAGGGTAGTTTTTAAATCTGTGAAGGGAGAGGGCATACCAGATGTTCAATTTTACGATCAATAAACGGACCCCTCAAGGCATTGTTGAAGTTCAATCGTAAATAAAAAAAACTGTATAAGGTAGGCAATTTTGCTTGGCCGTTTTATAAAAATGTTTACGATGCAAGTTTTATATACTTAAGGGTTGCTTGTAAAAATGAAACCTTTGCACTTTGGTTTCTGATTTCAATTATTTTAATTTAGTTTGACGTTACATGAGAAAACTTCAATTTAAATGTCTGTTGTTTTATCATTTACTAACCACCGAGCGATTGTAAATCGTATGTTTAGTGATTTCATTTTCCAATGGCCAATGATAAGAGAATCCCTTAGGATGAATCCGAGAATGAATATACTGTAGTAACATTAAGAAATAAAGTTAATTTGATCGCGATTACACTCGTTAAGTTTAACTACAGTCTGAACCAAGAGCGAGTTGCGGACTCATAACTTTACTGTGATGGATAATCTGTATTCTGTAATAAGCAAGGGGCTAACATAATATAACATTCATGTCGCAGCGTCGCGTGACATTCCATTGCAGTTATCAACTGACTCGCGACTCCCGCGATGGTCAGTTAGTCAGCTGCAACATGCTTCAAGTTGCGGCCATCGAACAAAGAGCGAGTTGCGGACTCATAACTTTATTGTGATGGATATTCAGTTGTAATCAAGGGGCTTGCCTAACATAATATAACATTCATGTCGCAGCGTCGCGTGACATTCCATTGCAGTTATCAACTGACTCGCGACTCCCGCGATGGTCAGTTAGTCAGCTGCAACATGCTTCAAGTTGCGGCCATCGAACAAAGAGCGAGTTGCGGACTCATAACTTTATTGTGATGGATATTCAGTTGTAATCAAGGGGCTTGCCTAACATAATATAACATTCATGTCGCAGCGTCGCGTGACATTCCATTGCAGTTATCAACTGACTCGCGACTCCCGCGATGGTCAGTTAGTCAGCTGCAACATGCTTCAAGTTGCGGCCATCGAACAAAGAGCGAGTTGCGGACTCATAACTTTATTGTGATGGATATTCAGTTGTAATCAAGGGGCTTGCCTAACATAATATAACATTCATGTCGCAGCGTCGCGTGACATTCCATTGCAGTTATCAACTGACTCGCGACTCCCGCGATGGTCAGTTAGTCAGCTGCAACATGCTTCAAGTTGCGGCCATCGAACAAAGAGCGAGTTGCGGACTCATAACTTTATTGTGATGGATATTCAGTTGTAATCAAGGGGCTTGCCTAACATAATATAACGATAATGATAATTTTAATATAAATAATAGTGTAGGCTATTGAGATTTGAAACTACTGAATATTTTCGCAGATGTTTTTTATTCCTGCAAGATTAAAATACCCCCGTCGCAGCAGACCTGCGTACTCAGTGAATTTCCAATTCAATAATATGGCAATAATAATACAAGTATGTGACGAGATTGATCAACCAATACCTGTTGATAAAATTAGAGTATTAGTAAATTAGAGTGCCTATTCTCCGTAACATTAATGTGGGAACGAGTATACAGGTTTGATGGATGCTTTGAAAAACAATAAAAGTAGGCTTTTTTACCATAAACAGTAGTACAACCCCCCCCAAACTACCTGTTCTCATTCACCGATATGTCTGGATTATGAACTCGTCCGAGCAAATTTAGGAGTACGAGGTTTTACCAAATTTGGTCTCTATCAAACCATTTTTATGAGTTATCGTGTTCACAGACATTTTTATATACATATAAATTTTAACGACTATTGTTTTTGGTCTCTGGGCACCTAAATACAAAAAAAATAATATGGTCCCGGACCTAAGTCTTGATATGAGACCTACGGTAATTGCTTCTTCCCTAAGGGAAATCCGCTAAAAATATGATTTAAAGTGAATGCAAATCTTCAAACGCCGTCTTAATGAAGGAAGAAACCTTTAAAAGTTTCTGTGTGATCAATTTCTCCAGAAGCCTTTCAAAGGCAGCAGGGTTAATACGAGACGCTGCTCGCATGACCTTCGGGAAAACTCCGCTAATCCTCCTGTGAACCTTCCGTTGTATATGGGTAAAATCAATCTACATGTAAAATCCTTACTATTAAATATAAATGAACCGTAACTAGACGTATTTAAGAAAAAACCAGTGATTGTTGCAACATGTAATTATTTTATTTAACCGAGTTTAAGGTGATTAATGCCTTCTTTAGAGAGTTTGGTATAGTTGTCCGCTTTATCAGCGATGCGGTGATAGGCCTGGAACACAAAGGATCTGGAGCGATAACTCGTTATGGCGAAGGGCCGCGTAACGATGCTGTTGCGGGATACCGCCTTATTCATATCTATTTTGGTGGCTTTATCGCTTTGAACTATATAAAAAGGAGCATTTTTTTCAAAATTGTGAATTATTCTTTTATCATTATTATAATATTTTACTATTAGATATTATTTTAAATTTTTACCAACTCCTGTCAATACTTTTCTGTTTAACTTTCAACTGTTTAGCTATAACAAATATTATGAGTTTATTAAAACATATTCTTCGATTTATTTATATTACCAAAAAATGCATTTTTCGACAAACGAGGTATTTTTACACGAATTTATAGTTCTAAACTGTTTTGTAGGTCCATTTAATATTCCTATATATTAACATTAAACCTTTTTAATGGGTATACGACCCTGATTGCAATACTAGCCGTCCCCTATGCAGAAACTGTCACAACGTTTGAGGCCAGAGAGCTTGGCAGGCTCTGGGCCCTTTAGCTACTTGGAAAATTCAGTTCTATAAAACACATAAAAATTATATACAAATTGAAATTTTCGCAAATATTGGAAAGGTTGTCTAACTTAACTTCTGTTTAAGAGATAACACTCTATTACACAGCTTTCTTAGCATGGTGTCGAGCTTTTATATAAGGAAAAGCTCGACCGCCAAGTTTTTAAAAATTTATTTTATTTTAAGTAAGGAGCTTTAATCATCTTTTGAGGATTAAGCTAAAAAATATAATATGTCGATATAATATAGGAGAAACGTGAGTAATAATAACGACTATGTTAAAGAGAAGGTAAATAGTATAATATTAGTATATTCTTGAACATATTAGTCGTGAACTGTGGTCGAAAGAGAGGAGACGATAACGTGAAAGAGAAGTTACACGCCAATGATTATTAGCGTTATCGAAGGAGAGGGAACAATAGCAGAAGAGGAAATATACAGGCTACGGACTACTAGCGGTATCGAAGGAGAGGAACGATACCATGAGAGGAAATATACACGCCAAGGACTACAGGCGGTATCGAAGGAGAGGAACGATACCATGAGAGGAAATATACACGCCAAGGACTACAGGCGGTATCGAAGGATAGGAACGATACCATGAGAGGAAATATACACGCCAAGGACTACAGGCTGTATCGAAGGATAGGAACGATACCATGAGAGGAAATATACACGCCAAGGACTACAGGCGGTATCGAAGGATAGGAACGATACCATGAGAGGAAATATACACGCCAAGGACTACAGGCGGTATCGAAGGAGAGGAACGAGACCATGAGAGGAAATATACACGCCAAGGACTACAGGCGGTATCGAAGGAGAGGAACGATACCATGAGAGGAAATATACACGCCAAGGACTACAGGCGGTATCGAAGGAGAGGAACGAGACCATGAGAGAAAATATACACGCCAAGGACTACAGGCGGTATCGAAGGAGAGGAACGATACCATGAGAGGAAATATACACGCCAAGGACTACAGGCGGTATCGAAGGAGAGGAACGATACCATGAGAGGGAATATACACGCCAAGGACTACAGGCGGTATCGAAGGAGAGGAACGATACCATGAGAGGGAATATACATGTAAAGGACTACTAGCGGTATCGAAGGAGAGGAACGATACCATGAGAGGAAATATACACGCCAAGGACTACAGGCGGTATCGAAGGAGAGGAACGATACCATGAGAGGAAATATACACGCCAAGGACTACAAGCGGTATCGAAGGAGAGGAACGATACCATGAGAGGAAATATACACGCCAAGGACTACAAGCGGTATCGAAGGAGAGGAACGATACCATGAGAGGAAATATACACGCCAAGGACTACAAGCGGTATCGAAGGAGAGGAACGATACCATGAGAGGAAATATACACGCCAAGGACTACAAGCGGTATCGAAGGAGAGGAACGAGACCATGAGAGGGAATATACACGTAAAGGACTACTAGCGGTATCGAAGGAGAGGAACGATACCATGAGAGGAAATATACACGCCAAGGACTACAGGCGGTATCGAAGGAGAGGAACGATACCATGAGAGGAAATATACACGCCAAGGACTACTAGCGGTATCGAAGGAGAGGAACGAGACCATGAGAGGGAATATACATGTAAAGGACTACTAGCGGTATCGAAGGAGAGGAACGATACCATGAGAGGAAATATACACGCCAAGGACTACTAGCGGTATCGAAGGAGAGGAACGATACCATGAGAGGAAATATACACGCCAAGGACTACTAGCGGTATCGAAGGAGAGGAACGATACCATGAGAGGGAATATACATGTAAAGGACTACTAGCGGTATCGAAGGAGAGGAACGAGACCATGAGAGGAAATATACACGCCAAGGACTACTAGCGGTATCGAAGGAGAGGAACGATACCATGAGAGGAAATATACACGCCAAGGACTACTAGCGGTATCGAAGGAGAGGAACGATACCATGAGAGGAAATATACACGCCAAGGACTACTAGCGGTATCGAAGGAGAGGAACGATACCATGAGAGGGAATATACATGTAAAGGACTACTAGCGGTATCGAAGGAGAGGAACGATACCATGAGAGGAAATATACACGCCAAGGACTACTAGCGGTATCGAAGGAGAGGAACGAGACCATGAGAGGAAATATACACGCCAAGGACTACTAGCGGTATCGAAGGAGAGGAACGATACCATGAGAGGAAATATACACGCCAAGGACTACTAGCGGTATCGAAGGAGAGGAACGAGACCATGAGAGGAAATATACACGCCAAGGACTACTAGCGGTATCGAAGGAGAGGAACGAGACCATGAGAGGAAATATACACGCCAAGGACTACAAGCGGTATCGAAGGAGAGGAACGATACCATGAGAGGAAATATACACGCCAAGGACTACTAGCGGTATCGAAGGAGAGGAACGATACCATGAGAGGAAATATACACGCCAAGGACTACTAGCGGTATCGAAGGAGAGGAACGAGACCATGAGAGAAAATATACACGTAAAGGACTACTAGCGGTATCGAAGGAGAGGAACGAGACCATGAGAGGAAATATACACGCCAAGGACTACTAGCGGTATCGAAGGAGAGGAACGATACCATGAGAGGAAATATACACGCCAAGGACTACAGGCGGTATCGAAGGAGAGGAACGAGACCATGAGAGAAAATATACACGTAAAGGACTACTAGCGGTATCGAAGGAGAGGAACGAGACCATGAGAGAAAATATACATGTAAAGGACTACTAGCGGTATCGAAGGAGAGGAACGATACCATGAGAGGGAATATACATGTAAAGGACTACTAGCGGTATCGAAGGAGAGGAACGAGACCATGAGAGGAAATATACACGCCAAGGACTACTAGCGGTATCGAAGGAGAGGAACGAGACCATGAGAGAAAATATACACGCCAAGGACTACTAGCGGTATCGAAGGAGAGGAACGAGACCATGAGAGGAAATATACACGCCAAGGACTACAGGCGGTATCGAAGGAGAGGAACGAGACCATGAGAGGGAATATACATGTAAAGGACTACTAGCGGTATCGAAGGAGAGGAACGAGACCATGAGAGGGAATATACATGTAAAGGACTACTAGCGGTATCGAAGGAGAGGAACGAGACCATGAGAGGGAATATACATGTAAAGGACTACTAGCGGTATCGAAGGAGAGGAACGAGACCATGAGAGGGAATATACATGTAAAGGACTACTAGCGGTATCGAAGGAGAGGAACGAGACCATGAGAGGGAATATACATGTAAAGGACTACTAGCGGTATCGAAGGAGAGGAACGAGACATGAGAGGAATATACATGTAAAGGACTACTAGCGGTATCGAAGGAGAGGAACGAGACCATGAGAGGGAATATACATGTAAAGGACTACTAGCGGTATCGAGGAGGAGAGGAGTAAAGGACTACTAGCGGTATCGAAGGAGAGGAAGAGAAGTATATGTAAAGGACTACTAGCGGTATCGGTACGACCCGGTGTCCCCCATCCCCCATGTTTATCCAGGGACTTAACATCTTCCCCTTTGCAGTGGCTCCCCTGCGTTAACTGTTGTTTCTGTAATTTAATATTTCTAATGATTGGTTTCCCCCTCAGATTAGGTACTTACTCACTCCCCTCACCTCACCTCTTACTATTCTCTGGCAGAAACAGCTTCTTTTTTGGGCCGTTTATTTATATCATATTGAATTTATTTTTATTAATTATTGTCTTTGCAGTTTAGCATTTTAAACATCTAATTAAATTGTTTCACCAAGTGGCTATCCTGTTATTGCTTATAATAATCTTAACCGTAGTCATATTTCAAATAGAGTATTGAAAATTGGTTAAATAAAAATTAAAAATGATCTTATTATCCGGAATGATAAATTTAGTGTAAAAACAACGTTACATCCAATGCAAGAAGAATGAGGTATGGAAGTTATAAAATAATATATAATATTTTGCAGTAGGAATAATTAGTTAAAATATAAATAATTATTTTTTTAGGAAAGAATAAAATATTGAAAAACTGAAAGTATATTTTAGTACTGTTGGAATGTTGGACATAGTTCATTTTTTGTCGAACACAGTACGGAATATATTGTGTAATTTATTCATTATGATATTACGTTAAAGTCAAAACAGGTTACTTGTTATTTATAAAATCTTAATTTAATACCAGTTATTATAATTTTGGTCCAAACCTATTGATTACTTTTAACTATATCTGCTATACCTTAACTTGAAAATATATTGACAAAGCAGAAGTTGAAACAACCGCACTTAACTATAAAAACAAAGTTGAGAGTCGGGTGAAACGAAACAAGTCAACCGAATGTTCGTGTTCATCACAGTGTTAGTCTGAATTGATTGATAATTAATCTATATCATATATATGAATGTCTGCATGTTTGTCCTTTATGCGTTGCTAAACTATTCGTTTATTCATTTTAGGATGTTGCTCTGTATGTGTACGGGAAGATTTTAGCATAATAGTTTGTTTCGAAAACTCCATAACTTTCTATTCTATGGAGTTTTAAATGTCTAATGTTCACCTGACGGGAGTAAGTTTTTTTTTTATTTTCTACAATAAAATCATTTGATTACTTAAACTACAGCTGTTTGGTTTACTTTCCATTGCCTAACCATTCAATGTCATCTGAATCATTCATTAATGTAAAAGTATATATTTGCTGTACAAAATGAACAGCTTTATTCACAACGTTCATAGTTTATGGTTTTGTGAGATTATGTATTATTATTTTTATTTTCTGTCTGATTTAAAGTTCCGTGTTTATATGTTGGCCAAATAAAAAATAATTGCAAAGTTTATACATATTACGTTTATTATAATACTCAGCTGATGTATATCTTTCCTATAAAAGTAACATATTATTAAAGTAACCTATATCTTTCCTATAACCTATTACAGGTTAGGTTTGGTAAGGGTTTAGGTTTGATTAGACGATTTTGAATCAATCCACTCAGATTTATTTTTTTGTGGGAGTGTTAGTAATATGTCTTATCGTTTCAGTATTGTTATTCACCATGCCACGACACAGAATATTTACACAACTAAGCCGTAACGTTACTATTATTAATCTTTGTTCTGTCAAATGAGCCTTGTCATTATTTTCACGGTGTTTGAAAATATGAGAATTTTCAAATAGTACTTATATTGAAAAGACTGTAATTTTTGTCAGGGGCAACGTAAAGTCCTTTATTTTGCACCATTTGATTTCGTTTTTTATTTCATTGAAAATCACAAATCAAAAATCCAAATCCAAATCCTTGAAAATCATCTTGAAGGTCACAAGATAAGGGTTTACATTTGAAAATATTTAGCAGCCCCCTTTACCCCCCTTTCGAAAGGAGGGCAAAATTTTTAACAACCTAAAAAGGTAAAAAAGTGATAGATAAGTGTACCTCAGGGGCCAATGGAAGTACAAACATAAGAAATTTGTAAAGTAAATGGGGTTTATCCCTTTAATACAAAGGAGGGCAAAATTTTTAACAACCTAAAAAGGTAAAAAAGTGATAGATAAGTGTACGTCAGGGGCCAATGGAAGTACAAACATAAGAAATTTGTAAAGTAAATGGGGTTTATCCCTTTAATACAAGTCAAAATTATATTCTTCACCTTTGCTAGATACATTTAGGTACAGTTCTATAGTTATTCTCAACTAAATTAAATATACCTTGTCTGAAGGGGCACAGCTCAAAGAATATTTCTTTCTAACACATCTTTATGCAACTCGTCTGAAATAGCCAGGCACAAAGTAAATTAAACAAAATTCTATTAAATTGCATTAAGCAAAAAGCGAATGAAAGAACATGATTGATTTGACTTTGATTTAGTGTCAATTCTTGCAATTCGATATATTACAATCAATATTCAAAATGTTCTGGTATATTACTCTGAATTTTACAAATTATTTGATTTAATAAACTTACATTCTCTTTGTTTTATATAAACAAACAATATACTCGAATCATTTTTATTTCATCACAAATTCAGTTATCTTTATAGTCAAGTCTATCTTCAACCCGTCGCTGGATTGTCAGGTGTTATACCTCACGATACGACTGATTGCCGTTTCATCATGCTTTAAGCCGTGTTTGTCCGAGCCCAAAAATTGAACTAACTTTCAAACAACAGCGATCGGTCAGTCCTGTCTCCCGCAGTTTTACAAAACTGTTAGTCTCATAAATCAAATCTACTGATATCATGCATTTTGAAAAAGAACTTTATAATTATAATTAGTAAATATTGAAAATCATCGTGCTAGATTAAATTTAGAGCTACCATTATAACTACTACCATAACTACCATAGACCACCATTCTACCATTGACCTACCATAGACTTGTACTATGTATTCTATGTAACTCTTTATTGTCTGTAATGTATCGAAGTGTGTTAAAGAAACTTCGAGAACATATAATGAATGATGTTATCGTAGATATGCGTAGTATGGACTAAAACTATGAAGCGGGGTTTTTAAATTTCACATTTTGAGAGGGAAACTATTTTAATTGATTTGAAAACATAATCTTTACTTAAATCCACATTTAAAAAATCCTGTTCATTTAGAACATTTCAAAATTACGAAAGCTAATTTTAGAAATTAACTTATATTTATACCTATGGGGGAAACCTAATGTGATAAACTGCAGTGCATTGATTGTTGAACAAGAACTTCAAACGACTGATTATAACGACCCCGGTAGTTAAATGCTGGTTGAAATTTGTTATATCACATAGATTCATTCAACCTCCTGAGCAGATAAGTATATTGTATCGGGAAACAACATGTTATATTCTTCATTGTATGCAACGTGTGGAATTACTTAAAATCATAGTAATATGCTGAAAGATATTTTCTTTTTTTAACTGTTCTTTTCGAATATGTTGTAAATATGAAAGTTTATAGCATGCTTTGTAAATTGTGGGAGTCCAGCAAAGGTTTTGCTAGAATATTCTTCTCAAAATGTATTTTATATGAGTGTAAAAATGAAAGATAGCATAGGTGGTAAATATTCCCGAAGGAATCGTGTAATTCGCCACATTAAATCTGCTACCCTCTTTTTGTCGGATTTGCCGAACTAAAAGAACTCAAACGGAGCGGTGTGTAAACATCTATGAAATGTGTTGAGGGCTTAATCGTCAGTGGGGCCAACAACGATCTTGTTGCAGTATCTCTCCTGGTCGAAGGAGTTCGGTCTGATCCAAAATATCGAACTAATATCGTAGCTATTAATGAACACATTGAATCATTTCCTGACAACTATTGTGTTCAATCTTCATCACAAGTTGACGGACTTTCCAAGCTAAGCTTATTCAAGCTTTTTCAAACAATACACAACTCCGAGTCCATTAAGTGTCGAGTAATTTTACCAACACTCTAATCCCTGTTGATCGAGATATAATATGGTATTAAACTCTGTTGCATTAATGCACGAGTACATAGTCTTGTACAGTGAGACACCGCAGCAACGGGCTACATGTCCCCTCGCCACGGTCAGCTACCACGGTGCCGCCGTCGGATCGATAGTCGTGCGTGCCCACAACAGAATGATAACTACCGCTATTTCTGGACCGTTGGTGCATAGCATATAACCTAATGTTACCCTAATTCTGACGAACGATTTATACTGTTATTGTTTGTTCTTGTTAGAATATCCGACGACTCTTTCATCTAAACCCTAATTTGTCAGCAAACGTAGCACTACAGAGCATATTGTAAGTTTCATTTCTAGAGGTTTGAAACATAATTCGTAAAGACAACTTAAACTAACCTTACCCTTCAAAATATAAATTATTTTTAAAAGTTACTACTAATTTATAGAAAAAAGATCTATCTTTTTCAGTTTTATGTTTTGTGCAAACAAAATTGTTGTAATATCCCACCAGTATAGCCGCCAGCAGCCAAAAGATATGTTTGACTTGAAGCAGTTTCGCTGCTTTACGACATAACATACTCCTGAAATCGTTACACTAACCTTACAAAAGAATTCTGCTGTCTTACTTGCTATCTGGGCTTATTATTATTCTTGAGATCCCTCCCAGCTACGTGGGCGTTTTGAGGTGAATATGCGTGAAGGGTGTGATGAACGTAAGGGAGTTTAGTAGCTTTGTTTAGTAGCACTGACGAAGATGCGATATTTCATTTAACAGGACCAACCAATATCGACCTATCACTAAATTGTGTAAGGACTGTGATGCTGTAGGCGTACGAGTGTTGTGCGAGTGCGGCACGTGCGGGGCCGGTGCCGGGACCGGGGCGAGCACCCCAGACACCCCTGGCACCCCTGCCTGCGCCCCTCAGCCCTCATCGACCATTAGTCATCCTCCAGGGAAGGATCTGTCCACGCCGGCCGCGCCAGCTGTGTGGCGTTTCCTCTTGTCATTGTACTAGCTGTCACTCTAGCTAAATTGAGATTAGTTACGGGATTGAATCTTCAGGTTTCTTTACTTATATGATGTGTTATTAACAAGGATATGTCTAAGCTTAGGGGGAGTGTGTTGCAATCTGTCAGACCAAAATTTGAAACGGAAGTAACGTCATATTTTTCTAAGGACAGTTGTTTAGCTAAACTGAAAACATTCCATTTAGGTATATCCATGATCTAAGCTAAGCTATTCTCGGAGCGAAGTAAATACATTTTATTTTTCGTATTTCCTTTTTATTTCCTTTTTAAAGGTTCGATAGGAGACTGTCGAAACTCTAGTGTTTTTATTTTTAACATTGACCTTTTGAAAGATAGGTAATTAATAGCCTGATTTTAAATGACGACTTTGGCCCAGAATTGAATCCGTGACCCTCGGATTTTGAAGCGAACTCATTGCCGTTGACCTACCTACAAGCATTAATTCTGTGAATAAATAATAACGATTTCTTTGTGAACAATTTTGTAAGTTTAGTTGAAACAGTTGTGAATTGGTGACTCAGCAAGTACTCGTAGTGAGATGGTCTCCGCAACGGAGGCTGCGATGTCGCTAACACTGATCAGTCGCATCCTTCCGCACCTTCGACCAACGGGCAGATATTACATTTGCTACAAAACATTATTCCTTAGTAAAATTGGTCGTTCAATTCCTCGAAGCGTATATTTTAAACGTACTTAGTTCAAAAACTCGATATACCTAGATTACTTTTTGGTTATTATTGATGAAATGACCTAATGCATTTGGTTTTACAGTTTATGGAATTGACAAAGAAGTTGACCACAATTAGATAGTGAGAACCTTGTAAATTTGCCTTTTGAAGGAGTGATCAGAAGCTACATAAACATGAGTTTGTTTCACCCGACTGATCTCTCAGGTCCTGCGCCAGAGATCGCCACTAACAAGCTGCACAGGGCCAGTAGTATCTATTGAACAACAGTAAAGTTGCTGACAACCTATCTATCGCATTTGGCAACAAGCACGTCGATGGAGGAGCAAGTCAATTAGGGGTTGCAAATGTGAAGCAGGCCAGTGTGGGGATTAGGCCTACCGTCCTGAATCAACAACATCCGAGTTGTTGAACATGAACACGACCCAGATGATACACCAGTCAAAAACTTTGTGATTTTATGTAATTTTTTTGTCGTGAAATCTACATAAACAGAACGTTATATTGACGTGTAAGGAATAAGTTAGTATATCAAGGTATTAATTTTTACGAAGTAATTATTATATTAAAATATAATTTTTCTAATTTAACTTATTGTAAAATAATTAGGCTAAGAATTATTTTTTTCTTTGTGTTACTAATTTTAATATTTTAGGTTTTTATTTTGTCATGATAATGAGAACTTTTTTCATAACGCAGAATCATATTTTACAACCCTCCACAGGACGGACTTAATTCTAGTATTTCTAAAAAATATGGTGAAATAAGCTGTAAGTATATACATTTTTATATCCATTTAAAAAATGTATTTTGACAATTATAATTGCATATATATAAATCTTGGTGGGACATGACTATATATTAGACATTTGTATGAGAGATTCAAATGAATAAATGTATATATTTAAACTTATTAATAACCATGCACCTTTACGTAACATTTGTTTTTTTTATAATTCGATGTACTTATAAACAGTTGCCTTTAATATGGATGTGGTCATAAACAACTTGTAAATGTAAGACTAGGTATTGAAGACGAAGAAATGTGAAGTAATTCAATGAATGCGCGCGGTGATTGTTAATTATTCAGCCTCAGCCAAGACATTAACTAATCCCTAAATTGTACGATGAACGTTTGCTTTGAAATATTGCAAGATGAAACGACCGACATTAATCCCAAGTTTGGCGTTTTGACCTCAGGTTCTCGCGTTTACTAATATTTGCTATTTCAGAGAAGAAAAAACTACACGATTACCCAAATCACTGTACAGTTTTATATATGTATATAGCGTATACTGTAAGAAAGTGACATTATATCGTCACTTTTTTACAGTAAACGCTATGTACAGTACATATATAAAACTGTATAGTTCTTGGGTAATCGTAAAGACTAATGAGAATGTTTAAGGTTAAAGTACAACCAGAAATATGCTGTTCTATGAAAGAACTTTCCACTTTAACACGTCTACATATAACAACTGAACAAATTTATTTATATCATGAGTGTGATGGTGTATGTTACTGCTGCTTGTCGTTACGTTTTGGGCAGTTTGTTCCCTTTGTGATCGATCTTGGGCTCGGACGCGAAAAGTCAATCGTTCAAGTGATTTACTACCATATAAAACTGACGTTTGGTCCACAAAACATTTATCGGTTCCGTTTTTCACGGCGTTGATCATATATCAGAGAGAACAATTCGGAATATCGCCATCAAATGATATACTGTATTAATTTGGTTGTATAGGCCAGATGTAATTTATTTTCAGCTTTTGTTCTTGCTTTAGCAATAGCTTTTTATTTGAGTAATATATGTGTGTACAAACGTGACGTTTACTTTCTTCTTACCTCGGTGTATGTTTAATCCTCTTCGGAAATTAGCCCATTTCCGTTGAGCACTAAAGTCACTTTCACCCTTCCGCCCAAATTCTGCTTACCACCAGTAAATGTAAACAATACAAATCAAAACATCTCTTTATAACCGTTTGACAGTTGTTTAGTGAAGACGTATAACAATATGTTCTTTGTAAGGTGTGAATAGAGGTTTCCATAGATAATTTTATGTACGTATGTAAAAAATTATCAAAGTAGTAAACAATTTGTAAAAACTAAAGGGTAAACTGTGCGAAATAAAAACAGAGAAAAGTATTATTTCCAAAATCTATCGTGTTTTGATAGAAAACTTATTCATTGTATTGCTTGAAGCCACTTAAACAAACCAATTATTGGTATAAATTAAATTTCCCTTTCGATTTTTAATCCTCATTCCGTATCTAACACAATCAGTTGACCAGAGTTTATTAATAGTCGTACGCGTACGAATAATTATGACAGCTCCATCAATTGAGGCTCGCTAAAACATTGGTTATTATTAGCGAGATGATCCCATACCGTTGTGGATATATTTTTGTTTAGATTTTATGCAGATTATAAAAAAATGTTTGCGTTAATTTTTCAATAAATAACTATCATTTTTGTTTCTATTTCAAGGAAGCAACTTACAACATCATGTTTTGTCGACAACATAATTAAAACAAGAATTATTAAACTATTAGTATTATATTTATTCCCTTAAAATTGTCTTATCCCCATCAAGGAGTTGTTAACTGAGGTTGAGGGTAAATGTTTAAGTTTTAGCGGACGGTCAAATCTCACCTGGAAGGGTTTCACCTGATTTATCTCGCCCTGTAACCTGAGTGTGTACTGTCGCTGGCACAGTGCTTCACACGTTAATATCCCCTATCAAGGAGTTGTTAACTGAGGTTGAGGGCGAATGCTTAAGTTTCAGCTGAGGTCTAATCTCACCTGGAGGGTCGTCGTCACCTGATTTATCTCGCCCTGTAACCTGAGTGTGTACTGTCGCTGGCACAGTGCTTCACACGTTAATATCCCCTATCAAGGAGCTGTTAACTGAGGTTGAGGGCGAATGCTTAAGTTTCAGCTGAGGGGGGGGTTGGGGGGTGGGGGGGGGGGGGGGGGGGGGGGGGGGTGACTAATCTCCCTGGGAGGGTCGTCGTCACCTGATTTATCTCGCCCTGTAACCTGAGTGTGTACTGTCGCTGGCACAGTGCTTCACACGTTAATATCCCCTATCAAGGAGCTGTTAACTGAGGTTGAGGGCGAATGCTTAAGTTTCAGCTGAGGTCTAATCTCACCTGGAGGGTCGTCGTCACCTGATTTATCTCGCCCTGTAACCTGAGTGTGTACTGTCGCTGGCACAGTGCTTCACACGTTAATATCCCCTATCAAGGAGCTGTTAACTGAGGTTGAGGGCGAATGCTTAAGTTTCAGCTGAGGTCTAATCTCACCTGGAGGGTCGTCGTCACCTGATTTATCTCGCCCTGTAACCTGAGTGTGTACTGTCGCTGGCACAGTGCTTCACACGTTAATATCCCCTATCAAGGAGTTGTTAACTGAGGTTGAGGGCGAATGCTTAAGTTTCAGCTGAGGTCTAATCTCACCTGGAGGGTCGTCGTCACCTGATTTATCTCGCCCTGTAACCTGAGTGTGTACTGTCGCTGGCACAGTGATTCACACGTTAATATCCCCCTTCAAGGAGTTGTTAACTGAGGTTGAGGGCGAATGCTTAAGTTTCAGCTGAGGTCTAATCTCACCTGGAAGGGTTTCACCTGATTTATCTCGCCCTGTAACCTGAGTGTGTACTGTCGCTGGCACAGTGCTTCACACGTTAATATCCCCTATCAAGGAGCTGTTAACTGAGGTTGAGGGCGAATGCTTAAGTTTCAGCTGAGGTCTAATCTCACCTGGAAGGGTTTCACCTGATTTATCTCGCCCTGTAACCTGAGTGTGTACTGTCGCTGGCACAGTGATTCACACGTTAATATCCCCCTTCAAGGAGTTGTTAACTGAGGTTGAGGGCGAATGCTTAAGTTTCAGCTGAGGTCTAATCTCACCTGGAGGGTCGTCGTCACCTGATTTATCTCGCCCTGTAACCTGAGTGTGTACTGTCGCTGGCACAGTGCTTCACACGTTAATATCCCCTATCAAGGAGCTGTTAACTGAGGTTGAGGGCGAATGCTTAAGTTTCAGCTGAGGTCTAATCTCACCTGGAGGGTCGTCGTCACCTGAT
This sequence comes from Nephotettix cincticeps, assembly GCA_023375725.1. Classification (NCBI taxonomy): domain Eukaryota; kingdom Metazoa; phylum Arthropoda; class Insecta; order Hemiptera; family Cicadellidae; genus Nephotettix; species Nephotettix cincticeps. Next base: position 85,730,199 of record CM041786.1, on the reverse strand, counting down.
TTATCTCGCCCTGTAACCTGAGTGTGTACTGTCGCTGGCACAGTGCTTCACACGTTAATATCCCCCTTCAAGGAGTTGTTAACTGAGGTTGAGGGCGAATGCTTAAGTTTCAGCTGAGGTCTAATCTCACCTGGAGGGTCGTCGTCACCTGATTTATCTCGCCCTATAACCTGATAGTGCCGGACCCACGTTGAATAGTTAACCAGCCAACGCGTTTACGCGCTTCTACCGCCTAATACTACTGTACTCGTATACTGAGTATTCCAGTGCGGTTGTCGGGAATGCCACATGTAAGTACAGTAGGGCCTACAACTTGACCGGACGACGATGCAATAAACCTATAGTATTTTACATTCCTCTCGGCGCACGCGACTTTGTAATCGTCCGACTTTCGAGCGTCCTATTTATCACTCCAAATATTTTTTTCTCCTTAGATCTTCAAATATATTAGAATAAGCAGTTTAAAGAGTATAACTACTACCAAGCAATTAAGCAATCAGGCCTACTATTAATCCTTGAGGAACGTTGTATAAACCACTAATGTATTTGATTTGCTCATAGTTTACTTGTTTAGACGTAGGCCCTACGTGGTGCAAGGCATGACCGTGACGGTTTGTCATTTGATGTGCTCTCCGGTCCCCAGACACTTCACACCTCAGACCGCTTCACTAGATACAAGCGTAGCTTTCAAGTTAACCCGGTCTCCATCACCGTGCTACCTTCGAGCTGTCCTTCCTTTACTGATTCTTGCTAGTGAATATTTTATCTGAATTCATATTCTTACTTACAGATATTGATTTTAAATAATTAATAGGAATATTTTTACCTTTTCCAATATCCTCCAATAATATTCTTATCTTCACTGGCACTGCCGGTGATGTGGTAAGGTAATGTGTGCTCATACCACGACAGAAGGTTGTTTAGGGGCCCAAAAATTAATATTTAACGTTATGTGTGTTAATTGTCTCGTTTTAAATTTTTAAACTTTTTATACACTGTAACGTGTTAAAGTTTTAAATGTTTGAAGTGTCTCGAATATAATGCGTCATTTTGAAACAAGACGAGTTCAATTGGTAGACGAGGATGACCTGATGATGTCACTGTTGTCACATCATCGAAACAGGTAGTCTACACGTTAGTATATTGGAATAGGTAAAACTATTCCAATTAATTAGTGGTAATATCAACGGCTTTTCTTGGCTACAAGTAGTCATGGAAGTCATTTTTACTGTGCATTAATGGAATATTTATTTTAAAATCAACATAATTACACTTAATTACGATATTAGTATTGTGTAAAGAAAAATTCCTTCTAAATCTAATTGAGATAAATTATTCTTGTTTAATGGGTTTTAAACTTATGTGTTATAACTTAAATTATATTTGCTTACAATTATTATATGGTTGTAACAGTTCCATTTAATGATATGTGATATAGTTTTGATATGTGTGGAGTATTTTACGTGTTTTAACCTCTTCTTTCTTCATTCATGTGGAAATAGTCTAAGGGATAAGCCTTGGATTATTTTTACCTAAAGTTTTCATCAGTTTCGTTATATTAGTATTTTATTATAGTTCACTTAAAACAATTATTTTATATATTTTTATATATTATCAATCGCCCCTGTTATCGGTAAAGTAAAATCCGTTTAATTCTTACAACAATTTTACAACAGAGGACGTAAACATGACATACAAGCGCCATGTAGTACTTTTAAAATAAACATTTATAATATTAAATCTCGTTAAATGGCATTGGAACATTATCATGCTTTATGGTCATATATGTTTTAGATTGGATTTTATTCTAATTAAAAACAGACAAGCTGTCTTGGCTAAAGATTTTGTCTGTCATATTAACTTTGATCTGACTTACCAAAACATTTCCTTGACTGGCGTTAATCTCGAGTTGCGAGTTGGAGCCTAGTGATCATTCGTTTATTAATTGTTGTAGTTATTAAGATAGATAATGTTATTCATATACTGTTATCGTTCTAAGTAACCGGGAAATATGTTGTATTTTATTTAGATATTTACTTCATTCGTGTAAAATCAATATTTTTAATAGACTTTAAACCAGTACACATGTTATGTTGCAAAATTGTTTTTAATTTAAAAAAATAAAAATTACTGGTTAAGAAATTTGTTTGCGAATTGTAATAACAAATTCTCATATCACAGTATAATTATTTACGAATGAAATGGATTTAAAACGTTATTCAGTATCAGTTCGCTCTATCAGAGAAAAGTTGGATTAGACCCAATGTTTTTCGATATTTGGTTTATTGCAAACTGCATTCTTATCTGCCCTGTTATGTTTTATTTATAACGTTTGCTGCCGTGGAAATTTCACCCCAAGCTACAGCTGTCATTCTTTTAATTGGGAGTTTAATGAAACTTGTTTTTATGCTACCAACAAGCAAGGACTACCGGATGCCGTATAAATGAGATATTGTCTTCGCTGACCTTTGAGGTATGCAACTCTTTTGGTTTTATCTGTATTGAAAAAAGGAGTTTACCGAATTTTAAACAACAGGCTAGTACATATATGTGTTCCACATGTGTTAATTTGTATATTAAAATCCGGTTGATTTTTACTAATGTTGTTACCTGTGTAAACGACTCAGCAGCCTCGAGTAAATGATCTTAAGAAGGGACGGCAAGGGAGTAATTTGTATTATGTATTAATCGCGGGGTTCATGCCGTAATCTCTAAACTAAAATCTTGTTAATTCAACATAAAATGAGTAATGATAATTTTCTTTTGCTGGCAATTGCGAGGATACCTTAAAGATGTTTAATAACACTAACCCGCGTATTTAATTTTCTTTTTTACAAACCCATAGAACCGTCTTTAAACTGAATCAAACTAGCAGCACTCTAAGGGGAAGAATATTTTAGAGTTTAAAAAAGAATATAGATAGGTAAATTAAATTGCAATACTCAGATGCAGGGACTACATGAACGACATTCCATGACATTCGTGGACTATATATGCACATGTGTGCAAATCTCTTTTTTCATTACAAATAACAAATATTGTTGTAAAGCAATATAGGATTTAACGTATCCTAGGACATCACGATTTGAAACTATCCGGTCAAAAAATAATTCAGAGCACCGGTTTATTTCGTAATAAACGTAATTGGATTATACCTAATAATTCCATCAATGAAATGACAGCTAGTAATCAGAACGGTTTAACGGGATAGTGAAGGTAATGGTGTAGATGAAGCGAGCCTCTGTAATTGATCCGACTAACAGTGTTGCTAATATATCGCAGTTGATTGATGTGGCAGCGGTCGTCTCTTTAACTACAGCTTTGGATGATTATTGCTAAATATTGCGGGAAGTCACCCCGTTAACAATACATCGGCATTGATTAGTAGTAGTATGTTTGTATTTGTATTGAGGAGGTATAGCTTAGTGGAGAAATTAGCAAGTGGATAGTACTGGACAATTTAACTTGAGAAATGGCGCGCTATAGGCGTCACTGAGAGAGAGAGAGGGAGTCACGCGGACACGCACTGATGTGAACACTCAAATCAAAGATGTTGTGACTCACCATTGTTCCAGAGGGTTTAGGGGTTGACATAGAGAATCCCAGCGTAGACCATGGACCTGGATAGATGTGGGCTGCCAGCAACGGAGGTCTCAGGACGTCTATGGGTAGGCGGCTGGACCGGATGTGGGCAGTGATGAGGAACGCTGGGGAGGTGTGCGCACACCAGGGGGTGTCACTGACCACAAGGGGGTGAAGGGTCACCTAGGGGATTGCTGGATATGATGCAGCACTGAAGAGGGATTGGTGGCGGCACTTGAGAATCGACACGCACGAGTAACGCACTGTTCGCGACGACACAGTTATGAGAGTAGGGGCAATTAAAAGCACTGCGAATTGATTGTTGAGTTACTTTGAGACAAATAACTTGAGAGAAGGATTGCACTGTTACGCGAGATAAGTGAGAGAGGTTAAGAGTTTTAAAGTAATATATTACGAGCGACGGCTTAGTCGCACGTCACACGGAGCGCGTTCGAAGGCTCCTAACGTGGGCTGGTAGAGGGGATAGCGTTGGTAACTGACCATTGGTGCCTACAGGGGTACATTAAATTGAAGATAGAAATAGTCACGCCATATTTTATGGCCAATCAGATTGAAGGGTCAACCCCTCCACTTGCCATGTATGGGTGTTTGTGTAAACGTTTTGTTAAGAATATCTGAATTGATTTGAATCTCAGATTATTCTATTTTGACTCTGTACATACAAAGGGTATTTGATATTGAATTATTTCTTTTAAAAATACATGATAAATGTGGAATGTCTCTCATTGTTAAAAAATGATTATTAAACTAAAATTATGCTTAAATACTAAACAGGCATTAAAATTAATGTCAACCATCCCAAAGGTCCATGATCAACAATTTATTATTGCTGAATACAATTATTTTGAATAATTTCAAAATATGGTCGGTTATTAACATGGGAAAAAGTTAGGATGTTTAATATTTTCTTAACCAAACTTCAGTTCAACAACTTTAGAGTCAAACAACTCTCTAAACTGTTCAGCTCGCCACGCCATAACAAATTTTAATCAGTCATTCACTTTCTTTGATAGGTTCTGTAAGTGTTTGGTTCATTATTTCTACCTCATTCTTTAATTTTGTATAAAATAAAACAAAACTTTTATATCAAACCTCATGTAAGGGATTCCAAAAATTAATTAAATAGTATCGTAATTGCTTTTGTGAAACAATTTAATTTTATATTTAAGGGCTGCTAATTTTGTTACAGTACTTTTATTATAGTTTTATTGCTTACGCCTAAATTATTGTTTTGTTTTTAAGTTTGTTGGCAGACCTTCAGTTAAAAGAAGGTATTATTACATATTTATATTTCCAGTCCTTATTTTTATTTTCAACTTACATTAGGAATGCGATTTATAGTTCAAAGCTCTTAATTTCAGAACCGATTTCTCGTCAGCTTCGGAACTGTATCGGCTTATTAGATTGTATTATCATGTTTGTATAATGTATTAATTTAGCCGTGAATCATGAAGTTTGGCAACTAACACAATTTGTTTGCGATCTAAATTGAATATTGGTAGTTTCTCTTTCTGAAATATGTGACATATTTTATTTGCAAAAGGTTGACTCCGCTGCGAAATTAAAAAAAATACTTGATGGATTAATGGTCAAAGCTTTCTCAAGCTTTGTGTCTTATTTGTAATTCCAGTATACTAATAATATATTTGGTATCGATTAGTTTATAAAAGCTCACTTTCAATAGTGGAAGCTTTGGACTAAATCGTGTTTAAGGATCACGGGGGTCGACGTCGTCTCCTGAAATATCCTGCATATGCGACCGCTGGTCCCTCGGGCCGGATATAGCCTAGCACGTGCGTGCCTATCTCGGCCATGTGCGCCCTGTAACTACCAACAAACAACACTTGTCCAAACCGCTTAATATTTTCCAGAACAGTCATTAATATTTTAAATGTCTTCTCGATTATTTTCGAGAAATAATTCCAGAAATATGCTCTTTCATTGCTTCTGGGCTGTGAAAGTGGCATTTTACTAATACAGTTAGTTATGTAACCGTACGTTATTTCATTATTAAAATATATAAATATCAAATAACCTTTTTTCAAGAATATTCATCACGAAAGTCTTTTATCATGAAACAGATATTAAGGTGTATATAGTTTACCCACCTCAACTAATCAATGAATAATCATATATATATATATAAAAGAATTATTCATAACTGAGTACCCTTTTTCCCTTGTCCGTAGTCCATTATGAAGTCCATTTACCAACTCAATATATATATATATATATATGTGTGTGTGTGTGTGTGTGTGTGTGTGTGTGTGTGTGTGTGTAATATTCATTAATTTAGGTGTTAAATTACGTGTGCTCTATGTTTTGTACATTGGTTCTTATTAACTACTTCTATTTGTTGTGTAAAATAACCTCTATGGGATTTTGCGGTGCAGTCTGATCAGCTGTTTTACTTTCCGTGTGTATGCACCTCGTCATTAAGGCGGAAAAAGTTAAATAAACAAAAATAATCATGTCGTTTACAAGTTTTCGATATCGTTTCGAAAATGTCATTGCGGTGCTCGATGGCAACACGAGGTAGGTCACCTTCGAGACTAGTAATGAAAACCATCATTTTATCAAATAAGACATAACCTGTTATGGAAAATGTATCTATTTCTGGTATGCACATATTAATGTAAGAATTGTGGTACATGTTGAAACTTTAATTTTCTTACAAGATACAAGAGTATGGTAATTATATCTTTAATTTTGGTTCAATCCTCCCCCCCCCGCTCGAAGACCCCCCGAGGGCGGTATTTAGCACGGCGACATCTCGGAGAGCCACACGAGGAAGACGGTTAAGGTTGATTGATGGCGCTCGTCTTCGTAAATCTATTCGCGCCCCAAGAAAGATGTATCCCCAGCAAGTGGTCTACGCCGTTCCCGACACCCCTCGAGGTGGGAAGGGGTGGTGGCCACTTTGAGTTTAATGACAAATTGTCTAATGGAGAGAAAATATATATATTTTTTTAAACGCGTTAGAAGTTGGCAATCGAAGATTTTGTTTAGAACATTACAATATTGATACAGACTCTGAACTGTCTGTATACACCTAGACAGTAGCGGCCCTCCTCCCTCGACCATTCGTGTATCAATAGCGCTTACAGTTACACTAAGTGGCTAATGGTAATGGTAATGCCGTAACTCAGAGGGGGAGCGATGCCGAGACCACTCACATGTCCAGGGACGACGCAATCCCATCAAGCGGATTGTCACCTGATTTATCACGTACTCTAACAAGATTATATCGTAGGCCTAAAGCTGAATGGTCAACGAGCCTACGCGAGACTCATAATCGTTGGCCATTAGTCCGATGTAAAATGTACATCTCATTCTTGGTCTAACAGAATAGTGAGACAAAAAGTTGCTTAACGAACTAGCTTACTGTGGAACACGTGCTGTGATATATGAACAAGTAAAAATCAACTACAGTAATACAATAGACAAACCACACAAATGCAAGCATACATTGGCAAACTTACAACTTGTCGTTTCATTGAAAAAACGTTATCGTACTATCATGTATAACACCATGTTAGATATCGATTTACAATGTGAGTGGACAATGTATTTTGAGTCTAATGACAGCGCATGATTCACCTTGCTGCCACTGAGATGATTTCCATGAGGACTAAGAGGGGAAGCATCATCGCCATCGACTCAGTGTACAATCATTCAACGCTAAATACACTCTCGACCGGATCCCATCATTAGAAAAGGTGTGAACAGACAAGTTCTCGAGACGTTGTTTGACTGAGATTTTGAAACGGGGTAAATAACAGTAATTGAACGGAGATGAGATCGCGGCGACGTGTGGATCCGGCTATCAGACGCCACGCCGCGTCGCGCCGCGCCTGATGCTACGTGGCACGGAGACTTTATTTATAAGAAGTTAGAATTAACACGATCGATGCTTTACACTTTATACATGGAACACTTATGTTTTATTTTGTAAACTTAACGTATTAATTCAAAAAAGAATTTATGAATCTAATCATTCCGCTGTGGAATATACTTAAAATTGGACTTAAAATTTAAAACTGCCCGCAAATAACTCAACCAGGAAATTGAAGAAGTTTAGGGGAGGCAGATGTTATTTATGTAAGAGAAGAACTCCCATGCTTTTCCGGTCCGTGGTTCGTCTCATTGAAGGCGGGTTTTACAACCCCATTAAACGGTAAGAAGTTTAACAATAAAGGGTTGATGGGCGTAACATATTTTAGTAGTTTGGAAAGATAAAATTGGTTACAACAAGATACGCAAATATGTACAGTATTTGTAACCTGCCGCAGGTGTCACGCTGAATTCCTTCTACGGAAAAAACCTTCACCGAGTACAGTAATCTCTGAGATAAAATATTTGAAATACATACCATTATGTAAGAGTAGAACTTCCTGCTGTTCCCGTCTGTGGCTCGTCGCATTGAAGGCGGATTTACAACCCCATTACGAGAATAGGTAAATTTGTAAGGAGCAATATTAATAATAGCGTTGACGTGACAATAATTGAGAGAGCTTGGCACACTGCAATCTGAGCTGATGCTTTTCTCGCGGTCAAATAGCAATAATTCAGTTGAAGAGTTTAGTTTTCGTTTTGTCTTTTCCTTCGGTAAAGTACATTGATTTATCTCGTGAGTATTTTATGAGAACAATACGTTCAAAGTGAAAAATTTCACCTGAGTTTTATTTGAAACCAAACAATATCAGTGGTCTGACACATACCCTCTGCCGTTCATTGTTGTCGTATTATTTAAAAACATATTTATTTATTTAAAAAAATGGTTATTTCAATCACATTTAAAATACATTTTTTAAATAACTATACAACTCCTTAAACTAACAGCAACAGAAACAAATTGAAATAATGTGTTGCTTAGACACAACACTCTATTTTATTTGGGACCTTAATAACTAAAAACCATGAAATTTTAATAAAACCCGTTAGCGGATTTTGAGTAATTTGTATTTCTCTTATTTTTAAGGGGTGTATTACCATTAAAGATCTGATATTAAAAAAGTAAAAAAAATGTTTAGAGATACATCCCGTGGCCCTAATTTAATAAAAATTCACAATCAGTGTGGTTTCGGGATATGTACACACATACATGAGCAGACACAAAAAAACAATATTTTTTATTCAGGAACCCTAAAACGGATAATACCCCATCGCAGCAGACCTGCTTACTCAGCGAACTTTCAAATCAATAATATAATAATAATGTATACAATTTTATTATTTTTCATCAAGGTTTATCAATATCTCTCGACAAAAATATGAGAGTTAGTTATTTGCCTATTACATGGGAAAAGGTATGAAGGTTAGCTGCTATGAGGAATACTGAAAGTAGGCATTTCTAGCGCAAACAATTTTTATTTTGACTATTTATACCAAGTTTCATAAACATCAGTCCATAAGTAAAGGGGTTTGGCTATTCTCAATATGATTAACATGGGAAACGAGTATGCAGGTTCGCTGGCATGATAAACAATAAACTACGATTTTTAAGCATAAATGGTTAGATCTCAACCACATGAAGATAAATACCAAGTTTAATCCAAATAATATAAATGAATCCATTGTCAACAAATTTTTGTATTTACTTCCCTGTAGTAAATTGGTATATGATATATATGTCTAAAGGGAATGGTCTCAGTTCATCTAAACAACTGTTCTTATTATTTTTATGTTAAAATCAATACAATCGCTCCATAGTTTCTATGGAAACCTGTTACATGTTTTACATCTTAAAAATAGCGAACACCCCCAGAGCTGACATATCCATCTCTAAATATTGATTGGTAAGTTTAATATAAATCTGTCCTTATCCTCCATAAGATTAACATTGGACGATATGTCTGGATCACGAACTCGTCGAGCAAATGTAGGAATACACGTCTCTACCAAATTTGGACTTGATCGTTATTTTTACGAGTTATCGTGTTCACAGACATTTATAATTATTAATTACTAGCCAAGTACCCGTTCTTCGCACGGGTAAAAAGGCTGAGAGGTGTAGGCTCTACAGATAATTTAAGTTATTGATAATTATTCTTTATTGTTTACAAAATGACAAAAACACGTGTCTAAGTATATATCTAAACATGACAAGTAACATATGGCAAATATTGGGAGGATAAGCATTAACGTAATAGAGGCAGGCATTGGGAGAAAATTAAAAATCTACCATTCCACTATTTCGAACTAATAATTCACTAATTTCGATCCAGCATTTATGTGTAAAAATTAACGTTATTTTTTTCTTCCCGAACTGTCAAATGTAGTAAACGTATGTTGACATTAAAAACTGTAAACATTGAATCCCAGGGTATTTACAGCAACCATGTCTTCTGCTTCTCGAACTGTCAAATTTTAGTGTTCACAGCTGTTGACATTCAAGTAATTTTATGTTTTCATTTTCTAAAAATGTAAACATTGAAACTTAGGGCGTTCACAGGGCGTAGCCCGAGAGGATTTTAAGGAAATGAGTATGCCTATGTGTTGCATGAGTTTAAGATCTGTCTTTGTATAAAATTTCAAACTGTTGGTTCAGTATTTTTTGCGTTCACTTGCCACAACAAACACACAAACCCACAAACATACAGAAACCACCTCTTCTTTATAATATTATAAGATAAGATATATATATATATACTGTATATAATATTTAATATTATATTTATATATACATTTGAACGACTATGGTTTTTGACATGTGGGCACCTAAAGACGAAAGAACATGGTCTTGGCTTAAGACTTGTGAGACCTACGGTAATAGCTTCTTTTTATGGGAAATTCGCTAAAACACACTCAATCAATTCGAAAATTCTGACGAAAACAAAACTTTTTCCATATACTAAGTGTGGAGAAAACTACAATTTGAATTATGGTGTTTATTTGTAGGAGATCTAATCAAGATATGTTTCTTAATTTATGGTTAGTACACATTTTATAATTTATGTAGAAAAATAATTATTTAATTATAGGTAATATTGACACATATAAATTAAATTTGTTGCTGTATGTTACAAAGGAAGTAGAGACATTAATCAAGATATCAAGTTTTTTAGTTTACAGATTGTGTCAATTAAAATTTTTAGGATGAAAAAAAAAAGTAACATGCATTTACTGTAACTGAGTTTAATTTGTTGTCGTTGTATATTCATTTACTGTTTATGTTTTGTACATTGGTTCTTATTAACTACTTCTATTTGTTGTGTAAAATAACCTCTATGGGATTTTGCGGTGCAGTCTGATCAGCTGTTTTACTTTCCGTGTGTATGCACCTCGTCATTAAGGCGGAAAAAGTTAAATAAACAAAAATAATCATGTCGTTTACAAGTTTTCGATATCGTTTCGAAAATGTCATTGCGGTGCTCGATGGCAACACGAGGTAGGTCACCTTCGAGACTAGTAATGAAAACCATCATTTTATCAAATAAGACATAACCTGTTATGGAAAATGTATCTATTTCTGGTATGCACATATTAATGTAAGAATTGTGGTACATGTTGAAACTTTAATTTTCTTACAAGATACAAGAGTATGGTAATTATATCTTTAATTTTGGTTCAATCCTCCCCCCCCCGCTCGAAGACCCCCCGAGGGCGGTATTTAGCACGGCGACATCTCGGAGAGCCACACGAGGAAGACGGTTAAGGTTGATTGATGGCGCTCGTCTTCGTAAATCTATTCGCGCCCCAAGAAAGATGTATCCCCAGCAAGTGGTCTACGCCGTTCCCGACACCCCTCGAGGTGGGAAGGGGTGGTGGCCACTTTGAGTTTAATGACAAATTGTCTAATGGAGAGAAAATATATATATTTTTTTAAACGCGTTAGAAGTTGGCAATCGAAGATTTTGTTTAGAACATTACAATATTGATACAGACTCTGAACTGTCTGTATACACCTAGACAGTAGCGGCCCTCCTCCCTCGACCATTCGTGTATCAATAGCGCTTACAGTTACACTAAGTGGCTAATGGTAATGGTAATGCCGTAACTCAGAGGGGGAGCGATGCCGAGACCACTCACATGTCCAGGGACGACGCAATCCCATCAAGCGGATTGTCACCTGATTTATCACGTACTCTAACAAGATTATATCGTAGGCCTAAAGCTGAATGGTCAACGAGCCTACGCGAGACTCATAATCGTTGGCCATTAGTCCGATGTAAAATGTACATCTCATTCTTGGTCTAACAGAATAGTGAGACAAAAAGTTGCTTAACGAACTAGCTTACTGTGGAACACGTGCTGTGATATATGAACAAGTAAAAATCAACTACAGTAATACAATAGACAAACCACACAAATGCAAGCATACATTGGCAAACTTACAACTTGTCGTTTCATTGAAAAAACGTTATCGTACTATCATGTATAACACCATGTTAGATATCGATTTACAATGTGAGTGGACAATGTATTTTGAGTCTAATGACAGCGCATGATTCACCTTGCTGCCACTGAGATGATTTCCATGAGGACTAAGAGGGGAAGCATCATCGCCATCGACTCAGTGTACAATCATTCAACGCTAAATACACTCTCGACCGGATCCCATCATTAGAAAAGGTGTGAACAGACAAGTTCTCGAGACGTTGTTTGACTGAGATTTTGAAACGGGGTAAATAACAGTAATTGAACGGAGATGAGATCGCGGCGACGTGTGGATCCGGCTATCAGACGCCACGCCGCGTCGCGCCGCGCCTGATGCTACGTGGCACGGAGACTTTATTTATAAGAAGTTAGAATTAACACGATCGATGCTTTACACTTTATACATGGAACACTTATGTTTTATTTTGTAAACTTAACGTATTAATTCAAAAAAGAATTTATGAATCTAATCATTCCGCTGTGGAATATACTTAAAATTGGACTTAAAATTTAAAACTGCCCGCAAATAACTCAACCAGGAAATTGAAGAAGTTTAGGGGAGGCAGATGTTATTTATGTAAGAGAAGAACTCCCATGCTTTTCCGGTCCGTGGTTCGTCTCATTGAAGGCGGGTTTTACAACCCCATTAAACGGTAAGAAGTTTAACAATAAAGGGTTGATGGGCGTAACATATTTTAGTAGTTTGGAAAGATAAAATTGGTTACAACAAGATACGCAAATATGTACAGTATTTGTAACCTGCCGCAGGTGTCACGCTGAATTCCTTCTACGGAAAAAACCTTCACCGAGTACAGTAATCTCTGAGATAAAATATTTGAAATACATACCATTATGTAAGAGTAGAACTTCCTGCTGTTCCCGTCTGTGGCTCGTCGCATTGAAGGCGGATTTACAACCCCATTACGAGAATAGGTAAATTTGTAAGGAGCAATATTAATAATAGCGTTGACGTGACAATAATTGAGAGAGCTTGGCACACTGCAATCTGAGCTGATGCTTTTCTCGCGGTCAAATAGCAATAATTCAGTTGAAGAGTTTAGTTTTCGTTTTGTCTTTTCCTTCGGTAAAGTACATTGATTTATCTCGTGAGTATTTTATGAGAACAATACGTTCAAAGTGAAAAATTTCACCTGAGTTTTATTTGAAACCAAACAATATCAGTGGTCTGACACATACCCTCTGCCCTGCCGTTCATTGTTGTCGTATTATTTAAAAACATATTTATTTATTAAAAAAAATGGTTATTTCAATCACATTTAAAATACATTTTTTAAATAACTATACAACTCCTTAAACTAACAGCAACAGAAACAAATTGAAATAATGTGTTGGTTAGACACAACACTCTATTTTATTTGGGACCTTAATAACTAAAAACCATGAAATTTTAATAAAACCCGTTAGCGGATTTTGAGTAATTTGTATTTCTCTTATTTTTAAGGGGTGTATTACCATTAAAGATCTGATATTAAAAAAGTAAAAAAATGTTTAGAGATACATCCCGTGGCCCTAATTTAATAAAAATTCACAATCAGTGTGGTTTCGGGATATGTACACACATACATGAGCAGACACAAAAAAACAATATTTTTTATTCAGGAACCCTAAAACGGATAATACCCCATCGCAGCAGACCTGCTTACTCAGCGAACTTTCAAATCAATAATATAATAATAATGTATACAATATTATTATTATTCATCAAGGTTTATCAATATCTCTCGACAAAAATATGAGAGTTAGTTATTTGCCTATTACATGGGAAAAGGTATGAAGGTTAGCTGCTATGAGGAATACTGAAAGTAGGCATTTCTAGCGCAAACAATTTTTATTTTGACTATTTATACCAAGTTTCATAAACATCAGTCCATAAGTAAAGGGGTTTGGCTATTCTCAATATGATTAACATGGGAAACGAGTATGCAGGTTCGCTGGCATGATAAACACATAAACTACGATTTTTAAGCATAAATGGATAGATCTCAACCACATGAAGATAAATACCAAGTTTAATCCAAATAATATAAATGAATCCCATTGTCAACAAATTTTTGTATTTACTTCCCTGTAGTAAATTGGTTATATGATATATATGTCTAAAGGGAATGGTCTCAGTTCATCTAAACAACTGTTCTTATTATTTTTATGTTAAAAATCAATACAATCGCTCCATAGTTTCTATGGAAACCTGTTACATGTTTTACATCTTAAAAATAGCGAACACCCCCCAGAGCTGAGGCATATCCATCTCTAAATATTGATTGGTAAGTTTAATATAAATCTGTCCTTATCCTCCATAAGATTAACATTGGACCGATATGTCTGGATCACGAACTCGTCCGAGCAAATGTAGGAATACACGTCTCTACCAAATTTGGACTTGATCGGACTATTTTTACGAGTTATCGTGTTCACAGACATTTATAATTATTAATTACTAGCCAAAGTACCCGTTCTTCGCACGGGTAAAAAAGGCTGAGAGGTGTAGGCTCTACAGATACATTTAAGTTATTGATAATTAATTCTTTATTGTTTACAAAATAACAAAACACGTGTCTAAGTATATATCTAAACATGACAAAGTAACATATGGCAAATATTGGGAGAGGATAAGCATTAACGTAATAGAGGCAGGCATCGGGAGAAAATTAAAAATCTACCATTCCACTATTTCGAACTAATAATTCACTAATTTCGATCCAGCAGTTTATGTGTAAAAATTAACGTTATTTCTTTTTCTTCCCGAACTGTCAAAATGTAAAGTAAACGTATGTTGACATTAAAAACTGTAAACATTGAATCCCAGGGTATTTACAGCAACCATGTCTTCTGCTTCTCGAACTGTCAAATTTTAGTGTTCACAGCTGTTGACATTCAAGTAATTTTATGTTTTCATTTTCTAAAAATGTAAACATTGAAACTTAGGGCGTTCACAGGGCGTAGCCCGAGAGGATTTTAAGGAAATGAGTATGCCTATGTGTTGCATGAGTTTAAGATCTGTCTTTGTATAAAATTTCAAACTGTTTGGTTCAGTATTTTTTGCGTTCACTTGCCACAACAAACCCACAAACACACAAACCCACAAACATACAGAAACCACCTCTTCTTTATAATATTATAAGATAAGATATATATATATATATATATACACTGTATATAATATATATATATATATATATATATATATATACATTTGAACGACTATGGTTTTTGACATGTGGGCACCTAAAGACGAAAAAGAACATGGTCTTGGGCTTAAGACTTGCCATGAGACCTACGGTAATAGCTTCTTTTTATGGGAAATTCGCTAAAACACACTCAAATCAAATTCGAAAATTCTGACGAAAACAATACTTTTTCCATATACTAAGTGTAACGGAGAAAACTACAATTTGAATTTTTATGGTGTTTATTTGTAGGAGATCTAATCAAGATATGTTTCTTAATTTATGGTTAGTACACATTTTATAATTATATGTAGAAAATAATATATTTCAATTATATGAGGTAATATTGACACATCCCGATCAAATTAAAATTTGTTGCTGTATGTTACAAAGGAAGCTAGAGACATTAATCAAGATATCAAGTTTTTTTAGTTTACAGATTGTGTCGAATTAAATTGACGGGGGTGTGAAGGGCCCATGAAAAAAAACACTATTAGTAACATGCATTTACTGTAAACTGCAGTTTTAATTTGTTGTCGTTGTCCCTCCCGGATATTCATCTTACCATCGTATTTTAGTTTTTTCAGAAAGCATATATAGTATCATACACCATCAACAATATTTAATAACTATTACACGCACTATATACTATTTACAGTATTAACTCATCCACAGTATTTTATTTAAAATCTAACGGTGACGTAACGCACCTAAAGGAACGCAATCAGCAGTAAAGCAGTTTTAAGTCAGATTGTATAATCATATACAACCTCGAGTGTGCTATATTGGCTGCTTTTTCGGGAATGAGATCGCCGTGCATTAGATGCATAACAAAAATATTGGTTGTATAACTCACTTTAGTCTTCCTCCATGCTTTGTTTCACAAAATATACATGATAAAGTTACGAGTAAACACTGTATCAATATAATGCAATTTTTAATACAGAACGTGTGCGACTAAAAATCGTTGAGTTTTGAGCTTAATACGTTTCTATAAAGTTCATAGATTCCTTAATCCTGTAAAAGTGCCGGGCCAACAAATAACATTTAAATGACAGTAATTAATGGAACCATTACGCGTGTAGGTCCACGCAGGCCTGTGGAAGTCTGCTCCCTTGCCCTTTGCATGATAACCCGTCATAATTCCCTTGTTAAATGAGACGGATGTGGTTGTATCCCACCTTACTATAGCTGTCAATCATTAATTGATGTATAGGGTCTACTAATAATATCAGGGCTAGTAATAATGGAGATCCTTCCAACTCGTATGCTGACAATAAATTTTCTTGAAACATATTCCGGTACGGAAAAGGAATATCAGACAGTCGCTGCTAGTATTGTTCTGTTCATTACTTGTTATAAGCCTCTCATAATGCTATAGTATAGTTGGCGGTACAACGCTACAGACTGGTTTAGCAGTCGCTGCCAGCGTCGTGTTATACAGTAACAATTAACGCTAGTGGCCAGTCATTATCCTACGGTGTAGATGACGGTACAATGCAGAGTAGTTGACTGGTTTAGCAGTCGCTGCCAGCGTCGTGCTATACAGTAACAATTAACGCTAGTGGCAGGTCATTATCCTACGGTGTAGATGACGGTACAATGCAGAGTAGTTGACTGGTTTAGCAGTCGCTGCCAGCGTCGTGCTATACAGTAACAATTAACCCTAGAGGCCAGTCATTATCCTACGGTGTAGATGACGGTACAATGCAGAGTAGTTGACTGGTTTAGCAGTCGCTGCCAGCGTCGTGCTATACAGTAACAATTAACGCTAGTGGCCAGTCATTATCCTACGGTGTAGATGACGGTACAATGCAGAGTAGTTGACTGGTTTAGCAGTCGCTGCCAGCGTCGTGCTATACAGTAACAATTAACGCTAGTGGCCAGTCATTATCCTACGGTGTAGATGACGGTACAATGCAGAGTAGTTGACTGGTTTAGCAGTCGCTGCCAGCGTCGTGCTATACAGTAACAATTAACGCTAGTGGCCAGTCATTATCCTACGGTGTAGATGACGGTACAATGCAGAGTAGTTGACTGGTTTAGCAGTCGCTGCCAGCGTCGTGCTATACAGTAACAATTAACGCTAGTGGCAGGTCATTATCCTACGGTGTAGATGACGGTACAATGCAGAGTAGTTGACTGGTTTAGCAGTCGCTGCCAGCGTCGTGCTATACAGTAACAATTAACCCTAGAGGCCAGTCATTATCCTACGGTGTAGATGACGGTACAATGCAGAGTAGTTGACTGGTTTAGCAGTCGCTGCCAGCGTCGTGCTATACAGTAACAATTAACGCTAGTGGCCAGTCATTATCCTACGGTGTAGATGACGGTACAATGCAGAGTAGTTGACTGGTTTAGCAGTCGCTGCCAGCGTCGTGCTATACAGTAACAATTAACGCTAGTGGCAGGTCATTATCCTACGGTGTAGATGACGGTACAATGCAGAGTAGTTGACTGGTTTAGCAGTCGCTGCCAGCGTCGTGCTATACAGTAACAATTAACGCTTGTGGCCAGTCATTATCCTACGGTGTAGATGACGGTACAATGCAGAGTAGTTGACTGGTTTAGCAGTCGCTGCCAGCGTCGTGCTATACAGTAACAATTAACGCTAGTGGCCAGTCATTATCCTACGGTGTAGATGACGGTACAATGCAGAGTAGTTGACTGGTTTAGCAGTCGCTGCCAGCGTCGTGTTATACAGTAACAATTAACGCTTGTGGCCAGTCATTATCCTACGGTGTAGATGACGGTACAATGCAGAGTAGTTGACTGGTTTAGCAGTCGCTGCCAGCGTCGTGTTATACAGTAACAATTAACGCTTGTGGCCAGTCATTATCCTACGGTGTAGATGACGGTACAATGCAGAGTAGTTGACTGGTTTAGCAGTCGCTGCCAGCGTCGTGTTATACAGTAACAATTAACGCTAGTGGCCAGTCATTATCCTACGGTGTAGATGACGGTACAATGCAGAGTAGTTGACTGGTTTAGCAGTCGCTGCCAGCGTCGTGTTATACAGTAACAATTAACGCTTGTGGCCAGTCATTATCCTACGGTGTAGATGACGGTACAATGCAGAGTAGTTGACTGGTTTAGCAGTCGCTGCCAGCGTCGTGCTATACAGTAACAATTAACGCTAGTGGCCAGTCATTATCCTACGGTGTAGATGACGGTACAATGCAGAGTAGTTGACTGGTTTAGCAGTCGCTGCCAGCGTCGTGCTATACAGTAACAATTAACGCTAGTGGCAGGTCATTATCCTACGGTGTAGATGACGGTACAATGCAGAGTAGTTGACTGGTTTAGCAGTCGCTGCCAGCGTCGTGCTATACAGTAACAATTAACGCTAGTGGCAGGTCATTATCCTACGGTGTAGATGACGGTACAATGCAGAGTAGTTGACTGGTTTAGCAGTCGCTGCCAGCGTCGTGCTATACAGTAACAATTAACGCTAGTGGCCAGTCATTATCCTACGGTGTAGATGACGGTACAATGCAGAGTAGTTGACTGGTTTAGCAGTCGCTGCCAGCGTCGTGCTATAGATGACGGTACAATGCAGAGTAGTTGACTGGTTTAGCAGTCGCTGCCAGCGTCGTGCTATAGATGACGGTACAATGCAGAGTAGTTGACTGGTTTAGCAGTCGCTGCCAGCGTCGTGCGTCTCCGTCGACGACATAAATCACTTTACGTGTCACCACCAGTCATTACGCTGTTTCCGTTTTGCCATTCTGTGCAGTTTCTATAACTTTGTTTTTACCCTTCGTATGATATTTGGTGTATGTGTAATATCGACTTTAGCAAGGACAATAATATACATTAGCACCAATCATATATTTTTAAATATGAATATACTGTTGAAAGTATTAATTGATTTTGGAAAATATATGCCTTTCTATTAAATACTAGCTTAAGTTCTTCGCACGGGTATTAAAGGCTGATAAACCTACTCATTTACACAATTACAAATAATTGTTAGTTAATTTTTTATTGTTTACAAAATTTTAAAACACGAGTGCCTACAGCATGACAAAGTAACACTTATTAATTAAATACTATTGGGAAAGGATAAGTAGTAACATAATAGAGGCCGAGATCGGGAAAAAACTTAAAATCTACCATTTTTTGCAATTCTAACTTCGATCCAGCAGTTTAGCTGTTAAAAATTGACCTTCTTTCTTCTTCTCGAACTGTCAAAAAATGTGGTATAATTAAAATGATGTTGAAATTATAAAATGTATATGTTGTAAACTAGGACGTTCACGGCATCTATTTCTTCTTCTATCCGAACTTGCAGACTTTAGCTGTTAACATTCAAGCTATTATTGTTATTTTGTTATAAGTTCTATATTAAAATTAATTTTTGACGAGAGTAGTTCTGTAAAGCAGTTGTAACTGAGAAACGCTCGATAATAAAAGGCAATTTTATTTATTTATTATTTATTTATTTTATATTGATTTCTTTTGGAAATGTAAACATTGAAACCTTGAACGTTCACGGGGCGTATCCCGAAGGCATTTTTAAGGAAATGAATATGCCTATAACTTGCATGAGTTTAAGATCTACCTTTGTGGAAAATTTCATACCGGTCGGATCAGTATTTTTCGCGTTTAGTTTCCACAAGACATAAAAACAAACAAACATACAGAAACCACATTTGTTTATAATATTATAGATAACACGATATTTTGATTATTGTTTACGCCCAATCTTTTTACGTAATGAGCCCATTGTACAATAAAAATGTTAAGCATACACGAGTCTGGGATTTGCACACAAGTCATTCTCTTTGTCCCTCACTTGTTATCTTTTCATCTCTGTATTGGAATTTTAGGAACACAAGTAAACGATATGAAATGGTTTTAATAGGGCTACTATTATTCTCGAATGGAGTTTAGCAGTTTGCCGATTATTGTTAATTTTTTGTCTTGCTTTATCCTTGATTCTTTTTCCACCTATGCGCAAGTATAAAATGGAAAGAATATAGGCGGGTGGGGAAAGAGTGCGTGCTTAAAGTTTAGATACTAATAATGAAAAGTAATAGAGGTGAATTGTTATTTTTCTCCGAACAACTACTACTAGACATTAACGTTTTAATGTAACGCTAAAGTTATGACAAAAAAAAGTGTTTTACAAAAAAATTTAAAAAAAGACAATAATTCATCTTTTGTTAATTAGTCCTGTAGGATCTTGTCAATTAATCTCTATATATAAAATTCAATGTATGTCTGTATGTATGTATGTATGTCCTTTATGCGTTGCCAAACTACTCATCCGATCGCCATGAAATTTTAGGAAGTTGCTCTATATGTGTCCGGGAAGGTTTTAGTGAAAAAATATTTTTGAAAACCCCATAAGTTTCCATTTTATGGCGTTTTAAATTTTTAATGTTAACCTTATGGAGAGTAAGTTTGTTTACAAATTGTGTACAATTAAAACATTTGATTTCTTAGCTACAGCTGATTGGTTTACTTTCCATTAGCAATACCGTATGCTTTACTATCCAATGCCATCTGAATCATTCATTAATGTTAAACTATGAAGTAAATGTGTACTGTAAAAAATGAACAGCTTTATTCACCACGTTAATAGTTAACGGTTTTGGGGGATTATGTATTTATATTTTTATTTTCTGTCTGATTAAAGTCACGTGTTTATATGATAATTACAATGTTTATATTATTACGTTTATTATAATAATCAGCTGTTGTTTATCTTTCCTATAAAAGCCGTATTACAGTTAGGGTTCGTTTGGGTTTGGATTGGATTTGAAAATTGTGAATTAATCCACTCAGATTTATTTGTTTTATGGGAATGATATTAATATGTTTTATCGTTTCAGTATTGTTATTCACTATGCAGCGAACCAGAATATATAACCTTTCACAATGAAGCCGTATTGCTATTCGACTTCAGAACATGACCAATCTTAAAGTTAACATGTGTTTACTGTGAGGCGTTACGAAGTTCGCCGGGTCAGCTATTAATTGTATAAAAAATATTACAGTAAAACAGCATTCTCACGAAAACTGTTCCTTTTACTCATTACGCTGAACACTGAATGTTCGATATTTTCCTCGTTCATTACCAGTTTTACATGAAACTAGGTATTCAGTGTGTTGTCACATTCCTCAATACCACCCACGAAAGAAATATTTTTAAATTACGTGGGAAAGTGTTTAGTTCGATGACTCCAAAAATCAAAAAGTGTTAGAGGGTAAGAAAGAATTTTGATGGCTATTTTTGTTACATTAGTTTCGGTAATGTAATTTTAATAAGCATTATATAATGTGGATTTAAAAAAATAAAATGTATGTTTCATTTAGTTTACTTTAAATGGGAGAAAGTATATGTCAAATAACAGATATTTTTAAATACAGGGAATCAATTTTTCATGAATATAGTGAAATGTGCTTGCTCTTATCAAAATGTCAAAATAAATATAAATATATAGCAAATCAACTATCGTACTAAGGTGTAGTAATGTGTTGGTGCCGTGTGTAATATGTGACACTATCGCAGTGCGGCAGGTTGCACTGTTTTTATTATCGTAGCTCGCTGTACGTGCTTTTCCCCGGTAAACTGACGTAGCTAATTACATTTATCATGTTAACCATTGTCTCAAAAAATATTATTTATTCCTGCGAATTTTATACTTTTAGCGAATTTCCCATAGGGAAGAAGCTATTACCGTAGGTCTCATGGCAAGAGTTAAGCCCGAGACCATGTTATTTTTTCTTTTTTAGGTGCCCAGAGACCAAAAACAATAGTCGTTAAAATTTATATATATGTGTTTGTGTGTCTGTGAACACGATAACTCTCGTAAAAATGGTGACCAAATTTAGTAGAGACGTGTATTCCTACAAATGCTCGGACGAGTTTGTAAACCAGACATATCGGTCAATGGGAACGGGTAGTTTGGGGGGGTTTTGTACCCCAAAATGGGGTTTTTTGCGTTTTTCACATGTAATTATTAAAATTTCTAATTTTATATTCCACCATTAGAATCAGGTTAAAAAACTATACAATTAAGTTCCTTAAAGTTTTTCTCTATCTTCAACGGTTACCGAGATATAAAAAAAATCTAAACACAGTACGTTGTATTTTTGAGGCTCCAATGTTAATCTTATGGAGGATTAAAAAAAAATATTTTTTCACTTATTATCTAATATTTTTGGATGAAACTTGATATTTAGCTTCATGTGGTTGTGATCCATACATTGTGCTAAAAAATTATAGTTTATGTGTTTATCATGGCAGCAAACCTGCATACTCTTTTCCCATGTTAATCATATGGAGATTAGGCACACTCCAATATTTGTGGACAGATGTTGACCAAACTTGTCATATATTATTATTATTATTATATTATTGATTTGGAAATTCGCTGAGTACGCAGGTCTGCTGCGACGGGGGTATTTTATTAAAACTGATCCCTTGGTTAGTAATTATCATACACTATAATACTCAAACATTGTTGTTCCTTTTTTCAACAATCCTTGAAGAGTACTTATCGAGAACAAAAAAATAATTTGACTCTCATATATCGTTCAACCTCTTAAATCTAGTAATACATGATCAGTGGAAATTCTCTGAATACGTAGGGCTGCTGCTACGGGTGTATTTAATTACATTTTTTATTAATACACAACATTGTTATAATGTAGTTTCTTAATCAGTTTCCAATCATATTACCGCGAAGTTAATGCCTTCTAATTGTAAGTTAACGCCTTTCATATGATCTTTTGGTATTTACATTTCTTAAAATTGGTCCAGTCAATTAGTGATTTAGACCTTTATTAGTGTCAAGTTTTAGCGAATATCCCATTTGGTAGAGACGTGTATTTCCTACATATGCTCGGACGATTTCGTAAACCAGACATATCTGTCAATCGGAACGGGTAGTTTGAGAGGGTTTTGTATACAAAGATTGAGTCTTTTGCGTTTTTCATATGTAACTTCTAAAAATCTCTCATTATTAGAATCAGATTAAAAACTACACAAATTAGTTCCTTGAAGTTTTTTTCTATTTCGAACGGTTACCGAGATATTAAAAAATCTAGACACATTACGTTGTATTTTGGGGCTATAATGTTAATTTTATGGAGGATAAAGAAAAATTAGTATTTCACTAATCAATCTATATTTTTGGATGAAACTTGGTAAAATGCCTAAAAGTTATTGTTTATTTGTTTTTCATGGCAGCTAACCTGCATACTTTTTTCCCATGTACTCATATAGATAATAGGCGAACTCCTTTATTTATGTATAGACGTTTATTCAACTTGGTATAAGTGATCAAAATAAACATTTTTAATGCTAGAAATGCCTACTTTTAATGTTCCTCACAGCAAAAAACCTGCATACTATTTCCCACGTTAATTTTATGAAGAATAGGCAAATAACTCCCATATATATCGACAGATATTTATAAAACTTGTCATATATTATTATTAATATATTATTGATTTGGAAATTCGCTGAGTACCTAGGTCTGCTGCGACATAATTTTTAACACAGAATGTATTGTATTTCATTGATGCAGTTTGTCTTGCGATTTCCTTCGGTGTCACCATGTCATAAGATTATGCTGCAGCTGCATTACCTACCATGCTTCAACACTACCTACTTGCACACATGGAACATCAGAAGTAACTTTTATTTAGATAAGTTTCAACAGTTTAGCAATTCGAGTGGATTCGTAGATCCCACGACACATAGGGATAGGGTGTAAACACTTTCAAAGTCCTTTCAGCGTCTTTATAAATCACACCCAATCTCGTTGATGAATGTTTAAATTTATTGGCCTCCCTTCAGTTAACGTTTGTCCCTTGCGTTTGGAGAAATTTTCTGCTTCATTTACTTACTCCTCCTATTCTTTTACCATTTTTATTTCATTCGGTTTCTTACTAATCTTGTAAATAATTATTAACCTGGTGCAGGTTCGGTTAGCTTGTGAAATCTTATTGAAGCCTTGATCAGTAACAAGACTTCAATATCGCGCCACAGTCATATTACACTAATTTCTCATTCATACTTCCATGTAGAACAATGTATTGGAACATATTTACGGTTTAATTACATGGTAATTTTGGACAAACGTCTCAACTCTCATCTTTTTGTTTATTTATGGTAAAAATTTTTATAGGATAGAATTCAAACTTATTTATTGTTTTTTTTTATATTTTAATTGACTGTAAATTTTGTCATTTAATCAGAATTAGTAAAGCTAGATTTGATAATTTGCGAATAACTTAACGAAGTTTAGCAAGTCCGTGCTAGAAAAGCCAAGCAAAGACCACTATTTGAACGAAGTTAGAGGGAGTCTGTCCTGAATATCGCGTCCTCATTACTTTTTAACAGCCAACTTTTTGTGTGGTGAAGAAAATTTAACAAAACATCAATACCAGTTTAAAACTTTTTATGACGGAGTATTTATATATGATATTTCGTAATGTAAAGTGAGCTTGAGGTCTGTGTGATTCACAATATAAGGCAGAATGAATTGAAGTAATGGACGGTTTGAAGCGGACATCATTTGATCTGATTCTATGTCGGGAATTCCGCAGTGTAACAATAATAACTAGATTCAATGATATTTTAAAATACCTCCGTAAATGACATATTGGAGGTGATGTGACGTGAAGTTGTGGAGTTCCATTGAGTGCGCCAGTTGATTGTAGTAGCCAGCGTCGACAGTCAGACAGTCTGGAGATATTTTTGCAAAGCCGGTCTGTGCGTTCGGCACACGTCCACAACCTACCACGAATACGCACCATACATCCATCCATACACCCATCCTACCATACCTCCATCGTCACATACGCCATACGACGCGTGATACAAGTAACGACTAATGCCGTGCATTGTTTCTGGGATTACATTTAAAGTACCTGGTGACCGAGCTTTGCTCGTATAGAATAAGACATGTATTGTATAATTTATAAGAAAAATTAAAACACATTTATTACTCAATGAAAACATTTACGTGGTTTAAATAAGCCCGATTAAATACCCATAATTAATATAGCACTGAACAAAAAGTATTGCCCCTGATAGGGATGGAAACCGAGAAAATGCAAATTTAATGTTAGAATACAGGGCCCAAGCGCCACCGCGGCGCGGCCGTGGCTAAGAAGCGGAGTTTAGCTGGCACAACGCGGCTTCTTAGCCACGGCCGCTCCGCGGTGGCGCGTGGGCCCTGTATTCTAACATTAAAAGTGCATTTTCTCGGTTATCCGTGGACAGATTTCGTTCACCAAAGTACCGTTCGATTTGAAATTAAAATTCCAATCTTTTTTGTCTTGTAAACATTTTATAAAGTTAATGGTTTTTTTGTTATTTTAATTTAAATATTTTTAACCGCCGCCATTTTGAAAATATAAAAGAAAATTAAATGATACTTTGTAAATATTTTTCTCTTTAACCAATAAATATGTGTGCAAAGTTTGGTTTCTGTATCTTAAATATTTCTTGATATATATAGTTTTTTTTGTAAAAGATACAAAATGGCGGCTAGCGGCTAAACGAAGGATTTTTCGACAAATGATTATAGGTGATTTTTTGTTTATTTTGATGAGTACTATCACCCCTTGAAGTTTGTGCCCGACTTTAATGAACACCCTGTATGTATAAACCTTGTTCGTATAATAGTATTGGATTTATTGGATTATATTTAAAATATGTATCTCAATGATAACTGAACTATAAATAATTATTGGTAAATTTCTCGTATTCCGAACATTACTTGGGTGTTTGTCAAAGAAAGTAACGAAATATATCGACTGTAGTTAGTGATTGGTGATCCGGCGGCGGGGCTGCGGTGTGGCGATAGTTCGTTGTCGGAAGGTATCATCTCATTGACCCGCCGTAATAGGCTAACAACCTGACATCAAAGTTATCGAATGATAGGCTACGGCTGCACGCCAACCCGGACCGAGCTATCAACTCTCTGTTAT
Source organism: Nephotettix cincticeps (assembly GCA_023375725.1). Classification (NCBI taxonomy): domain Eukaryota; kingdom Metazoa; phylum Arthropoda; class Insecta; order Hemiptera; family Cicadellidae; genus Nephotettix; species Nephotettix cincticeps. Next base: position 85,704,073 of record CM041786.1, on the reverse strand, counting down.
TAGGTACCTTCTGGGTTACTCATCCGCAGTACGATCAATACACTTTAATTACGTACAGGACTACTTGGGTAAGATTTAAGGCATTTTGTAGAAATCCCTATGGCAATAGAAACAAGTTAGTATAAACCGGGAGTAGTGATGTGTACATTGCGTGTGTACTGTGTAAGCTGTCACTACCCGTCTGGCAGCCTGCGGCCATGTGACGGCTACATCAGACATCTTTCACTCTATTTGTGCTTCTCGGTTTTTGTTTACCAAGGCTCCTGGTAGGGTGAGATATATTTAGTGAGCTCTTTGTTTGCTTAGCTCGACATTATGAAGTTCGTAGTCATGCTAATATATCACAAGTAGGTTAAAAAAATTAATTTCAGCGAATTTCCTACAGGGAATGGAGCTACTATTTTACCATAGCCCTAGAAACGGGGCCAGGTTGTTTCGTTTTGAGGTCCACAGATTCCAAAAACACCGATCATTTGATGCTATATGAATACATAGACACAATTTTTTTTTTATAATTACATTTATATTTATAAATACATGTAGGTACTGTACATGTAACATCATAACACACACACACACACACACACACACATACAGTACATATATATATGTAAATACACAGGAAATTTTACAAAAAAAACCTTGAAATCATATGACTTTGGGCAGTTTAGTTGTAAACTGGTGCGCAAATTATGAAGTTCTCAAGTTGATTTATTTTTTGGTTTTGGTGTGGTAACACGATAACTCTCGTAAAAATAGTTCGATCAAGACCAAATTTTGTAGAGACGTGTGTTCCTACATTTGCTCGGACATGTTCGTAATCCAGACATAACGGTCGATCGGAACCGGTAGTTTTGGGGAGTTTTGTACTCAAAAATTGGTTTTTTGCGTTTTTCATGTGTAAGTTTAAAAAATCTCTCACCATTAGAATCAGCTTAAAAACTACACAAATTAGTTCCTTGAAAAAATCGAAACACATTACGTTGTATTTTGGGGCTCCAATGTTAATCTCATGGAGGATAAAGAAAAATTAGTTTTTCACACTATCAATCTATATTTTTGGATGAAACTTGGTATTTACCATAATGTGTTCAAGATCTTATGCCTAAAATTCATTGTTTATTTGTTTATCATGGCAGCTAACCTGCATACTCTTTTCCCACGTTAATCATATAGATAATAGGCAAACTCCTTTATTTATTGACAGATGTTTATGAAACTTGGTGTAAATGGTCAAAATAAATATTGTTTACGCTATAAATACCTACTTTCAATGTTCCTCTCAGCAGCTAACCTGCATACCCTTTCCCATTTCAATCTTATGGAGAATAGGCAAATAACTCTCATATATATCGACAGATATTTATAAAACTTGTCACATATAATATTTTTAATGTATTATTGATTTGGAAATTTGCTTAGTACGCAGGTCTGCTGCGTCTATGGTATTTATAAATAACACGAAGTGGTCTAAAAAATAAATTTTCTGTTGACGGAGAGGACTTAAAATATAAAATGCTACTTTGATGAGGCTGTTGACTTTATGTAGTCCTGGATCTCTCCTAGTAGTTTGAGTCTAATTTAGGGTCACTTGAAAAGTTTTTGTCTTGATTTCGTTTCCTCAGTTTGTTTGTTAGTAATTTTTGTGGGTAACCTCATTCAATGAAAGAAGTATTCAATTTTGATTTTTCAAAACCAGAGTTGGCACTACAAAGGAAACGAAACGAGTAGTTTAGGGGGTTATTACCGCTAGAATCAGCTCAACCTACATAGATTAATACATTAATGTTTTATTGTATCTCCAATGGTTACCTAGAGAATAAGAAGTCTAAACGCAGTACTGTACATTGAATTTTGGGACAGGTATTTTCTTGGTATTTACCATCTTATGTTCAAGATCTTATGCCTAAAAATGATTGTTTATTTGTATTTCATGACAGCTAACCTGCATATTCTTTTCCCATGTTAATCATATAGTGAATTTGGTGAACTCCTTCATTTATGGACAAATGTTGATGAAACATGCTATAAACGGTCATAATAAACATTGTTTATGGTAGAAATACCCGCTTTCAGTGTTACTCACAGCAAAAACCTGCTTGCTCTTTCCCATGATAATCTTATGGAGAATTGGTAAACCCATGTTTTTTTATCAACAGGTATTGATAAAACTTGATATATTATTATTATTATTATTTTATTTCTTCTGTGTAAATATAAAATATCATAAAATTAAAAGGAAGATTATTTAAGTTTAAAATGTTATTACATTTTTTTACGTATAAATGTTTTGAATGGAATCAGTATCGATGACGCGATTTAAAATTTACGTTTAGCTCATAAATATATCCCATGATATACACAAGAGCCACTGGTTGATGTTGACGTGTCGCGACGTGAGCGCGAAGCCCGTTACGATAGGCCAACAGAGCTGCTAAGTTAGCCGAACGTTCTCCATCCGCCGGTTATCAATATCATATCAGCGAGGGGTTCCCCAAGGATGTATTCTTTCTCCTGCTTTATTTCTATTGTATATCAATGATCTCCATTATAAAGGAAAGGAAGGTCACATTAATTTATTTGCTGATGATGTGGCTCTCTTAATCAGCTTAGAGTACAGTTTCAACTGTTGTCAAGAGTTTAACTAGTAGTTGGTTTGAATGCAATGGTCTGCTCCTTAACAAAGATAAAACGCAATTTATCAATTTTGGTCTTATTGATTCGTCCCACAAAAGTCAAATTAGTTCTGCAATACAGCTCACGAATCTCTCTTTAACCACATTTCTGGGTGTTACTTTCGATCCCTCCTTAAAATGGCATAGTCACGTGCAGAACATCGCTCAACGTAAGAGTTAGCCATTCTTAGACCAACTTATAGCAGGGAAGTTCTCATGGACGTCTATCGCGGATATTGCGAAAGCATTCTACGTTATGAAATTGCTGTTTGGGGAAGTTCTATTCTCAAGCTCCAAAAAAATCCTGAGACTCATTTTTGGCCTCTGCCCTCGTCATCCTTGTAGAGAAATCTTCAAAGAGGCGGGCAACCTTATAGTACATTCACTGTACATTCAGCAGGACCTCACTCTGACCTTTGTAAATAGGAACCAATTCCTACATCTGGGACATTTCCATGACCACCGGACGAGAAGTGGAAAAAATCTTAGCTATCCGAGGCATAGAACTGCAGCCTTTGAGAGGAGTCCGTTTTACAGGGGTATCACATTTTTTAACAAATTGCTCATGTCAATAAAATCCCATTATATCCAGATTTTATGTGCACTTAAAATCTGGATATAACCAGATATAAAAGTAATTTTTATTCAGTGCCTACTTCGTTTATAGAGTATCAATGACTCGCTATTGCACTTACATATATTAAATAAATCTCCTACAGTAAGCTGTTTTGACATAACTATTTGTAGATTCTATTTATGAACATACACTTTATTTTATCAATGTGGAATATATTTTGCCAGTACTGTTGGTTTATTTTTAGGATATATGTAAAATCGATAACACAACTTACTCTATAAGAATTGCATTTAAAAAGTAAATTAAAAATTCAATGGCTTGCTGCAATACGTTCTGCGTATGAGCAACTTGAAGTTGCATTAATTCAGAGAAATCTTTTTAAACTTAAAATTATGTATAACGTTTCGTATAACATCAGTGCATTAACTGATGTTTTACTGAACTTATATTAATCTAATGATAGTTCGTGAATAATACGTTTGTATAAAATATAGTCATTCACTATGACTTAATTGTCTATGACTCATTCTGAAGATTAAAAGTTACAAATTTTCAACTACGTGCAAAAAGTAGGGAAAAATATCTTAACAATTAATTTTTGTTTTGCAAAAGCTTGATATTTTCTGATTTAATAGCCTACCTACACTTAATCATTTCAAGTCATATTTTCAAGACAATCGAACTGGTAAACAATGGAATGAAAAATACATTGGTTAGAAGTTTCATATTATACGATGCTTAAAGGCGTTTTGATATACAGTATGTTATTATTATTAATTAATGTACATTCATTATCTTAATTTCAATGGATTACGAGATGGCATGTTTATCCTAAAGTCATCAGCATTTCATTATGAAACTAAACTGTGAACATGGCAGGGTAAACGCGTGTAAGTCACTGGTGTGTACACAAGCGACATTTATCCTAATCTCTCTTGCAGCCGTGTGCTGAATAATACAATGTCTTACCCTTAACTCCCAGCTAGGCTTATCTTTTTGGCTCTTTATGTCTGTCTGTAATACTTTTGTTAAGCACCATCCCCTAATTCGCAGAAATGTTTTGAACAATTAATTTTATAAAACTGAGTAATCAGTTATAATACTGAATTTATCTTTTTTAAATTCTGTATTCAATTCATACCGGGTGCTGAATCTAGAGCCCATCATAACATTTTCTATACCGAACTTCATAATTTAATTATTAGAGTTAATCCAGGTTCCACTATCAAGCCTTCCTTGCTTATCATGTTTGATCTTTTGTCAATACCGCCTCCCAGGCATAATACGGAATGATATAAGAGTCACACATCGCTACTGTGAAGCTAAACTTGTTAGGATTCAACAAGTTTATACGTCATTTGAACTGCCATGATTTTGATCTAGGATCTATTGTATTTAACATTTCTTAAAAGTTGTAAGCATCCAACTACTAAGGGTCTACAAAACTATAGATGAAGTAGTTGAAATTAAACACCGTAAATAAAACATATCTTGCCTCTGGTTCCACCAAGTTGGCACACAAGTTGTTGTTAGTACTGTATTTGAACTGACACAAACTTGAGCTGCATTTAACATTTCTAAACACATCAAATATTTATACTACTGAACCAACTAAAAAATATAGTTTTTAAACAAGGTGATTTTAAATTATAAACAATTTTAAATGCGTGAATTGGGATAGCAAAATATAAATAATTACAGTAAAAAGTTATAGTGACATTGGTTTTCGTAAAATATTGAACATTTTGATTTTATAATTAATTAATTGCTAAACGAAATATTTCTATCAATTAAAACTTAATTGCAATTCTGTTTTAATATTAGTTGAGCTTTGGTACTGTATTACCTACGATTATTCAAGTGTTATACTGAAAAAATAATAATAATATGTGTTAACTTATAAGCCCCCGACCAGCCTAGAATGTATTATGTATGCATATCCTAGCCATCGCCCCACTCCATTGCTGATGACCACTCGCACTATGACTCAGCTTTCTTTTTCTTGGCAATGAAAGGGGGATCTCGAACAAGTAATGGCTTTGTTATTTCTTCCTTACGAACTTAAGGCATATGGTTTGCCCCGGATAACGATAACATAACATATACGAATTACTACACTACGAGAGAACGTCTAAAAAGTCAAAGTAACATTGAAAAAATACATTTTATTATTCAATTTAGTTATTTGTTCAGTTTCATCAAAGAATATTTTTTAATGATGAGAAGAGTATTATGAAATATAACTTAATAAATGTAAATGTTGCATAGCATACATATCGTGCCTATATGTAATGATATATAAATAATAAATTTGATATACCAATTCATATCTGTATAAATATAATATATTTAATTTGCCTTCTGATCGCAAATACATCGAAGACATTCCCGTCGATGCCTGTTCCGGCAGACGGACGAGGTCGTCTCAACACAACCAAATATTAACATGATACTCGTACTATTAATAATAAATATTTTTTGGTCACCAGCCAGTGGTTGGTGAGACGTATTCTTTGATATGAAGCTCGTTCATTTGTGTTAGTACTAGACATAACATTACAGGTTAGTTATGGATGTATTTTTGTACTAAAATACACGATTTAAAATCAATTGAATTGGATTTTGCGCTTTACATTTTAGTACTGAAGCCACGAGGCTTTTCGAGACTGAAATAAAAAAATACAACTAGTATTTTTATAAGAACAAGGCTGTGTGGAGTGCGGATATGAGACGATAAGGAAGAAAAGGAGATATAAAAAGCGAGACAAGCAATAACTGAACGATCGGCGTAAACCTGCCTCAGTCCCCGGGCCCGACCGGTCCCTTCATACGGCACCCGCCTGAACGATGATAATATGTGCAGTAATAATAGGGTAAACAAAATTACAAAATAACCATGGGCGTTTCTCATATAGAAATAAAAAAAAACTAAATCATCAATATTTTGAAATTTCAGCTCATCAAGAGAACTTAACGTTTTAAGTTTTTGAAAAATAAGATAAAATTAGAAGTTGTATAGTTGAAATTAACTTTGAAGAAAAATAATTTCACGCTACAGTCTTAGGAATAATAGACTAGTTATACAGTTGTCTATTTTCTTACTATAAATTTGCTAAAAAAACAACGTACAACGTGCTGTTATTCTACGAGTATGTTCCTTTTAGATTAATGCAAGTACAGTATAGCCAAGTTTATTCAGATTTTTATATAATCTTCCGAAGCGTAACCGGTGCAGGATGCAGAGTACATCATAGTAATGTAAACAGAGTATACCATGCTTCAATGTATATATAGCTATATGTTATGTAGCTATTGGATATAACTATAGAACAAAGAAATGCATTTGTAGGGCTTACGACACATAACAGAATTTGTTGGAATGTTCAATGGTCATCACAGAATTACATCTCGCGATGCTGCAATCACAATATGTTATATGTTCGATTTTCGTCACAGAATTACTTCTTACGACACTGCAGACTAAATGAATTTTATTAACGTTACTTCCGTAACTAACGTTGACTGTGATATATACATAATCCCAAAGCCAACAAAGCACGGCGTCCCCGAATGAAGGATTAATATCACTATCTGCAGGGGCGGTGGGCGACCTCACCTTTCCATCTCATTCACGTAATTCTGGATATTCTTTGAAAAATGAAGAATGCAGTATTTTCACCATCAGAAATATGTAATGCCAAGCAGACATATTTCTAATGGCATATTGCTTGGTATAGTTCTAATATTGTAAATATTATATATTGATAATTTACTTAATGCGTGATGTATGTATGACTTTCTTATGGTTATATTATCTATCGGGAGATTTGTATCAGTTTAGTTTTTATTATGATTTTAAAATACGTTACCAGTGAAAGGATAAAAATATGTTTTTGTTTTTAGTTACAATACTCAAATTTGATTTTAGTTAAAATCTTTCATTGCTTTCAAAGTATCCTTCAAAATGGTTGTAATATTTTTTTAATATTATTGCCTTGAAGGGTTTACGCAGACAAGAGTCATACCATAGACAAGTAATACAGTATTAACTTCTACATAGTTTTATTCCCCTCATTGAATAGGTAAAATATTTATAAGTAGTTTGAATTTCTGATTATCATCTCTTCTATTTTATTGGTTTGAAATAATGTAGACGTCTGGAGAGGTGAGAAAAGATAGGTTACGGTTACAGCATGACTGTGAGGGTGCTCGGCATGAATATGACCCGTATATCACCCAATAAGGCGAGAGGGTCAGGCTTATTGAATGCTCAGCTTTTATTGGCCTCACTCTTGGCTGGTGGTTTTCATCGATTATATTTTCACCTTAACCGATTTTGCGAAATGAATGCGGTTGGCGATGTTCTGCACCACTATAGAGCAGTGTGGGTATGTTAAAGTTTAAAGTATAAAGAAATATACCGACCATTTATCGTTGATCGATAAATTAACATTTGTTTGTGTATCCTTGGTGGATGGTGAGTTATTATTAGGTTAATATGAAATCAGTGCCATGATCATAACAGTTTTATTTGTTTCAAAACTATTGAAATCGAGGTATTTCACCTAACATAATTTTATGTGTGGTATTAACATAAGAATCCAAGCATAGTTCAGTTAAAGACCATCTTTCAATTATCTTTCCTTTTTATTGTTGTTGTATCGTGTTTGACGGAATTAATTGAAATAATCATGTTTGTTTCAGGTGTGTAAGAACTAAGTGTTTGAACCACTGTGGTAAGCATGTTACAAAATTAAATTTCCTAAAGAATAATTTTTTTTAAACTATAGGATAGGAAACCATTGAAGCCTAAGGTCAATCTTACGTTCTATCAGACTAATTATAATTTTTTGTGGTTTCTTCCATTGGATAGAAGCAATTAACACATTTTTATCTTGGCAGCAATGCAGTCTTTTTGTGAACATTACATTTTTAGCAGTTCTCCCGTTTTTCGGAGATGTCGTAAAATGCCTCCTGGAGTGTCACAGACACAAATTTAGTTAAGACTTGTTTCGGCTTCTCTAACGCACGAATCGTAAACTAAAAAAATGAATAACTCTGAGCAATATACAGACAAAACTCCTATTTATTTATTTACTTATAAAATGTATTAATATATATTAAAATATAAATAAATTATAATATAAATTTAAATATATTAAACAATATACAGACAAAACTCCTATTTACTTATTTACTTATAAAATGTATTAATATATATTAAAATATAAATAAATTATAATATAAATTTAAATATATTAAAATATATTTACATTATTTATTATACTCTTATTTTATTTATATAGATAATGTGGACTCTTGCATCCTAAACCCATGGATATCTTGAAATTGGTGTAACCTATTTGAATTCAGATCTCGGTTTTGTATTTTGGGGATAAAGGCAAAGTTATTTCATATGTAGAAAGACAAGCTTCTCATAAAGAATTTTATAGTTGACTCTTCCATCTTGGACCTCAGGAAACTCCTAAGTTTGTTAAGTACTATAAAAGTTAGTGTATGAGCCTATTTAATGAATCCCATAATTGAAAACACTTTGTATACAAATTTTAGAAAAAAAGTAGGGGAAAGGGACTATAACACCACCTGGTATACATATATATGTCCGTGAACACATATATGTCGTAAAAATGGCCCAACCGAGACCAAATTTGGTAGAGATGTGTATTCCTACTCGGACGAGTTCGTAATCCAGACATATCGGATTACGATCAATCCGTAGTTGTTTTATGTTTTTGTAGTTGTTTTTTCACTTGTTTGCTCTGAACGGGTAGTACCTCAAAATTGGTGTTTTGCGTTTTTATGTTTAACTTTTCAATTTATTACAGTTTTTTAGAATCAGCTAAAAAACTACACAGTTTAGTTCCTTAAAGTTTTTCTCTATCTCCAACGGTTACCGAGATATTAAAAAACTAAACACAGTGCGTTCTATTTTGGGGCTCCAATGTTAATCTTATGGAGGATAATGAAACATTAATATTTCACCCATGAAAAGGCACATGAATAACTCTGATCAATATACAGACAAAACTCTAATTTTATTATATAGATTATGTTGACTCTTATATCCTAAACCTATCCCCTTACCCTTGCCCTTACCTTTCTAGAATGTCTGATACCATAATTTTATTGAATTGCCTTTATTTAATCAGATCGCGTATATCTAATTTGAAATAAGCCACCTTCGTGTTTCATCCCTAATTTGAGAGAAAAATGGATAACGGGGGTTTATATGTTTCCGCTGTGGATGTTCACATGTAAATAACACAGATATATTTATCCATGCTACTGCATATACGAAGGGACAATAACCTCTATAAGTTCTACCACTCTACCTCGTTTAAGTAATTAGTCTGTCAGTGTTCGTTAACGTTTAAGAAACTAGGGACTTTAAATAAACGTAGGCCAGAATTAAAATAATTGTTTGTGTTAACGAGGATGTCATTCTTTTGCCGTTAAGGTCAGTCAAATTCAAAAACTCAAAACTTCATGGAGAAGGTTTATAGATCATCAATTTTGTTTTAGCTCAATTGGGTTTCTTTTTAGAAGCCCAAAAAGGATCCCATACTATGGAACCAGAACTTTGTTAACTTTTAGCGAATTTCCCATAGGGAAGAAGCTATTACCGTAGGTCTCATGGCGAGACTTAAGCCCGGGACCATGCTATTTTTTCTTCTTTAGGTGCCCAGAGACCAAAAACAATAGTCGTTAAAATTTATATATGTGTGTGTGTGTGTGTGTGTCTGTGAACACGATAACTCTCGTAGAAATGGTCCAATCGAGACCAAATTTGGTAGTAACATGTATTCCTACAATTGCTCGGACGAGTTCGTAATCCAGACATATCGGTCAATTGGAAAGGGTAGTTTGGGGGGGGGTTTGTACCCCAAAAATGGGTTTTTTGCATTTTCCCATGTAATTTTTAAAAATTTCAAATTTTATCTTTCACCATTAGAATCACCTTAAAAAACTACACAATTTAGTTCCTTAAAGTTTTTCTCTATCTCCAACGGTTACCGAAATATTAAAAATTTTAACACAGTTCGTTGTATTTTGAGGCTCCAATGTTAATCTTATGGAGGATAAGGAAAAATTAATTTTTCACTTATTAACCAATATTTTTGGATAAAACTTTATAATTAGCTTTACGTGGTTGGGACCCATACGTTTATGCCAAAAAATCACAGTTTATGTGTTTATCATGGCAGCAAACCTGCATACTCTTTTCCCATGTTAATCATATGGAGAATAGGCAAACTCCTTTATTTATAGACAGATGTTGATGAAATTTGGTATAAATGTTAAAAATAAAATTTTTTGATGGCATAAATGCCTACTCTCAGTGTTCCTCATAGCAGCAAACCTGCTCACTCTTTCCTATGTTAATCTTATAGAGAATACGCAAACGATTCTCATGACAGATTTTGACCAAACTTGTCATATATTATTGATTTGGAAATTCGCTGAGTACGCAGGTCTGCTGCGACGGGGGTATTTTATTTTGTTTAAATTTTGGTTTTAATGTTATGCAAGTGACTAAACATTTATTCGAGTTTACATTTTAACTGTGACTTCTTATTGCTCATTTTGCTACTGTGTTATGTTATATTAGTTTATAATGGTGTGAAATTTCATACGCACACTCCCTACACTGCCATCAACTGAATTCTACTTACTAAGGACTGCTGACAACAACCACGGGGGCCTGGCTAGCGAAGCTAGAGGCTATATATTTTATTTCATACGCACACTCCCTACACTGCCATCAACTGAATTCTACTTACTAAGGACTGCCGACAACAACCACGGGGGCCTGGCTAGCGAAGCTAGAGGCTATATATTTTATTTCATACGCACACTCCCTACACTGCCATCAACTGAATTCTACTTACTAAGGACTGCCGACAACAACCACGGGGGCCTGGCTAGCGAAGCTAGAGGCTATATATTTTATTTCATACGCACACTCCCTACACTGCCATCAACTGAATTCTACTTACTAAGGACTGCCGACAACAACCACGGGGGCCTGGCTAGCGAAGCTAGAGGCTATATATTTTATTTCATACGCACACTCCCTACACTGCCATCAACTGAATTCTACTTACTAAGGACTGCCGACAACAACCACGGGGGCCTGGCTAGCGAAGCTAGAGGCTATATATTTTATTTCATACGCACACTCCCTACACTGCCATCAACTGAATTCTACTTACTAAGGACTGCCGACAACAACCACGGGGGCCTGGCTAGCGAAGCTAGAGGCTATATATTTTATTTCATACGCACACTCCCTACACTGCCATCAACTGAATTCTACTTACTAAGGACTGCCGACAACAACCACGGGGGCCTGGCTAGCGAAGCTAGAGGCTATATATTTTATTTCATACGCACACTCCCTACACTGCCATCAACTGAATTCTACTTACTAAGGACTGCCGACAACAACCACGGGGGCCTGGCTAGCGAAGCTAGAGGCTATATATTTTATTTCATACGCACACTCCCTACACTGCCATCAACTGAATTCTACTTACTAAGGACTGCCGACAACAACCACGGGGGCCTGGCTAGCGAAGCTAGAGGCTATATATTTTATTTCATACGCACACTCCCTACACTGCCATCAACTGAATTCTACTTACTAAGGACTGCCGACAACAACCACGGGGGCCTGGCTAGCGAAGCTAGAGGCTATATATTTTATTTCATACGCACACTCCCTACACTGCCATCAACTGAATTCTACTTACTAAGGACTGCCGACAACAACCACGGGGGCCTGGCTAGCGAAGCTAGAGGCTATATATTTTATTTGGCGGTATTTTTCATCCGGAATACTTGTATGTTTGTCGTATCGTATTATGTAAGCCTTCCGTGTAAAGTACGATACTGTTCAGTCGTTTGGGACTCGGTGGCACGGTTATGGAAATTGTCAGTACCTTTTTACCTTATTACGAATATTACAAACTGTACTGTAACCTGCTTATTACCTTACTGTATTACCCTCCTAGTTATTTTAAATTTTTAAAAAAATAATGTGTTTGTTCTTTCACGTGTTAATTTTTTAATTTTTAACATTATTTTCGTTACTTACATTTCTTAAAGGTTTACAAGTTATTAAGACATTTATATTAAACTAGTTGACCCGGCGAACTTCGTAACGCCCTACAGTATATACATGTTAACTTTTAAGTTGTTCATGTTCTGAAAACAAATAGCATTACGGCTACGTTGAGAAAGATTAGATATTCTGGGCCGCGGGCTAGTTAATAACAGTACTAAAACGATAAGACATATATTTTAACATTCTCACAAAACAAATAAATCTGAGTGGATTGATCTACAATTTTCTAATCCAACCTAAACCTAAGAAAAACCTAACTGTAATACGGCTTTTATTATAATTCAGCCGATTATTATAATAAACGTAATATGTATGAACAGAAAAAAATATATAAATACATAATTCCCAAAAACCGTAAACTATTTACGTGGTGACTAAAGCGGTTCATTTTGTACTGCACATATTTACTTAATAGTTTTAAATTAATGAATGATTCAGATGGCATAGGATGGTAAGGCATATTGCTACTGGAAAGTTAACCAAACAGCTGTTGCTTAAGAAATATGTTTTAATTGTAGAGAATTTGTAAACAAACTTACTACCGATAAGGTTAATTAATTAACATTAGAAGTTTAAAACTCCATAAAGGGAAACTTATGGAGTTTTGAAAATCTTTTTTCGCGAAAAACCTTCCTGGACATATATAGAGCAACTTCCTTAAATTTTATAGCAATCGGATGAGTAGTTCGGCAACGCATAAAGGACATACATACATTCATTTTATAGAGATTAGATACAATTGAGTACTTACTATTTTATGCTTGCTTCTTTGGCTTGCACAATGGTTCAAATAAAATCAGCTGCTGTTTATATCTTAAAAGATAAGATACATATGTTGAATCCAAAACAAAATTATTTCCCCATAAGATTAACATGGGAACCTTGAAGGTGTATAGGGTAGAGATTTATGGGAAAATCGTCACAAAAACTATTAGACTTTCCTATTTTAGGCCTAAAGAACCAGTATACCAAATTTCAGCCTCCTAGGTAATCGGGAAGTGGGAGAATTAGTGATGAGTGAGTGAGTGAGGGCTTTGAATTTTATATATTAAGATTTATTAAGTATTTATGACTATCTAAATATATAAAACAAAGTCGTGTTAGTTACACGCATTATAACTCGAGAACGGCTGGACCGATTTCAATGATCTTTGATTTTTTTATTCGTCTCTGCTCCGGTCATGCTTTAGGCATATTCGGTTTCTAGTTTCCATAAATTCAATTAGTTTCCATTTTATAGCGTTATAAATTTCTAATGTTAACCGTATGGGGAATAAGTTTGTTTACAAATTTTCTAAAATCAAAACATTATTGATTTCTTAAAACAGCTGTTGGTTTACTCTCCATTAACAATATGCTTTACTATCCAATGCCATATGAATCATTCATGGCCATTTAGAACATGGCCATGAATGATTCATTAAAGTTAACATGTATTTTCTGTTAGGCGTTACGAAGTTCGCCGGGTTTTATCCCAAAAATTAAGTTTGTTTTGAAGGCGTTTTACTTTAAATTTTTTTAAACTGAATTTCTTCTTGCAACATTAGAACTACCTAAAAAACAAACAATTTAGTATTGTGAATTTTCCCTCTATGTCAAGCGGACACTGAGATAAAGAAGTGAGAACACTGAGAACACAGTGTCGTCTATGCAGCGCTCTTAAGTATCTGCTTGACAGAGAGGCAAAATTCACAATACTAAATTGTTTGATATATATATTAAATTTTGGAAATAACTAATTTCGGAGTAGAAAATAAGTTCTAGATAGGTCTAATGTTCAGGAAATTTTTGGTTTTCTTGTAATATTCAGTTTAAAATCTAAAAAAATAACATTACGCTTATGGAGAATCAAATGTAAACAATACAAATCAAAACATCTATTTATAACCGTTTGACAGTTCTTGATTGAAGATGGAGTGGAACAATATGTGAATAGAGGTTTTTCATAGATATTTATTTTATGTACAATATAAATGCAAAATTATCAGGTCACTTAACAATTTGTAAAAACTTAAGGGTTACACAACTGTGCGAAATAAGAGCAGAAAAAAGTATTTGCAAAATCTTCCGTGTTTTGATAGAAAACTGTTCATTGTATTGGTTGAAGCCACTGGTAACAAACCAATTAATTGGTGTAAATTTTAATTTCTCTTTTTTCTTTACAATCCTCATTCCGTTTGACTTCCGTCGTCCTGAAAGACTTGAAAAGCGTTAATCATTTGGCAGTCGCCACGGCCTAGTGGTAGCGTGTTGGCCTCATGAACTGAAGGTCGCGAGTTCTATCCCCGTCAGGGGTAATACTTTTTTTAGTGCTATATTATTTATGATGTATTAAATCGGTTTTATTTAAACCACATAAATGTTTTCATTGAGTAATAAATGTGTTTTAATTTTTCTAATTAATTTGTATAATGCATGTCTTATTCTATACGAGCAAAGCTCGGTTACCAGGTACTGTTAATCTTATGGGGGAATGGTAAAAATTGACATTTCGCTTATTATTTAAAAATATTTTGATAAAACTGTGTATACAGCTTCTTATAGTTACGGGATACTACAAACGTTGATTAATTTCAATTATTTCGTCCTTAGTAGCTACAACTTGATACTTTTCTTCGTTCTTTAACCTATGATTACACATGATTAGTTAAAATCACCACAATGAAATTTTACTTATTATTTATGCAGGTTTACCACTACAGTATACATTTTCCACTACAGTTGTTCGTGATTGTTCAACGGAATTTTAATACACTTGAATATAGTAATTATAATGAAATAATATAAATATAATAATATAATAATAGTCACGATAGTCGTCATAGATAAATCAATGGATCTTCGTCTTTACGAGTACTTTTGTTTTCAACGAAAATCGATATAAATTATTATTGTCAAGATCCATTTGAAGCGTGGTCAAGTGATATTTTAGCCAAGTGATAGCCTTGTGATAGACTTGTGTTGTGAGCCGGTATTATTCATTGATGAGTTAGTCGGAAGTTGTTTGAATTGAGTTTCGCTCGCCGGGAGTGCTGCAGGCGGAGACATTAATGTGGGAATCACTTCCCCAGATTCGATGCATCACATGAAGAAGCTTAAATCTCCGAGGGTGAATCCATAATGGCGGAGTTTACAAAGAGGTTATCACCTTAGGCGGTCGCGGTGTCAGATCTGCTTGACATTGAAACATTCATACGAGTATACTACTGTACTTAGTATAGATTACTGGATAAGACTACTGAAATGCTGAACTGAAAATAAATACACGGAAAAATATTCAATATATGGAATTGTTCTTGTAGAATAACGTTCTTGGTGGAGAAGATGTTCGATTAATGGTTCTTTCTTTAAATATAATTTTTTCTAGTAAATAAACATATTACAGAGCATTCTTTTATATGGATTAACTATTATAACATATTTAAAGGACAAACGATATGATAACATCTAAGTATCGTGCTGGTTGTTGTTAGCGGATACAAACTTTCAGTGTCCGTCGATGTTGTTTTGTGCGCAGAAATGTGGTTTTGGGGGGGTTTACTTTTAATTAATATATAAAAAAATTGAACATTTAGCACCCTTGGAACCAGCTTAAAAGATGGACAACTAAGTAATTTAAATCTTCGCTCTCTTTTATCCGGTTATTGAGATATAAAAACTGGTAAACACAGTGCGTTGTCTTAAGGAGCTCCAATGTTAATGTTAAATGGAAGAGGTAAAACTATTATCTAGCTTATTATTTAAAATAGTTTAATAAAACTTGGTACAGTACACACTTAAAGATATTAGAACATTTATGTTTTAAAATCTATTTTTCCCTCCAAGTACTAGTACCAGTACTGGTCTGCTTTCTGGCCTCTACCAAGACAGTAGATGTAGGTAGATGTGTTTGGTTTGGCCCTCGGTCTACGTGTCTTTGTGTTTGATTAGTGCGCGTCGCTCCATGTTATCCTGGCCGCTCGTTCCTGGTCTACTAGGACCTAGTGCGGCTAAAACCAAGACCAGTATTGATCTGACACGGAACGATCAGAACCTCCCCACAGACAAAGTAACGACACTGATATGCGTAAAAATGTGACTCTTCTGAGTTTGCTTATCCGTTATGAGAATATTTGTGTGTACCAGTTGTATTTGTATTATTTTAACTCTGTAATTTTTACAACAATAAGTGAAACCGGGGTCCGTCTTTGGCTTTTGCAGTAACAATGTTCGTAGTAATCAGTTCCTTTCTTATTATTAGTTTCAATCTTTGAAAGGTTGGTTATGATTTAATAACCTAAATAATCAATGCTTAAATAAGTTTTTTTAATTGAAACAATTAGGCCTATTCTGCTTAAAGTACATAAAATATAAAGGTTTTAAATCACAGGATAACTTCTAAAATCTATGCAAATTTCATTATTTATTTTACAAAAACTTACCTGGTTTATTTTTCACATTTCCGACAAACGTTGATAACTTTGTTCATACCCATAGATTAGACGGGTTTGGTTTCTTAAGGGGAGTTAAACACACAATTTTTTGAATTTTTTATATTTGTAGTAAATTTATTGCTTAACATGAATATGTAAATATTAAATACGGAAGAAATCCCGAAAGCGTTGAAAAAATGTTTATCTTATGTTGACACGTTTTATGAGGAGTGACTTCCGGCGCCAACAGTTTGGCACATGTATATAGTGCTCATAACATTGTTTGTCCAGTAGGTTACAAGCATAAAAAATCACTTCCTGAACACGTTATGCTTAAAATAAAACCCATTTATCAAGACTTCAGTAATAAGGGGCTTCTTAAAAAGTGTTTCCACGGACAAACTCAGAACGTAAACGACTCTTTCAACAACATTGTTTGGAGTAGCCTGCCAAAAAGTAAGTTTTTTGGAAAAAAAACTTGAGCAAGAAGTTTGTGATGCTTTAGTTTCCTTTAATAATAGAAATTTAGGAAAACTGCAGCTGTTGAAATAATTTGGTGAGCAAAATTCAAAGAAGCACACTATCACAGCACTGGAGATGTTTGATGCGACCCGTCTTGAAAAAGCTGTCCCAGCCGCAGAAAATATGTCAGGAGGCCAGGATGTGGAAAAGAATATTGAACTGTGTTGAGGAGGAAGGAAATCAAAAAAATCTTACCACCCAGGCTCTACCTTGATTAAAAAATCAAAGTTACTGTGTATTTTTCAAATAAAAATATGTTTTTCCACTTTCCGATTGTTTTTCCGTAAGTTTGGTTTTTATATACTAATGTCCCAAGATCTTAGAAAGTATCTGGTCTAATGACTTGAAATTTTTACCAAATGTCAATTAAGTATAGAAAGATATAGAACTAGCATAATAGAGAAATGGTCAAAAATTGATGAAAAAAAATAAAAAAATAGGAATTTTTTACAGTCATTTTTAAAGATTCAGGACAAAAATATTTTTTAACATTACAGAATAATTCTAGATCAGTATACTCCTTACATATCTAAAAAAATGTGAAATTTTCACTTTCATTTCTAAAGTAGTTCCTGAGATAATGGGTCACTTATTGACTAGAATTTAACATGGCGACGATACAAGTGTTCAACTACCCTTAAAGGAAAACGTGTACAGCTATATGCATCTTTAAACGATTTATGTTCACTCATAATACTAAAACAGTATATCGCCATCGCGAGATGTATATAAATTTATTAGGGCTGGCCATTAAACACGCAGCAACCCCTTCATCAGACCAATTATAAACAGAGAAGTAATTTGGATAACAATAAAGCACCTGCCTTACGAGAGAAACAGAATCAATATCAGGAACTAACAAAGGTCCCCTCTTGAATTCATTTAAGACACACCCTGTATACCGGAAACCCGGGGAGCAAATCAGCTGGGAGTGGCACGATGCCGGTGATCATCACATGACCGGTTCCGGTATAGGAGCGGTTCCGGCGGGGCGTCCCGCGGCTCCTTTGTACGCATCACCTCGGTAACCGGAGGCTTAGCGCCGAATGAACTTCTACCCAAACCTAAAGATAATAAATAAATAAACGAATCCACCCTAAACCCTGTTCCACCCAACACAACAAACAAAGCCAGACACTCGTTCGGTCGAGCGCAACCTGCTCTCGGCTAAAGCTCGGGTATTTGTTCCCAAACCGAAACCATCCATTCACTAACCATAACCACAGTACTCGCAACCAAAACCTAACCTCAAAACCTATCCTTGGCTGAAGAGGACATGGTCCTATAACAGCCGCAGTGAGCCTTCAGCCCACTAAAACCTCACACCCCGACCCCCGAATGTAGGGTGCTGATGGTGTGATGGAGCTGATTTATTACTCTTCGTCTAGATATCGACTCACTTCACTTACTCAAAACTCACAAGTAAACTTTAACTTCACTTGTCCACTGAAACCTCAAACCCCGACCCCCGAATGTAGGGTGCTGATGGTGTGATGGAGCTGATTTATTACTCTTCGTCTAGATATCGACTCACTGCACTTACTCAAAACTCACAAGTAAACTTTAACTTCACTTGTTTTGTTTCTTTAATCCCTAGGGCCTGCTTGACTCACACCTCTGGGGTTCTAAAGAATACAGTACCCTCTTCACAGCCTGTCAACTGTACTGTGTGGTCAAATGTCTAACGTAACACTGCTTGGCACAAATTAACTGGATTTACATTATCAGAGACGAAGTTCGAAGTAGAACCTTGCAGAACTCTGCAACACTTCTCATCACTGATTGACCATTATCTTTACTTAAATTCAAGTCCACAGTTCCGCACCATGTGACAGCTTGCATCAGATGCAAAAGGCAACAAGCCTGTTTCCATCCAAATCCTGTGGTAAATGTCGCTTGCATTAGTTGTGCGGTGCGAATTACAGCGGTTAAACGGTTTTATAATGAAACCGAGGATAATCCGTCCGGCTCGGTCGCAAATGGGTCGGTTTTATGTTCAATTCTGCTCGGCATCGCAGATTAGATTGCATTATTCATCACACACTATTAGCGATAACGGCGGAAACTATCGGCAGGTGGTGTTTGAAACTGTTACAGCATGCGTCGCTATCTACTCCGAAAGGGAGCTATATTAGACGAAAACATATAGACTTCAGAAATGAGATCGCGCTCTGTTTGGGTTAAGCTTTTCAGGTTCAGCCAAGCGAGACTAACACGGTTTGGTTCGCTGCCCTGATCTTCTTCACGTCAAAATTGCATTTCCTCTCAAAATATTGTCTTTGTTGTTATCGTTGGTTTAGTAGGATGTAGCCTACGTTTAAAGTTGATATACTTGTATTTTAAACATAAATTAAATGCAAAATATACGTTATATATTTTTTTTAATTTTATTATATACAACAAATTAGTTAAAAATATAATTTTTTCGTTTAATGTTTTGTCCCTTTTTACTTTCTCCCAGTATTGTTTCCGTCAAAATTTTCGAATTTGAGTTGAGAGTGGATATACCCATTTTGGGATCCGCTGAATCCAAAAAAGTGGTTACGACTTGATGTCTGTCTGTGGGTCTGGATATGTACGCAGAGCTACAGCCTACGCTGTTAGTCCGATTGAGGTGAAATTTGGTATGTATGTATGTATTCATCGTATCTACAGGCGTTTTTAGTTTTTTTTAAATTTTTATTTCTAAGGGTAGTTCACCCCTAAAATTCCTTAAAAACGTAAAAAAACAAAATTTCTAAAAAATGGCTCTTGCGAATTTTATTCAAATTTGATAGTTCATAATAGGACACCACCCACATTTCTGGAAAAAATGACGGTTCAAAAGTTATGGGCTTTTATATGTAGTACAACAAATTAGTATCTAGAATCAACGATTAACGGTTCCAGACAAAAGTTAGATTTACTGTCCGTGGCAAACGCAGTACGTTGTCTGAGTGTGTCCAATGTTATTCCAATGCAGAATATTTATAAATCTATTTCTTCCTTATTTCCCAATAGTTTACCATGTAACTTGGTATGCGGTGAGGTCACGTCACCCGACAAAACTACTCAAAAACTTGGTAATACCGAAGGGGCCGGCACCTCCGTAAAATTCCAACAAATAAATTAACTTTGTTTCCCTTTCGTTATTTTCAGAAATTTGATCATAATTTTTGAAGCAATAAATTATTAAATTATATTTAGATAAACTTTAAAGAATATGATAGTTTTATTACAGATTGTCGTTTTAAAATTTACTGAGGGAAAAAGTATATGTCACTGATAACGTTTATTTTATGATGTATGCATATTTTTATGATCGGTTTTCAAATTTTCTTATTATATTAAAATATATAAGAACTGTTGTAAAAAAATAAATCCTATCTTTTTTATATTTGTTTAGTGTGCGGATGAGAGAGCACAGAATAGAAATAGTGGTGCTTCGTGCATTTTACGAAAATTTTGGGCAGTGAATCCACCACCACGATTAGATGAACTTAGAGTAGACCTACAATTACAAAACTTGAAATGAAGAATGTTTATCAGCATACAGTAGAACTACAATTATCCGAACTCCGACTATCCGAATCGCCGATTATCCGAATCACTTTCAGAAATAAATTTGTCCAAAAAAAGTCTAATTGTGCTATTATTCTTCCCCCCGCGTAGCCATTGTTTGCGTGTAAAATGTAAGTACGTACATTTTATTTATATTTAAAACATGTAAAGATATCACGTTTCTTACATTTAATTTAATAAAGAAATAGTGCAATATCAAAACGTAGCTTTTTTTATCTCTAATGGAAATAAAAAAAAAACTCCGATTATCCGAATGGGTCCCGGTCCCCATTAATTCGGATAATTGGAGTTCTACTGTATATATATATATATATATATATATATATATATATATATATATATATATTGCGGGAAATTATTCGCTCGTTAGTAATGGAAATACGAAGAAGAGGTAAAATCCGTCTCGCGGCAAGGCTTGGGCGCTTGAGCTCGGTGGCTCCCGCGGCCCCGTTGTAAATAGCCGTAATAACAAATGTAACAACTATGGTGCCTAACTTGACTACTGTCAATTTTTTCATTAAATGGTTTACTGTAATGAGAGATGAGAGATCATAAATAAAAATGAGAGGTCGCCCGACCTTTGTACGGGTTGTGTGACTCAGTGTTGAGAAGAAAGATATATTTCATGACGAAATACAAGCTGACATCTTAGACAGAGGAAAGATAAACTCTCAGCATGCATTGATTTATCATTGTTAAAATTATTCATATGTCAAGATAACATGTTAGTTAATATATAGTATTATAGTTTTTAAATATGTTTAAAATCTATGAACAATGTAAACAAACTAATATAGATTTTTATTTGACAGGTGTTGGAACTTTCTGTTAAATCACTTTTATAAATCACGACATGTTCTATAAACTTTGAAAAATAACTAATATTTTGCTTGAAACTGGGTTTCTGAGAGATCACATTATTCAGATCACAACCACAAATCACATATCGTATTTGGGTTTGTGTGATTAGTATTTAGTATGTAACGATGAAAGGGACGTTATTTTAAATTCATACTCGTTTTGTATTAAAATTTACATCAAATCATCATTACGGCGCCTTTTTAACATCGAACCTACATTGCGGGTGTTCATCATAAAATCACAGTTGAACGCAATCAAACATGGCGCAAGTCCGCCACACAAGCTCTCTCATTACAGTAGTTTGAATGGCTGTTCTCTCGGGATTATCTCTTTTATAACGTGCTACAACTCGAACCCTGAATATAAAACAAAGCCGCTAACGATGCTATCGCTCACCCAACTCGTCCCGCGCGCTCCTCTATTTGTAAACTTTTCTCATTATTCCCTCTTTTATTGAACCTTCCTTCTCTGTGTTTCGAGCCGTTTCTTTTATCAGTTTGTATTCACAGACGATCGGTTACGTGTTAAAGTTTTGGGGTGGAAATTGGAAAATGTCACACTGTTAGACTTGTTGAAGAAACCAGGGTTGTTAACGAGTTATTGTTTCTAGATGCACATGATAGTTATATCATGTGCATGAATTTCTCTCCGTTAGGAGAGAAATTATGTATTAAATTCTCGTTAAATTGAATTAATAAAATTTATATTATAGACTGTATTTAATACTGTAAGTTTTTGTTGTTATTTGTTGACATTTAACAGTCTTGGTTGAAAAAATGATATACCCTCGTTTATTGTGTATTAACAGGTGTATGAGTGCAGGAGAAATACACCGTGTATTATTCGTGTAAAGTTTGTTCTGTAAATGTAACAAGACGCAGTCGTAATAGTGAGCTGCAGGAGAAATACATGTCCATTATACCCTCGTGTAAGTGTACAGTGCTGTAAATGGTAACAGAAGACGCAGTCGTAACTGACGGCCAGAGCTGCAGGAGAATATCCGTGTCCATTATACCCTCGTTACAGTGTACAGTCTCTGTAAATGGTAACAGAAGACGCAGTCGTAACTGACGGCGCGGAGAGCTGCAGGAGAAATACACCGTGTCCATTATACCCTCGTGTAAAGTGTACAGTCCTCTGTAAATGGTAACAGAAGACGCAGTCGTAACTGACGGCGCGGAGAGCTGCAGGAGAAATACACCGTGTCCATTATACCCTCGTGTAGAGTGTTCAGTGCTCTGTAAATGGTAACAGAAGACGCAGTCGTAACTGACGGCGCGGAGAGCTGCAGGAGAAATACACCGTGTCCATTATACCCTCGTGTAGAGTGTTCAGTGCTCTGTAAATGGTAACAGAAGACGCGGTCGTAACTGACGGCGCGGAGAGCTGCAGGAGAAATACACCGTGTCCATTATACCCTCGTGTAAAGTGTACAGTGCTCTGTAAATGGTAACAGAAGACGCAGTCGTAACTGACGGCGCGGAGAGCTGCAGGAGAAATACACCGTGTCCATTATACCCTCGTGTAGAGTGTTCAGTGCTCTGTAAATGGTAACAGAAGACGCAGTCGTAATTGACGGCGCGGAGAGCTGCAGGAGAAATACACCGTGTCCATTATACCCTCGTGTAGAGTGTTCAGTGCTCTGTAAATGGTAACAGAAGACGCAGTCGTAATTGACGGCGCGGAGAGCTGCAGGAGAAATACACCGTGTCCATTATACCCTCGTGTAAAGTGTACAGTGCTCTGTAAATGGTAACAGAAGACGCAGTCGTAACTGACGGCGCGGAGAGCTGCAGGAGAAATACACCGTGTCCATTATACCCTCGTGTAGAGTGTTCAGTGCTCTGTAAATGGTAACAGAAGACGCAGTCGTAACTGACGGCGCGGAGAGCTGCAGGAGAAATACACCGTGTCCATTATACCCTCGTGTACAGTGTTCAGTGCTCTGTAAATGGTAACAGAAGACGCAGTCGTAACTGACGGCGCGGAGAGCTGCAGGAGAAATACACCGTGTCCATTATACCCTCGTGTACAGTGTACAGTGCTCTGTAAATGGTAACAGAAGACGCAGTCGTAACTGACGGCGCGGAGAGCTGCAGGAGAAATACACCGTGTCCATTATACCCTCGTGTAAAGTGTACAGTGCTCTGTAAATGGTAACAGAAGACGCAGTCGTAACTGACGGCGCGGAGAGCTGCAGGAGAAATACACCGTGTCCATTATACCCTCGTGTAAAGTGTACAGTGCTCTGTAAATGGTAACAGAAGACGCAGTCGTAACTGACGGCGCGGAGAGCTGCAGGAGAAATACACCGTGTCCATTATACCCTCGTGTAAAGTGTACAGTGCTCTGTAAATGGTAACAGAAGACGCAGTCGTAACTGACGGCGCGGAGAGCTGCAGGAGAAATACACCGTGTCCATTATACCCTCGTGTACAGTGTACAGTGCTCTGTAAATGGTAACAGAAGACGCAGTCGTAACTGACGGCGCGGAGAGCTGCAGGAGAAATACACCGTGTCCATTATACCCTCGTGTAAAGTGTACAGTGCTCTGTAAATGGTAACAGAAGACGCAGTCGTAACTGACGGCGCGGAGAGCTGCAGGAGAAATACACCGTGTCCATTATACCCTCGTGTAAAGTGTACAGTGCTCTGTAAATGGTAACAGAAGACGCAGTCGTAACTGACGGCGCGGAGAGCTGCAGGAGAAATACACCGTGTCCATTATACCCTCGTGTAAAGTGTTCAGTGCTCTGTAAATGGTAACAGAAGACGCAGTCGTAACTGACGGCGCGGAGAGCTGCAGGAGAAATACACCGTGTCCATTATACCCTCGTGTAAAGTGTACAGTGCTCTGTAAATGGTAACAGAAGACGCAGTCGTAACTGACGGCGCGAGAGCTGCAGGAGAAATACACCGTGTCCATTATACCCTCGTGTAAAGTGTACAGTGCTCTGTAAATGGTAACAGAAGACGCAGTCGTAACTGACGGCGCGGAGAGCTGCAGGAGAAATACACCGTGTCCATTATACCCTCGTGTAAAGTGTACAGTGCTCTGTAAATGGTAACAGAAGACGCAGTCGTAACTGACGGCGCGGAGAGCTGCAGGAGAAATACACCGTGTCCATTATACCCTCGTGTAAAGTGTACAGTGCTCTGTAAATGGTAACAGAAGACGCAGTCGTAACTGACGGCGCGGAGAGCTGCAGGAGAAATAATCCGTGTCCATTATACCCTCGTGTAAAGTGTACAGTGCTCTGTAAATGGTAACAGAAGACGCGGTCGTAACTGAAGTAAATGGTAACGGGTTTGTCTGGTTGCACCACTCTCTATGGACTGGTCAGTTCTTGGGCTGAAAGCCTGTGTTATAGGAGAATAATTCAGTTTTTGTTACGGGGTTTGTCTGGTTCCCTCACTCTTTTTAGCCTGGATTTGAATACTTCCTGGCGTGATTAAATTGTCATTCGACTGTCTCATTTCATTTGTTTGGGTTGTCTTAAGGGCTTTATTTTTTTCTACTTGTAAGTAATATTCTTAAAAATTCACTAAAAATATTCTTCTTAGCTTTGTTTTCTTTTCATTTTTGGTGAGGGATTTGGTTTGTGAAGAACCCTTTCAATAGCATCAGGATGAGGTGTGTGTTGTTCAGGTGGGGCAGTCTGTTTAGTCTCAGGTGGTGTGTCCAGATCTTTAATTTGGTCTATTGCTTGCTGTATTCTCCTGGTGATTCTTCAGTTGGGTTCATTCAAAAAGTATGTAGGATAAATGGTTCTGTAGGTGTGGGCCTTTTATCATCAAAGGTTTGTGTTTATGTATTTCTGGTCTCTTTAGGCGTTTTTTCAGCCTTAATTTTGTTCTCATTTTCCACACGCCTTATTATTGCGTTTAATCTTGCAATATCTATTTCGTATTTCCTGATTGTGAGTTCTTTTTCTTTGTCCTGTTCTTCAAACATCATTACAAGATCGTCTCGCAGTTTCGGCAGCTAGGGAGAGAGATGTTTCAAGGTCAGCGTCTTGGCTGTTTTGAAGCTTTATTTGGATGTCGTCCATATTATTAATGCTAGCTTGGGATGTGAGATTCACTGCCCCTATCTTGCAGTTGTTTGAGAAGCCATCAAATAACAGTACACTTTGATGTTGTGCTGTTTGTTCAATGACACTTTCTGACAAGTTTAGAGCTTTGACTGCTAGTTCTGCATCATCTAGTGCCTTGTTAAAAATTTTATTTTTGAAATTGTCTGGCTGTCGAACTTCGTGTATGTGTACAGTGTACAGTACATGATAACAGAAGACGCGGTCGTAACTGGCGGTGCGGATGGCTCATCACTAACTAAAAGAATGGTGCAAAAATAAACAGTTTGAGGCAAGTCTGATTCCGTGATTTCAAACAGCCGATTGTCACAACAATGAAAAGGACGTGTTTAAAAGTGTTAAGTTTGTTTTGGCAAGGTTATGTTTTTCTCAGTTGCTTGGTTGAGTGCCACGAAGCCTGTATACAATAATGTTTCCTACAAAACAAGAAAAAGCAATCTTTGTTTTAGAGTTTACTCGCAATATTGATATTGTTTGTCTCCAGTGGAACGTCAGTATTTAATTCAGGAAGGGGGCTCTTCATCGGAACTGCATAGCTCGTTGGGGAGAGAATTTAAGACAACTGGATACTTGTGTGCCGGAGTGAGTTCAGGCCGTCCCCAGACTTCACCCACCAGATATCGTGGAGAGAATCGAAGCTACGTTTGCGGGTAGTCCAAAAACCTTGAAATTAACGATGATTGGGAACTGAACATACCGAAATCCACGGTGTAGCAGGTTTTACGCAAGCGTTTGTAACGAACCCCGCACAAACTGCAGTTGTTACAGTTGTAGGACTAGTTGTTTTTTGTTGTACTAGTTGACCGAAATCCACGGTGTAGCAGGTTTTACGCAAGCGTTTGTAACGAACCCCGCACAAACTGCAGTTGTTACAGTTGTAGGACTAGTTGTTTTTTGTTGTACTAGTTGACCGAAATCCACGGTGTAGCAGGTTTTACGCAAGCGTTTGTAACGAACCCCGCACAAACTGCAGTTGTTACAGGAATTGAATCCTACAGATAAATCAAAACGCACAGAATCTTGTCATGATATGATCAGACAGTTTGAAAATGATTGCAACTGGGATCGTTTACGCAAGGTTTAACAGAATGTAGTTTGTTGTAGAAGTTGACCGAAATCCACGTGTAGCAGGTTTTACGCAAGCGTTGTACCAGTTTCTAGAATGAAGTGCGTGAATTTTTGAATGATAGGTTACTAGACCGTTGGACTGGACGCTCTGGAAATGAAGACACTCATTTAATGTCCTGGCCACCAAGATTGCCTGACTTAACGCCATGTGATTTTTATGGGGGTTTATTAAAGACAGAGTGTACCAAACTCATATTCACCAAACTATTAGAACTAAGACATCGAATAACAGTAGCCGTGCAGTCCGTAACTCAGGAAATGCAAATAGAACGTCTAGGCTGAGTTGGAATTTCGCCTGGAAGTTTGCAAATGAAGCTCACATTGAGCATTTCTAATGCATTAATAACCCTGTATTATTATTTCGCAAATAACTTATTGGGGGACCTTTAGTTTGGGTGTAGTACTTTGAGGCTTTCGCTTTATAATATGAAAGTAAATTAAATAATAAAAACCGAACTATTGTGTAATAAGTAAAATATTCGAGACACGTATCCCGCCAGGAACCAATTGAAACACAGCGATACAGAGCCTAACAGGGAGGCAGAGGAGGGTGGCGCGTTATCGTCGGGAACTGATGGTAGCCGCCGTCTCATCTATATTGAGCTTCATTCTTTCATGTCCTCTTTTGGTTATGAAATCGGCATCTTTAATCCCCTGTCGTTCCATGTATGCTTTTGATAATTTACCTTAGAAGCTTATTCCATAATTTAAATTTAGCAATTGTAGATATAATGTATGATTTAAATGTATGCAACTTTCAAGTTGTGTATATTCTGTATATGTTTTAGCTACAACAAACATTTATAAAGGCATGAACAATTATTTTACTAGTAGGAGTAATATTCTCCGGAGTAGTAGACAACTGAAGTTTGAGCCATAAAACTAAGTGGGACTGTATCACATTCTAGTTTATCTAATCTTTAACCTTCTAGTTTGTTACATGATAAACTGTTTATGACGATCAATGTAGTCTTACCCTAATTCGAATGAAACAGCAAAAGCTCGTTTGATCCCAAGCCCATACTCCTCCAACCAGTGAAGCAATTTAATAGAACCCGTAAACGGAACTCTCCCTCCCTCCCATCCCCGTGTTGGCCGTGAATGGCCTCCACGTCAACACAGACACCTCAGCTGGCTGATCGCTCCCTCCCTCCGTCGTGTCGGCCGTGAGTAGCCACCACAACGATACGACACAATTACCTTTCACACATGCTCTACTAGGTGACCAGCCCGATCTATCCCTCCCTCCGTCGTGTAGGCCGTTAGTAGCCACCACAACGATACGACACAATTACCTCTCACACATGCTGTACTAGGTGACCAGCCCGATCCATCCCTCCCTCCGTCGTGTAGGCCGTTAGTAGCCACCACAACGATACGACACAATTACCTCTCACACATGCTGTACTAGGTGACCAGCCCGATCCATCCCTCCCTCCGTCGTGTAGGCCGTTAGTAGCCACCACAACGATACGACACAATTACCTCTCACACATGCTCTACTAGGTAACCAGCCCGATCTATCCCTCCCTCCGTCGTGTCGGCTGTGAGTAGCCTCCAGAACGATACGACACAATTACCTCTCACACATGTTCTACTAGGTGACCAGGCCGATCTATCCCTCCTTTCGTCGTGTCGGCTGTGAGTAGCCACCACAACGATACGACACAATTACCTCTCACACATGCTCTACTAGGTAACCAGCCCGATCTATCCCTCCCTCCGTCGTGTAGGCTGTGAGTAGCCACCACAGCGATACGACACAATTACCTCTCACACATGCTCTACTAGGTGACCATCCAGATCTATCCCTCCCTCCATCAAGTAGGCTGTGAGTAGCCACCACAACGATACGACACAATTACCTCTCACACATGCTCTACTAGGTGACCATCCAGATCTATCCCTCCCTCCATCGTGTAGGCTGTGAGTAGCCACCACAACGATACGACACAATTACCTCTCACACATGCTCTACTAGGTGACCAGCCCGATCTATCCCTCCCTCCGTCGTGTAGGCTGTGAGTAGCCACCACAACGATACGACACAATTACCTCTTACACATGCTCTACTAGGTGACCAGGCCGACCTATCCCTCCCTCCGTCGTGTCGGCTGTGAGAGCCACCACAACGATACGACACAATTACCTCTCACACATGCTCTACTAGGTGACCAGCCCGATCTATCCCTCCCTCCGTCGTGTCGGCTGTGAGTAGCCACCACAGCGATACGACACAATTACCTCTCACACATGCTCTACTAGGTGACCAGGCCGATCGATCTCTCCCTCTGTCGTTTTGGTTCTCCTTCTCCACAAGGATGACACCGCACGAATGACCGCCGTACACACGTGCTCTACCAGGTAGCTAGGGTATAAATCTGCCAATCTCACGAATAGTATTGCAATCATCATAATAATTAAAAGTAAAACGTTATTTTTATAGCTTGGCATGAAATATTACGATGTCCGCTCTCTTTTAATGATCATCCATAACTTTGACTTGTTAAGCCGAAACTTGTTCATTAATCTGTTAAAATTATATAAGTAAATAATGAAAAGGTCGCTTTAAATAAAGTAACAATCAAGCAGAAACATAAACCCACTTATGGACACCTCACATATAGACCTTTTGATAGACAGTAGATCTTAGCTGTCAGGGTGACCTACCCCCGGAGGAGACACGCTTCAGTGGCTGAGGGATTGTTTGTATATAACTATCCCATCCTTTACCGCAAGTATCCCTCTATCCGGGGGTAGCCAAATTGTATTTCAAATGGATTGGATGGGCACGCACGAAACGGTACTATTTCTATCGGAATTGAGTTTGTAGATCTTGTTACTATATTTCCATCTACAATCTTTTACTAGCGAATGTGCTTTATTTGAACTGTATTGACCTAGTGTATACGATATCTCAAGAGAAAGTTTAAAAGTATTGACAAAAATATTGTAATCCTACTTTTCATTAATAAAAGTAGAAATTTTAAACGACGATTTAACTTTATTCGCTCGTGAGGAGCGTTAGTGAGGGCTGGCACAATGCTAACAGCTGCGCATTTACCAATGAAGCCCTCGTGCTCATTTCGGCTTGGTTGTAGAGCTCTCCACCCCTGTTCTCCCTTTCACAATCGACGCCGCAGCTCACGTCATTAGCTGCTTCTACAATCGGTATCTTTTTTATTTCTCTTTATGCTCTTTTTAAAAACTAAGATTTACACATTAAATTTAAAATTATTTTGTATGTCTGGTCTGTGTAAAATTATTGTTGGAATTTAATTAAATTGTTATTGAATAAGTAATCAAATAATTCAGTTTTGTTATCTCCAAAATATAATGCGGCACTATGTTTGAACCGTGACAAATGTATTTCTTCGCAATCATAATGCAAAAAAATTTTAGAAATTCTAAATTTGTTACAAATTATTATTATCTTCTTTAACAACAAAATCGAAACTGAGTTGTTAATATAGGCTCGTCGGCCATTAAACAGTAAATACGTTCAGGAAGTGTCTCGTCATATCAGTGATAGATGACGTTGACAGGTCATCTGATTAAAGGACATCTGATGGGTTACAAATCAAACCGTAATGAATGTGAATTTCACAACTTCCGTTTTATGCTTCTTTACCGACTTGTTTATCGGTTATGTTCTACTACTTACTGTGCTTAAAATTTATTGTGAAGATTGAAACATACTAAAGTTGTCGACATAGAAATGAACCAGTGGTGGCATACAACAATAGCAACGAGCAACGATAATGGAAAGAAGCGTCGACAATGATCACGACTGTAACCTCGTACGAGCTGGAATTATTGGCTAAGTTGTCGACATAGAAATGAACCAGTGGTGGCATACAACAATAGCAACGAGCAACGATAATGAAAAGAAGCGTCGACAATGATCACGACTGTAACCTCGTACGAGCTGGAATTATTGGCCAAGTTGTCGACATAGAAATGAACCAGTGGTGGCATACAACAATAGCAACGAGCAACGATAATGAAAAGAAGCGTCGACAATGATCACGACTGTAACCTCGTACGAGCTGGAATTATTGGCCAAGTTGTCGACATAGAAATGAACCAGTGGTGGCATACAACAATAGCAACGAGCAACGATAATGAAAAGAAGCGTCGACAATGATCACGACTGTAACCTCGTACGAGCTGGAATTATTGGCCAAGTTGTCGACATAGAAATGAACCAGTGGTGGCATACAACAATAGCAACGAGCAACGATAATGAAAAGAAGCGTCGACAATGATCACGACTGTAACCTCGTACGAGCTGGAATTATTGGCTAAGTTGTCGACATAGAAATGAACCAGTGGTGGCATACAACAATAGCAACGACCAACGATAATGAAAAGAAGCGTCGACAATGATCACGACTGTAACCTCGTACGAGCTGGAATTATTGGCTAAGTTGTCGACATAGAAATGAACCAGTGGTGGCATACAACAATAGCAACGAGCAACGATAATGAAAAGAAGCGTCGACAATGATCACGACTGTAACCTCGTACGAGCTGGAATTATTGGCTAAGTTGTCGACATAGAAATGAACCAGTGGTGGCATACAACAATAGCAACGAGCAACGATAATGGAAAGAAGCGTCGACAATGATCACGACTGTAACCTCGTACGAGCTGGAATTATTGGCCAAGTTGTCGACATAGAAATGAACCAGTGGTGGCATACAACAATAGCAACGAGCAACGATAATGAAAAGAAGCGTCGACAATGATCACGACTGTAACCTCGTACGAGCTGGAATTATTGGCTAAGTTGTCGACATAGAAATGAACCAGTGGTGGCATACAACAATAGCAACGAGCTATTGCTATTGCTAATGTGGGTGTATGTGCTTATTTTCAATTTTGTATATTTTATTTTTTATCATGCATATTTCTTTTATAATTTATGATAAGTTTATGTTTATGATCATATTTATGTTTAGAGGCAGGTTGAGTGAAAGAAGGGCTATGTGACCCTAACTTTGCCTGTTGAAATAAAGAATTTTTCATTTCATTTAAATATTCAATAAACCTTTTTTGTTATGCTTGCAGATTTTTTTATAAATCGGCATTAATTTTTATCGAATTACACGTTGTAAACAAATCTTTATAAAGCGTTGGTTTCAATCCAACAAATGATACAAATAAAGTAGTCATATATTGCCTACTGATAATCTACTGTAGTAGTACTGTATTAGTGTTTCCTTGACGCTTTGAGCGACACCTTCTATTTTTGGATCATAATAATCATACATCATACAGTGGTATAATTGCAATAATTGTTGCTTCTGTTTTGTGATTTGTATCGGATGAACTTATATTGCCACCAATATTTGTTTGAATTAGTCAGGATAACAGGTTGAGTGCAGTGAAACCAATTCTGTTGCTCGCTGATGTGAGCTTGAGCTTGAGCTTGCACCGCGCTGGGCGTTTTCTAATCGCCGAACACTTTATTTAACAGATTTAGTTTTTCTCATATAATTAGGATTCATACTCTTATTAAGCATATTCTTTGCTTTTTTATTCTTGTACAAGTTCAGTTCCGACATGAAGACATCGATCGTTTGATGACAAGGGCTAAATACTAACTTCCATAACACCGACGGTGATTATAACGACAATACTGTCGTAAACGTCGGTTCCGTTCATTTCACCGCGTAAACGTAAATTTTAGTTGACTTCCGCTTTTCTGTTAAGTATTGTTTAACAGGGTGTTCCGCAATGACGGTGTGGATATGGCCGTTTTCTTTGCCGCCGTTGGCCCCAGCCACAGCTCACAACGCGGTGCGAGGCGGTACGTCTATCAATGAATGTCTCGTCCGTTTTTATGCCCCCATCCGTCATTGTTTACGTTCGAAGCATTACTGTCGTTTTAGCAAATTTCCCATAGGAAAGAAGCTATTATCGTAGGTCTCATGGTAAGAGTTAAGCCGGGGACTATGTTATTTTTTCGTCTTAAGGTGCCCAGAAACCAAAAACAATAGTCGTTAAATGTATATATATACACAACTCTCGTAAAAATGGTCTGATCGAGGTCAAATTTACTAGAGGCGCGTATTCCTACATTTGCTCGGACGAGTTCGTAAACCAGACTCATCGGTCAATCGGAACGGGTAGTTTTGAGGGGGTTTTGTGCTCAAAAATTGGTATCAATCCAATTCAACTTCAAAGATCAACTTTATCTACTAATCCCAGTTACATAGCTCAAACTCTTTATACTAATACAATCATATCCATTCAAAACGTTCCGATATTTTTCTTCCAAACCTTTCCTTATTCAAGAAAAATATAAAAAGCTGATAACGCCGAGAGCCTCATTGTTTCCAGGTATGGGCGGGCCTGAACCTTCATATTTTTTTTACTTGGACTTGACTCAAAAGTTCAAAAACTTCACTTATCTCTTCACTCACTCAACTTCACCTGTATCTTCTCATTTACTTGCAAACACATGCTTGCATACATACACACGCACTATGGAATAGTTTCCATCATATTTTTTATGACTCCACCTGAGCCTACGCACAGGCATTATTGCCCATGTAGGCTTATTCCATAGTATTTTTGTTAAATATTTATTACATCATGTGTAAGTTAAGATTGTGTCACTTGTGTAAATAATTGTACTATCTATATTGTTGAGGAATAAAATTCTGTTTCATTCATTCATTCATCATGGCAGCTAACCTGCATACACTTTTACCATGTTAATCATATAGATAATAGGTAAACTCCTTTATTTGTGGACAGATGTTGATGAAACTTGGTATAAATGGTCAAAATAAAAATTGTTTATGCTAGAAATACCTACTTTCAGTGTTCCTTACAGCAGAAAACCTGCATACTCTTTCCTAGGTTAATATTATGGAGAATAGGGAAATAAGTAACTCTTTTATCGACAGATATTTATAAAACTTGTCATATTTATTTATTATTATATTATTGATCTGTAAATTCGCTGAGAACGCAGGTCTGCTGAGATGGGGGTATTTATTTTAGTGATACCTACCCTTGGTGGTTATCAAACGGAACAAAAAAATCGAGTAGATATCATGTTAAAATAATTAGGTAAACGATTACTTGAAAATTAGTAGATGGTATAAACCTACTGACGGTTGGGTAGGTTACTATACAGTACTAGTATGATCGTTTAATATTCAGTTTCTCGTCCATTTAGAGCACAATTTTTACAGTAATCTTAATCATTGAGTTAATTAATTATGTTTATTTTTTTATTGAGTTTTATCCCAAGGTACAATACTAAAATTTCCGTTATGTGGGTCGGTTTACTCATGAATCCCTCCTTGTGATTAATAAACCCCGGTTTCAAGAATCCGAAATGTTTTTAACATGAAACCATAATTTAAAATATATATTATTCAAAATCAATTATAAAAATTAATTAATACACGAATTCCGAGTGATTTTTTTGCAAAAAAAAAGTGTCAGGATAGAAAGACTGAGGGATAACATGAATGATGAGATATAACGACAGGTGTATCAGCACGCCACCGCTGATAAATACTTTGTATACGAGTATACAGTAGTTGATTAGGAAATGTTGAGTATATTTGATCAGATCAGAATTAAATGAGGCGAATACCCTATACAATACCATTCGCCTTAGGTTGTCTTACAATGTTTCCTAATTTTCTTTCATCATTCTGTTAAGATTTTCAGAATTTTAATAGAAAACCGCTCTGTTTAATCCAGCTGGAACGTCTAAATAATTCCGTACAGCTAAGGGCTCATTCCAAATATTATTTTATCTTTCTTTTAACGTCTATTCTGGCGAAAATATTTGTTAGGTGTGGTTTTTGTAAATTTAAGAAATAATTAATCAGGTGACATCATTTAACACAGAGAATTGATAAATAACTCTTTTGTAAAAGAACCGTGTACTCTTATATATGTTGCATAATGATGATCATGAAAGTACAGTACAGTTCATCGCCAATCCGTGCCTTGGTCGGCTTCGCCTCACACACTGACGACCGTCAACGTCATGTCACGCTTCTGCGGCTTTACCACCGTCACTTCTCATTACTCATTACGTAGTCTTAATGTACTACAGCTGATTGATCATTGTTCTATGTTCTCATCTCACGTTTTCCACGAACTTTAATTCTTTTGTCACCTGAAAGATATTTGAAGTATATTTTCGTAGGATAGTTTATTTCTAATGGTTTCATTGTATATTGCAGGTTATTTTTTTTAACTAATGAACCGTATCGTTGTGGGTTATTGACTTCAGCTTTTTCAACCATCACGCCTATCACATACCAGTACTTCGGATAATCCTTCGCGAATACTGTTCACTCTAATTCAGTTATATAGTATAATTTATCTTATTTCAAGAATATCATAAGATACGATTATACGACAGTTATTTGATTTAGTTGTAGATTGTCAAATTTACAACTAGTATGAGTTTAGGTCTGTCATAATTGATCTTAAAAAGCAATGACATTATGTTACGTAATACGCTTAACATGTTGGTTATTAAAGGGAGCTTATAACCCCTATATAAATTTATTCCAATTAATTAACAAATCAAAACTCACCTTGACCCTCTACACTCTAACATTTAATTTCCCAAGTAATATATAGGTCAGTATTATCTCAATGACCATGTTTGACCACCATCACGACGGTGGGGTGGTGGTGGTGTTGGTGTTGGTGGAGAGGGTGACTGTATTGTATCGAGACCTGGCAGTCACCCTTCTGTACCACATTGATTAAGGTCGTAGCAAAGCACGACGTTTGGATTTCAAGCGTTTAGTTAAATCAACGGTTCTTCAAAAGAAAGGCGTAAAAATAGGTGAAACTAACAATTTCTTAAAAATCCATTATTCACATTGTTATGAATTTTGTTTGATGGTTCTGATATAGTGGTTTATATATATTGAACTTGAAGTCAATGACATTATGTTAAAATATGTAAATGTACATTATATCCTACGATGAAAACTATCGAAAGAAATTTGAGTGTAAAATAAAATCCAGACTGCATTTGAAGCTTTGTAATGAACAATTAATTATATATGATTTAATTGTATTGTGGGAGTGAGTAGTGGTGACGAAGTTAACGAGGCATTGCTGGCGTGACAAGTGTTAACTGCACTACAACCCACCTAACTCTGACATATTAGTTTGTTTGTGAACCACTCTGCGCTTCTTGTCGTCTCTGGATTGTGCTCGCGGCTTCCTGGCTATCAAACTTTTCCAGTAGGCAGATACATTGTCTATTGTTGTAAATGTTTGAGTCTCATCCACCTCTACCAAATAATAATTAATCGTTGTTTGAACGTTCGCCGTCACTGGTCACTGCAGTAATATTCCGTATGGAGTAGATAAGTATATTACAGCGCCATTAATTTGAAACTAATTTCAAAACTAATCAGTATTCACCCAAGGCTGATAAACGGATTTAACTTCAAAATAAGCCCTTGAAAATTCCCTAAAATGTTTGGGGGTGTAAGTGGTATCGTTACGTGGCCGGTTGCAGGTGACGATGTAGACGCCGCCGCACACGCGCCCTCCTCCACCTCCACCTCAGCGGCGGCGGTTGCAGGTGACGATGTTGACGTAGCCGCACGCGCGCCCTCCTCCACCTCCACCTCAGCGGCGGCGGTTGCAGGTGACGATGTTGACGTAGCCGCACGCGCGCCCTCCTCCACCTCCACCTCAGCGGCGGCGGTTGCAGGTGACGATGTTGACGTAGCCGCACGCGCGCCCTCCTCCACCTCCACCTCAGCGGCGGCGGTTGCAGGTGACGATGTTGCCGCCGCACACGCGCCCTCCTCCACCTCCACCTCAGCGGCGGCGGTTGCAGGTGGCGATGTTCACGAAGCCGCACGCGCGCCCTCCTCCACCTCCACCTCAGCGGCGGTGGTTGCAGGTGACGATGTTGACGATGTTGACGTCGCCGCACGCGCGCCCTCCTCCACCTCCACCTCAGGGGCGGTGGTTGCAGGTGACGATGTAGACGCCGCCGCACGCGCGCCCTCCTCCACCTCCACCTCAGCGGCGGCGGTTGCAGGTGACGATGTTGACGTAGCCGCACGCGCGCCCTCCTCCACCTCCACCTCAGGGGCGGTGGTTGCAGGTGACGATGTAGACGCCGCCGCACGCGCGCCCTCCTCCACCTCCACCTCAGCGGCGGCGGTTGCAGGTGACGATGTTGACGTCGCCGCACGCGCGCCCTCCTCCACCTCCACCTTATCGGCGGCGGTTGCAGGTGACGATGTTGACGATATTTACGTCGCCGCACTCGCGCCCTCCTCCACCTCCACCTCAGTGGCGGAGGTTGCAGGTGACGATGTTGACGTAGCCGCACGCCAGCCCTCCTCCACCTCCACCTCAGCGGCGGCGGTTGCAGGTGACGATGTTGACGTCGCCGCACGCGCGCCCTCCTCCACCTCCACCTCAGCGGTGGCGGTTGAAGGTGACGATGTAGACGCCGCCGCACATGCGCCCTCCTCCACCTCCACCTCAGGGGCGGCGGTTGCAGGTGACGATGTTGACGATGTTGACGTTGCCGCACACGCGTCCTCCTCCACCTCCACCTCAGCGGCAGCGGTTGCAGGTGACGATGTTGACGCCGCCGCACACGCGCCCTCCT
The DNA here is from genome assembly GCA_023375725.1 of Nephotettix cincticeps. Classification (NCBI taxonomy): domain Eukaryota; kingdom Metazoa; phylum Arthropoda; class Insecta; order Hemiptera; family Cicadellidae; genus Nephotettix; species Nephotettix cincticeps. Next base: position 85,666,452 of record CM041786.1, on the reverse strand, counting down.
CCACCTCCACCACAGCGGCGGCGGTTGCAGGTGACGATGTAGACGCCGCCGCACATGCGCCCTCCTCCACCTCCACCTCAGAGGCGGCGGTTGCTGGTGACGATGTAGACGCCGACGCACGCGCGCCCTCCTCCACCTCAGTGGCGGCGGTTACAGGTGACGATGTAGACGCCGCCGCACAGGCGCCCTCCTCCACCTCCATCTCAGCGGCGGCGGTTGCAGGTGATAATGTTGACGATGTTGACGTCGCCGCACGCGCGCCCTCCTCCACCTCCACCTTATCGGCGGCGGTTGCAGGTGACGATGTTGACGATATTTACGTCGCCGCACTCGCGCCCTCCTCCACCTCCACCTCAGCGGCGGCGGTTGCAGGTGACGATGTTGACGTAGCCGCACGCGCGCCCTCCTCCACCTCCACCTCAGCGGCGGCGGTTGCAGGTGACGATGTATACGCCGCCGCACACGCGCCCTCCTCCACCTCCACCTCAGCGGCGGCGGTTGCAGGTGACGATGTTGACGTCGCCGCACACGCGCCCTCCTCCACCTCCACCTCAGCGGCGGCAGTTGCAGGTGACGATGTTCACGAAGCCGCACGCGCGCCCTCCTCCACCTCCACCTCAGCGGCGGCGGTTGCAGGTGACGATGTTGACGTCGCCGCACACGCGACCTCCTCCACCTCCATCTCAGCGGCGGCCGTTGCAGGTGACGATGTAGACGCCGCCGCACAGGCGCCCTCCTCCACCTCGATCTCAGCGGCGGCGGTTGCAGGTGACAATGTTGACGATATAGACGCCGCCGCACAGGCGCCCTCCTCCACCTCGATCTCAGCGGCGGCGGTTGCAGGTGAAAATGTTGACGATGTTGACGTAGCCGCACGCGCGCCCTCCACCACCTCCACCTCAGCGGCGGCGGTTGCAGGTGACGATGTAGACCCCGTCGCACGCCAGCCCTCCTCCACCTCCACCTCAGCGGCGGCGGTTGCAGGTGACGATGTTGACGTTGCCGCACGCGCGCCCTCCTCCACCTCCACCTCAGCGGCGGTGGTTGCAGGTGACGATGTAGATGCCGCTGCACGCGCGCCCTCATCCACCTCCACCTCAGTGGCGGCGGTTGCAGGTGACGGTGTAGACGCCGTCGCACATGCGCCCTCCTCCACCTCCACCTCAGCGGCGGCGGTTGCAGGTGACGATGTTGACGATGTTGACGTTGCCGCACACGCGTCCTCCTCCACCTCCACCTCAGCGGCGGCGGTTGCTGGTGACGATGTATACGCCGCCGCACACGCGCCCTCCTCCACCTCCACCTCAGCGGCGGCGGTTGCAGGTGACGATGTTGACGTCGCCGCACGCGCGCCCTCCTCCACCTCCACCTCAGCGGCGGCGGTTGCAGGTGACGATGTTGACGTCGCCGCACGCGCGCCCTCCTCCAACTTAGCGGCGGTGGTTGCAGGTGACGATGTAGACGCCGCCGCACGCGCGCCCTCCTCCACCTCCATCTCAGCGGCGGCGGTTGCAGGTGACAATGTTGACGATGTTGACGTCGCCGCACGCGCGCCCTCCTCCACCTCCACCTTATCGGCGGCGGTTGCAGGTGACGATGTTGACGATATTTACGTCGCCGCACTCGCGCCCTCCTCCACCTCCACCTCAGCGGCGGCTGTTGCAGGTGACGATGTTGATGTCGCCGCACGCGCGCCCTCCTCCACCTCCTCCTCAGCGGCGGCGGTTGCAGGTGACGATGTTGACGTTGTTGCACGCGCGCGGAAATTCCTTGTTGAGTTAGATCTTCTACAGAATAGCATATTTAAACTGTACACTTCAAAATCAAAATAATTTTTACTTGGTTTTACAGTAAATCTATGTCAACATTGGTATGAAATATTAAACTTGTGAAGGAAAAATATCTGCTACTCCACTTAATGTATTTGTATGACGATGGGCGCGTGTGGTATGTGGTTTGTGGTGGGAGAAAGGCTTAGGATAGCTGTCGCTCGCATTGGTTGCATTAGATACGCCAGTTGTGCTCGCACCGCCAACTTCAAGTGCTTTTTGCTGTCTGTATTGCTAATCCTTTTGAAACGCCGCTGTGTTTTACATTTTTGATGTTATACTTGTCTGTTACATCTTTAAATCTGTTGCATCGTAACATGGTAATGTTTTCTCACAAAACATGCATTTCGATTTAAGTGACATGTTAGAAGCTTTGTTAGTACTGTTGTCAGAAAGGTTTTCATCATATCTTATATTACATTGGCATTAATTATATGCACTGTGAAGGTCGATTGGAAACACATTCACAACACAGAAGGCGGGCGGTGCCCGTTGATTCATTCATAACGGCGGGTGATTCATGTTGTACAAGTGATGTTATGTCACGTCGCCCACGTGACTTAATGTGTGGTTGGAGCGCCTACGCTCACTACAAACACTGTGAGAGTCGTCGCAAGTGTCACTTTACAGTTCACCAAAATACACATATCATTTTCAATAAAATAAAAACACAATTTTCCAATGCAATCACATAATTTTTTACATTATTTTCAATAAAATCAAATGTTGATGAAGTAACCCTAAGAGTGAGTGTGGTGTGAAATGTTAAACATACCTTAACATATAAATATTTTAATTAACTTATTTAAATGTAGTTGGCATGATACAGGCGAGAGGAACACTGCCAACCAGCACTTAGGCCTACCGCGGCCGCCGCAGACTTATGTGGAACGCTGTAATCGCGCCCAATAAAATGTCCTGCTATCAACTCATTTTTCATCTTTACAGCCGTTTACTTCTTCTACAGGATAACATCTTACTGCCAAGTGTTGATATTTATAACGCGCCGGGAAGTGTTTGTCCAATTACCTTTTTCTGTAATATTAATACTGTATTTGCAATATTTTGAGTTTTTCATTATTGTTTTCAGTTAGTTTTCGGGTGTTTCTACTTTTATACGATTTGAAGAGTCAGAACATCATGCAGTGTTGTTCACCGTGCTTATATCGCAAATATACAACGACAGACAATATTAACAGTTCTCTGTGATATAGCTAATCGATATGATCCCGGGCACAACGAATCATTTATAATTAAAAATAAAGATTTCTCTCGAGTTAGATAAAATTGATTGTGTAAAAAATAGGTAGTTTAAAATCAGTATTTTTGAGTGAATTACACTAATACAATACTTTTACACCTACAGCTTTAAACTTAAAGTTATTCAGATTTATTACTAATATAGCTTATCGGGGTATTATGAAGTAGAATAAAATTTAGTGTCACTTTCAAACTCATAGAGCTGATATGACAACTCAATCCTCATATCAGATGCAACGGTTGTTTACAATAACTTAAGAGTGTACTTTAGGTTACAATAGGTTAGAGTGTAGTCAATAGAACCAATATACTCGTAACAAGTGTACCGGTATCTAGATACTTTCTTATTTTGAATGCTGAACTGACATTATATGTGTTGAGAGGCGTCTCTGTAAATTGCACTGAGGGTCAGTGGGCCGCAGAACGCCCTGTTTGTCTGCTGAGCTTTGTTCCGACCACCTCATAGGGGAGTGTACACATCCCTCGGTACCTTTACCTTTATGTTATTACAAACTTCAGCAAGCCGCAATGCTTCAGCAATAAATCGAGGTGTCGTGGGAGTTTATTATAAAAACTAATTTAATTTTTTCTATTGATTTTTCATATTTTAAGAATGGTTTGGGATCGTAAACCGTAAATACTTTCCGTTCAACGATTTTGAAAGCAATGATATGTTACATAGGAGTTAGAAGGGGGGAGTTGCGACAGCTGGGCTTAAAATAAATTGGACCGTGCGATCCTTCGTCCCGAGGTGGGGTTTTGTCACCGAGCAAACCTGTTGTGTCTTACTTATGAAAACGCACGACACATTTCCGTTGGACCATCTTGTTTATTTCGGCAATCCTTGTTTGATTCATTTGAACAGAAGGTTCATACATAAATTATTGATGAGTTATAGATTATTTTACGACACCTTAAAACTAGATGAAAAAAGCTTTTAAATTGAATTCTATGCATAAGTATTTTAGAACCATTGTAAAAACATCACCGGTATTAAGTATTAAAGTATTATTATTATATATTTATTATTAGTATTATTAAGTATTAAATCGTATACTAGTTTGTGTAATTATGTCTCTATAACAGAAAATACAAAAAATGGCTAGAGGTTGGTCTGATATTTCTCAGTTAGGGCGGGGCGGCGCGGCGTGGCGGAAGGCTGATCAAGAGCTAACCATGAAATACACCTGGCTGCGAACTGCACTGCACATGGAGTAGTTTGACTGATTAATCTCATCGCAAAATTGGTTTACGAGTTTTTTTAATCGACGTAGTTTGGGTATAAACATGTGGAGGATTGTTGGTTTGGAAACAGTTGATCTAAATTGTTTTTATTTGTTTATTTGTTTCTTTTCGAGTTTGAGGGGTCTGACCCCCTCCCCTGTAGACTGTTGCAACCTGAAGGTTTGGAAAAACGTGAGAAAAACTATAAGTGTAAACGTGGGAATAAATATTAATGTACACATGGAAATAATCACTGTTGCTGAAAATAGTTAACCAACATTACATGAGACTCCGTTATTTCAATCATGAGTGTCATTATTTTTAGATTTTATTCTTTTTTTTGTTTACCATTACAGTATTTTATTTATTTATTTGTTTTATTTATTTTTATTTATTTTTTTACTTGAAGAAACCCCAAGCGAAAGGTTTAACCACCAATAACATGCATTTTATTGCATTTCAATGGACAACTTGAACTAGGCATGCATGCATAAAAAATCATTTGTACATGGAAACTGCATTAAATGGCCCTAAAATGTAATTGATAATATGTTGTATATATATATATATATTTTTTTTTGACACTCATGATTTAAATGCTGAAAAGAAACATTACAAATTAATAATTACAAAATCTGAGAGTTTCAGGGTAGAATGTGTTTAAAAAAGGTCATTACAATTTTGAAATAATTAAATAATTACATTGTCTATCAACTTAATTAGCAATAAAAGGTAAACTACTTAATTATAAAATATAAATTATACTTTATTGGAAATTCTCTAATTCAGTCTCGACAACACGTGATCACCCAACGTGCTCTACTTTGCACGGAACCAAATTATACACGCAACGACCCAGCTCGACACATTTAACCTGTTCGTTAAAACACAATATTTTGATATAAAAAAATAATAGTCACTGTAAAAATATAGATCTGAGGTTAAGAGTTAAAGACATTTTTAACTCGTTCTTAATCTTTCTTACGAGTGGTTCCTTAAAGTGTTGAATTGGTGTAGGCCAATATTCCTTCAGTCCTATGACGTTATTAATAAACAAATATAAACACCTCAACACCAAATGACACCACGCCGTCGCTGAGTGCCCGTCTATGAGGTGTTTAAAATAGTATTATTACTGGTTTGGACAAAATAATAATTTCTCAACTTTCACGATTCCACGTTCGTCCTCATACAGTCTACCAAAGTTGAAGATGACCATATCCTAGCCCACAGCTTGCTATATGCTATATGATACGCGGTGGTACAGGCTTACAGGCTCCCACCCAGCCCGGCTGCCGCAGCCAGGATCGCTGATGCGCTCCAAGATAACCAGTCTTTGTAATGTTGGCAACAATGGGGTCGATTTTTCACGGGGCTAAATGGAAATAAGGAAATGCAATTTATCGCCGCCACGTCTGGTAACTCGGTGGTTAGGTGGTGATTGCCGCTAACACCTAACACTGAACATCACATAGTAAATTATAGTAAATGATAGAGGGTTGGGGGAAAAACCACACAAACACTAACACACTGTCTAGGGGTATATGTGACTTGCGTCTCTTTGAGGTTGACTTTGTTTTTTAGTTGATTGAAACTTAACGATTTTGAAAATGGAAAAACTGCAATCTTATCTTAGCAAATACGTACTTGAATGCTTTTGTTGTGTATGACGAGCAGCAGATCAGCAGCGGAAAAACGTGCGATTGAACCCCCATCATCCAGTCTTACATGATTACAACCAATATACACACCAAAGTAACCAATTTTATACCAACTTTATATAAACAATTGCTTATATGAAGACTGTGCATTTAGCATTACCAAAGAAACAATCATAAATTTAAAATTAATTACTAATCGATTTCACGCTACGATCTACTCTATATATAAATTGACAGTGATGTGGATAAAACTTGGTATATGGCCAAAATAAAATTATTTATAATAAAAATACCGACTTTCAGTATTCTTTACAGCAGCATACCTGCGTACTCTTTCCCATGTAATATTTTAAAGAATAGGCAAACCCTCTTATTTTTCGACAGATATTGATAATCAGACGGTATGCCTGCAGACTACTGTCTGTGTTATCTACTTGCTACGCTAGATGCCATATAGCATAGCCCACAGTCATAGACAGACCTGGGTGGAGGTCGGGTGTCCGCCCGTCTGCTTCCTGTCTCTCCCGCACCCGCACTTGCGGGCCTTCGCTAAACGCCGCTGTGGTTTCCGGCGTATTGACACAATGAGTGAGCGAGAGGAGCTGCCCAAGTGCAAGTGCTCTACTGTAGTTTGTAGTAAAACACAAGCTCTAGTGAGGGGATGCGGTGGAGTAACCTTCCATTACTGTATTCCTAATGTGTATGCCTACACCAAGTTTTGTTGTCCCAGCGTCAGTCTAATGCACTAATCTATTTAATCTTCTTGTGCCTTCGCCCTACAATATACAACCCTGCTACGGTTTCGATTATCCACCTTTGAGGAATGTTCATGGGATAGGTATATATTCCTTCAACCGATAAAATGTACTCTTAATTAATTGTAAGTAGAGCAACAGGTGGTGGATCGGGGCACTGCACTGACACCGTAAAGCAAATTACAGTAGTCTTGTTTAAAAATGAAGAATTATTGACATTCTATGTGCAGGACATTCACTTGAATAATTATTGCAATAGATTTCCTAACCAAGCTAGAGCCTTGGGAGGGGTGTGATTTCATTATATGTTTATGACTGTTTATTATAAGTGCAACACTTGGTGAATCCTGATAAAATTACTTGGGGATCTCTAAGCAAGGGCTTCTTAAAAAGAACTTTTGTACTCCAAAAAAGAGCTATAAGATGTATGTTGAAACTCAGGCCTATATTTCATGTTTTGAGTTTTTTAAGAATTGCCCATTTTAACCGTTCCAAGTACCTATTTACATATTCAAAGAAATTATTTATGTTAACGAACACAGTCTGTTAAAGCTCATCAGCATTCTTACAACACTAGTAATAGAAACTACAATCCCTCTGTGTTTCATAATTTGAAATTGTTTGAAAGTAAGCATTACTATATTGGACTTAAAACAACCAAGCCTACTTCCACCCCACATAGCCCAAATCAATAATAAAAAAAACAGATGTGAGCTCAAAACATATTTAATTGAGCAGTGCTTTTATGAACTTTTTACCTTACCTAGACTGATTCTCAACCGAACCACAAGAGATCGATTCAAAGCCTAGCCTTAAAATAGTCCAAACCATCTCCTTGAGTGTTTCTTCCTTCTCTGCCTACAGATACAATGAATTGCATCGAAAATTAAAGAAATGAAGATAAAATCTTTCAAGAAAATTTCACTGGTCCTATGGCTAGTAAGGTCAACCAGGACGACGCGGTTTATGAATGTATGAATGAAAGCGGGATTCTCTAAATTGATACTGGTACCAGTATCAACTGGTACCAAAATTATTAATTTTAAATTTGTTAATGCACATAAATCACACAAATACAAGACAAATACAAATACAAGACATATCACATCACTGATTCGTGATTTTGTATGATGCAATAATATAAATATATAAAACAAAGTCGTGTTAGTTACGCTCATTATAACTTGAGAACGGCTGGACCGATGTTAATGATCTTTGATTTTCTGGATTCGTCTCTGCTCCGGTCATGCTTTAGGTGTATTCAGTTTCCATAAATTCAATTAGTTTCCATTTTATAGCGTCTTGAATTTCTAATGTTAACCTTATTGGAAATAAGGTTGTTTACAAATTATCTACAATCAAAACATTTGATTTATAAGGCTACAGCTGTTGTTTTTTTTAATTCTGTTTTGCCATTGGCAGGCTGAGCTTAAGCTATGCAGCCTCTAAGTACACTGGTTTTATGGATTTTTCCATCTAAATAGCAATATGCTTTACTATCCAATGCCATCTGAATCATTCATTAATGTAAAACTATGAAGTAAGTGCACTGTACTAAATGAACAGATTTATTCACCACGTTAATTACGGTTTTTGGGAATTATGTATTTATATTTTTATTTTCTGTCTGATTAAAAGACACGTGTTTATAATTATGTCGGCCAAATAAAAAATAATCACAGTGTTTATAAATATTACGTTTGTTATAATAATCAGTTGTTGTATACTATATATCTTTCCTATAAAAGCCGTATTACAGTTGGGTTTTGTTTAATTTTAGGTTGGGTTAGAAAAGTTATGAATCAATCCACTCAGATTTATTTGTTTTGTGGTAATGTTATTAGTATGTCTTATCGTTTCAGTGTTGTTATTAACTATGCTGCAACCCAGAATATCTAATTTTTCACAACGAAGTCATAATGCTATTCGACTTCAGAACATGGCCAATCTGAAAGTTAACATGTATGTATTCACTGTTAGACGTTACGAAGTTCGCCGGGTCAGCTAGTTAATAATATTACACTGTTCTTTAGTAATGTTTACTCGGGATCGTTTATCAGCTCCCTCCTTACTTGTTTTCATTTTCAGCAAAACAGTATATTTTGAATTATTGGCCTATGATTGGTTCCAGAGAAAAGTTGAATTTAATGTCAGCAGTAAACATTTTGTTGTTTAAGAGGGTTCAATGTTATTATTATGGAGACGATAAAAACCATCATCTTCCTTTTTTCTTAACCGTTTTTATGAAACTTGGTTTACTGCGTGAGGTCACATCACCCTCAACTCGCTGGCAAGGGGGGAAATGATGATGATTTTGAATGATTTTTTGAAAATCAAGATTTTTAAAGGTAAAACGATATTCAATGCTCAATAAAATAACCATTAACAATTATATATTCCTATTAAAGGTAAGTATGTATCAGTTCACTGATACCGTTTATTTATACAGGGTGTCATATGTGCCAAACTCTGTTAAATGGGTCAAAATACTCAAAATTAAACGAAAATCATGAATAACATTTTTGTCGATGAACGCTTCGTTTATCAGATATCCGCCATTTTGTATTTTTTTATAATTTACATCTCAAGGACGGTTTGACCGATTAGGTTCATACTTGGTATGGTTCTTTAATTGGTCAAGACCTAATTAATATAAAATGACCAGCTGAGATGACAAAAATGTCGGACATTTAAAATTGTTAAATAAAAATTACTAGAAAACTTTAACTTTCATAAAAAATGACAAGAATGCTTAATTGAATTGTATAGCTTTTGAAACAATTAATTGGATGACGAATTAATTAATAAGTAGGCTATATATTTTTCAGTTTTTTTCCATCTCTTATACATAACACATATACGTATAAATTTTTAACTACTATTTTTACTACACCTCAAAACGAAAAACTTAACAGGCTCTGGGCTTAAGTCTTGATATGAGAGCTACGGTAAAAGCTTCGTTCCTATGGAAAATTCGCTAACATCTTAAAAATATATTCTAGGATTAAACTTTCCATTTATCTACAGTACTGTCACACTCTGATCCCATATTCTAATGTTTCCATGTCCGACTATCAGCTGATGTGTCACCCGGAAGTGATAACTGTGGTAACACACAATTGATCAGTTGTCAATCGCATCACTACTTTACTCCATACTAGTACTGATCAGATCATCTTGCCTTTGTAATGTTTAATTGTTATGGTCCTTCACTGAGATCCCCTTCATAGCGAAGATTGTGCCATCAGTTACGTCGACGGACTTGACGTGATGTGAGATTACGCCATCAGCTACGTTGGCGGTCTTGACGTGGTATGAGGACGCGCCATCAGTTACGTTGACGGTCTTGACGTGCCAAGAGATTGCGCTATCAGTTACGTTGACGGTCTTGACGTGATATGAGATTAAGCCATCAGTTTCGTCGACGGTCTTAATGTGATATGAGATTAAGCCATCAGTTACGTTGACGGTCTTGACGTAATATGAGATTACGCCATCAGTTAATTTGACGGTCTTGACGTGCTATAAGATTGCGCCATCATCTACGTTGACGGTCTTGACGTGATATGATATTACGCCATCAGTTACGTTGTCAGACTTGACGTGCTATAAGATTACGCCATCAGTTAAGTTGGCGGTCATGGCGTAATATGACTATACACCATCAGCTACGTTGACGGTCTTGACGTGATATGAGATTACGCCATCAGTTACGTTGACGGTCTTGACGTGATGTGAGATAACGCCATCAGTTACGTCGACGGTCTTGACGTGATATGACATTGCGCCATTAGTTACGTTGACGGTCTTGATGTGATATGTGATTACGCCATCAGCTACGTTGACGGTCTTGACGTGCTATAAGATTGCGCCATCAGCTACGTTGACGGTCTTGACGTGATATGAGATTATGCCATCAGTTACGTTGACGGACTTGACGTGCTATAAGATTGCGCCATCAGTTACGTTGACGGTCTTGACGTGCTATAAGATTGCACCATCTTACGGTCTCGCGTTTACGGTCTTGACGTTCTTCTCGCAGTGTTCTACTCAATAAGAATACTGCTCGACTAGATGGTCTTGACTATTTCTGCAGATCATGAATACACTAGTAAGCATATACCCTAATTAAGCATAAAGTAAAAATTATTGACAAAAATTAATTTTGCGATTTTTAACAGTTTTATTTTATGAACTGTTATAACAGAGTAATTTTTCTCTACAATGTAATATACCTACTTAAGCAATTTAGTCAATGGAACTTTATCAAGACGTGTATATAGAACTGATTAATAAATCAGTATATTATTTTATTATACTAAATTTCCGTCTCGTATTACATTGATCGATTCACTCTAGGAATTTTTTTTATATCTTTATTTACATTTACAATCTGTTCAAAAATTGGAACATTAAGCAAAGTTGAGGAATTTACAAAACATTAGTTAAAATTCATTTTAAAATGAATTTAACGTCAAGGTTGCGTTATACAACGCAAATGATTAAGAAAAAAAAACACGAACACAAATATATGACAGTTAAACAAAACGTAGGTGAACATCTAAGACACGAGTCCTCTTAAGTCTATAGGTAGCATTGCTATTGTCCAATAGATTAACCGCCAAGAAGTTGGGATGTTTTTCCAGCTTTTCGAGTTATTTCGTGCCGAATCTTCTAATTTCTTCTTTGACTGTGGGGACGCCACAGTCATTATGAATTGTTTTATTCCTAACAAACCAAGGGGCTTGAAGGATTTGTCGAAGCACTTTTGATTGAAATCTTTGTATGATTTCTATATTGGAAACACTAGAAGCCCCCCACAGTTGAACTCCATATGTCCATACAGGTTTAAGAATGACTTTGTATAGTAACAATTTATTCTCAAGTGTTAATTTAGATTTTTTGTTTAAAAGCCAGGAGAGATTTCTTAATTTTGTATCAAGGGACATTCTTTTATTCCAAATGTGCTTCTTCCAAGTAAGTCTCTCATCAAGAGTAAAGCCTAGGTATTTTACCTCATGTGATTGAGGAATGTTAATGTTATTTAGTGTCACTGGGGGACATGTGCCAAATCTGGTAGTAAATACTATGTGAACAGATTTTGTTTCATTAACTTTAATCCTCCATTTATTTAGCCATTCAGATAGGTTGTTTAGAGCACCTTGAAGATTCACAGAGGCCATTACGGGATCTTGATGAGTAGATGATAATATGGCTGTTTCGTCTGCAAAGGTAGCCACACAGACACTAGGATTTTCAGGTAGGTCCGCGGTGAACAGTGTGTATAACACAGGACCTAGCACGCTTCCTTGGGGGACTCATGCTTGGATGGGATGCAGATTTGTGACGCTATATCCAAATTTTACTCTGAAATATCGCTCAGTAAAGTATGATTTGATCAACATGTAGTATGAGTGAGGAAGATGAAATTTGAGTTTGTATAAGAGGCCGAGATGCCAAACTCTGTCGAAGGCTTGACTAACATCTATAAAAACAGCAGAGCAATATTTCTTGGTCTCAAGGTCTTCTTTAATGATGTTAGTTACTCGGTGCACTTGCTCGATTGTAGAATGTTCCCTCCGGAATCCAAATTGATGGTTTGGGATTAGGTCCCTTTCCTCTACCTCAAGAAGAAGACGATTCAAGAAAACCCTCTCAAAGAGTTTTGACACAATCGGGAGAAGACTAATTGGCCTATAAGAGCTCGCTTGATTGGGAGGCTTTCCTGGCTTAGCTATCATTATAATCTCTGAAATCTTCCATTGAGCTGGAAAATACTCGACTCGTAGGATTGAATTAAAAATCACAGTCAAATACACAACAGCTTTTCTAGGGAGCTCCTTCAACACCTTCCCTGTGATCAAGTCGTAGCCAGGAGCTTTAAACAGTTTTAAGCGTTTTATAACTCCAGTTATCTCAAAGGGTGTAAAAGCCACTAATGGTGGTGACAGTTGGTTTGGAGAGTCAATGAATTCCTGGATTTCGTCATGGTGGTTAGGGCTTGGGTTTGGAGTAAACACTGCCGATAAATGGCTCGCAAATACTTCAGATTTTTCGGTATTGCTTCTGGCCCACGAACCATTTGGCTTAGCGATAGGAGGGACTGGAGTTGTAGGTTGTTTTAATCCTCTAGTGGCTTTCCAGAGAGAATAATCTGTTGCTTCAGTTGGAGATAAATTTGCCGTGTAGTTAAAGAACCATTCATTTTTCAAGTTCTTCAGCTCCCTCTTGAGATTTTGTGACGCTCTGTTGAAGTTGGTTTTGTCTCGTACATTTCTTGATACTCTAGGAATTGACGCATTTCCATAAAACTTCGTTATAATTACACTGAGAAATTTAATTTAAAAACAATAATAATACCTTAACGAGTTTTTAGTAAAATCAATGATCAGAGGTAAAAAAAGACGGTCTTCGCCGCGGAACCTGACAAGCGTCGGGTCACAGTTGACAGGCAGATATGACCGAGCAACAAGACGGTCCTCGCCGCGGAACCGGACAAGAGTCGGGTCACAGTTGACAGGCAGATATGACCGAGCAACAAGACGGTCCTCGCCGCGGAACCGGACAAGAGTCGGGTCACAGTTGACAGGCAGATATGACCGAGCAACAAGACGGTCCTCGCCGCGGAACCGGACAAGAGTCGGGTCACAGTTGACAGGCAGATATGACCGAGCATCAAGACGGTCCTCGCCGCGGAACCGGACAAGAGTCGGGTCACAGTTGACAGGCAGATATGACCGAGCAACAAGACGGTCCTCGCCGCGGAACCGGACAAGAGTCGGGTCACAGTTGACAGGCAGATATGACCGAGCATCAAGACGGTCCTCGCCGCGGAACCGGACAAGAGTCGGGTCACAGTTGACAGGCAGATATGACCGAGCAACGAGACGGTCCTCGCCGCGGAACCGGACAAGAGTCGGGTCACAGTTGACAGGCAGATATGACCGAGCAACGAGACGGTCCTCGCCGCGGAACCGGACAAGAGTCGGGTCACAGTTGACAGGCAGATATGACCGAGCAACGAGCACACCATCAAGGGGCCAGAGCGGGGTTGCATGGTCCGTAGTCATTTAAACTCATGGCTACTCATGATCTAGGCCTACACCCCCATCAAGTCACGTGGATGCCAACTATCATTACCACACCCAAACGTGGTTTTAAAAGTGATTGGTAGAGAATATTAGAATTCACGTTTATTTATGAAGTTGACACACTTTTACATCTGTAATTAACTTTCAAACTTTACTATGTCTAGGATATTTTTCTACAATTAGCTATACTTTATTCTGAATATTGACACCACCAGCCTAATATGGTTTGCAACTAAGTAGGTTTACTTACCGTTCTGTTGTTTTTCAGTATCCTTTCTTTTTGACGTTTGTACTTTATTTTCTAAGTTAACATTCCGTTTCTACGATTTTTAGAATTTGCGGAAGTATTTAAACCGGCTATTAGTATTCTATGGGCCATAGGACCAGTCGTTAATCTTTTAGGCAAGAAACAAGTTGTTTTGCCCCTGTCTCATGAAAGTGGACAGTTTGTCTTGTGAAGTGGCGAGGAGGAGGAGGAGGAGAAGGCTATCCACGAGCAAAACCTACCACATCCATCATCTCAACTAGTCTAGTTACATATGACTAGTCTCTGCTCCATTTATGACAATTTCACATTACCATTATTGGAGAATAATTAGGTTTTCATTGGAATTTTCCGCAATTATTATCATAAATAAATTACAAATTATTATTATATTATATAACAAATACATTATAATATTGAGCTTAAACTCCTTTTCTTAAAAATGAGGTGACCGGTTACAATATATACATAACACTAAAGTACGGTAATGATTTTACCGTGATACAATGTTGAAATCAATACAGTATTTTAAAATTTAAAATGTTAGTTTTTTGACCGAAAAAACTTGTAGGTAGTATTTTTTCTTCTTATATTTATACTTTAAAAAACATCAAATTAACCAAGTGATATTTCATATGTATTTTTATGTGGTCCAAACCAAACACTTAAATTTTACATTTTTTACCCAAAAATACAAAAACGTCAGGTAGTTAACGTATAAACTATTTTATGGGGATTTCAAGCTAGTGCTTAATCCATTGAAAAATATAGCTTGTAAACAAGCTGAAAAAGTTTGAATTTATGATACGTCCTCTTTCCAAATTATAAATAATAAGGATTTGTTTTTATTTATATAAAACATATAATTCAGTTAGAATCAGGAAAATAGTTCCAAAATTAATATTTAACAATTATACTAACAGTACCTGGTGACCGAGCTTTGCTCGTCTATTTCTATTTGCTTGAAAACGTTTTTTATAATTAAAACGAAAATTTGCAAAACCAACACTCATTCATTCAGTACACAACTATAAAATTTTTAAAGTAGTTATATATATATACAAACCTTGCTCGCATTAAAGTATTGGATAATAATACTATTTTGCCAACAGAAGCACAAATACCCCCGTCGCAGCAGACCTGCGTACTCAGCGAATTTCCAAATCAATAACATAATAATAATAATATATGATTAGTTTGATCATTATCTGTCAATAAAATATGAGTATTATTTGCCTAATCTCCATAGATTAACATGGGAAAGAGTATACAGGTTTGCTGCTGTGAGGAACGCTGAAAGTAGGTGTTTCTAGCGTAAACAATAAAATTTTTTAGCATTTATATCAACTTTCATCAACATCTGTCCATAAATAAAGGAGTTTGCCTATTCACTATATGATTAATATGGGAAAAGAGTATGAAGGTTTGCTGCCATGATAAACACATAAACTATGATTTTTAAGAATAAATAGATTGACCTCAACCACATAAAGCTAAATATCAAGTTTTATCCAAAAATATTGATTAATATGGGAAATATTATTTTTCCCCTATCCTCCATAAGATTAACATTGGAGCCCCACAACAAACATACTGTGTTTAGATTTTTTAATATCTCGGTAACCGTTGGAGATAGAGAAAAACTTTAAGGAACTTAACTGTGTAGTTTTTTAAGCTGATTCCAATGGTGAAATATAAAATTAGAAATTTTAAAGAATTATATGTGAAAAACGCAAAAAACCCCATTTTGGGGTACAAAACCCCCCCAAACTACCCGTTCCCATTGACCGATATGTCTGGTTTACAAACTCGTCCGAGCATTTGTAGGAATACACGTCTCTACTAAATTTGGTCACAATTTTTACGAGAGTTATCGTGTTCACAGACACACACACACACACACACACATATATATATATATATATATATATATATATATATATTAACGACTATTGTTTTTGGACTCTGGGCACCTAAAGAAGAAAAAATAACATGGTCCCGGGCTTATGTCTCGCCATGAGACCTACGGTAATAGCTTCTTCCCTATGGGATATTCGCTAAAAGTACTATATAGCGTGAAGAAAATTATTATGTAGTAAATTATGATAGCAATTTTTAAATTTGTAATAATATTTCCTTATTAAGTCAATATTGTTTTTATACCAAACTTCAAAATAGAATTTTTTGCTATTATAAACATTTTCTGTATTGATCTGCCCCAAAAGAGAAGATTGAAGTTTGACACTACACGTCTTTCCGGGCCACCCTCCAATTCCTTGTGATATTTGATGTCGGCAAAGCTTGTTAGACTTGCATCATCTCTACCCTTACCTTTACCTTCTTCCCTTTATTGTTCATAATCAATTACCCATTACCATTCACTTTGATAAACTAGAGTCTTGAAACAAGACTTGTGTTCATGTGCTGATTTGATAGTTTTTACTTTCTCCCCTTATCTATAATATTATAAAGAAGAGGTGGTTTCTGTATGTTTGTTTGTGGGTTTGTGTGTTTGTGGGTTTGTGGGTTTGTGTTTAAGTGAAAAAATTTTATGTAAAATTATGAACAAATTTACAATTGAATAATATTTCTTAAAGCATTGTTAAACCATGCAAAATAGGCATACTCATTTCCTTATAATCCTCTAAAGAAAGAAGAAGTTTAATAAGTTTATATTTTTATATTTTTAATGATAAATAAATTATTTATTACTTATTGATAAAATTAATTAATTATTGAAAAGAGTTTGAAAAAAGATTGTGAGAGGTTTGATTTATAGTTTTACTTTTCACTTTTTTTTTTTTAATGAATATTATAAAGAAGAGGTGGTTTCTGTATGTTTGTTTGTGGGTTTGTGTGTTTGTGGGTTTGTGGGTTGGTTGTGGCAAGTGAACGCAAAAAATACTGAACCAAACAGTTTGAAATTTTACACAAAGACAGATCTTAAACTCATGCAACACATAGGCATACTCATTTCCTTATAATCCTCTCGGACTACGCCCTGTGAACGTCCTAAGTTTCAATGTTTACATTTTTAGAGAATGAAAACATAAAATTACTTGAATGTCAACAGCTGTGAATACTAAAATTTGAGAGTTCGAGAAGAAGGAGAAGAAGAAGAAAGAGCTGCCGTGACCGTCCTAGGTTTCAATGTTTACATTTTCTAATGACAACATCCGTTTGCACTATATTTTGAGAGTTCGGGAAGAAGAAGAAATAAAGTTGATTGTTCAGATAAACTGCTGGATCGAAATTAGTGAATTATTTGAAATAGCGGAATGGTAGATTTTAAGTTTTTTTCCGACGACTGTCTCTATTACATTAATCCTTATCCTCTCCCAATATTTGACATATGTTACTTTGAAATGTTGTAGACACTCCTGTTTTGTCATTTTGTAAACAATGAAGAGCCTACACCTTTCAGCCTTTTTAGCCCGTGCGAAGAACGGGTACTTTGGCTAGTACATAGTATATGGGGAAAGTATTGTTTTCGTCAAAATTTTCGAATTTGAGTTGATGGTGGATATATCCGTTTTGGGGTCCCCTGAATCCAAAAAAGTGGGTTTTGGCATGATGTCTGTCCGTCCATGTGTCTGTCTGTGTGTGTGTCTGGATGTGTACAGTGCCACAGCCTACCCCGTTTGTCCGATTTAGATGAAATTTGGCATGTATATATATAGTCACCGTATCTCCAGGTGTTTTTTTCATTTTTTTGAATTTTTGATTTTTAAGGGTAGTTCACCCCTAAAAACCCTTAAAAAATGTGAAAAATCCAATTTTCTCAAAAACGGTTCAAACGATTTTGATTAAAATTTGATAGTTTATAGTGCACAGAGCACTAAATAATTTGACACCACCCGCATGTCTGTAAAAATGACGGTTCAAATGTTATGGGCTTTTAAATGTCAAAAAAATCAAATTTTTAAATTTTCAGCGAAAACAATAACAGTAAAGTATAACTTGACTGGTACCATTGAAACCAGCTTAAAAAACTAAACGAATTAGTATTTTGAATTATTTGTCTATGACTAACGGTTCCAGAGAAAAGTTAAATTTACTGTCCACGATAAACGCAGTACATTGTCTGAAAGCGCCCAATGTTATTCTTATGGAAAATGGGGTTTTGTACCCAAAATGGGGTTTTTTTGCGTTTTTCACATGTTATTTTTAAAATTTTCTAATTTTATATTTCTCCATTGGAATCTCCAACGGTTACCGAGATATTAAAAAATCTAAACACAGTACGTTGTATTGTGGGGCTCCAATGTTAATCTTATGGAGGATAGGGAAAGATCAATATTACCCATATTAATCATTACCCATATTTTTGGATAAAACTTGATATTTAGCTTCATGTGGTTGAGATCTATCCATTTATGCTTAAAAATCATAGTTTATGGGGTGATCATGGCAGCAAACCTTCATACTCTTTTCCCATATTAATCATATAGGGAATAGGTAAACGCCTTTATTTATGGACAGATGTTGATGAAAGTTGGTATAAATGTTAAGATAAAAATTATTTATGGTAGAAATTACTACTTTCAGAGTTCCTCACAGCAGCTAACCTGCACACTCCCATGTTAGTTTTATGGAGAATAGGCAAATAATTCACATTTTTATGGACAGATTTTTTTTTAACTTGTCATATATTATTATTATTATATTATTGATTTGGAAATTCGCTGAGTACGCAGGTGTGCTGTGACGGGGGTATTTTGTTTTTATTTTGTTGACATCCACTACCGTGGGCGAAGTTGAGAGCTATTGCGACTGATGATGCATCGTAATTGATGCGAAATCGTAATATAATTCTTATGCTAGCAAAAAGGTAAATAATAATTTTAATAAGTGTATTTGTTCAAAAGCCTCTTTCACAAAAATCACAAATGTGCCTCTTAGATAAATGAGCGGTAGTGGTAGTGGTACAGTATATACAGTATGTGGTTGTTGTTGCAGATGGCCGGTCGCGGCGACCGTGCTGGTGCTGGCGGCCTGTGTGGCGCCCGGACTGCCTCAGACCTCGGACCCCGACCCCGGACTAGGGAAGGAGTCCCGCTGGCCCTCCCGCACCCAGCAGGCCGGCCTACCATGGGAGAACCAGTTCGGCAACTGGGACAACAATGTCATCATACAGGAGGCGTAAGTGCAACCGTACCGTACACCACTTAGCTAATTTCTATGCTCTATGTCCTGTAAGAACATTTTTGAAATAACAATAACTAAACTAAATTTGATTTTTCTAAATTTTTTACTTCATTATCTACCTCTAGATTATCCTGTACTTTTGATGATTCTAAAATTAAGAATTTCCATGATTATTAATAAAAAACTCACTGAGTTATTGTTTTCACCAGTTGTATGTCTTTTACTTCTGCTATTAGTTTCTGTAGTTATACTTTTATATTACTATTTATATTTCTATACTTTGACTTAATACATTCAGGTTAAGGTAAACAATCCTTGATATTATTCAGTATTCTTGTGTAGAACAACTAAGCAAATTTATGTTTATGTAATAATTTTTGCTGAGTAAAACCGTACTGGAAAAAAACTTAGTAATTCAAAAGTCAGTTTACTGAGTTATTGAATATATTATAAATACATATTAAATTTATGGAGTTATTAATTAAATTAGTTTTAAACTAAATTTATTAAATATAGAATGGGTGTAAACCTAAAAGACTTGTTCAAAAAGCTTCCCACCAACTTCAAAGTCCTTATTATACTTTACGTACTACCTTAAACTACTACCTTTTAATTTTATTCCTAACTAAAAAGGAAAAGATAAATGTGAACTATTTAAGTCAATATCTAAGTATTCCAATGTACCTAGGAGAGTATACTCACTTTATTCCTCGGTAGTATAATCATTCCTTCTGGATTACTCCTTAGTCTACGATAAACCTTTGTTCACAGAACACTAGGATTCACAGTTACACTTTTGAGACAAAAGGTTCAAGTTGATATTTTATTGCGTTTTTAAGCTTTGAAACAATCGTTGAAGTTTTTATCGAATTTACTTTAGGAAATAGAGCTATTACCATGGTCGTCATGGCAATACCTACACTCGGGACTTCAGATGCAAATAAAACACTGTTCCTTTGAATTATTACTTTGATTATTAAAACTACCTTAAAATATAACACCCTTTTAATTTGACTTCTCTAAACTGCAAAACCAGCACAAGATCGTAAACAAACATCAGCTGATAATTTTACAATAAAATAATTTAACATGTTAAATGCAGTAAACTCGCAGAACGTTATTCCTACACTTTTCCCCCGCCATCGTCAACTGCCCCTTCTCTTCTCCTCAATTGGTCTGTGTGTTTCCTGCGAATTAACCCTCCATAAATCACTTCATATGAATATAAACCATTGCACTTTAGTACTCTTCCTGCCTGCCACCCCGGACAGTTTTCATTTTTCACCCAAACCTCTTCACCCTCGCTGAAAGTTCTGGTCATGTTTTTCGGTTGTTCTCGCTGTTGTTGCAAGAGCTTGAATTCCATTTTCTTCTCACATTCCTGATTTTAGTTTCAAATTCTCTAGTGTGTATGTAAGTAATCTCCTAACTAAAAACATTTCCAACAGAGCTTGGCCAGTTGTCTTCTGTTGGGCATTTCTGTAGCTAAACAGAACATTCTGTAGTGCCAACGCAGGATCTCTAATTTTTTGTTTTGTGGCTTTCAAGGTTCGGATGAGCAGTCCTACTAACCCGTTAGTTCGGGGATGATATAGGATCGATCTTATGTGCTTGATAGAATGTCTCTTAAAAAATTGTTCCATCTCCTCAGAAACGAACTGTGGGCCATTGTCAGTGACTACCTGTGATGGAATCCCATACCTGCTTATCCAGCATCTGAGTCTTTGGATTATTGTAGTTGATGTCTTCGTTCTTAACCCCTTGGAGTGGTAAAGTCATAATTCATGACACATTTACAAATTTAATAAGAAGTGGCAGGTAGAGGCATCTGTTGTCAATTTATTTTCAAACTGGAGTCTTTCCAGATAAATTAAAGAACATTGTTGTTATTCCAATTCATAATAGTACCTTCTCTCTTCCTTCAAAATACAGACCTATATCACTAATTTCTACATTCGCATGAATGCATAAAAAAATAATGAAACAAAAATTTTGAGTTTTCTAGTTAATCTTCATTTTTTTAGTAAAAATCAATACGGGTTTAGAAAAGAGATGAATACTGAACTAGTTTTCATGGATAATGTAAGAGGGCATTAACAATGCGAAGTGTACTAGTGGGCTTTTCCTTGATATTAAGAAGGCCTTTGACACAGTTGATCACAGAATTTTGCTAAGGAAACTATACAGTTATGGATTTAGGGGAGTGCAGTTACATAAATAAGAGGCAACAGTGTGTTAAAGTTAATGATGTTTTTAGTTTTATGGGGGAGGTAAAGTATGGGCTACCACAGAGATCAGTTTTGGGGGCAATTTTGTTTATAATTTTTATGAAAGATTTTTGTAATGGACGATTCGATGGAAAGGTAACCACTTTTGCGGACGGTACTGTTCTTTGCTATTTTGAGAAATCGTGGGATATTGTTCATAGCAAAATTTCTCGGGATTTTGAAGCTATCAGGTGGTGGTTTACGACTAATAAGCTTGTATTAAATGCAGATAAAACAACGTTCGTTAACTTTTCCTTGAGGCAGGTGGTTAATTTTACAGATGACGTAGTAATGCAAATGTAATGAATGCTTAGTAGCGAACGAAGTTTGCAGCAATTGTTCAATAATTAAATCTAGTAGTAATACAAAATATTTGGGTATAATATTAGATAGTGAACTAAATTGGAAAATTCACATATCCAAGCTAAAAAATAAAATCATAAGTACAGTAAGTGTCTTGTTGTTATTTATTTATCATGTCTGTTTTTATGAATACTTTGTATAGTTGTTTTATTTATATAATTACAATATTTGTAATGCAATTAAGCTTGCGCACGCTCCTTAGGGCTCATTATAGCATATTATAATGCATATTTGTAACAGAATCCCCAAACAGACTTTATGTCTCGGGGATCCTATTTTTCTGTACAAGGTGTGCTCACTGTTGAGGTCAGTCTGGGTTTTAATTATTTGTAATTGTTGTAAATCAATGTATTTCTAATCAATGTAATAACATGTACAGAAAATAAAGATTTATTTATTTAATTATTTTGTTACAATTATTAAGTTATTTATTTTTTTTAACTTTTATTCCAAAATTATGATAAAATTCTGATATAATTTCAGTAGAGCATATAGTAAATATATAAAATAAGAAATAATAGGTTATAAATGCCCTACATTTGTCCATCCTGATAAATTTCTAATATTATTCATTTCAATATTCAGCTAGTAATTTGGAAAATTTATCAGGTTTGACGATGTAAAATTAGTTATCACCTATTACTTCCCAAAGTTTACTTCAATCCAAGATTAATATGAATATAAGCAAGCTTAAAACAATTCAATTTCAGGCAGCTGTTAGTTTATAAAGGGCAAAGAGATAAACCTGCCTTCTGTTAAAAGTTATGGGATTATATGTTTCCAGTTATTTGATTTACTCAACTGTTACTTGTTGAACGTTGGGAATCACTGAAATGACTTAAGTTGTAAGTAACACCAGATTCTTAGATTTTGTGACAATGTTTGTACCATTTTTATAATGTTACATTTTTCACTTTCCTAATTTTTATTTCCAAATTCCTTTAACATAATAAAAGCGTATTAAAATTTGTTTATTCGTTCTTATCACCATGAACCAAACTAAATGTGCACATTTGAATAAATAGATACTGTTAGTTTTTTTTTTTGTTAGTTACATCATTTAAATATAGTTAAATTAAATTAGTTAAATAATTAAAATACTTTAAAACAGATTTAAGATAAATTTTAAAACAAGATTAAATAAAATAAATTTAATATTTTTAAGATTTTTTTGAGAAGATTTAATTTTATAAATTAAATATAAAAAATAATTTTTTAAAAAATATAAGTTAAATATAATATATATATACTAATAAAAAATAATCATAAACCCTTTTTCTCAAAATAATAAAAAAATCATGACCTTCTATTAACAAAACACTTACATTGTTAACACAAAAAGCTACATAACAACTTATCAATCACAAAATAGTATCTTCATAAGAATCTTATCCAATTTCTCATTTACAATTATATTAAACACAAACATTTAGACATACTTTTCATATCATCATCACAAACCACTTTTTTTTACACATGAAAACTTGTTAATGTTATAAAATGTTTTATGTTTTTTTTTATCTTTTGTTTTTTTTTTTCAGTTTTGGAATTTTTAGTTGATTTGTATTTAATTAAATTTAAACTATTATTTAAATCTTTTATTATATACTTTTTATGATTAATTTTTATTTTTTAACACTATCCGATAATCTTGTAAATACAGCAAAACCCTACATTTTTATACACCAGATTGATAATACTTTACAGTTAATTATGTTGTAATTGGTAGTTATAACCATGTTGTTTTAAAAGTTTCAAGCTCTTAGGAAGTATAAATGGTACAATTAAGACAAACTAGGATTATTGTTGGATTTCAAGCCAAAGCTAAACGGTTCAAGTTGTAATAGCTGAAGTTGCCCAAAACTGGATTCCTACATGTGTGGACTCAGTTCTTGAGATCACATTCCTTTTGTGCAGATTCTCTTATCTTCTGAAATGGTTTAGTTAAGCTCACTCCAGATGTGATGTTTCTTTGAAACTTATTTTAGTTTGATTGCTTATCTTACCTTTTGTGTGTATCTTACAACTTCGTAATGTCATTCACAGCAAGATCAGTTAGTAACTTTGTAGTTGGCCTGTGGTGTGGTTGTTTTGTTCTTAAATACAACAATTTATTTAAACTTAGTTCTCTTAATAATTATTGTAAGTCTTGAATTATTAATTGAGCTATTAAATGAGCTGTAATAGTTCCAAGCTCCCATTTTCCACTACCAAGAAGTTTAAATTTTAAATATAACACCTTAAGAATGCTTAAAAATACTGTATACTTTGAATATGAATTAAAATTAGTGCTCTGTTTCTAACCTATTAATATGTGAATATAAATTCCTTAAAATTATTTGTGAAACATCCAGTAACAAAAAAATTGATGGTATAAGATTTTCTTTCTTACTTTACTAGTGCCTTTGCTAATACTTGTAACATATACTCATTGTCATATTCATTGACCAGGTGGAGAGCTCATCAGTTGTATGTTGTACTGAATGTTACTCTGTGTGTGTGTGTGCCCACAGGACATACTTCATAGTCGCTAGTCGCATGGTGAGGCCAGGCCAGATATACAAGATAGCCGTAAATGTTCTCAAGAGTAGACATCCGTTGACAGTGCGTGCAGCGATACAGCGCAACGGGGTGGAGCTGAGTGCTGACAACCAGCTAGTCAAGGAGGGTATACCGGAGACTCTGATCTTACGGGTGAGCTTTACAATAATGAACCGCCGGTTGGAGATATATATTAACATCTGCCAAGCCAGTGAATATTGTGATAATATATAAAAATACCCCCGTCGCAGGAGACCTGCGTACTCAGCGAATTTCCAAATCAATAATATAATAATAATATTTGACAAGTTTTATAAAAATCTTTCAATAAACGTGAGAATTATTTGCCTATTCTCCATAAGATTAACATGTGAAAGAGTGTGCAGGTTCGCTGCTGTGAGGAACACTGAAAGTAGGCATTTCTACCATAAACAATTTTTATTTTTAACATTTATACCAACTTTCATCGACATCTGTCCATAAATAAAGGAGTTTGCCTATTCCCTATATGATTAACATGGGAAAAGAGTATGCAGGTTTGCTGTCATGATAAACACATAAACTATGATTTTTAAGCATAAACGGGTGGGTATAAACAACATGAAGGTAAATACCAAGTTTAATCTAAAAATATTGATTGATATGGGAAATATTAATTTTTTCTTATCCTCCATAAGATTAACATTGGAGCCCCACAATACAACGTACTGTGTTTAGATTTTTTAATATCTCGGTAACCGTTGTAGATAGAGAAAACTTTAAGGAACTTAATTGTGTAATTTTGTAAGGGCAAGGGCAGTGACAGTCGACAGTGCAGCTGCTATCAAACGAAGGCCTGTGCGCAGGCGCAGAGTTGGAATATTTGGCAGATGAAATACCCCGATCGGCTGTGTAACAATATTGAAACCCGTGAAATTATGGTACCTCGTCGTAATCTAGTTAGTTATTCATCTTAAAATTATCTAAAAATGTAAAACTAATAACGCTTAAATTCATTTAACAAAGAGAAAATGTAGATTGAAAACAAATGAGAAATTTGTTGGTTATGTGAACACTGAACGACGAAATAGACCAAATGTAAATTTGGCAACACTTTATCGTATTGCTCAAACCCGGAGTAGTTGAGAATGCGATAACTAACAATTGATCGTCTACGTAGACGATCAGAATGAAGTAGTATTATTTTTGCCGGAAACCCCGTCGCAAAACGAGCAATTATGATGTTTTGTTACCAGTAACATTAAATCAACAATTCAAGTTTTTTCGTAGCCGAAATGAAATATCAAACCGCAATCTGATACTCGGTGCAACTATCGATGACGCTATGCTTTGTATTTTAAAATGCAATATCGTGTTGAACTTACGGTTACTTAAATGCGTAGTTGAAGAATCGAATAATCATACCGCATCCTCGGACCGCACAATGACGTTCTTACATTCCGATTGGAAATGAATTGCGTAATTTCGTCATCTGAGGTCGTCATTCGTCATTCGAATCGCTATAAGTGTATCGGGTCTAACAGTCAACGACATTGTTTTGATGAAAGAATACGTAATTTCGTCGTCTTATCAAGGTTTAAGCAAAAATTATTCCAGCTTCACGGGTATTAACTCGACGAAAATCTCGTTGTTTTTGTTCAAATTGCTGTATTATACAGTCTATCCGAAAATTCGGATATTTATCGGATCGGATATCTTAAATCCATTCGGATCGATATCTGATCCGATCCGAATTCGAACCGAATTTTCGGATAGCCGCACACCTCTACAAAAAAAACCCATTTTTGGGGTACAAAACCCCCCCAAACTACCCGTTCCCATTGACCGATATGTCTGGTTTACAAACTCGTCCGAGCATTTGTAGGAATACACATCTCTACCAAATTTGGTCTCGATCGGACTATTTTTACGAGAGTTATCGTGTTCACAGACACACATATATATATATATATATATATATATATATATATATATATATATATATATATAAATTTTAACGACTATTGTTTTTGGTCTCTAGGCACCTAAAGAAGAAAAAATAACATGGTCCCGGGCTTAAGTCTTACCATGAGACCTACGGTAATAGCTTTTTCTCTATGGGAAATTCGCTAAAAAACATTCATGTTACAACAGACCGATCATATGTTACAGTATCAAGTCTGGAGGTAAAATTCAATAACTAGAGACAAGTATGAGTTTTGTTTGTCTTTCTGTATTATATTTGTTAGTGTTTACAAATCAGTTTATGTTAATTATTCTTATTACCGAATCTTATTAGTAAAGAATATGTAGGATTACAAGAAGTACTGGATAAATGCTGGAATAGTTATTTTCAACATTTAAAAACTGTTTTTAGTATTTCCTTTGTTTGATTTATTTTTACAAATATTTATGGGATTATTCAGTTTAACCAACCTATCGTTACCGACTAAGGTCCGTCCCAATAGGAGTTGATTAAGAGAGTTTCTTCTGTATTGGTAATTTTGATAACTATATATTGGAGGATTAATTAGGTCTTATTAGACTTAACTATATTCCTGCAACAGATGATTTAACTTAATTTTGTTTTTTAACAAAATGGTAGATATCGACAGAAGGAAACTGATTAATATATATGTATGTACTGTGTATATATATATATGTGTGTGTGTGTGTGTGTGTGTGTGTATTTTACCAATTTAATGTTTTAATGTTTACACGCATATTTGTGACATCTTGTGGATGTTTTTCTTTTAAAATTTGATTAATAATGTGATAGAAGCTCAGTTGTGTCCGCCCATTACCAGTAATCGTTAATTACCTGTTTTACAATAGATGGAGATTAGTTGGTAAATACTGTAATACTGTACTGTAGTTAGTGACTGTTCCCAATCAAAAACTAAAATAAACGGTACCAGTGGACTGACACATACTTTCTCCCTTAAGTAAATTTAAAAAAGACAATCTGTAATAAAACTATCATGTTCTACAAAGTAATTCTAAATATCATTTAATAATTTATTGTTCAAATTGTATGGGGGGAACCCCCCCCCACCCGGTAATACCAAGCTTTTTTGAGCTGGTTTTGTTCGGTGATTTGACCTTACACTTCATACCAAGTTTCATGGAAAACGGGTGGAAAGTAAAGAAGAAATTGATTTTTTTTTATTTTCCATAAGAATAACATTGGGCGCTTTCAGACAGCGTACTGCGTTTATCGTGGACAGTAAATTTAACTTTTCTCTGGAACCGTTAGTTGTAGACAAATAATTCAAAATACTAATTTGTTTAGTTTTTTAAGCTGGTTTCAATGGTACCAGTCAAGTTATACTTTACTTTTATTGTTCTCGCTGAAAATTTAAAAATTTGATTTATTTGACATTTAAAAGCCCATAAATTTGAACCGTCATTTTTACAGACATGCGGGTGGTGTCAAATTATTTAGTGCTCTGTGCACTATAAACTATCAAATTTTAATCAAAATCGTTGGAGCCTTTTTTGACAAAATTGGATTTTTCACGTTTTTTTAGGGTTTTTAGGGGTGAACTACCCTTAAAAATCAAAAATTCAAAAAAATGAAAAAAGCGCCTGGAGATACGGTGACTATATATATACATGCCAAATTTCATCTAAATCGGACAAACGGGGTAGGCTGTGGCACTGTACACATCCAGACACACACACACACACACACACGCACACACACACAGACACAGACACACGGACGGA
The DNA here is from genome assembly GCA_023375725.1 of Nephotettix cincticeps. Classification (NCBI taxonomy): domain Eukaryota; kingdom Metazoa; phylum Arthropoda; class Insecta; order Hemiptera; family Cicadellidae; genus Nephotettix; species Nephotettix cincticeps. Next base: position 85,638,340 of record CM041786.1, on the reverse strand, counting down.
CAGACATCACGCCAAAACCCACTTTTTTGGATTCAGGGGACCCCAAACCGGATATATCCACCCTCAACTCAAATTCGAAAATTTTGACGAAAACAATACTTTCTCCATATACTATGTATAAGGGGAGAAAGTAAAAGCAAATGCCACAGGAGTTTATAATACGAAAGTGGGAGGAGAAAATAATCTATTTAGTAGTGATTAACTGTGATAACTTATGTGAGAGTAAGTGAAACGGTACGCATAGTTTTAAAAATACAATAATCAACTAATCAATATCTTTATTGGCATGATAAAGCAATCGCTAATATTAACACTAAACTAATTTGATATTCTGAGCAATCATAGTTTTAGGTAGAGGATTGTATATAAAAATAAAACTTTCCTTGCCTCCTTCCTTCCTTCCTTGCTGTTCCTCACAGCAGCAAACCTGCAAACTCTTTCCTTTTTAAACTTATGTAGAATAGGCAAATAACTAACTCTCGTATTTATTGACAGATATTTATAAAACCTGTCATATATTATTATTTATTATTATATTATTAATTTGAAAATTCACTAAGTACGCAGGTCTACTACGACGGGGGTGTTTTGATAAATTTAAGGTAATTTGTTTATGTTGTTAATTGTTCAAAAGACACACCTAAAAATATTTTAAATAAATATTTTTGATAAATTTGTATAGGAATACATATTTCTTAGTATTGGTACATACTTTACAGAACCTGTCATTTAAATATAAAATTAACATGGATAGATATGCAGGATTGCAATTCAAACAAATTAAATTTAAATTAATTTGTAAACCTTTAAGTTTAATGCAAATTAAACCTTATCAATGGTAGAGGGATATAATGTAACAATACTTGGAAATGAAAATTGAAAAAGTTTTAATATGGAAACAAAGAGTAAAGGAAGTCTTGTGGGTAACATAATCTTGTAGATTTCGGTTCATTTATTTGAGCTGTAATGTAAGTACGGTTGCTTCATTTTTTGCAGATAACAGTTTCTTCTCATTGTTTTCTTGATGTAAATTTTCAGGGGGTTTACTTAAATTTTGCTTCAATTAAACTTTACACTCAGTTTTAAACAGTTAGCATTAAAAATTATTTATATATCAGTTTAACAGTTACAAAAGAATTGTTTTATAATTAGTCTTGAAAGTAATTTTACTCACTTCCTTTTGAATTATATTTTAGTATTTTATTGATAGTAGTGATGTGATTGGTCCTCATGTGCATTCAACTACTGTAAGTGGTCAGTACAAGCTCAGGGTGGAAGGCCTCTACGACAGCCTCTTCGGTGGCTCTGCATTTGTCAACGAAATATTGATAGTAGTGATATGGTGTGATTGGTCCTCAGGTGCCTCCAACCAGTATGACTGGTCAGTACAAGCTCAGGGTGGAAGGGCTTAGAACTCCTGAGATTTCCCGGGAGGTTTTTCTAAAATTTTTAAACGGCCTTGACTGGTGGCGGCTCGCCCGATATCTGCGGCAAGCGTGGCAGTAGCGGTGGCAGTTAATACAGGAGTACAACGTCTAAGCTTCAAAAAAAAAAAAAAACCATATAATTACTAATTTATAATAAATTTTAATGTTCTAATTTTTTATGTTTTTTCAAAGCACTCAATTCTATATTTAGGAAAAAAATTTAAACTTATAGTAGGAAACTACCAGCCTAGCTGACGGTCATTTGACCAAGTCTAGGAATGCGAGGAAGGTTATGACATTCTATTTATTGATTTTTTTGGTAAGTGTATTTCTTATGACTGTAAATTAACTATTATTTTTTTTGTAAAAATGTATCCATGGAAATGTTCTGCTGTTAACTTCAGTGTCAATAAAGCATTATTTCATTTCATTTCATATTGATGGTAGTGATGTGGTGTGATTGGTCCTCAGATGCCTCCAACCAGTATGACTGGTCAGTACAAGCTCAGGGTGGAAGGGCTCTACGACAGCCTCTTTGGTGGCTCTGCATTTGTCAACGAGATATTGATAGTAGTGATGTGGTGTGATTGGTCCTCAGATACCTCCAACCAGTGTGACTGGTCAGTACAAGCTCAGGGTGGAAGGGCTCTACGACAGCCTCTTCGGTGGCTCTGCATTTGTCAACGAGATATTGATAGTAGTGATGTGGTGTGATTGGTCCTCAGATGCCTCCAACCAGTGTGACTGGTCAGTACAAGCTCAGGGTGGAAGGGCTCTACGACAGCCTCTTCGGTGGCTCTGCATTTGTCAACGAGATATTGATAGTAGTGATGTGGTGTGATTGGTCCTCAGATGCCTTTAACCAGTGTGACTGGTCAGTACAAGCTCAGGGTGGAAGGGCTCTACGACAGCCTCTTTGGTGGCTCTGCATTTGTCAACGAGATATTGATAGTAGTGATGTGGTGTGATTGGTCCTCAGATGCCTCCAACCAGTGTGACTGGTCAGTACAAGCTCAGGGTGGAAGGGCTCTACGACAGCCTCTTCGGTGGCTCTGCATTTGTCAACGAGATATTGATAGTAGTGATGTGGTGTGATTGGTCCTCAGATGCCTCCAACCAGTGTGACTGGTCAGTACAAGCTCAGGGTGGAAGGGCTCTACGACAGCCTCTTTGGTGGCTCTGCATTTGTCAACGAGATATTGATAGTAGTGATGTGGTGTGATTGGTCCTCAGATGCCTCCAACCAGTGTGACTGGTCAGTACAAGCTCAGAGTGGAAGGGCTCTACGACAGCCTCTTCGGTGGCTCTGCATTTGTCAACGAGATATTGATATTAGTGATGTGGTGTGATTGGTCCTCAGATGCCTCCAACCAGTGTGACTGGTCAGTACAAGCTCAGGGTGGAAGGGCTCTACGACAGCCTCTTCGGTGGCTCTGCATTTGTCAACGAGATATTGATAGTAGTGATGTGGTGTGATTGGTCCTCAGATGCCTTTAACTAGTATGACTGGTCAGTACAAGCTCAGGGTGGAAGGGCACTACGACAGCCTCTTCGGTGGCTCTGCATTTGTCAACGAGATATTGATAGTAGTGATGTGGTGTGATTGGTCCTCAGATGCCTCCAACCAGTGTGACTGGTCAGTACAAGCTCAGGGTGGAAGGGCTCTACGACAGCCTCTTCGGTGGCTCTGCATTTGTCAACGAGATATTGATAGTAGTGATGTGGTGTGGTTGGTCCTCAGATGCCTCCAACCAGTGTGACTGGTCAGTACAACCTCAGGGTGGAAGGACTCTACGACAGCCTCTTCGGTGGCTCTGCATTTGTCAACGAGATATTGATAGTAGTGATGTGGTGTGATTGGTCCTCAGATGCCTTTAACCAGTATGACTGGTCAGTACAACCTCAGGGTGGAAGGACTCTACGACAGCCTCTTCGGTGGCTCTGCATTTGTCAACGAGATATTGATAGTAGTGATATGGTGTGATTGGTCCTCAGATGCCTCCAACCAGTGAGACTGGTCAGTACAAGCTCAGGATGGAAGGGCTCTACGACAGCCTCTTCGGTGGCTCTGCATTTGTCAACGAGATATTGATAGTAGTGATGTGGTGTGATTGGTCCTCAGATGCCTCCAACCAGTGTGACTGGTCAGTACAAGCTCAGGGTGGAAGGGCTCTACGACAGCCTCTTTGGTGGCTCTGCATTTGTCAACGAGATATTGATAGTAGTGATGTGGTGTGATTGGTCCTCAGATGCCTCCAACCAGTGTGACTGGTCAGTACAAGCTCAGAGTGGAAGGGCTCTACGACAGCCTCTTCGGTGGCTCTGCATTTGTCAACGAGATATTGATATTAGTGATGTGGTGTGATTGGTCCTCAGATGCCTCCAACCAGTGTGACTGGTCAGTACAAGCTCAGGGTGGAAGGGCTCTACGACAGCCTCTTCGGTGGCTCTGCATTTGTCAACGAGATATTGATAGTAGTGATGTGGTGTGGTTGGTCCTCAGATGCCTCCAACCAGTGTGACTGGTCAGTACAACCTCAGGGTGGAAGGACTCTACGACAGCCTCTTCGGTGGCTCTGCATTTGTCAACGAGATATTGGTAGTTACAACAATCTTATACGCAGAACCATTCATTGTCGATCCTCTTTTGGATAAGGAGATTGACATAGCCGAGGTGAAGCATGCTCTGCAGTTAGCAAAGCAAAACAAAGCACCGGGTTTCGATCGTATCCCATCAGAATTTTATAAATTCGGCCCTGAAAAATTAACAGTTATTTTGGTTAAGTTGTTTAACGGCATTTTTAATACAGGTCAGGTTCCAGAGAATTTTAAAAAATCGATCCTTTATCCACTACATAAAAAGGGAAATATTGGCGATGTTTCAAACTACCGAGGAATTTGTTTTATGGATGCTATAGCTAAATTGCTTATGGGAGTAATTTTAAAACGTTTAGAGATGTGGATTGACGTAAGAGGTATACTTTGTGAATATCAAGCAGGTTTTCGAAAGGGTTACTCCACAGTTGATAACATTTTTACCTTGGCATCCATGATAAATTTAAGATTAGCTGTTAAAAGAGGTAAATTATATTGTTTTTTTGTGGACTTTTCTGCTGCCTTTGACAGAATAGATAGAAACTCTTTGTTTTATAAACTGTATAGCATAGGAATATCTTCAAAGATGATTAGGTTTTTACAGAATTTTTATAATGGTACCTCAGCTGGAGTGTGGTGTAATAACGGTGTGTCAGAGTGCTTTGAAACGGCTAAAGGCTTACGACAAGGATGTTTGGGAAGCCCCCTACTATTCTCTCTATTTTTAAACGATTTGCATGAAGCTTTAGACGGAGGTTACAATATTGGGGAAAATAAAGTTAAAGTTCTTTTTTACGCAGATGACATAGTACTAGTTTTACCATCTGCAGCTGGTTTACAGTGTATGATTAATGATCTTCAAACTTATTGCGGAACATGGAATTTAAAAGTAAACCTTGAAAAATCAAAAATTGTAGTTTTCAGAAATGGAGAGAAATTAGGAAGAAATGAACAGTGGCGTTATCAGGGGCAATGAGTTGAGTGTGTAAATAGCTATAAATATCTTGCGGTTGCTCTCTCATCAAAATTGTCTTGGCAGACCCATTTTGAGGAAAAATTATGCGTTTCAAAAAATGCAATAATTCGATGTGGTCAAATGTTTTTACTAACAAGCATATTTCTTTTAAATTAAAAATGGAGTGTTTCAATTCAGTTATCAAATCCGTTATGTGTTACTCGGCGCAAGTATGGGGTTACCAACAATATGACACTGTTGAGCAGATATTTCGTTTTTTTGTAAAGAAGATAATTGGTTTACCAAGAGGTACACCAAATTATATGTTGTATTTAGAAACAGATACAGATCCTATTTTTATATTTACATTAAAGTTACATTTTAACTATATTTTAAAAGTTCTGAATATGCCAGATTCCCGGTTGCCAAAACTACTAGCAAACGAAGTTATTCGCAGGCAAGTTTCCTGGTTTAGCGAGTGGCGGCGGTTGGCGGACAGAGTCTCGGTGCGGTTATCAGTGGAGCAAGGGGCATTCGACAAGACAAAGGAACAGCTAAACCAGTTACTGAGTGCGGTTCGTGATAACGCTCGGCACCGGTACGTCCAGGCGGCCTTGGATGCTCGTTATCACAACACATACAAAACTCTTGATTTTCAGCTGGCAGAGAGAAATTACATTTTTTGTCTGGATCTAAATCTCGTTAGATTGATTTTTAAATGTAGAGGTGATTTGTTCCAATTAAATTATAAACCCTGGGACCCAAACCAAAACTTAAATTGCTCACTTTGTAATCCAAACGAAATCGAAGATACCTACCATTTTGTCGCTAAATGCCCGATTCTACGTGAATTTAGAGTTAAGTGGCTTAGAACTCCTGAGATTTCCCGGGAGGTTTTTCTAAAATTTTTAAACGGCCTTGACTGGTGGCGGCTCGCCCGATATCTGCGGCAAGCGTGGCAGTTGCGGTGGCAGTTAATACAGGAGTACAACGTCTAAGCTTCAAAAAAAAAAAAAACCATATAATTACTAATTTATAATAAATTTTAATGTTCTAATTTTTTATGTTTTTTCAAAGCACTCAATTCTATATTTAGGAAAAAAATTTAAACTTATAGTAGGAAACTACCAGCCTAGCTGACGGTCATTTGACCAAGTCTAGGAATGCGAGGAAGGTTATGACATTCTATTTATTGATTTTTTTGGTAAGTGTATTTCTTATGACTGTAAATTAACTATTATTTTTTTTGTAAAAATGTATCCATGGAAATGTTCTGCTGTTAACTTCAGTGTCAATAAAGCATTATTTCATTTCATTTCATATTGATGGTAGTGATGTGGTGTGATTGGTCCTCAGATGCCTCCAACCAGTATGACTGGTCAGTACAAGCTCAGGGTGGAAGGGCTCTACGACAGCCTCTTTGGTGGCTCTGCATTTGTCAACGAGATATTGATAGTAGTGATGTGGTGTGATTGGTCCTCAGATGCCTCCAACCAGTGTGACTGGTCAGTACAACCTCAGGGTGGAAGGGCTCTACGACAGCCTCTTCGGTGGCTCTGCTTTAGTCAAGGTGATATTGATATTAGTGATGTGGTGTGATTGGTCCTCAGATGCCTCCAACCAGTGTGACCGGTGAGTACAAGCTCAGGGTGGAAGGACTCTACAACAACCTCTTCGGTGGCTCTGCATTTGTCAAGGAGATATTGATAGTAGTGATGTGGTGTGATTGGTCCTCAGGTGCCTCCAACCAGTGTGACTGGTCAGTACAAGCTCAGGGTGGAAGGGCTCTACAACAGCCTCTTTGGTGGCTCTGCGTTTCTCAACGAGATATTGATAGTAGTGATGTGGTGTGATTGGTCCACAGGTTCCTCCAACCAGTGTGACTGGTCAGTACAAGCTCAGGGTGGAAGGACTCTACGACAGCCTTTTTGGTGGCTCTGCATTTGTCAACGAGATATTGATAGTAGTGATGTGGTGTGATTGGTCCACAGGTGCCTCCTACCAGTGTGACTGGTCAGTACAAGCTCAAGGTGGAAGGGGTCTACGACAGCCTCTTTGGTGGTTCTGCATTTGTCAACGAGATATTGATAGTAGTGATGTGGTGTGATTGGTCCTCAGGTGCCTCCAACCAGTGTGACTGGTCAGTACAAGCTCAGGGTGGAAGGGCTCTACGACAGCCTCTTCGGTGGCTCTGCGTTTGTCAACGAGACCAAGCTCACTTTCTCCCAGAGATCCATGACCATTTTCATCCAAACTGACAAACCAGTCTACATGCAGGGCCAAACTGGTTAGTGGCCTGCTCAACTATTATAACAAACGTACAGTTAGAGGGTAGTTCATATTCTATTAAATTCACAATTTTAAATGATTTAAAATTGTGTAAAAACAAAAAAATATTCTTTTTAATTACCAAAATAACTTTTCAAACCCTGAATACAGTATAATTTTTGTGGAACCTGGTTCAGATTGAGAAAAATGTGGATTTCCAAGGTAGGCCTAATAACCAGCAGTGTGGAGACAAAAAACATCAGAATTCATGTTCCTACTTCATGTACTGATAACGATTAACACTAATTAATCAATAATATTATAATACCAATAATATTTATTACTTTATCTGGTTTTTACGATTTGAGCCCATATCGTGGCTTCGACCACAATATGGGTGCAATTTCAATTGAGATCGATCAATCTTATTCTCATTTCAGAGGTATGGAACAAATGTATGATTGATATGAAATATTTTGATTTCAGTCCGATTCCGAGCAATACCCATCAACACTGAGCTGAAGGCTTTTCAAGGACCTGTAGATGTTTATATGCTGGACCCTAACAGGCACATCATGAGACGATGGCTTTCCAGACAGGTAACTTTGATGACTAAAACAATTATAGTGCCTGTAGTTGAATTATAGTTTGTATTTTACTTATGTGTTTTAAAAGTATTCACTTTGCATTGAGATCTGACTATTTTCATCCATTTAGGAAGACACACGAGTCTGAGTCGATGCCACTCCTAGTGGACTGAATGCCGACTCAACACAGACGTTGAGTCGTAGTAATTGATGTACTTACAAAATTTTCCAACTGATAGTGTTACTGTGCTCTTTGGGAATGTCTGAAGTGGCAAATAATATATTGTTTGGTCTGTTGGTTAATTTTTTGTCTTATTATATATATTATTTTCTATTTCAATTTTTGTAAAATTTCATCTGTTCGTTGTGACGTTTGGCAGCATTCGTGTTTTGATTATATTTATTTTTACAGACATAAGGGTAAATTGTCATTTCCACATAAAAATTAATTTTCAGAAAATATATCTACTGTTTTGATGTTTTATAAACTCCAGTAATTTTATGTTTTTCTTAAAGAAATTACAAAAGGGGAAAAATTGTATGATTATTGCTAATAATAATTAATTGTTTTACAAAGGTTTTATTAATTTCCTGCAAAACGGCTGAATTTAATTGCCTTTTGAAGGGCTGTTCAAAATCTAGTACAGAAGAACCCCAGGTACCCGAAATAAAAGGGGGAGATCCATTTTGGATAACCAGTTTTTTTGTTAAATCGTCATATGCTAAAGATAGCCTACAAATTTGCTGCTGTAATGGCAAACAGTTACACTACTACAACACCTTAGCAGCTCTATTGTGACAGTGACTGAGGAAGAGGGATGGGGAAAATTGCAGGTAGGTAACTGGAAGGGCGGGGTGGTGAAGGTGAATCATGTCAAACGTCTCTTGCATCACGTACGCATTCTTTCTGGAGAAATAGGCCCGCTGTACCAGCTCGCTATTCACATTTTACATACTTACTTGGTTAACCCAGGTTTTGGTTAACTGGGGTGTTTGTATACTGCTCCCTTAATGGGTTGATGTAGTTAGCATACAGATCACGATAGGGTAAATAATGTATCATAACATAATACTATTATATTCTCAATAGGGATGGGTTGATACCAGTTTTTTTCGATTACGATTCCAATACCGGTTCTTTTAAATTGATTCTGATTCCAGGCATTTGTTGTCCCACTTTAAACGAATGCAGAGCTTTCAAATTAAGTATGTTTAATAAGGGGTGTGCAATTTTGAGATCAATCCAAGTAAAGCATTTTGTAAAATGTTCGAGTTCAAGCCAAGCTTTTTTCAAATCATCAATAAACTCTTCTCCTCAAAAACTTAAAATATGAATAAGTAGTCAATCAATAAGAAGCTTATTTTTATTTTTTTTTATATACAGCCTTAAGTATTCCAGTAGTCATAAAAATTCTTAGATTAGTCAACAGATCAATAATAGATCTCTGGAGGAAAAATTTAAGGTTATTTTTTAAGTAAAAAATTAATGATGAATTATTATTGGATAATTAATCAAAACCTTAATAGACAGAACAACAAAATTTAAATTCATATAAGTTATTGTGAGTTTTAAAAGGTCAAGTATCCAGATCCACTCAGTGTGAAATCAACAAAATCCTTATAATTCATCGGTAAATTAAATTAGGAGGCTGGAATAAAAAATATATAAACCAATGGACAAACTTATGAACCATCGATTTATTTACCGAATTTATTTTAATTTCGAATTTTCAGATCAACTTTCTTTTTATTGTTTCAATTAAAGTTGCAAAAGCCAAAAAAAACTACAAATCCACGATCAGACGGTGGCAGACAACATGGGCAACAAAAGTGTTTTGATATACTATTATACCTGCGAAATGATGGTACCGGCTTGTAAACTATAGTATTCGGAATATTGTAACTTACTGGTGATGGAACATGCTTTTTATTAAACTCTCAGTGTTTTGAAACACCCATCATATTAGCAAATTCAACAGTGGAACTACAAAGATGGCACAATGTCGTGTATTTGGTATCCCTAGTATCATATTCATATTACTCAAAACCGGTGAGTTTGTGAATCTGATTCAGAAAAGTAGTCCGTTGTATCATAAATTATTTGGATGAAAAACAGAAGTATAATAAGGCCTATTATCTCTTTACAACAAATTCCGTTACAACGATTAATTATTCTACAAAATGAATATATTATCGAATTTCAAATCTTTGTTTTAAATTTTTATGGCTGAAAAAGATTATTTTGCGGAACAATTAACAGTATTCCGATAATCAATGACGATATGGTTTGTATTTCAAAATTCAATATCGTATTGAAGTAAAGTAAACCCTCTCATATCCGTATCTCTCATATCCGTACGTGATTTTAAAAGAATGCAAAAATTTAAAATTACTTGAGGAGTTCAATGTTTGTTAAACCAGTAGTCGTGAACAATGTTTGTAGGCCGGTTAGTAGCCGATCGCCGAACGCGGGGTTGAAGCCTTGTGGACAGCGGTAATGTTCAAAAGTGGAATGGGGAAATGATGAGTCACCCTAGTCCCGAGTGCCTGAGTCTCTAGCGCTACTGTCTGTATTCTGTGCTATCTGGTGCAAGGTCACTGACTTACGAAACAATAAACCTCCCCACCCCTCCTGTCCGTACCCACCCCAATAGCCAAACCACCGCATCACGCGTACTGTAGTGAAAACACCTGCCGTAGTCAGTGTCGCCTTTGTTTTGCTTCAGTTACCTTGTCTTTCTTGTAACGGTTCATTTTAGTTTCGGGTAGGAATAAGTTATTATGGCCGGAAAAAGAAAAAGGGTTGTCATTACGATGGAGGAAAATTTGTATTACTCTAGTACTGTACCACTTTGTACTGCATTACATGATTTTTTGAGTTTTGAAATCATTAAAGTGGTTTTATTCTTTAATATCTGGATGTCCGGATATGAGAGGGTTTACTGTATATCAGTAACTTAAATAATTATGTTGCAACCTTGGACCGACCAATAAAATTCTTCCATAATCTTCAAAAGTTTACGAATAACGTCATCTCTGAGCATCGCTGGAATAATTGAGATAAGAATCAATGTTTCGAATTTACTCAACCCTATTTGTCAACATTGATACTTAATTGATAGATTGAATGCACTTATACTTGTATTTGATTCTGTATATAAATTTGTTGAAATATTCAATTATGATTAATAATATGATGCTCACTTACTTTTTATTGTAGAATTGGAATTGGAATGTCCTAACTAATAAGATGTGATAATGGCGCAAATAATTCCTGTCTTAACCCTCCAACGGTTCACTATTTGACCCCTTGAGGTTCACCTCATTTTAGCGTTTTTGCAGGCTTTTACTAAAAATTTCACATAAAATAGTAAAAATATAGTAACTATAACATATTTTACACCATTTTAATCTACATTAAATTATCTATAAGATAATAGTAACATGTTTTATTTTTATCTTGGTTTTGATGGGTGTATCCAACTGAAATTGATAAAAAAAATTTTTCAAAAGATTTTTCAAAGTTTGCTCCCCATAAAACACAGCAAATAAATACCAGTCAAAAATTGAATATAGCCAAGTTTTTCAAAATTTAATAAGTAAAATAAAAATACATAGTTTTATACACTTAAGTCACTGCTATCAATTTTAAAATGGTGAAATTAACATCAGAACACTAAACAAACGCGACGAGAACGTGTAACGCCACCATTGTAAACAAAGCGATATAACCGCGCAACTGAAGACCTATGTTTGAACTAACATCAAATTCTGACGCATAGAGTAAGCAAAACGAAACATACCTCGGCGGAAAGCGTATGATCTGTAGAAAACAAGGATACTATATTCAATGTAGTTTTAACCGAAAATGTATTCACACCATTGCTTTTTGTAAAAGCTTACCTATCGTCGATTGATCGACGTTGAACCTTCGACGACCGGCGGTGGCGTCGATTAGTCGACGGTAAAACCGTTGGAGGGTGTTATAGTGCTGAAATATTTGTTTTGTTATGTAACTGTCAGTGTTTTTTTCTTTACTTTCTCAATCAGCTGTTATTGATATTTTTTATTTTCTACAGTTGTGGAAGTTATGTTTTTGTTTTGTTTGCTAATTTTGAATTGAGCAATTAAAGAGAATAAGTATGAATTTTTAAACTTGATTTTCTTTAGTTAATATTTATTAATAGTTTTAACAGTGGCGACGAGGAAAAAGGATAGTAGTCATGCCAAAGAATAAGAACAAAAACTATGAAGACACTGAAACAAGCAAGGTAATATCTAATGTAAGTTCAAAACAATGTGGCAACATTACTTTCGATAAATATGACAAAGAAGTTGAAAATTGGAGTTGCTTCATTGACAGATTAGAAAACTATTTTGACTTGATTGCTGTTTCAAATGATGATAAAAGGAAAGCCCAGATTCTAGTGCAATGTATGGGAATAAGATTATTTCAAGAAGTAACTGACTACTTAAATCCAAGAAAGCCTAGGTCACTAAGTTACGAGGAATTGATTGAAGCTATTGAACACATTGTTGATCCTAGGCCTAGTCAAATTGTAGAACAGCATAATTTCACATTACGCAAGCAATTAGAAGGTGAAAGTATCAGGCAGTATGTTAGTGAACTTAAAAAGATGGCAAATTATTGTAAGTTTCAGTGCATTAAATGTCAGGCCTCAACAATGGAAGCTCATGTACGCCAACAGTTCATCACTGGAATAAGGGATTTCAATATTTTGCAAAAGCTACTACAAAGTCATGAAAACATGTCACTTAAGGATTGTATTACAATGGCAGAAGCGATTGAAAAATCTACAAACGAGTCACGCACGATGCTAAGCAAAAGTCCAGAAGGAGTACTAAGTGTTGAGCGGAGATCAAAAGGGAGCCGCAGGTGCTATCGCTGTGACTCTGACACACACTTAGCTAACACCTGCCGTTACAAGACGTCTAAATGTGAGATATGCGAGAAGGTAGGAGATATCAAGAGGGCTTGTAGATCACGTCAAAACCAGGTGGTCATTGATGAAACTCCAGAGTCAGGTGAGCAGTTCAACGATGAACTTGTTAATGTAAATCAGATTATTTTGCCGGAAGTTACTAAGAAACCTGAGAAAATTCTAGTTATGTGTTCCTTAGATGGTTGCCCAATAACATTTGAATATGATACGGGGGCGGCAGTAACGACCATATCTTTAAATTTGTTTAGGAAGCTGTACCTGAACAAAAGTATTAATGAAACTAAATTGAAACTTGCCACATATACTGGGGAGTTGATAAAACCTGTCGGCTATGCAACAGTAAATATTGAATATGAAAACGTTAAGTTAACTGGTAATATCTACATTATTGATGGGCCTGTACATCCAATAATGGGACGTGAGTGGATGAAGTTAGATGACAAATTGAAAAAAATCAACATTTCACATATTAGAGTTAGTGATGAAGTTAGGTCTAGAATGATTACTAAACTAGAAAATGAATTTTCTGATATTTTTGCAAGTAATTTGGGAAAATTTCCAGGCTTTAAAGGGCACTTACAACTTAAACAAGATGCTAGACCAATATTCAAGCCAGCACGTAATCTTCCACTGGCCATAAAAGAAAAAGTTGAGTCAGAAATAGATAAACTTGAACGAGATGGAGTTATAACAAAAATCAGTTACTCAGACTGGGGAACACCTGTGGTTCCGATCATAAAACCTGGTGGAGCGATTAGATTATGTGCTGATTATAAGGTTACTGTGAATAATATGACTCAAGACTTAAGCTATCCTATACCAAGGCAAGAAGACATATTTGTAAAAATGACAAATGGTGCTATTTTTACTACTCTTGACATTAAAAAAGCATACCTTCATATTGAAATGGATGAGGAAAGTTCTAAGATTCAAGCCATATCTACAACAAAGGGTGTTTATAAAGTGAATCGCTTGATGTTTGGAATAAAGGTGGCACCAGCGATCTGGCAAAGGGTGATGACAGAAACACTAGAAGGAATACCTGGTGTAGCAGTTTTCTATGACGATATAATTATTCAAGGGCGAGACATTGAAGAAAATATGCAAAGAGTGACACAAGTTATGGAGAGGCTGAAAGAAAAAAATCTCCGTTTGAATAAGGATAAATGTAAATTTTTCCAAGAAGAGGTAGTGTACCTGGGCCACAAGATATCAAACAAAGGGATTACTAAGTGTGAAGAAAAGGTTAGGGCTATAGTAGAGGCTCCTCAACCAAAGAATGTGACAGAACTAAAAAGTTGGCTAGGTTTGGTAAATTATTATGGAAAATTTGTCCCCAACTTGGCCAGTAAACTGGCACCTTTGCATAAGTTATTAATGAAAAATATACGGTTTATTTGGTCATCAGAAGCTGAGAAAAGCTTCCAGAAAGTGAAGGAAGACATGACATCTGACAAAATTTTGAAAACATATGATGAAAAATTACCATTGATATTGGCAACTGATGCGAGTCCCTATGGCCTAGGAGCTGTTTTATCTCACAGACTACCAAATGGAGATGAAAGACCTATTGCCTACGCCTCTAGATCTTTAACATCAGCGGAGAAGAATTACAGTCAGATTGATAAAGAGGCTACGGCAATTTACTGGGCAGTACACAAGTTTTTCAACTTTTGTTATGGCAGACGGTTTATACTTGTTACAGACCATAAACCACTCGTAGCAATTTTTGGGAGTAATTCAAACCTTCCTACTCTAGCAGCGCATAGATTGTTGCGATACGCAGTGTTTCTCCAAGGGTTTGATTATGACATTGAGTATCGATCAACAAAGGAACACAGTAATGCTGATGCTCTATCAAGACTTCCTTTAGAAGAAAATTGTTCAGAAGTATCCGATGAAAGTGCTTTATATCAAGTAGAACAGTTAAAACATTTAGCAATTACTAATGAAAAAATTAGTCATGAAACAAAACAAGATGAAGTTCTAAAACTTGTTTTATTTGATTTGATGAAAGGAAATGACGTTAGTGTCAATGGATTTAAAAATATGCAAGCCGAGCTGACAATTCACAATGGATGTATATTTAGAGGTTCCCGAGTAGTAATACCAACATCTCTTCAAAGTGAAATCTTACAAGAACTGCACTCTGCTCATATCGGGATAACCAAAATGAAGATGTTAGCAAGAAATTTTGTGTGGTGGCCGGCAATCGATAAAAGTATTGAAGAGTTGTGTGCCTCCTGTGAAACATGTGTGCAGTACAATAAGGCACCTGCCAAGACTGTTGATCATCCATGGGAGGAGGCGCAGGATCCGTGGACAAGAATCCACATTGACTATGCAGGTCCATTTATGAACAATTATTTTTTTTATCGTAGTTGACTCTTTTAGCAAATGGTTAGAGGTTGTTCCTGTAAAAACAATTTCCTTACAGAAGACAATTGAGATGTTACGAGAAATGTTTGCACGTTTTGGAATACCCTGCACTGTCGTCTCTGACAATGCATCGGTTTTCAAATCAAAAGAGTTTTTTGAATTTATGAACCTTAATAATGTTAGTTTCAGAACCATAGCTCCATACCACCCGTCCTCAAATGGCCAAGCAGAACGTTATGTTCAATCAGTGAAGACCAGTTTGAAAAAGTTGGCGCATGATGAAGGAAATTTAAACAAGAAACTTTGTCAATTCTTACTGGCATATCGAAGAGCGCCCCACGCTACAACAGGAGTGTCTCCTTCAGAGCTAATGATGGGACGACGTGTTAGATCTCTGATAGACTTGGTTAAGCCAGTTCAAAACCAAAATCACAGCAACAGTAATTCAAGAAGGAACTTTGGTGAAGGAGACAAGGTATTGATAAGGAATTACAGCAACAGAGGCATCCGCTGGATCAAAGGTATCATCATGAAGAGACTGGGAAACGTGTTATATCTGGTTAAATGTGATGATGGAATCCATAAACGGCACGTTGACCAAATCAAACTGACTGTGGCGTGCAGACCTGTTTCAAAATAAGGAGGGAGGACTGTTATAGTGCTGAAATATTTGTTTTGTTATGTAACTGTCAGTGTTTTTTTTCTTTACTTTCTCAATCAGCTGTTATTGATATTTTTTATTTTCTACAGTTGTGGAAGTTATGTTTTTGTTTTGTTTGCTAATTTTGAATTGAGCAATTAAAGAGAATAAGTATGAATTTTTAAACTTGATTTTCTTTAGTTAATATTTATTAATAGTTTTAACAGAGGGTTAAAGCAATCATTCCATTTATAATATTATGTTTTCCGAAACTGAAATATAAATTGTGTCCTGATAGTTTACAGTTTAACTTTTATTTGTCCTGCACACACTTAGAATACCTAAACCTAACTTTGATGACCAGAGCCAGAGGTCCAAGAGAGAGAGAGAGAGAGAGTGAGAGGGGGGGAGGGGGTTTGCCTAAGACTATTAGACTAAGAGCTGAGTTAGCCTGACTCACTGTAAAGATATATTCCTAAGAACACGCCATTCACTGCATTTTGTGATAACTATGTTTGTTTTCAGTCAAATTTGGGCTCAGTGAGTCTGGATTATCAGCTCTCTGACCAGCCAGTCTTTGGTAACTGGACCATCCAAGTTGTTGCCCAGAATCAGGTGGAGGAGTATACTTTCTTGGTGGAGGAGTATTACCAGACAAGATTTGAGGTAAAACGGGGTTACGAACTGACAATTTTCATTGTGGTTTTCTTATTATGTTGTTGAAAAGACATGTAGCGACAGTACAGTAGACTGCCAATTATCAGCAAGCAAATTAACTGCGATCCGCGATTGTAAAAAAAATTAGCAAGCGAAGTTTAATGCATAATTCTCCTCGCCCCAGCATATTATAGCTACTGCCTGCGACACATTTGGCCTAGGGCAAGCGATCGTATGTAACTGTCCGTCATGCAAAGGGACTATTGGACTTCTTGGAAGAGGAAGATAACACTTTGACTTTGCTGTGCGATTTCATGGTACGGTACTTTAACCATTGTTATAAAAGCAAGGGTGTTCTCACTTAAAACTTGATTCACTCCTGTAATTAACCCCTGTAATTAATCATGTATGTTAATCCTATCACTATCCCCTCTTATGACTGCTTACAAAAACAAGGGAAAACCATATTTCCCTGCTTATAGGCAGTGTT
The DNA here is from genome assembly GCA_023375725.1 of Nephotettix cincticeps. Classification (NCBI taxonomy): domain Eukaryota; kingdom Metazoa; phylum Arthropoda; class Insecta; order Hemiptera; family Cicadellidae; genus Nephotettix; species Nephotettix cincticeps. The sequence continues at coordinate 85,621,378 of CM041786.1, read as the reverse complement.
GAGCTTGCTAAGTATGCATTTTGTAATACAAACCAAAACTTAATTTCAGAAATAGGGGCTTTTGATTTGAATAATCAAAAATAAATTTGATCAGAATGTTTTTGTGGACCCCCTTGAACCACATTTTGAGAAACTCTGTTACAAAGAAGCAAATGCTTAGAAACAAAAATCAACAATAGACTTTCCCTCAAAGCCGCAACAGTAGGCTTGTAATACAGTGCATTTGGCTCACGTAGTGGACTGTTTTTACCAATGTGATAATAATGTCTACAAAATGTTGTGTTTATTAAAACGTAAACTTGTTCTTTAAGTCTTTCATATTATTATATCTAAACATTCAGTAAAGTTTTCAAGGACTTATTTTGCTTCACACTTTTTTGTTTTTCACTATTTCCAGCGTATTTTAGGCTAGGTTTGATTTATACACGATCGCACGGCCACACATAACCCTGGATAATCGTGAGTCTACAGTCTCTATAAACTGGTGTATGTAAACTGGAACAATTTTCATGTCTAGACTACAGAAACATTAAAATCATAAATCTCCTCAAAAATAGTAAATGAAACTTGGATGATTTGTGGTTAATTCAAACAAAATTGTGTTGAGCCCAGAATTCCAAATTCTTAGTCTGTGCGAAATTTATCTGTATTATTTTACATAATTTTTTTCTTTTTAAAGTTTTTTACATAAGGTTTTGGTTTTTAAACAATTAATTTTTTGGTTTAATCTCCTTTAATCAGTATTTTTGATCATCTGTCTCATATAGTCTTGATATAGAAATACCAAGAATATCATGAATTAATGAAACATCATATGAAACTGAACTGCACATTGAAATCAAAGTGTGATGAGTAAAGGTGGTTTTGTGTGTATTTAATTTGATAAGTTCTGTGGATTTTAATGTTTCTCTTTTATATCAACACTATTTCTTTTGTTAGATCACATTTCTCTGATAAACCAATTACTGCCCTGAAATTTAAAATACACTTCATAAGTAAATTTTTAATATTCAAACAATTATACAAGTGCTCTATTTTTTTAACTTTAAATGATAGGGGTAGAAGCTGGAGTTTTCCCATATTATACTATAGGTTTTAGTTAGTGGTTTTCAACTACTGGACTCATATTTAGGTGAATGTGACAATGCCGGCTTTCTTCTTCATTGCGGACCGCTACCTAAGTGGTACCGTGATGGCCAATTACACCAGTGGAGCCCCGGTACAGGGTAACCTTACACTCAAGGCTACCATACGTCCTATTCGCGACCAGGGGTACCGCCACGTCGACGCACCCAGGGAAGATATCGTCAGATACTTCAACTTTGTAAGTACACTGGCTGTTTCTATTGCCTTCTAAGATGTTTGTTTTCAAGTGAAGAAAACAGCAGCTCTGGTTTGTAAAATAGTAAAATTATTAATAGAAAAATGGTAGGATGGTGTTTTTACTTTTCCATTTTTACTGTTATGTGTTACTTTTATTAATTATGCTTGTTCATTTTACGTTTTTTATATCATGATTTAAGCTTAGTTCTTAAATTTTTATGTGAGAGATATTGTTCTTATAATTACTTTTCAAATTTTAAGTAGAATGATGAATTTATTGATGGTTTTGAGTTTTATTTGTAGAATCAGTTCTTTATTCAGTTGATATGGCATATATTTGTTGGTATGTTTCTCTCATATTTAAATTGATTGCCAGTTTAAGTTTTATTGTTGCCTGTCTTAGTGTCATGTATGTTGTGTGTCTTGCTAGGATGAATCTTTTCCATTCTGGTTCCCTGCTCCCTCATACAGTAGCAGAGTTGTGCCTCACCTCAAATATGTAAGTATTACTAACCTTCTGTTATTTTCAGGTGTTAATAAATTATACCCATTGCAACTTAGGGAAATTTTTGATTGAAACCTCACCATATGGTTACTTTTAAAACTACGTCAGGAATACAATATTACTTAAATTTTAGTCATTCGAATTGTAAACAAGGCTAAAATTATTAGAAACTAAATACTTTGCTGTTAAAATTTTCATTTTTAAGTGTAATTTTTTTCTATTAAGTGAAACCAAATAATGTATTAACCTTTTGTGGTCTAATGGCAAGCAAACTCAGTGCGACATCTTGTTTTTGCCGTTCCGATCCGACTGCAAACTGAGTCCGACAACTGTTTTAAAGCGATACATCACAATAAACTCGTTTTAAATATTTTCCATTTTAATCATTTTTTAAACCGTAAGAAAATCTTCCTCCTCAAAATTATCTTAAAGTATCTTAAAAGTACTTTAAAAATTTAATGTAAGAATAAGTTTAGTTTGTCAATACCAATAATATAGTGATTTACTATTCAACAGGGAGCTTATTTGTTATATATGCAGCCAGAAGTATTTCAGTTGTCACAATAATCCTTAGATCAATGAATAGATAAAGGTTAGGCTAATTTGCCCACAAATTAAATTAGCAGACTGAAAACTCAATTATAACCCAATAGAAAAATTTATAAATGGTAGATCAATTTGATTTAGTGAAGAATTACCATATTAAATTTATTTTTTTATTTTGTGTTAATTAAAGTAGCTAAAGACAAAGAAACTACAAATCTACAATCGTCGGCAGCAGACAACATCGGCAACAAGTGCTCCCAGGTACGGCGCTACAATAATTATACCTGCAAAATTAAAACACCTGTAAAATTAGCAAATTCAACAATGAAACGACGGAAATGGCTAAATGTTGTGTATTTTTCATCCCTGTATGCTGTTTCTCAAAACCGGCATGTTTGTGAATAAAATTCAGAAGAATAATCTGTATATCAGAATAATCGTAACTGTTGATGAACAAAAGAACTATTATATTATTTTTAACCACAAATCCTGCTACATAAATTAATTATCACGGAAAATGAATATGCTTAGCTATTAAATTGCAGATACGGTATACGTTTTAAGGTTGTTGATGCCGTAAACATTTTTTTTAGGAATAATAACTAACTTTATATAGTGACAGAATGCTTCGTATTTTGAAAGTCTTGTTACAATTCCGTGTGAGAGCTGGATATCCGATTGCAAACATCTTTGAAAAGAAATATTGGTTTTTATTTACGCAGCTACGATAATAAACTGGAAGTGCACGATAATTTTGAGTCAGCAGGGCGATGGTTGGTTACCTGATCTGATTTTCATCTAAACAATGAGAACTGTCTCTTATTACGGACATTGCGACGAGGAAAATAACCATAATTCTTTCTGAACCCATAACATCTGCTGGTTTAAAAACAAACCTTTGATTAAAACAGAATAATTTAAAATTTACGGCAAAAATTAAGTGTTGTTTCATCCTTGCATTAAAAGCTTGGCTCGAACTTCGAGCCTAGTTCAAAATCCATTCAGCTGAGCCGAGCTTTAAAAAGCCTTAGCACACTCCCAGTAATTACTAGAGGTGTGCGGATAGTGAATTTTTTTTCAGATCGGATAGCTCAAGTTCGGATCGGATAATTTCCGGATTCGGATACTCACAATAACACAGTGGAATCATACTTATCTATATAAATAAGATTGCTCAGAATCATTAATTTTTTAGTTACATTTACTTTTCGTGCGTTAGAGAAGCCGAAACCAGTCTTATCTCAATTTTTGTCTGTTTGTCTGTGACGCTCCAGGAGACATTTTATGCCGTCTTCTCCGAAAAAACGGAAGAACTGATTACAATGAATCTTATTTCATGTATTCTCTACATTCCAGAGAAGGTTTATAAATGCTTGAAATCGCCCGCCTCCCCTTGAAAAGTAAATAACAAACATTTAAACACCCACTTTTAGGCGATATTACTCGCATTTTGATTCAGTTTTCAATGAATAACATACTGATAATAGTTAGCTGTCTTTGTAGTTAGAAGATTTAATAAGAATAAAAACAATCAGCTGTCAAATCAATATTAGTTACTTTAAATTGGTCATTGATTTTAAACCCATTTCGAAATCATACTATCTTAAAACATTATTTTAACGTATAACTAATAATAATAATTGGATAAATGTTCTAATCTATTTAATTGTAAAATAATGCTAAATAATAAATCTGGATATCGATTTATTTTCTTTGTATTGATTTGTTTAGGATTTTAGGTTTACATTTTGGTGTGATGATCTTTCTTCATTAAACTGAATCCTATAACGGGCTTACTGCTAGTCTAAGAATAAATGAAAAAAATTTATACAATGTTATCAAAGTTTATGATCTATGCATATTGGACATAAAATATCATAAATTCGATATTTTGAAAAGTAACATTTTTTAATATTATTCATGGAATGAAATCAACAGAAACGTTATAATTCGCCAATAAATTACATAAACAGTTCTTAAAAGTTAGTTATATAAAACCATGCATAGATTGATAAATAATAGTTCTCAATTTTATTTCATGATTCAACTACTGTATTTTATTTATTAAAATGATAAAAACGAATCGCCATAAACAAAGAACCAAGATTTGACAAACGACGTCGGCTCGTTGCCATCGGCTATCTGCGTATCGGCATCGGTAAGGATATGCAATATTTTTGTACCGGTGACAGTCACCGTTATGGTTATATCTGTGACAAGGAACTAGAAAAAGCAGTGACAGCGCTGGCGCTGACTACTGGACAACGGGAACGGACTCTGCGCTGGAGCAGACTTGGAGTATCGTGCAGAATGATATTTAAACCCGTGAAATTTTGGTACCTTGTCGTAATATAGTTAATTATTCATCTTAAAATTATCTAAAATGTTCCATTTAAAAACTAATATCGTGTAAAATCATTCAACAAAGAGAAAATGTAGAATGAATACGGGTGGAAAATTTGTTGGTTATGTAAACACTGAAAGACGAAATAGGCCAAATGTAAATTTGACAACACTTTATCGTATTGCTCAAACCCGGAGAACTCGAGAATGCGATAACAAAAAATACAAGATACAAGATACAAAATGCCTTTATTCAGTTATATACATAGTATACATGAATGGTGTAACTTTTACAAATTTTTCAAGTTGTACTTAAGAAGCTAACAGAGCAGACTGACTACATTATATTTACAAAAAAGTCAAGAAGGATAGAAAATGAAAAAGCAAAAAAAAACGGTCTACAAAAGAGTTGAGGTTAGTGATAAAATTCATTAAATGAATATAAAGGTTTACTAATCAAAAACTGTTTAAGCTTATTTTTAAAAACGCAAAAATTATCTATTGATTTTATGTCAGGAGGAAGACGGTTGAAGAATCTAATGCCAGCATATGAAGGTTTTTTTTATAAAATCTTAAGATTATGACGGTTGAAAGGAAAATTAGAATTGTTTCTTGTGTTGTAATTGTGATTTTGGCCTAAAGTAGGTAGATGTAATGAATTATTTTTCATGAACAAAACTAACTCAAAGATATACAGGCCATAAACAGTCAAGAAACCTAGCTCCACAAAACGCTGTCTAACAGTCTCATCCCAATTTAGCCCCAAAATAATTCGTATTGCTTTTTTTGAAAAATAAGTATTTTATTTAAGTTTAAAATTGAAGTGCTTCCATATAAACTTATACCAAAAATGATATGTGATTGAATAAGTGCAAAATAAATATTTCTAAGAGTTGACAAGTCAGTGTAATTAGACATTTTCTTTAATGCAAATAACCCAGATGCTAATTTTTTTGTAATGTGTAAAACATGACTGTCCCAATTTAAATGTATATCAATGATTAAACCCAGAAATTTGGACTCCTCCACTTCCTCTATGAAGTGATTATTTAAGAAAATATTTAATTGATCAGGAGATCTGCTTTTTGAAGTGGAAAAAATTGTAAATTTAGTTTTGGAAGGATTAAGTAGCAAACCCCTATCATTCAATACTTGTTCTAATACAGAAAGATGACTACAAGCTTTAGCCTCTACATCACAAAAAGATTTTTCCAGTGATTTTTAGATTGATATCATCGGCATACAATGTTATTTTATCAAATTCCGTCGTAGAAGGTAAACCCTTTAGATAGCAGAGGAACAGTAACGGTCCTAAAATGGATCCCTGAGGGACTCCATATTTTATATCCCTTAAATTAGAATTATAATTTATTAACTGGTTATGATTATTTAGGTAAGTAATTTCCACATACTGTTTTCTGTTTTCCAAATGCGAATTAAACCATGAGAGAGCTCTATTTTTCACCCCTAATTTTTCAATTATAGAAAGAAGTTTGGAGTGTGATACACTGTCAAATGCTTTACTTAGATCCATAAATAAACCAACCGTCCTCTCTCCCGCATCAACAGAATCTATGACAGATTCAATGAATTCAGTGCTAGCGCTTATTACTGATCTCCCACATCTAAAGCCATGCTGGTCTTTATCAAGTAAACTGTTATTTTCTAAGAAGGTTAAAGTTGATTAGCCATGATACGTTCAAAAATTTTTGAAAATATAGGTAGAAGAGAAAGGGGCGATAGTTGGATACATCTTGACTATCATTTGATTTAAGAAGTTTAATTTTTGCAGTTTTTAATTTATCAGGGAAAATACATGAAATTATTGAAGCGTTAAACACATGACATAATGGTTTTATCAGTTCAGATTTAGAAAGTTTAATGATGGTCATGGGAACATCATCATACCCTGTAGAAAACTTATTATCAAATGACATTATAACTTTTTCTAATTGCTGATCATCAATGGTTTTTGGAATGAATGATTTTTCTGTGAAATCAGGCAAATCCATGTCATATGAAAAAGTCTTAAGGTTAGGTGTAATTTTTGAATCAATTAGATCAGCATAGTGATTATTAAAAATATTACTAACGACTATGGGATCATTTATTTCAGAACCTTCAGAACAAAGACTTATGTTTTTATGCTTTTTCGTCTTACCACTATTCACCTCACGGCCGATAATTTTCCAAGTAGTCTGACATACATTAGATGAATTATCTATTAATTGAGAGTAATATTTATTTTTTGTTTCTTATACTTTACAAAAATACTCTTTCCGTTTTGTTTTTATCAAGCTTTTTATCTTTAAATCTGGAACGTCTCTACTAAATTTTGTTAAATCTCTAATATCGTCTTTTAAACAATGCAAATCAGCTGAAATCCATTTACATCCACTTTGGCTAGCAGCTCTACATTTTAATTTAGGAAAACATGAATCAAAATAAAAAAGGAATGTTTCAAAAAAAAAAAAAAAAAAAAAAAAATAAAAAAAAAAAAAAATATATCAAACTTATACTCTACATGTGCACAGTAGACATTAAGCCAATCTTCCTTTGACAGCATATCTAAAAATATTTTTTTGTTATTTTTAGTACACCGTCTTCTGTGACAAGTAATATTTAGATTTAGATTTTTGCTATTGTTATGAAAATTATCTATGTTTAAATAAAGAACTTGAGCATCGTGGTCAGACAAACAAGATACAATGCGAAGGCATTGTATCTTGTTTGTTTAGTTTTATTCAGGGGGACATTAGTAAAAAAATTGTCTAAACACGTGGCTGTAGTCTCACATATTCTGGTTGGAAAATTGACTAAATATCTCATCCCGTGGCTTTTTAACATGTTACTTAATTCAATTTGTTCCCTAGAATTAATAAAAACATTAATATTAATATCTCCTGCTATTATTATAAATTTAAATTTTTTATACAACAAATCAATTAAAATATTTAACCTATCTAGAAATATATAAGGATCAGAGCTTGGCGAGCCATATACTCCTAAAACTATAAAATTAAAATTAGAACACTGATATTTAACCGCACAGAACTCAAAAACTTTTTCCTCGGCTAATTGAACCTCCACAGGCAAAACCACCCCCTACTCCAAGAGAGTTCCTCCTTACTGAGGATCATTACTCCGCCCTTAGGGAATGATTCCCTACAATAAAAAGCATTAACAATATAGCCTTCAATATTGAGGCATTTTACCTCATGTGTTTCTATATTGTGTTCTGTAAGAACTATAACATTAGGATTAATTTCAGCTAAAACAATTTCTAATGACTCAATTCTTGGGATCAAATTTTGAATATTTTGGTGAAAAACAGAAAAATCCTTACAATTGGGTATTGAACCAATGGTTTTTAATGAAGTAGAAGATTGATATTGAAATTGTGAGATGTTTAATTTGGATCGGTCAGATAGTTCACCAGCAAGTTTAAAGAGGCATGTGGATCATCCCGTGAAGCCTCAACCGGCCACCGCCCCACATGATAATTAACACCAGAAGAACTTTCACGTAACACCGGCTCGAGAGGCGAAGAGTGATGAGATGCTGCAGATATGCAAGAGAGGGGAGGGAAGTCATCAAGCCGCGCCAGAGAGTATGTAGGCCCTTGAGTCTCCGGAGGCATGTCTTCACCTTTTGCAGAGTCCACAGATGTTGGAACCTCAGAGGTGGATTGAGCCTCACTAACAGCAGCGGCAGCAATTGTGGTGTCATCAGATGCAAGAACAGTTGAATAGGCCTCGTCCAGAACAGTTTTCACAACTTTTATCACAGAACCAGATGCATGAGAAATGGCCAGTTGTAATTGTTTGAGGTATTCTGGATAGGTCAGACCATTTTTCAGCTGTCTACCAGGATTTTCGTCATATATGGCAATGAAAATATGTGCATTGGTAGCACGTTGAAATTCTACAATATTTTTGCTAAAAAGTTCAAGTGAAATCCTATCTCTGGTACAGCCCATTAGAGAACAGATTACCTTTGTGAATTTTTTTTCTTGGAAATCAAGCTGGAAATGTCTGAAGGCTGAATTATAATTTGAGACATTTGGTTTAAGAAAGAATTTTGGTTTTGTTTCAAACCACAGAGGCAACAGAGGCATGTTAACAGAACCCTGTTGCATTGAGGTTTTCGCGTGTGGAGGCTCTAAGCCTATTACGCTATGCCTTAGGCGAGGCACCTCATTCGATGGAGGGGGGTCGTTCGCCCCCTACCACCACGGATGTCCGCCATACCGGTTTCACCCGCCCAGTCGTTATCCAGCCTACCGACCAGTTGTGGCTATCGATGCCACCCCGACCGGTGTACATGCTCGCCGGCAAGCATCGCCCCCATGCCCCCCGATTTCACCGGTCAAGACCGGCTATCCGCCCTCGGCGGCCCAGAGACAAGAGACACCGTACCATAGGCAAACCTCACTCTGGAAGGGACAAGGGTTTGACTAGCGCATTTCAGCACCAACCACGGCCAAACTTATTTCTAAAAACCAAAGCCATGCCCTCCCCCATATGAAAATCTGCTGAGACACAATGTGCAAATGCAGCAGTTACATCAGTGGAAAACTGCTCAGTCAGGCCAACAATATCAGCATCAACAATGGTTATGAAAGAAGAATGAGGGCTGCTAACATTAAAGGAGATGTTAGAAGCTTTGTGATTAGCGGATACTTGCAAACTATTATTATTTGAAACAGTCCTGGATACCGAACAAGATGTTAAAGATTGAATTATAAGATTGGCGAGTTTTGATTTTCCATTTTTGTTCAGATGTAATCCATGTCTAGTAAAATGAAACCTCTTCAAATACTGTAGATTTATAAGGAAAACATTATTAATTCTATGTGTCAGTTCTGCAATATAGATATTTACAGCAATAAGTTCTTGATTACAGCGATGGTAGATGGGTAGATCATGTCTCTGTGGGATTGTGGTGATAAAAACTGTTCTCTCCTTACTCATTTGAATCAACTTGTCTTCCACCTTCATATACACTTCTTCAAGACTATCGTCTAAGCTGTTGCTTGTCCCACCTATAACAACCAGTGGGGTACTTTCCTTCTTTGGAACAGAGTCCAATACAGTGGAACGTGGATAATTCGAAAACTTCTTTAATTTGAAGTTTTGACTTGATCCCTAGAATTTTATATAAAAACAATGTTAAAATATCCTGGTTAATTTGAATATTTTTTTGGATAATTTGAATTTTTTGCAGCGTAAATCTATAAAGAGAACAAGTCATTGTGTGCGATTTTCCCGGAAACGACATTCGAGCTTCCTGTCCGTAGACTACAAATCAGTAATATTAAATGTTTGCTACATTAATTCTATAATTTAGATGGAACCTACGTTATGAAATAAATAAACAAACAAATAAGCACTAATAGTAATGAAGGAGCGATCTAGCCAGTTTGTCACGCAACGTAGTTGCGCTCTGCGTGGGTAGGAAGACCGTCTCATTTGATCTTAGTGCGACTAATAGTCACCGCAATTGGGAAGCACGCAGCGCAGTTAGCATAATCGCGGATGTAGGAAAACATAAATATGTAAGAACTTTGTTTGAGTTGAAGTTGTGTTCACATAATCTCTGTTGTTGTTAGTTCTATGGAGTATACAACTTCAAGTACCCTCTGAGCGAGCTGGAGAAGTACGTGCCCTCGCTTGACGGGATGGAGATCGTAGTCACGGCGACGGTGGGAGATCGGTTTCTGGACGAGGTCATCCAAGGCTACTCCATCGCCAGAGTGTTCAACAGCACAGTGAAGGTGCAGTTTATGGGCGGCACTCCTCAGGTCTTCAAACCCGCCATGCCCTTCACATGCTATGTGAGTCTATTGTGACATCTTCCTCATCATTGGCTGGGTGGTGTAGTGGTTATAATACCCGCCTTCAAAACTGAAGGTCTTTGGATCGAATCCCGCAAGGTTTGAATCTGGACCCAACAGCCATTTGTCATTGGTCTATAAATTAATAATGCTTCCTAACAACTGGTCGAAGTTAAGTAGTAACAAGACTGTTCCCTATCAAAACGTTAAAAAATGCCTCTGGAGTAGAAATAGACAAAATAACAAAAAAATCACCTGTAGAGCTGCACTAAATTTAGCCCTCACTTTAAGCTTTTATTAAGGAAACTGTAGGAAGTTTGATTCATTTTTGTTTTAAGTTGAAAGACATAATTGTTAAATTAATTAAAAAATAAGTATGTTTAGTCATGTAATATAGGTAAATTGTTAGGATTGGTATAGACTGACCCCACCAACATGAATAAAAAAGTTCTGCCTCTTAGGCCTATAGAAAATTTCAAGCACTGAATTTTTTTGCATTCTGAAAGAATGGTTTGATACTTATACAAATTTAGTTGGGTTTCCTAATTTTTGCATACTTTGTTACAGATCTCAGTATCATATCAGGATGGATCACCATTGGAAAAGAATAAATTGGACACAAGTAAAATGGAGATAGGTAAATAACATTACATTACCTTTCTGAAATGGTAACCTATCCAGATATTTTAAGGCAACTTATGAATGAGATATAACTGTAAGATGATTGTTGTGTCATCTTGTAGTCCTTACACTGACTAAGGCTGATATTTGTCATAGACAGGATCGTAATTAACAGCCCAACAGCATAGGCATCTAAGGTACATACAGTTTAAGGTAGGTCAATTTAATTATAAATAATCAAATGTTGGTACAATTGTACATTTACTTAATAATAACTAAATAAATTAAGTCTATTTATCATATTTATATTTTATTTATCCAAATAAGAAATACCTTTAAGTTCAAAAGGTAATTTATAAATATTTTATCCTTGAAAAAATTTAAATGATAAATTGAAAAAAAAAGAAAATAATTTAAAGATGTGCGGATATCCGAAAATTCAGTTCGGATTCGGATCGGATATCCGAAACTGATCCGAATGTATTTAAGATATCCGGTAATATCCGATAAATATCCGAACTTTCAGATAGACCGTATAAAATGAGCATTAAAACCGAAAGCAAAACTTTCCGTTTGAGAAGTCGGCAACGGAACATCTTTGATCGAACGAAAATGTTGAAGCAGATGATGAAATTACGCAATTCATATCCAATCAAAATGTAAGAATGTCATTGGGCGGTCCGAGGATGCGGTATGATTATTCGATTCTTCAACTACGCATTTAAGTAACCGTAAGTTCAACTCGATATTGCATTTTGAAATACAAAGCATAGCGTCATCGATAGTTGCACCGAATATCAGATTGCGTTTTGATATTGTTCCGTATAAAATTTCATTTCGGCTACGAAAAAACTTGAATTGTTGATTTAATGTTATTGGTAAGAAACCATCATAATAGGTCGTTTTGCGACGGGGTTTCCAGCAAAAATAATACTACTTCATTCTGATCGTCTATGTAGACGATCAATTGTTTAGTTATCGCATTCTCAACTACTCCGGGTTTGAGCAATACGATAAAGTGTTGCCAAATTTACATTTGGCCTATTTCGTCGTTCGGTGTTCACATAACCAACAAATTTTCCACTTGTTTTCAATCTACATTTTCTCTTTGTTAAATGAATTTAAGCGTTATTAGTTTTACATTTTTAGATAATTTTAAGATGAATAACTAACTAGATTACGACGAGGTACCATAATTTCACGGGTTTCAATATTGTTACACAGCCGATGGGGGTATTTTATCTGCAAAATATTCCAACTCTGCGCCTGCCCACAGGCCTTTGTTTGATAGCAGCTGCACTGTCACTGCCCTGCCGATACGCAGATAGCCGATGGCATCGATCCAACGTCGTCTGTCAAATCTTGATTCTTTGTTAATGGTGATTTGTTTTTATCATTGTAATAAATAAAATAATTGAATCGTGAAATAAAATTGAGAATTAGTTGATGATTAGTAGAATTAATTGATGAATTAGTAGTTGATGTCATTTAATGGCGAATTATAAGGTTTCTGTTGATTTAATTTGTGAATTACGCCATATTAAAATTTGTTACTGGTACTTTTAAATGCAGTGAAGTAAAAATTTTAGTTTTGTTGTTCATCCTATGAAGAATTTAAGATTTTTTATGTACCATTTAATAATTTTGATAACATTTTATTGATTTTTTCCTAATTTATTCTTAGATAAGTCTGATTTCACCTTGTTATTGCGAGTATCCGAATCCGAAAACTATCCGATCCGAACTTGAGCTATCCGATCCGAAAAAATAATTCACTATCGACCCACCTCAAAAATAATTTGTCTTTCTTTTCTTTAATTGCCAATGATGTATTGTACTACTGTTGTAAATGTAGTATAGAATATAATTGTTTCGACAATTTTACAGTATTGCAGCACTACAATATTTTGTTTTATTTTCTTTTTGGCTTTTAATAACATCGGTAGACATTTTTAATAGTTACAGTAAAACCTTTATGGTTGGCCGAATTACTGGAGGGTCCGGATTTTCATGGCCAGATTATCAAGGTTGTACTGTATGTTGTTATATTGACTTTATTATTTATTTTAATTAATAGATATTTATTTGTCAAAATAAAATGTAACCATTAGACGTAAAATTGTGTCAAATCTACTGGCCGTGCAGACACTGCAATGTTAGTGCCTCTATTGAAATAAAATTAATTTTAAAATATAAATCCTTTTCTTGGTCACTGGGTAAACCAAGGTGGTCAATATACTACTAAGCCTCCTCAAGAACTCCTCAAAGAAGATGGTCATATATAAATCTGTAGAGGTAATTCATTAATTAAAGCATAATTAAATAAGCAATACAATGTAAAAAACTATTGACTGCATTAATGATTTTAAGTGTTTAATCAATATTCATGTTTTAAAAAAGTGGAAAATATGAATTTTCTATTCCAGTTGCGGACGTGGGAATGCGCACGGGGGGCCGACGCAACATTGAACCTCAAACACTCAAAATGTCAGCTGAACATGACGGCATCTGGGAGCTCAAGGTGGACCTTCGCTCCCAATTAGGTCAGTACATAACAGAGAAATATAACTAAAACAAACAATCCCCCCAATCTTGTGTTATGAGAGGCTTTATTTTTAATGAAACCCTGCTAAACCTAATTTTTCGTATTTCAAATTGTTAATATTTCATAGTAAATGTAAGCCTATGCTAATGAACTTTTTGTACAGTAGCCGGTCTTAAAATTTTGATTAAAACAAGTTTTAACATTTCCATGTTATTTAACTTTCACGTGTCATACTACATTTTTTTTTTATTATTTTATATAAAAGCTTAAAATAAATATCAGCGAACAATATAACAAATTTTAAATACTAGCCTATAATAGAACATTGTAATGGTGCAGGTCTGGAGGAGAACAAACGAGCGGTAGAGATGCTGAAGGATGTGGACTCAATGAGGATACAAGCGAGTTATAGGGACCCGTACGTTAGTGACAGGTCCACCGCAGAGCTCTTGCTTCTGTCCCACTACAGCCCCAATAGCCACCACATCAAGATTCACACCTCCACCAGAAATGCTAAGGTAAATATGTGATAAATATCACAATGTAACATAGTTTCATTGGCATTCTCTCTACAACAATAAATCAAATAGAGAAGTAAGGTATTTTAAGAAATATTGTCTCAATATGCAGAGATTATCTAATTCTAATTAATCTAATTAATTGAATACTACCTTTTTTAAAGGTAAAATCCAATTTACTGATTAGGATAACAGAATTTCAGATGAATGTTATTGTACAAGAAAAGTCTTTAACCATCAGAAACCTTTTTTTTGTGTAGATTAAGTATGTTATTTACCATATTTCCAGCAACCTGGTTTTATCTTGATAATTAATGTAAATGATAGCATGAATATACTCACAAGATTTCCTACCTGCTAAATTGTTGACTAAAAGCTTTAGAATTACCTATGTTCCAATGAGTGGTACTCTTAACCTACTAACTTTGCCCAGTTAAGTTTAGAATTTTGGTCTATAAAAGTCTGCACCAAATATCCAAAATGTTATTTATTTGTATAATTTTCTCTTTTTAGGTTGGAGAGTATGTGATTCTACATGTGCAGAGCAACTTTTTCATGGAGACATTCAACTATATCGTCATGTCCAAGGGCATTATTCTGTTAGCTGGTCAAGAAAACATGCAAAATTCAATCAGGTGCAATCACTTAATACAGTAAAGTGTTAAAAATCTGAATGTCAAAATTCCAAAATCTCTATAGGATTTTTTAAATGTGTTTCTAGAATTAGCAGTGAATTACAAATACAAATATGCTTTATTTTCAAAATACATCAAGTATTGAAATGGCGTCTGCTGGATGATAAGAAAAAATCTTTATTGTCTTCTTTCCATGAACTCGGTTAATGTATAGAATGGATTGTTGATCAGCCATTCTGTTAGAGCAGTCTTCATTCTTCTCCCGGTGTGGCATCTCAGTTCTTCTGGCAGTAGGTTGTGAAGCTTCATGCCCATGTAGGTTCGTTTCTTTTCATATTGAGTGAGATGGTGAGGTGGGAGTCAGTATCTTGTACCATGTCGAGTGTTGTATCCATGGAACTGTCTATTTTGTGTAAACGTTTTTCCATTGGCATACAGGATGACTTCTTTTAAATAGAGATTTATTAATGTCATAATCTTCAGGGTCTTGAAAGCTTCTCTAAAACTTTCTCAGAAATTTAGCTCATCTAAGGCTCTTACAGCCCTCTTTTGCAGTATAAAAACTCTCTGAAGATTTCTTGCCGAAGTTCCTCCCCAAACAATGAGGCCGTACCTGAGATGTGTTTCAAACAGAGAATGATAGGCTATTTTTGCAGTAGAAAGGTTGCTAATGGATTTTGTACGTTTAATCATATGAAGTGATGAATTGAGTTTAGGAAGGAGGTTATCTATATGCTGTGACCAGGTAATACCTTCATCTACTAGGACTCCTAGATACTTAGCCTGGGTATTTCTTTCTATATGAGGTATTGTTGGTACATTTTCACATCTTCTCCCATAAGCCAGTTGACTTGTTTTTCCTGGATTTACCACCAAGTCGTTAGAGTGGCAATATTGGTATGCCATGTTCAGTGCTGTGAAAGATTTTACATCTAGATCATTGTTTCCGCTTAAAAGCAAGGTGATGTCATCAGTATACATTGATAGCGTACAAGAGTTTCCCAGGTAATCTGATATGTCATTTGTGAAGAGTATAAACAATATTGGTTCTAATATAGATCCCTGTGGTAGTCCATGATTCAGAGGCATAGGTTTTGATCTAGTTCTTTCTGTAACTTCTTTTTGTTTGTGTGATTACTACTATTTGTTTCCGGTCTTCAAGATAGCTTTTGAACCACATCTTAGCTGTGTCTTTAATGCCTAATTTGTCTAACTTGTGAGATATGAGTTCATGGCTCAAGCAGTCAAATGCTTGGCTTAGGTCAAGGAAAAAGCTTGTTGTAAGTTTTCCCTCCTCGAGACTGTCAATTATATAGTCTGCCAAGTCGATCAGAGTTGTCGTGGTTGATTTCCCCTTTATAAAGCCCTTTATAAATAAAGCCCCCTTTATAAAGTTGTCTGTCAGTTAGCAGATTTAAATTTTCATAATGGTCCACAATCCTTCTCAAAACAACTTTTTCCAGGATTTTTGAAAAAGTTGGCAGTATTGATATTGGTCTGTAGTTACTGACTATTGTTTTACTATATATTTTTATGTTTTGGGTACACTTTTGCAAGTTTTAAGGCTGAGGGAAAATTACCTTGACTCAATGACTTATTTATGATGCTTGTTAGAGGTATCGTTAGTGTTTCTTTGCAATGCTTGAGTATTTTTATAGAGATGTTGTCTGTGGCTGCAGAGGTTTTTGATAATATTGAGAATCTCCATTTGGGTTGTCTGTTTAAAATGGTTTATATCATGACTTTTGACTGGTGTTGTCTGTAGATTTGTGGGGGGTGTAGGATTTTTTCTTAGTGTTTTCTAGGCTACACTGGTGAATATATTATTTAAATGATTTGCAATTTCAAGTGGTTTGTTTTCATGCTGTCCGTCAATTTCAAGTGTGAAAGCTTGTTGTTCATGATTTTTGGGCTGACGTTCATTGTTTTTCCAGAAGGCTTTATATTTATTCTCTGCTCTGTTGATGTAATTTATTGACACACCTTGTCTTAATTTCCTTAGTCTCATGTCATAATTCCTCTTAGACTTAGCTAGGTCACATTTGTTCTATTCGTTTTTTGATTTTTGATATTTCAGAAGTTTCTCGAGGTAATTTTTCTTTAGGAGGCTTGCCTGATTGTCTGCAAAATGTTTATTTTTCATTTTTTTCTTAAATTATTCAAATAAAATAATTATAAATTAATTAAACTATTCAATAAGGTTAGACTTTGATAGATATAACTTGGGATACGAGATCCTGAATTGCAACAATATTGCTTCTACCCCAGTTCAAGAGCCATAGATAATGTAAGCAGTGACAGTGATGTAGATGAGACGACGACTCTTGTCTCTTCACATTCTGTAGCCTTTACAGCGTTAGAGACAGTGATATCTTGGTATGAAAAACTACCTGAATGTAATCCAAGGTCAGCACTGGCTGCTTAAGTGAATGAAAAACTTGTTTGCTGGTAGAAAATAATATCGTAGCTATCTCTACCATTAGTGTCCTTTTTATGTAAAATAGAATAATTACTGTATACTGTAAGTGATATTGTACAGTTAGATTTAGAGTAGAGGTGTACGGATATCCGAAAATTCGGTTCGGATCGGATCGGATATCCGAAACCGATCCGAATGTATTTAAGATATCCGATCCGATAAATATCCGAATTTTCGGATAGACTGTATAATACAGCAATTTGAACAAAACAACGAGATTTTCGTCGAGTTAATACCCGCGAAGCTGGAATAATTTTTGCTTAAACCTTGATAAGACGACGAAATTACGTAGTCTTTCATCAAAACAATGTCGTTGACTGGTAGACGCGATACACTTATAGCGATTCGAATGACGAATGACGACCGCAGATGACGAAATTACGCAATTCATATCCAATCGGAATGTAAGAACATCATTGGGCGGTCCGAGGATGCGGTATGATTATTCGATTCTTCAACTACGCATTTAGGTAACTGTAAGTTCAACACGATATTGCGTTTTGAAATACAAAGCATAGCGTCATCGATAGTTGCACCGAGTATCAGATTGCGGTTTGATATTGTTCCATATAAAATTTCATTTCGGCTACGAAAAAACTTGAATTGTTGATTTAATGTTACTGGTAACAAACCATCATAATAGCTCGTTTTGCGACGGGGTTTCCGGCAAAAATAATACTACTTCATTCTGGTCGTCTACGCAGACGATCAATTGTTTAGTTATCGTATTCTCATCTACTCCGGGTTTGAGCAATACGTTAAAGTGTTGCCAAATTTATATTTGGCCTATTTCGTCGTTCAGTGTTCACAACCAACAAATTTTCCACTTGTTTTCAATCTACATTTTATCTTTGTTAAATGAATTTAAGCGTTATTAGTTTTACATTTTTAGATAATTTTAAGATGAATAACTAATTAGATTACGACGAGGTACCATAATTTCACGGGTTTCAATATTGTTACACAGCCGATCGGGGTATTTCATCTGCCAAATATTCCAACTCTGCGCCTGCACCAGGCCTTTGTTTGATAGCACTGTCGACTGTCACTGCCCCTGCCGATACGCAGATAGCCGATGGCATCGAGCCTACGTCGTCTGTCAAATCTTAATTCTTTGTTAATGGTGATTTGTTTTTATCATTGTAATAAGTAAAATAATTGAATCGTGAAATAAAATTGAGAATTAGTTGATTATTAGTAGAATGAATTGATGAATTAGTAGAAAGTTGATGTCATTTAATGGCGAATTATAAGGTTTCTGTTGATTTAATTTGTGAATTACGCCATATTAAAATTTGTTACTGGTAATTGTTATTTTGTAAATTTGTATTTATTGATGGAATAAATTTATTATTATTATTAATTTTAAATGCAGTGAATTAAAAATTTTAGTTGTTCATCCTATGAAGAATTTATGATTTTTTATGTAAGTTTACCATTTAATAATTTTGATAACATTTTATTGATTTTTTCCTAATTTATTCTTAGATAAGTCTGATTTCACTTTTTTATTGCGAGTATCCGAATCCGAAAACTATCCGATCCGAACCCAAACTATCCGATCCGGATCCGATCCGAATCTGAGCTATCCGATCCGAATCCGATCCGAAAAAATAATTCACTATCCGCACACCTCTAATTTAGAGTACAATAATTCATTTTGTGTAATGTTGCATGTCATCAGTATCTTGTTTATTTCCATGCATATTTTTTCAAGAAACAAACTTGATTTATGTTCATGTAATATATGTAAGTACAATGATGTAGGCCTAATAATGTGTTCAAGAGGCATTTATAGGTTATGTTTGAAAATCCTAACAAATTGGTAATCTGAACCACCTACGGCCCCAATTGGTTCAGATTTCTTACGCTGTACTATACTTAAAAATACATTTGTTGGATCTTCTAGAAGTGTTAGATTTAGTAAAACATACATTTCCTCTCTTGGCTGTTGATTTAAATAGTGGTTGATCTAAACACACGCAGTTTAAAAAAATTCTCCATATTTTTAATAAAATGTGAAGTGAATTTAACATCATAAGTAAATATTTAAGTACTGTAATGGAAGAGAAATCCATGAACATGATCAAATTAGTAATTAGTTATAACAATACTAGTTATAATCTAAAAATGTCACTATATAATATTTAAAATGCTCGTGTAACAGTTTTTTGTCTCTCCCAGAACATTTGCTATCACACTCAGTGCTGAGATGGCACCGGCTGCCACAGTCATCGTCTACAATGTTGATCGTAGGAGTGAGGTGGTAGCTGACAGCCTCACCTTCCCTGTAAACGGAGTCTCTAGGAACAATGTAAGTCAACAATAGTAACCAATAAAAAAACAAAAGGCTTGGATAAATATCCCCATCTACATGTATTGACTTGTTTTGATGCAGTTCACAGTATTCATCAACAACCGCAAGGCGCGTACTGGAGAGAGAGTGGAGGTAGCAATCTATGGGGAGGCCGGAGTGTATGTCGGTCTCAGTGGTATTGACCGGTCCTTCTACAGCATGCAGGCCGGCAACGAACTCTCTTACGCCAGGGTGAGTAGTGAGAATGCCAGATCTACAGCTCAATATCATTTATATAACTTATTTAATGTTTTAATTTTTTAATCCTGTTATGACACCAGTCGTCGAGAACCTTTATAGCAGTTTCTTGTGGATCTACAATGCATTTTCTGTAATTAACATACTTAACCCTAGACATACGGAACTGTTCTTTAGTAATAATCATACTGTTATATAATTGTATTGTCACCTACTCGCGGTTTGGCGTAGTTCCGTATTTCGCAAACAGATGGCAGGGTAATCAGTTTTACATGAATATTAGTCAATATTAACGATTATTACAGAATTATGTGTATGAAATTATTTGTTTATGAGACAAGCGTCCACAGCTCATTAGACACAATGATGAAATGGTTACTTTGCAGTTAATTACTTTGTTATATATCTTGAAATTATCTGTTTAGTACAAAATTCAATAGCAGAGTATTTTGTTTTCAAATGTTGGTAATTTATAGTGTTTGTTTACATCTTATCAAATAAACCTGATTATAAAAAAGTGTGTTTGTTTTGGCCCAAACTCTTGAAAATGTTTTGTCATTTCTTTTGTTAGTGATGAACAGAGTGTTAGTTATACTTAATACTGAAAAATGTCAGATTCTTTTATGTGGTACGGATATTACTTGATAGTGATTATGAAGATGCTGACTTATAAGTGACGTACATCGGAAGGGGTTCAACGCCCCTTTAAAAACGTTGAAATGTAAACTAAAGGAAAAAACCTGCAGAATTTTTTAGACACGGAATATACATAGTAAAATTATTTTTACGTAAAAAATTAATGCTCTTTCTTATTAAATATAAATATTTTACTGAAAAATAAATTTTTTCCCAATAAATCATATATACTTTAAAAGTTTAAAATTTTTGTAAACATGTTTGATTATTTTGTGAACAAAATATTTCAAACATTGAAAAAAGTTTTTTTCTTTGTTTCTTTTAAATTTATACATTTTTTGTAGCCAAATTATTTATGAACTGAAAATTGAAAACACAACGTAAAAATAAATCCCCGTTAAAAATGCCGTCATGCTAAGGCATGGCTTTTTTTATGCCGGGAATGGTACAAAAAAATTAAAAAAAGACGAACAGACGTCCATGATGAAGGTGGACAAGTTTGCAAGTCGCCACTGTAGGCCTTTTGAGCTTGTTGATTGGGCGATGAGATACAAACCAAGGTTTACAATTAGCAAACTGTCTGATGTATTTCCAGACATTTCAAGGTCAGCTTTGTAAACAATTAATTGTGACTCAAAACCTAGGCTAACACAGAAGACAAACACAGAAGAATGATTCATCGCATCGTCATCATGGCATCGTCTGGCGTTGATCCATGACAATGCCCGACTACACAGAACCAACATGACCAAAGATCTCTTTAAAATTTTAAATTTGAAGTTTTTGAACATCCACCGTACAGACCAAACCTAGCATTAAGTGATTATCACCTGTTCTGAGAGCTGAAGTTATGGTTAGAACATCGCAGAACTTAAGGCAAAACATCACTGCTAACAAAGAACTCCAGGAAGCCGTCAAGACTTACCAGACCTCACTGGCAGCAACAGTGTTTGAGGAAAGAATGGAAAAGCTTGTGTAACGATATGACAAAGTGCCTCAATCGTTTTGATGATTATGTAGAAAAAAAGCTAAGACTTTACTCTACTCTTCGTAATAAAATTATTATTATCTGTGGATTATTCTTTCATTTAAAAGCCAATTAGAACTTGGAAAAAATATCACTCGTACAGTTACTTTGACTGATTTTTATCTATTGTGTTTACTTTGGTTTGATATAAAATTAAACAATTAACTGTATGGAAAACCTTAATTTTTAGAATAACTGTAAAAATTCGATATTTTTACTGCTAAAATATTGAATGTTACTGAAACTTTTCAGGTACTTGGTAAAATGGCCCGGTTCGATGAGGAGACAAATGGAACTTTCACTCAAACTTGGTTTTCTCAGGAAGGAATGGCAGATGACATTGTGTACTTCCCATCATCTACCTACGGCATTGATGCCAACCGCACATTCGAGTATGTTGTAATAAAATATTCTGTTATTGGATAAAGTTCTTATAATTTTTAAAATTTTATAGTAACCAGCGAGCTCTCTAGATTTCAATAGTTATATTTCAACATTAATAATTAATGGTTTTTGATATTTGGTGGTTTTTTAAATGGTTTTTGATACCAGTACTCTTCCCATGAACCAGTGGTACTGAAAATTAACTTTGGGTACCTACATATCCCTAATTTTTGTACATAACCCACTTGTATTATCCGAGTTTTTCTTCAGTGGTTATAGTCTAGGACGTAATAATTGAACGTAACTTAAATCAGGAGTCTGCTGTAATTGAAATCGTTAGTTAAAATATACATTAAGCCTCCAAAACTGCCAATAGCTGGAATCCAGCGATAAAATCTGCGCAGCTTAATCTTCTTGTAGCTGCTCACAGTACATAGAAAACATACTTTTATACAGGGGTGCCCACAGGGGGGGTTTATGACGCAGACTGCGTCATAGAAATTCTTGGGGGGGTTCCAAACAATTTTTTTTGAAGGGGGATAAAACGGATTTTAACAGTGTTTAACGTGATGACATTGAAAAAAATATTACATCACTAAATAGAACGTAAATAATAATGAACGTAGTATTAATTTAAACGTAGTTCGTTTTTCTATCTGAAAATAAATAAATGGCAATGACAGCGCTCGAATATTGTCCGTGATTAAGGCGGCAGCGGAAGGTCCGGCGAGTTTCCGAAGTACTCGGTTATCTTCGGGAGTCGTGATGGTGGATGGTGGTCATACGACAGACACAAGCTGCGCGATTAGGTTATGTGATCGTTGCCCTTGCGTCTTTGTGTTTGTTACCCTTTCAATCTCAAAACTAATATTATCACTGAGTTGTGATGATAAGTTTGTTAAATTTTGTAATGTTTTTACACTATTAAAATGCCCAAGAAGCAAAAACTTTTTAAGTATAAATACCCTATTAAAAACCCTATGGGTTTTAATACCTTTATAAATCTTCTTTTAGTGTTAGATCAAATAAGGGGTGCTTACGAGTATTATTTACACCTTTGTTTATGGTATGGAGTGCCAACTTACATGGGGGGCTGGTTCTAAGTTTGGGGGGGGTGCTTCATGAAGCTTGGGGGGGTGGGCACCCCTGTTTTATATATACTATTGTAAAGAGGAAGTTATAACCTATGTCCCTAGTAATATTTGCAATTTTTATACTCTATGCATTACATCGTATGATTGCATTTAGTTACGAGTGTTACGAAGTTGCACTGAGAACTGTCTGAGCCGTATGCTTCTGTATTATGTTAGATTCATGCTATTGTGTTAGTGTTTTGTTGTGTTTTTTGCATGAATCATCTATAATAACATATGAATTATCCATAAAACCTTTCTCTATGTAATTAGTGTTAAAAATATGTATATATAGGCCCAATGTCATACTTTACAATGTTTTTATAATTTATTTGGCGATTACTCTCATAGACCCCGGACTAGGTAGTAAAGGTTTCGTGTACACATAAATGTTTTTGAATATGGGTACTTTAATTTTTCCTGTCTCCCCTTATACATAGTACCGTATATTGAGAAAATATTGTTTTCCTAAAAATATTTGAATTTCAGTTGAGAGTGGATATATCCGGTTTGGGGTCCCCTGAATCCAAAAAAGTGGGTTTCAACTTAATGTCTGGTCCGTCCGTGTGTCTGTCTGTCTGTCTGTGTGTGTGTCTGGTTGTGGACAGAGCCACGGCCTACCCTGTTAGTCCAACTTAAATGAAATTTTGCATGTATGTATTTATTCACTGTATCTCCAGGTGTTTTTTTCATTTTTTTAATTTTTATTTTTAAGGGTAGTTCACCCCTAAAAACCCTTAAAAACGTGAAAAATATAAATTTCTCAAAAGCAGCTCTTAACGATTTTTTTAAATATTTGATAGTTTATTGTGCACAAAGTACTAAATAATATGACACCACCCGCATGTCTGTAAAAATTATGGTTCAAGTTATGGGCTTTTGAATGTCAAAAAATCAAACTTTTAAATTTTCAGCGAAAACAATAAAAGTAAAGTATAACTTCACTGGCACCATTGAAATCTGCCTAAAAAACTAAACAAATTAGTATTTTGAATTATTTGTCTACGACTAACGGTTCCAGAGAAAAGTTAAATTTACTGTCCATGATAAACAAAGTATGTTGTCTGAAAGCGCCCAATGTTATGAAGAATATTAAATAATCAATTTCATAATCAATTTCTTCCTTATTTTCCAAAATGTTTTCCATGAAACTTGGTATGAAGTGTAAGGTCAAATCACCCGAAAAACCAGCTTTAAAAAATTTGGGATTACCGTGGGGGGGGGTCACATTAAATTTGAGCTATTATTTTAACTTTGTCTCTCTTGTTTTTATTTTCAGAAATGGGATGATTGTTTTTGAAACAATAAATTATTAAATGATATTTATATTAACTTAAAATAACTTTTAAGAACATGATAGTTTTATTACAGATTGTCTTTTTTTAGATTTACTTAAGGGAGAAAGTATGTGTCAGTCCACTGATACCAAAAAATTTGTATAGCTATATAAGTATATATTTTCTCATTCCTTCTGAAATTTCAAACTAAATTGCTATTTCAGATTTTTTATCAAAAAAGTTTTGAGCATTTTGAGGGAGCGCAGATATTATAAAAATTATTTTTTTACATGAAGAATTTTTCTTTTATTTCATGTAAGTTATTAATTTTATTCGTTTTTTTGTAGCCTATTTTACACTGAACACAAAAATATATAATATGTTCTACTTTGCATAGTATCCACAATTTTGATGGTTTTTTGAACAAAACCTGAAAAATGACAAAAAATGAGCCAGCATTCCAAAGTAAAATGACTGGCAGCTGGAGGGTTAAAATACAACAGTGAGTCAAGAAAAGGAGGTCTCATTTATTAATGTAGACTACTGTTTATTGTAAATTAAAATAGTAACTGTAGTTAGGTGGAGAACTTGACCCTTTGAGGACTGGGCAAAAAAAAGTACAGTAGAACTCCAATTATCCGAACTCCGACTATCCGAATCGCCGATTATCTGAATCACTTTCAGATAAAATTTGTCGAAAAAACGTCTAAGTGCGCTATTATTCTTCCACCCGCGAAGCCCGAGTGTGACCACTTGCAACTACTCACCGTCAAGCGAATGCGTGACCTGGCTGCCCGAAAACGGATGTAGACCGCAAAACAGCTTACATTGACGGAGATGTTCAAAAAACAATGATTTTTATTTCTAAACTTGTACTTACATTTAATTTATATTTAAAATATGCGAAACTATCATGTTTCTTACATTTAATTCAATAAAAAAATAGTGCAATATCAAAACGTAGCTTTTTTTCTCTCTAATGGCAATTTAAAAAAAAAACTCTGATTATCTGAATATTTGATTATCCGAATGAGTCCCGGTCCCCATTAATTCGGATAATTGAAGTTCTACTGTATGTCCCAAAAATGCAACTCTGTTTTTTGTTAGTGTCTCCCAAAACTGCAACGTATTGGTAAAAATATGTCTTCCTTAGTTTTCACACTAGCAACATGATTTTTTCATCAGAAACTAATTTTTCTATACTAATATGGAAATAAAAATTAATAAATACAAAAATTACACAATACATATTCAACACAATATACAAACAATTTAATGTGGTAAACATATTTTTTTAGTTCTAAATATCATGAGTGAAATATCGTATGTGTTAAAAGTTTCAATAAATTTGGTGAAATATTTATAAAATTATAGGTATTTTATTAATATTTAACTAGAAAACTAGTAGTGTTAAAAAGAACATTGGATTGAAGACAGCAGGTATTATAACTTTATAATCTAGGTATTTTATTGTTGTTTCGCAGATATAAACAATGACATTTATACATTCATACATTTTTATACTATACATTTATTATTATTTACATTATATACATTATTGTCATAGATGTGTCTTAGCTCTGGGGAGAGTGTTGGTAGTTTGCGCGACCAAAAATTGAAACAGTACGCCATTTTTTTTGTGGCATCATATGGTTAATGATGTCATAGATTAGTTATAAGAACAGCTGTTTAGATGAACTGAAAACATTCCCTTTAGACATATCCATGATCTAACCTATTTATACATGATCTATATACATTTATACACCACAAACCAATTCTATAACCTCAATGCACTGTGCAATAAACAATTGCGCAGCAAATGTTTCATCATCGGCGCCGAACAGCTGACAGCTGCACACGTTTTATAACTCCACATAAAATACATTAATAGCAAAATAAATGTTTTATGGTTAAGAATATCATTGTATAGCACTTAAACATAAATATAAAAATAGTTTTAGATTAAAATACTCTTATAGAATTAAAATAACAACTAGTAAAGTTTGCCATCTAGATATCGACTGCCCGGTCTTTCACACGAGTGAAAGTGACCGTCCAGATATCAACCACCTGGTCCTCAAAGGATTAATTGAAATTAATCAATATTTACTTTGTTCAGCTCTAATTTCTTTAATATTTCCACCTTTGATGAAAGTTCCAAAGATAGTGATCTACAATATTGGACTAAAATAGGTTTTTTGCAAATGTGATTATATTCCCAGCTCTATTTGCCTTCTGCCTTCAAGCTTTGACTATACATATTAATAGACGTGCCATGCTTATGAGCAAGCTGTAGTGGCTTGAGTTGTTCTAGAATCGGCTTGGGGAGTTAGTGCGTTGTCCCACGTACAGGTGCGCTGCCGTCTGCTACCCCCCTTCCCCCCTTCGGCCAACCCCCAACCATTCATAAGGGCGAGAGAGGGATGTGCGTAGTGCGCGTCGCCACGTCAACTCATTCATCCCCAAAGTTACTACGAGTGCGCGCGCACTCCTGAGGGCGGGGCCAAGTGAGCTTACAGCCTTCGCCACTAGGAAGTGGCACTACACTGTCGGACCCTCCGAAATTTTGTTGGCGACAACTTTTAACCATGAATGACACGTCTATTAATAATGTATAGTCAAAGCTTCAAGTGTACGTATTCATGCTAAAAGACCTGTGACTATATACATGTACGGCTCAGCTTTTTAAGATAAAACAAATGTTTCCAAAATAATATTTTTATGCACCTATAGGCTATAATATATTTAATAACAAAAATTATGGCTATTTAAATAACCTATTTTTTTTTATTTGCATATTTTTCCTCTTATCAATCCATAAATAAATGTGCTTAGATTCTCTGGTTTGGTGGTGTTCTCGGATATCGAAGTGTCTCACAGAATAAACCTTTGCAACACTACGCAGGGTTACTCCGAGTGCCTCAACGGAAGATGCTTTAGAACAACACAGATGTGCGACGGGAAAATGGACTGTGAAGATGGCACGGATGAGTCCAACTGTTAGTACATATGCACTTTTATCTTGGCCTTATTAATTTATCTTATATAATGTTAAAGTACCTGGTGACCGAGCTTTGCTCGTATAGACACATGATATATAATAATAAAATATCCAATACTATAATACGAGCAAGGTTTGTATATATATATATATATATATATATATATATATATATATATATATTTGCACACGGATCTCGAAAACGGCTCTAAGGAATTTCTTTATATTTTGGAAATAACTAATTTCCAAGTAGAATAAGTTCTATATAGGTCTAATGGCCAGGAAAATTCTTGTTTTCTTGTAATATTAAGTTTAAAATCTAAAAATTTAACAATACGCTTATTAAGAATCAAATGTAAACAATACAAACCAAAACATCGGTTTAGAACCGTTTGACAGATCTTGATTGAAGATGGTGGGGAACAATTTGTGAATAGAGGTTTTTCATAAATATTTATTTGATGTATGTAATAAATGAAAAATTAGCAGTTTACTAAACAATTTGTAAAAACTTAAAGGTAACATAACTGTGCAAAATAAAAGCAGAAAAAAGTATTTCCAAAATCTTCCGTGTTTTGATAGAAAACGTATTCATTGTATTACTTGAAGCCACTGTAACAAACCAATTAATTGATGTAAATTAAATTTCTCTTTTGCTTTTCAATCCTCATTCCGTTTCTAACAAAATCAGCTGGCTAAAAGACCTTAAACGGCATCGTTCATTTGACAGATGCCACAGCCCAGTGGTACAAACCTTGCTCATATTATAGTATTGAATTATTGACTAATTTAATGAATTATTGATGAACCTTGTTGAAGTGAGGGTTTTATTTTACTGTTTCCATTATACCATATTCACAATGACCACATTTAGAAATAATACAACCTGTGTCGCAACAGACCTGCGTACTCAGATAATATCCAAATCAATAATATAGTAATAATATTATATTTCATTTCAAGTTTTATCTATATCTGTCAATAAAATATGAGAGTTAGTTATTTGCCTATTCTCCATAAAATTAATTTGGGAAAGATACAGGTTTGCTGCTGTGACGAACACTGAAAGTAGGCATTTCTTGCTTAAATAGTTTTTATTTTTACAATCTATTCCAAGTTTCATTAACATCTGTCCATAAATAAAAGAGTTTACCTACTCTCAGTTATGATTAACATGTGAAAGAGTATGCAGGTTAGCTGCCATGATAATACATTAACTATGATTTTTAAGCATAATGGATCTCAACCACATGAAGGTAAATACCAAGTTTCATCCAAAAACATAGATTGATAAGTAAAATGTTAATTTTTCCTCGTCCTCCATAAGATTAATTTTGGAACTATGTTTACATTAACTCTAATTACTTGCCGAAGGTACTTCACTGAAGCCTTATATTGTGAGACTGAAATGCTGACAATAACACATATTTATCTAAAAATTTTTTGATCCACGTGTATATCAATTCATTATTCTACCAAATTAATCACCGACATTTGACCAGTTATTAACAAATTATTGGAATTTCTGTCTTGCAACTTTTTTGCTCTGCATCATTGACTAACTCTTTCTGGGTATCACAATATGTTTTTCGAAATTCAAGCCAACACATTGGATTTACCAATTTCAATCAAATATTTTTTTAAAATCTCAAATGCCCATTACCATAGGCCTATGGCCAGTGCGGTGAATTTAAGACAGCGAGGTACTGTAGCAGTAATAGTCACATGGACCAGCCAGAGGTGACCGCATATGATCTGACAGGAGTCACTGGCTGCTGGTTTCGATCCAGTAAACTTTGACTTACTGAGCCAGAGCGTTCGTTACCCCTGAGCTAGCATGCCAGCAATCAATTGATAGACCAATAATTGTCTGGTTGTCCAGACAATTATTTTAATGTAGCCACCCTGTCAACATGGTTTTTGTTTGTTGAAGGGGTACACACTACACAGTACATTTACACATGTAGATGTATTTTTTTAATTGTGCATGTTTTTAATTTTAATTAGACACAGCACACTGAAATCTGAAGACCCTGTGTGGTTGAAATATTCATTGTAGTCTATCATAGGTGAGGATAATCAGAGGGTAATTTTCATGGTTATTGATTTTACAACACAATCCAAGAGTAGGAAATGAATTACACTTTGGTAAGATTGTTGCAACAAAATACAATAATACAATGTTATAAGCAAATGCTTCATTTACAGTCACAAGCTGCATGCTTGTTATCATCTCTTCTTTCTTTATATTTTGTTTTACTTTTCTAATCCCATAATGAACAACCTTTGACTTGTGGCCTTTGCTTGTGCAACAGGTCCAGGGTTCAACCACACTGAGCTGCTTATGTTCCGCAAGTTCCGGTTTAATCATATTCAGCGGCAGTACGAGAACGTGTGGCTGTGGAAGGACATCAACATCGGCCCGCACGGCCGTTACATCTTCGAAGTGGAGGTCCCCGAGAGGCCAGTCCACTGGATAGTGTCTGCCTTCAGCATGAGTCCCTCCCTTGGGTTCGGCATGCTTAAGAAACCTCTTGAGGTAAGTGACTGAGGACAAAACATACAATGGAGAAGCAAGAGAATCTATCTATTTGTCAAGATTTAGCTACACAATAATTGAAAGCAAGCAGTTTTGTTTAAACAGGATTCAACATTTTTGAAAAACATATATTCATGAGATTATGTATGATGTATGATGTATATTATTTACACTCATATTGTTATGATACATTGCACACATTTTAAGAAAATATGATGCAAACTCTAATAAAGTTTATGTTGTACATATATTTTAACAAGGAAGCAGCTTAAATATCTCAAATTGTTATTGGGACCTCGGGGATTAAAGCCCTTCTCCCTTTACAGCCCTTACCCAGACTCCAAGTCACCATCTAGATCCCTGATGTTGGATATAATTGGTACATATGTCAAACATATATGGAGGGTTCATTGAATGGAAAAAAATAACTATCTGAATATATTTGAAAACATTACGATAGACCATTTATGGTTGCCATGATGCCTCGGCACATATGTGAAGCTGCTCCTGACCTTGATTTTGACTGTCATAGTACGTGGGAGTATTGCCGTTCTTCATTAACGTGGAGATGCCTACATTGAGTCATCAGGGAGAACAAGTTGGGATACGAGTCACTGTCTTCAATTACATGACCAATGACATCGAAGCAGTTGTCAAGCTAGCCAATTCGGATAGCTATAAGTTTGTTCACGTTGAGATGAATGGAATTGTAAGTAGTTGCTGATGTAATAGTTTTACTTTATACAACATACCACATACCTGTGAAGTTTAATAAATTTTGTTTAATTCTTCGATTTATTTTTCTAATTTATTAAATTTTAATTGATAGTATAACAAGGTTTCTATATTGCTACCATACGACCTTTCCATAGAGTTGACATCTTAGTGTTTGAACACAAAATAAGCTGAATAGGAATTCATGTTAGTTAGTTCAACTTATGCATAGGAATTTAACCCTAGAGCTGACAAGCGCCATATATACGGGCGCCAATGCAAGAGCTGCGATAAACACATTTTTCAGTATAAAATTGGTTATAACAACCTTTGATCTTATATTAAAAGAAAGCTCACGATATATATTATCTTTTGATATTATTTTAGTATTTTTGATTCGTCTTTTTTAGGGGTCTGCGGTACAGGAAATTATGAGGTCGGTACGGTACGGTGCGGTACAAATTCGGTACGGTACGGTACATGAGAATAACATTGCCGCTAGTAACATTGACTGATCTCATCCTTTTATTCATATAAGTACAGTAAACCCTCTCATATCCGGACTAATGTGGCGACGGCCGATCCGGATAGTAAAAAATCCGGATATGAGAGGGGGATAAAACATCCGGATATGAAATAAATAAAACTACTTTAATAATATCAAAACTCAAAAAATCACGTAATTCAGTACTAGAGTAATACAATTTTTCTTCCATCGTAATGACAACCCTTTTTCTTTTTCTGGCCATAATAACTTATTCCTACCCGAAACTAAAACAAACCGTTACAAGAAAGACAAGGTCACTGAAGCAAAACAAAGGCGACACTGACCACGGAGGCGTTGTCGGAGGCCTGTGCGCAGGCGCAGAGTTGGAATATTTGGCAGATAAAATACCCCGATCGGCTGTGTAACAATATTGAAACCTGTGAAATTATGGTACCTCGTCGTAATCTAGTTAGTTATTCATCTTAAAATTATCTAAAATTGTAAAACTAATAACGCTTAAATTCATTTAACAAAGATAAAATGTAGATTGAAAACAATTGGAAAATTTGTTGGTTATGTGAACACTGAACGACGAAATAGGCCAAATGTAAATTTGGCAACACTTTATCGTATTGCTCAAACCCGGAGTAGTTGAGAATGCGATAACTAAACAATTGATCGTCTACGTAGACGGTCAGAATGAAGTAGTATTATTTTTGCCGGAAACTCAGTCGCAAAACGAGTTATTATGATTGTTTTGTTACCAGTAACATTAAATCAACAATCCAAGTTTTTTCGTAGCCGAAATGAAATTTTATATGGAACAATATCAAA
Organism: Nephotettix cincticeps; assembly: GCA_023375725.1. Taxonomy (NCBI): domain Eukaryota; kingdom Metazoa; phylum Arthropoda; class Insecta; order Hemiptera; family Cicadellidae; genus Nephotettix; species Nephotettix cincticeps. The sequence goes on along the minus strand of CM041786.1, from coordinate 85,589,438 downwards.
CCGCAATCTGATACTCGGTGCAACTATCGATGACGCTATGCTTTGTATTTCAAAATGCAATATCGTGTTGAACTTACGGTTACTTAAATGCGTAGTTGAAGAATCGAATAATCATACCGCATCCTCGGACCGCCCAATGATGTTCTTACATTCCGATTGGATATGAATTGCGTAATTTCGTCATCTGCGGTCGTCATTCGTCATTCGAATCGCTATAAGTGCATCGCGTCTACCAGTCAACGACATTGTTTTGATGCAAAACTACGTAATTTCGTCGTCTTATCAAGGTTTAAGCAAAAAATTTTCTAGCTTCGCGGGTAATAACTCGACGAAAATCTCGATGTTTTTGTTCAAATTGCTGTATTATACAGTCTATCTGAAAATTCGGATATTTATCGGATCGGATCGAATATCTTAAATACATTCGGATCGGTTTCGGATATCCGATCCGATCCGAATCCGAATCGAATTTTCGGATATCCGCACACCTCTAGTTTATATGTGATTTTTGGTTATACGTAATGTAGCTACTACCCATCCAGTCACTACCCTAGTGATCAAGAGTTAACTGAAATTTTAAAAACCCTTACTATAATTACACGATATAAGTTTAACTTTTGTGCTTTTGTAAGATTGGTATTATTTGAGTGTGATGTTTGGTGTGCAGGTGAGATCGTACAACCCGCGCACCTCATTCGGAGAGCATCAGTTCTTCATATACATCAAGGCTCAGGACGCAGCGGTAGTGTACATCCCCATAGTGCCTGTGAGGCTGGGAGATATATCCGTGACTGTCATGGCTTCTACCCTCATGGGACGTGACTCCATCACCAGGAACCTCCATGTCTTGGTAAGTTATCAGCCATGACCATGAGTTGAATTTCAGATCTTTGTTTTAAAGTTTTGTTGCTGAATCTTTTTGCAGCATAATAATTAACAGTTTTCTGATGATTGGCATCGACGACAATACGGTTTTTATTTTGAAATTAAATATTGTATTGAAGTTTATAAGTAACTGAATTAAGAATAATTATGTTGTAAACTTGGACCGACCAATGAAGTTCTTGCATTAATTTTAAAAGAATACGAATTACGTCATTTTGCCGTCTGCTCTTTTATGTTCAACCAAAGATGTTTGGTATTAACAAAGTAATCTGAAAAAAAGTTTAAGATTTAATGCTTATTTTATACAGTCTATCAGTAATATTGGATATTTATTTAATTCTACTGAGTACTGGTTACACTTTCATGTCGGAGCCGGATATCCGTCTGTTTTGGAAAGAAATCAATATTTCTTTCCAATATTGATATTTTTAACATTGTCATTTTTATTTATGTGGCTACAACAATAAACTGAAAGTGCATGATAATTTTGAGTCGGCTGGGTTACTTTTGGTTTCCTGTTTTGAGTTTCACCAAAAAAATCATGACTGATTCTTATTATGACATTGCGACGAGGAAAACTAACATAATTCTTTCTTTCGCCGTTCATCATCGGTGTAAAAACAAACTCTTGGAATTGATGGAATCAGAATCAACTTCAGACGATCATTTTGATTACAATTTCAAGTCTGAGAATCAGTGGAATCGAGAATCGATGTTTGGAATCGACTCAACCTTAGTCTAGATCTTCATGTTCTTGGTTTAATACTAATTTTACAGGTTAAATATTAGAGGTGTGCGGATAGTGAATTATTTTTTCGGATCGGATCCAAATCGGGTAGTTAGGGTTCGGATCGGATAGTTTTCGGATTCGGATACTCGCAATAAAAAAGTGAAGTCAGACTTATCTAAGAATAAATTAGGAAAAAATCAATAAAATGTTACCTATCAAAATTATTAAATGGTACATAAAAAATCATAAATTCTTTATAGGATGAACAACAAAACTAAAATTTTTACTTCACTGCATTTAAAATAAATAATAATAAGTTTATTCCAGCAATAAATACAAATTTACAAAATAACAATTACCAGTAACAAATTTTAATATGGCGTAATTCACAAATTAAATCAATAGAAACCTTATAATTCGCCATTAAATGACATCAACTTTCTACTAATTCATCAATTCATTCTACTAATAATCAACTAATTCTCAATTTTATTTCACGATTCAATTATTTTATATATTACAATGATAAAAACAAATCACCATTAACAAAGAATCAAGATTTTGCGGCCGACGTCGTTCGCTCGATGCCATCGGCTATCTGCGTATCGGCAGGGGCAGTGACAATGCAGCTGCTATCAAACAAAGGCCTGTGCACAGGCGCAGGGTTGGAATATTTGGCAGATAAAATACCCCGATCGGCTGTATAACAATATTGAAACCCGTGAAATTATGAAACCTCGTCGTAATCTAGTTAGTTATTCATCTTAAAATGATCTAAAAATGTAAAACTAATAACGCTTAAATTCATTTAACAAAGATAAAATGTAGATTGAAAACAATTGGAAAATTTGTTGGTTATGTGAACACCGAACGACGAAATAGGCCAAATGTAAATTTGGCAACACTTTATCGTATTGCTCAAACCCGGAGAAGTTGAGAATGTGATAACTAAACAATTGATCGTCTACGTAGACGATCAGAATGATTAGTATTATTTTTGCTGGAAACCCCGTCGCAAAACGAGCTATTATGATGGTTTGTTACCAGTAACATTAAATCAACAATTCAAGTTTTTTCGTAGCCGAAATGAAATTTTATATGGAACAATATCAAACCGCAATCTGATACTCGGTGCAACTATCGATGACGCTATGCTTTGTATTTCAAAATGCAATATCGTGTTGAACTTACGGTTACTTAAATGCGTAGTTGAAGAATCGAATAATCATACCGCATCCTCAGACCGCCCAACGACGTTCTTACATTCCGATTGGATATGAATTGCGTAATTTCGTCATCTGCGGTCGTCATTCATCATTCGAATCGCTATAAGTGTATCGCGTCTACCAGTCAACGACATTGTTTTGATGAAAGACTACGTAATTTCGTCGTCTTATCAAGGTTTAAGCAAAAATTATTCCAGCTTCGCGGGTATTAACTCGACGAAAATCTCGTTGTTTTTGTTCAAATAGCTGTATTATACAGTCTATCCAAAAATTCGGATATTTATCGGATCGGATCGGATATCTTAAATACATTCGGATCTGTTTCAGATATCCGCACACCTGTATTAAATATGATCCCATGATCCAAAATGACCTATAAATACTGAAATAGGTCAAATTTCTGTGACTTGGAGAATAATCAGAGTTCTTAATAAAAAGTGACTTATACAATTTACTTTACTTTGTTTTGTAATTTTTAACAAGTTTTTATAATTTTGTAATTTTTAAGTTTTTGTAATTGTGTTTTTTTGTAATTTTTTTGTTTTTGTAGTTTTTAGTGGTTTTTTTTAAGTTTGGCAGGGAAAGGCCCAAACCCTAGTCTTTTTACTATTCAATCTGTTGATAGATAGGTAATAAATCAACACCCAAACTACAAATGGAAATTTTTTAATGTTGGTTTCTTATCCACTGATTTCCTGTTCCTGTTACCTGCAGGCTGACGGATTGCCCCAGTACCGTCACCAGTCCATACTGCTAGATCTCAGCAGTAGGGCTTACGTGTTCCAGTACATGCATGTCAACATCACTGAAACACCGATCATACCTTATGATGAGAACAGGTCAGTACCAGTACGAACATGTATGCAATAAAACAGCAGCCAGAAATCCTTACTAAATTAACCCATTAAGGTCAAATTATTTTTTTAAACTTTATTCCTACCAAGGCTGATTTATTTCGAGCAGCTGACTCAATCATTACTATTACCAGCTCTAGCAAAATAGACCCTACCAATTGGTATGTCATAGCCAAAACAAAAATAATTTTAAAAAATACATTAAAAAACATTTATAGGATCTGATATTCTAATGATATTAGCTATTACCTAGTCTAAAGGGATTTATTCTTTAATGAACAGAGAAAGCAGACTGTTTGACCTTGATACAATTGAGTCCAATTTGGCTCAGGATCAAGTTTCAATTAGGGTATATGTATCCTTTCTCAGGTTGAAAAAGATATTTATCTAAGTAATAGTTTTGTAACACTTTCATTAAGTATTTATTGCAGAATCTCTACAATCAAATCATACTCTTCAAATATTTTATCATCGGTAAAGTTGGTAACACCAAAACAATAAATAAACATAGATGACAAAAATGTCAAACAAAAAGGTTATACTCTAATGGTAATGAAATATATAATTTACCACTCTGAGTGGTATTAGAAAATACAGTATTATTACTAGAGGTGTGCGGATAGTGAATTATTTTTTCGGATCGGATAGCTCAAGTTCGGATCGGATAGTTTGGTTTCGGATCGGATAGTTTTCGGATTCGGATACTCGCATTAACAAAGTGAAATCAGACTTATCTAAGAATAAATTAGGAAAAAATCAATAAAATGTTATCAAAATTATTAAATGGTACATAAAAAATCATAAATTCTTCATAGGATGAACAACAAAACTTAAATTTTTACTTCACTGCATTTAAAAGTACCAGTAACAAATTTAATATGGTGTAATTCATAAATTAAATCGACAGAAACCTTATAATTCACCATTAAATAAAATAAAACAAATAAATAAATAAATTCTTTATTCATCAAAAATTTACAATTACACAAGATACAAGCTATAACATAATAAAAATGACATCAACTAATTCTCAATTTTATTTCACGATTCAATTATTTTATTTACTACAATGATAAAAACAAATCACCATTAACAAAGAATCAAGATTTGACAGACGACGTTGGCTCGATGCCATCGGCTATCTGCGTATCGGCAGGGGCAGTGACAGTGCAGCTGTTATCAAACAAAGGCCTGTGCGCAGGCGCATAGTTGGAATATTTGTCAGATAAAATACCCCGATCGGCTGTGTAACAATATTGAAACCCGTGAAATTATTGTACCTCGTCGTAATCTAGTTAGTTATTCATCTTAAAATTATCTAAAAATGTAAAACTAATAACGCTTAAATTCATTTAACAAAAAAAAATGTAGATTGAAAACAAGTGGAAAATTTGTTGGTTATGTGAACACCGAACGACGAAATAGGCCAAATGTAAATTTGGCAACACTTTATCGTATTGCTCAAACCCTGAGTAGTTGAGAATACGATAACTAAACAATTGATCGTCTACGTAGACGATCAGAATGATTAATATTATTTTTGCTGGAAACCCCGTTGCAAAACGAGCTATTATGATGGTTTGTTACCAATAACATTAAATCAACAATTCAAGTTTTTTCGTAGCCGAAATGAAATTTTATACGGAACAATATCGAACCGCAATGTGATACTCGGTGCAACTATCGATGACGCTATGCTTTGTATTTCAAAATGCAATATCGCGTTGAACTTACGGTTACTTAAATGCGTAGTTGAAGAATCGAATAATCATACCGCATCCTCGGACCGCCCAATTACGTTCTTACATTCCGCGATTGGATATGAATTGCGTAATTTTGTCATCTGCTTTAACATTTTCGTTCGATCAAAGATGTTCCGTTGCCGACTTCTCAAACGGAAAGTTTTGCTTTCGGTTTTAATGCTCATTTTATACGGTCTATCTGAAAGTTCGGATATTACCGGATATCTTAAATACATTCAGATCAGTTTCGGATATCCGATCGGATCCGAATCCGAACCGAATTTTCGGATATCCGCACACCTCTAATTATTACAAGATTTCATATTTTTCTTACAAAAGACAGAACAAGTGATATTCGTCTTTGGTCAAATTCCAAATTTTATGATGTCACTCTAAATACAAATCTGTTGACAGCTGGTTGACATGTCAATGCACTATGTTTTTGTTTTTATTGCAAGTGTTATATTGTATACAGTTCTTTTTATTAGCAAATTTCCCATAGGAAAGAAGCTATTACTGTAGGTCTCATGGTAAGACTTAAGCCTGAGACCATGTTATTTTTTTTGTCTTTAGGTGCCCAGAGACCAAAAACAATAGTCGTTAAAATGTCTGTGAACACTATAACTCTTGTAAAAATGGTTCGATCGACACCAAATTCGGTAGAGACATGAAATTTCTACATTTGCTCGGACGAGTTCGTAAAACAGACATATCAGTCATCCGGAGTTTGGGGCAGTTTTGCAATGAAAAAATGGGTTTTTGCGCATTTCATATGTAATTTAACCCTAGAACTGGCAAAGTCGTAATTCACGACGCATTTACATATTCAGTAAGAAGTGGCAGGTGGAGGCATATATCGTCAGTTTAGTGAACTTGTTAGAGACTAGCGCCTACATGACCGTGTTGCCCTCTGGGAACAAGCAACCGAACCTGATCTCGTAGTGCACTAGACTGCCACCGGGCAGGTCTATAACGAGGTAAGCACTTTCTACTCCTATGCACTGAGTGGCTGAACCGTCTAACGCGCCACGTTCTTGCCATTCCGAAGTGCTAGGGTTCGAATCCCGACCATGGGCAATCCCAATTTGGCTTGCAAATGTGTGGTAAAGCGGGGAGGGGGCCCCACCTTAAATAAATGGTGGCCGGCTTGGGTGGAAGTTGAAAGCATTTGTAGGCTTAATTGGGATTGCAGTGGACACCTGTTTTGCTTTTGTGGTTATAAGGGGGGGGGGATATGTTTCATGCTTTTTTTGTTTAAACTTTGATATTTTAAGAAGATATTAGTGATTATTTTTATGTTACAGTTATGTTGTAATAAAGCTTGTCATTTCTAGGGTTAAAAAATTTTTAAATTTTATCTTTCACCATTAAAATTGGCTTAAAAACTACACAATTTAGTTCCTTAAAGTTTTTCCTACGCTTACCGAGATATCAAAAAATCTAAACACAGTAAGTTGTATTTTGGGGCTTCAATGTTAATCTTATGGAGGATAAAGAAAAATCAATATTTCATTTATCAGTCAATGTTTTTGGATTAAACTTGGTATTTACCTTCACTTGGTTGAGATCTTTCAATTTATGATTAAAAATCATAGTTAATGTGTTCATAATGGCAGCTAACCTGCATACTCTTTAACCATGTTAATCATATAGAGAATAGGTAAACTCCTTTATTTATGGACAGATGTTTATGAAACTTGGTATAAATGGTCAAAATAAAAATTTTTATACTAGAAATGCTTACTTCTAATGTTCCTCACAGCAGAAAACCTGTATACCCTTTCCCATGTTAATCTTATGGAGAATAGGCAAATAACTCTCATATTTATTGACAAATATTGATACAACTCGTCATATTTCATTATTATGATATTATTGATTTGGAAATTCGCTGAGTACATAGGTCTGATGCGACGGGGTATTTAATGATAATGCCTTATTTAAAGTAGGGGTCTGCGGTGCACCGAAAAAATCGGTACGGTACGGTTCCAGCCTTGTACCGAACCTCGGTACGGTACAAGAATTTTTTTGGTATAAGTTCGGTACGGTACAAATAAGGAAAAATTAAGTCACTTTCCAGTCTAGGTTGCCATCATATATAACTATGAAATATCTCTTGCTGAAATACATTGAATAAAACCCGACCGTTAAAGGCTTTATACTCTACAAGTAATGTAGAATTACAACACTGCCCAGATGAACTGCAAATACTGACTGAACGTAAGACTAAGACTGACTCATAGCGTGTTGGTGAATGATCATTTAAAATAAAACAATTTCACCAGGACTTCAGGAAAATCGGGCAACCAGCCATCTCCCTGCCGGCTCTAAATTATTGTGAATTCCCGGCTTATTATCGTATCCACGTATAGCAGCTTATGCGATCAGGGAACCGTTCCTCCTTTAGACGCAACAAATAGTCGTACCAGTATGCGGCTCGTATAATCGTGTTTTAAATAGTTATGGGAATACCTGCGATTTTGAAATACCTGATTTGAAATAAATACATTTAACAATATGTTCTGTATTTCCTCATTAGTGAAACCCCTTAAATCCGAACTCATTGGGAGTGAAGCCTATTCTTCCAGGGAAATAAATACTACTCACTTATTGCGTTACTGTATTCACGCGGTAACCGATGGGTTATACAGGCTGTGCGTGACTCAATAAATTCATTATGGGCAGTGACCTTGGCGGGTCGAGCCTGTGCTAAAAATAAACCATTCTCCCCCTACCCTTACTAACAGGGATGCATATCGCGTCTGTCTACTGTCTGTGTCTAATTTAGTGAGCGTTTACCTGCTGATAAGTGCGTATTTATAACAACCGACGTGGCTTGGAATTACGGTCAAGATTTTCTTCATTTCAACAGTTAAAGATAACAGACTTTAAGCGAAAACCCCTGACTTTGTTAAACCTTGAAAAATAAGTTTATGTGATTAAATTTGTTTAAATTTCCAGCTATTTCCTTTTTTTATTTCCCAGAATATGTTCAGATTTTAGGGATTCCATTGTAATATTAAAATATTAACGACTTTATACTAAAATAACTATTTTAGTCTAAAGAGCCCTTTGTCATTTTATGAAAGTCTTTGATTTAATTTGAACAATTAATGTGATTGGTTGAATTAAAAATAATTAACCAGGACAATATAAAACATAGGTCTTGGCTAGGGGGTATTGACTCAGTATATTTTCTGTATTTTTTGTTCTGCAATAAAATACATTATAGTGTTTTATTTTGTTTGTTCATCCTTAGTTTCATATAGACTTGAGAAGATTATTTCCCCTTATTAATTAGTTACAACATAAATTATAATGTTTAAATAATTAGTAATATGTTAAATGTGATATGTTTTTTAAAGCATGGATTTAAAAATCATATTACAGTTTGAAAATTAGTACAGTAAAATATTTCTTCTGACATTGTATATCTTTTTTAAAACTCCTTTCTCTATGTTTTCACTAATTAAATTCTGGAAAATACTTATGAATAAAAGGATGAGATCAGTCAATGTTACTGGTGGCATTATTCTCGTGTACCGTACCAAATTTGTACCAAGAACCGAGGTACAACAATTTGTACCGTTCCGTACCGACCTCATAATTTCCTGTACCGCAGACCCCTAATTTAAAGTAGTTCAATGCCTTTTTGTGCTGTGTATGGATGTAAAAATTACAACAGGAAAACAATTTAAACAAATATTAGGTATCAAAAACCCTTCAAAAATGATAATTAAAAAATCCTATGGTTTAGAGCCTGCAATTAATTGTATCGATATTAATGTAACAAATGTACAGAACTGTACTGACCTTTTTAGCAATGAAAATTATTCTACATAATAAAAATTACTCTAGAGCCGTGAAACACCAAATTTTAAATTACCATCCACTAAACTTTCAATATGGAGAGAAAGATAAGTTCAAAATTTAATTCTTCCAAATAAATAAACAAAATACATATTGAAAAGGAAAAGAGAAAGCAACTGAAAGGAATGATCTAATGATTCAATCTATAAACAAAATACCACCTTATTTCATCAAGAGGTGAAATTGAACTATTGGAAGGAAAAGTGCAGTAACTAATCAGCGAAACTATGGTACAAATTAGATTAGATTAGATTATTGAAACGACGGCCATACTACAAGGTAGGTAAATAAGCCAAGTATGAATTAGGAATGAGTGTATGATTATTGTGGGGCGATCTTTTAGTATTGTTACTGACTAAGGCTGACATGTTCCCTAGACAGGACTGTTAATAAATAGCCCAACAGCTGATGGCAACTAAGGGACCTACAGTTTAACGTGAATTTAAACCACGGCCTCTGAATTATGAATTGGTCTAATTATGAGGATGGTCTTTGCGAATTAATGTAGTATTCAATATTGCGGACGTTAATCCACACAAGAGAACACCACATCCACCGACCATCGCTCACAACTATCCTCAATTCGTGACCTCCAAGTAGCTGTATTACAGGATGACGCCACCATCCCAGTCTAGCCACCATGATGTCAGAGGTGAACAGGAAAAACACGCCTATGTTTTTCTTTCTACCATTAGTTGTAATGCATCTGTTTAGTAAGGATAAACTATATCCGTTTTTGGCCTGCGATGGGTTAAACCTATTTTTTTCCATCATTTGGATTATCCCATTATGAATTTCCCTATCAGGGTTGTTCTCATTCTAATTTTATTTGAATGAATCAGACCTTACTTAAGAATGCCCGTGTTGAGAAAATACCTGAAGACTGGTAAAGGCTGTAAAGACCCTTAGTAGAGAACACTTTTACATAAAGTACACAATTGTTCATGTGGAATTAGTGTTTTATTCAATGATGTTTGTCTCAGGTACTACATTTTTGGCTCCAACAAAGCTTACATCTCAGTGGTCGGAGATGTTGTGGGCCCCATCTTCCCCACTATGCCAGTCAACTCCACGTCCCTCATTCACCTGCCTATGGTTTGTGTTTATCAGTCACGTTTAATTTTAATTATTCTTAAAATACTAATGGTGGTAATAAATAGGGGTGTGCAAAGGCTAAGATTATCGAATCAAACAAGTGCCGTTAAAAAATAACTTCCTGTAGTGTACAAACATTTTTTTCTTATCCCAAAATTTTAGTACCAACACTAAGTTTCCCACACTACTTGCATGAAAAATGCCAAATTTCCAAGTTAATTACTGTGTAACTCGAAAAGTTTTCATTAAAAACTTGCAAAAATTATGTCAAAGCATACATACAATCAAAAAGTTATGTTAAATTATGTTTTTTTTAGAGGTGTGCGGATAGTGAATTATTTTTTCGGATCGGATAGCTCAAGTTCGGATCGGATAGTTTGGGTTCGGATCGGATAGTTTTCGGATTCGGGTACTCGCAATAACAAAGTGAAATCAGACTTGTCTAAGAATAAATTAGGAAAAAATCAATAAAATGTTATCAAAATTATTAAATGGTACATAAAAAATCATAAATTCTTCATAGGATGAACAACAAAACAAAAATTTTTACTTCACTGCATTTAAAAGTACCAGTAACAAATTTTAATATGGCGTAATTCACAAATTAAATCAACAGAAACCTTATAATTCGCAATTACATGACATCAACTTTCTACTAATTCATCAATTCATCAACTAATTCTCAATTTTATTTCACGATTCAATTATTTTATTTATTACAATTTACTATTATTACTATAATACTATAATTATTTACTACAATGATAAAAACAAATCACCATTAACAAAGAATCAAGATTTGACAGACGACGTTGGCTCGATGCCATCGGCTATCTGCGTATCGGCAGGGGCAGTGACAGTGCAGCTGCTATCAAATAAAGGCCTGTGCCCAGGCGCAGAGTTGGAATATTTGCAGATAAAATACCCCGATCGGCTGTGTAACAATATTGAAACCCGTGAAATTATGGGACCTCGTAATCTAGTTAGTTATTCATCTTAAAATTATCTAAAAATGTAAAACTAATAACGCTTAAATTCATTTAACAAAGAGAAAATGTAGATTGAAAACAAGTGGAAAATTTGTTGGTTATGTGAACACCGAACGACGAAATAGGCCAAATGTAAATTTGGCAACACTTTATCGTATTGCTCAAACCCGGAGTAGTTGAGAATGCGATAACTAAACAATTGATCGTTTACGTAGACGATCAGAATGAAGTAGTATTATTTTTGCTGGAAACCCCGTCGCAAAACAAGCTATTATGATGGTTTGTTACCAATAACATTAAATCAACAATTCAATTTTTTTCGTAGCCGAAATGAAATTTTATACGGAACAATATCAAACCGAAATCTGATACTCGGAGCAACTATTGATGACTTTGTATTTCAAAATGCAATATCGTGTTGAACTTACGCTTACATAAATGCGCGTAGTTGAAGAATCGAACAATCATACCGCATCCTCGGACCGCACAATGACGTTCTTACATTCCGATTGGATATGAAATGCATAATTTCGTCATCTGCTTCAACATTTTCGTTCGATCAAAGATGTTCCGTCCACAGCAGTGTGATCGTGATCACTGAGTTGAAATTATAGTCACCTGGATTTTAACCCACAAAATTGTCGTGCATAGCTATGTACTACTTTAGACAAAGTAGGTACCGGTAAAAGTCGTACTATCATATTTATTTATACCAATTAAAACATTATTAAAACTCATTAAAAATAATTAGTTGATACCTTAAGGACGTATCATCCTTAAATATATCCGTGATAAATGTAAAGGAGTACTAATAAGATGTAGTCACAATAGAAGTACGATATTTAGTTATTGTAGCGCTGGCATTTTGCCATTATTAGCGTCCAACTTATTATTATTCCGGCTTCGCGGGTATTAACTCGACGAAAATCTCGTTGTATTTGTTCAAATTGCTGAAATATACAGTCCATCCGAAAATTCTGATATTTATCGGATATCTTAAATACATTCGGATCGGTTTCGGATATCCGATCTGATCCGAATCCGAATCGAATTTTCGGATATCCGCACACCTCTATTTTTTTTTTTAAGGTAGTCGATTATTTTGCTCCACACCAACTGGGGTTATTTCATAATCATATCTATAATATTATTAAAAATGTACAAAATGAAAATACAAATCAATTAATACCCCCGTCGCAGTAGATCTGCGTACTCAGCGAATTTCAAAATCAATTATAAATAATAATATGTGACATTTTATAAAAATCTGTCCATAAACATGAGTATTATTTGCCTATTCTCCATAAGATTAACATTTAAAAGAGTGTGCAGGTTTGCTGCTGTGAGGAACACTAAAATTAGGCATTTCTACCATAAATAATTTTTATCGTAGCATTTATACCAACTTTCATTAACATCTGTCCATAAATAAAGGAGTTTGCCTATTCCCTATATGATTAATATGGGAAAAGAGTATGCAGGTTTGCTGCCATGATAAACACAAAAACTATGATTTTTAAGCATAAATGGATAGATCTTAACCAGATGAAGCTAAATATGTAGTTTCTTAAAACAACACTTATTTTTGCTGAAAATTTTAAATTATCGTATTTTACCGATTTGTTTGTTTTTAGATCACCGAATGTGAAGGGGTTCAGAAAGAATTAAGTTAATTTTCCTCGTCGTGATGTTGCAATAAGAAACAGTCATCATTGTTTTGATGAAACTTAGACCAGGAAACGTCACCATGCCGATTCAAAATTATCACACACTTTCAGTTTTTTTTTTTTTTTTTGCCTTTGCTGTGTAAATAAAAGCCAGTTCTTTTCAAAGCCGTTTGCAATCAAATACCTGGCTCCGACATGAATACTTTTTCGTACAAGTACCCACCTAAATGTTTACAAGTACCTGATAAAATTAGGCAAACATCCGAAATTACAGATAGATAGTAAACTAAACTAAATCTTTTCGTTTGAGATTATATCGGCTCCTTCTTAGAAGACTATCTTTGCTCAAACACTAAAGTATTGCAGTTGACAGCAAAATGACTTAATTCGTATCCTTTTAAAAATAATGCATTTACGTCATTGGCGAGTTCGAGGTTGCAACATAATTCTGATTTTAGTTACCAATAAACATCAATATGATATTTTATTTCAAAATATTAAGCATATCATCATCAAAACTAAATAATGTTAATTATTCAGCGAAAAATATGCTTTCAGCAACAATAACCTTATAATATAGGATCAGCAAAGCATACTCAATTTCCATCATAGTTAATTTATATAACGGGATTTGTGGTTAGAAAATAATTTAATAATTCTCTTGTCCATAAACCATTATGATTTTTCTATCCCTATATAAGGGAATATTTTTCTAAATCTGATTAACAAACACACTGGTTTCGAGTAATAATAATAATACAGTGGAACTTGGATAATTCGAACTTCTGTAATTCGAAAACTTCTTTATTTCGAAGTTTTGTCTTGGTCCCTAGAATTTTATATAAAAACAATGTTAAAATATCTTGGTTAATTCGAATAATACGAGTATTTTGGATAATTCAAAGTTTTTACAGCGGAAATCTATAGTGTGTGTATAAGTGAACAAGTCATTGTGTGCGATTTTCCAGGAAACGACGTTCGGGCTTCCTGTCCTCAGACTATTTTTAGCTAGATCAACGCGCCCACCCCACTCACTAGTCCACTACTGCTCATAAATCACAACATTGACATCTGTGTGTATCATCGGTGCATCGGTGGTGGTTTGTTCCGATATTCGTCGTCTGCTTTCATGTTAACACGTCGTGTGTATGATGGCTTCGTCAAAGCGAACCTACAAATCTCTGACGTTGCAAGAATAAATAGCGGCGATCAAGGAGGTAGAGAAGGGATTTGAAAAAGTTTGTAATAGCTAGTTTCGGGATCCCTCCAAACACATTATTGACATTTAACAAAAATTAGGATTTTTAATCAATAATATCTAACCTAACTATCAATCTAACTAACTTATCAACCTAACTATCAATAATTAACCTAACTTTTTTAATATACAATGTTAAAACATTATGTTTGATTGTTTATTTCAACCACTTGCATAAACTTTTCTAATTCGAATTTTTGGATAATTCGAATTTTTTTCTGGTCCCTTGAGGTTCGAATTATCCAAGTTCTACTGTATTAATAATAATTGCCTTTATTGTCAAGCGATGTTCTGTAAATACAGTTTTTCAAAATAACTTTCGTCAACACAAATTAAAAATAGAAAAGAATACAAGTTTAGTCTTTTAATCTAGTTATTCAAAATACATTTAATTTTAATTTTATAAGACGAAACACAAAGGTCTTTGAGGCTCGCCGGGAGTCCATTATACAACGTCGGACCGAAATAGGCAAAGCCCTTCCTGCCAATCCTCGGGAAATGGAGGAGCCTGTCCTGCCAGGTGCCACGCAAAGCGACATCACGCCGAAGGGAGAGTTTCTCACAGAGGTATTGAGGCTCTGAGTAAACACCATAGGAATTCTAAATACTTGACATTTGGTCATTTTTGTCGTTCCGTTGTTGAATTTACTCACATGATGACAATAACAATGGCTTTAGACAAGTTATTTAAACCAAAATAGAATGTAATAGTGTTACCTATTACATCTATACAATGGAGTTATGCAATGTAAGTTAATTTCAAAGGGGGAATGTTTGTGTCAGCCAACTAATGTTTTTATTAATATTGCTTGAATACAAGCATTGGGATATTAAAAGCTCTATTGGTGGTTTCAATATCAAATATAAACTATTTAATAATATCGCTTTTTTTATTTTCGTTCGCAGGACTGTGCTGAACAGACCATGTTCAGTTTTGCAGCCAACCTGTACACAACGCTGTACATGCGACTTACCAACCAGAGGAACCGAACTCTAGAGAAGCAATCCTTCTACCACATGAACATTCTGTACCAGCGAGCCCTCTCGTTCATGGCCCCTGACGGTTCTTTTAGACTCTTCCGAAATGACTGGTTTGTGGTCTTATTTTTATTTTAATTGTGCAATTAACTCAATAGAACCTTGATTATCCAGAAACGGGTCAACCGGGGTCAGATTTTAGGGTAAATAAATTTAAAGCAATGTATTGTGATTGTTCCAATGCCCATGTTTTGTCACCATTTAAGCATTTTCAATGAAGTTCTACAAGCTCAAGTGGCACAACAGCCATAAAACAGCACATGCCAATCGATTCAAAATTCACTTTCCTATTCAGTCACTACGTTGTCGATATTCATTTTATAGCTCCCCTCTGCCCAATAGGTACCTTGGTTATTCAAGGTTCTAATATATCCACCTGACCCTTCCACTATCTAACGTAACTGCCCTGATCTGCCATCACGGAAACGCAGGTACATTGACACATGATACACGTGAATTCTGTTTTCGCCTGTTAGAAATTTTACTATTCTAAAAAAGTTTCATATGTCTTATTTAGAGGTTTTTATTTAGATTTTTTACTTCTAAATATCAATAATTTTTTGTTATATACCTGTAAAAACAAGAAATTGTGAAGCCTGGGTCATCCCTGAATGATGGCCCTGATTATTTGCAAACAATATAAGTTAGCTAATTATCAGTTCAGATGGAGTGTGATGTGTGTGTATGTGTGTATATAATATATATTGTAATTTTTGTAAGCAATTACTGTTAAGTAATCTTAAATCGACAACGCGAATTAAGGAAGAGGACTGTAAAAAGGAAGTTTTAAGACTGAAATAACTGAGAATTTTGAAATTTGGCTTCAGTGGCTATGCTGGCCGAATAAAAAGTGCTGGACATACTAATAAGAGAATATTTCTGACTATAAATCTACTGTACTGTATTGTAGATGTCTACCTGTTACAGGAACACTTCTTCATCCAGTGTATGGTTGACGAGTTATGTTATTAGAGTGTTCCAAGAGGCCAGCTTTTACGAGTGGGAAAACTATATTTATATTGATCCAGAGGTAATGTTGTCATGAAGTTATTTTCACTTATATATTGTTGTTCATAATTACAGTAAACCCTCTCATATCTCTCATATCCGGACGTGATTTTGAAAGAATACAAAAATTTCAAAAAAAAACATTCTAGAAGGCCAATGTTTGTTAGCCTAGTAGTCGCGAACGACGTTTGTATGCCGGTTAGTAGCGCACCAGTTGTCGAATGCGGGGTTGAAGCGATGTGGACAGCGGTAATGTTCAAAAGCAGAGTAGAGGGAACGATGAGTCACCCTTGTCCCGAGCGCCTGAGTCTTGAGCGCTACTCTCTGTACTCTGTGCTATCTGGTGCAAGGTTACTGACTCTTGAAACAATAAATCTCCCCATCCCACCTGTCCCTACCCACCCCATTAGCCAACATATCACATGTACTGTAGTGACAACACCCACATCTGGCCAACAACCGGACAGTGTCGCCTTTGTTTTGCTTGAGTGACCTACTCTTTCTGGCAACGGTTCGTTTTAGTTTCTATTACTCTACATACTGTACTGTTTTTTACTGGATTACGTAATTTTTTTTAGTTTTGATGTCATTAAAAGTATTACAACAATTATGCTTTTTTTATTTAATGTCGAGATGCTTTATTCCCTTCTCATATCCTGATTTTTTCCTGTCCGGATCGGCCGTCACCACATTAGTCCGGATATGAGAGAGTAACTGTAGTTATTTTAAAATTCTATCAGATAGTATGCTATTTAAATGGAATAAATTGTTGTTCCAAGTAAATCACATTTTCTTGTTTTAACTTAATTTTTTTAAGAAGCCCTTCTACTAAGGTGATTTTCTTGCTGTTTTCTATCCTTATGAAATGTTTAAGTACCCTAAAATGTACTATTAATCAACTGGAAAACACAACTTTAGTTTTAAACTGGTGAGTGAGTAGTAAATCTTTGACAAAGTGTTTAACTAAGTTGTTGTGCAGGTGATCGGCAAGGCGGTGTGGTGGGTCCTGCAACACCAGTCACCCGAGGGAGCCTTCTACGAGGTGACGTGGCTGCCGGACCGCAAGGTCAACAGTTCTATCAACTGGGCGGACAACTTCACCGAGTACGGCCACCAGCGTCTGCGCAACATCTCCCTCACGGCCCATGTCCTCATCATGCTGGCTGAGGTCAAGGACCTCACTGGGGTAATGTGGTCATGTGTTAAAAAAACTCATATCACTTATGAAATTAAAAAAATATATATATTTCATTTTTTAAATAATAAACCAAGAAAATTCATACTTGATAAATCAATGTAGTATCACAGTGTTATAACCATTTTTTTAAGCTGAAAGGCTGAATTAGGCCAATGGATAAATCTTAAATTTAAAAGTTTAGATACTGGAGTTGTATTAAAACCATTTAGGTTAGAAGAATACAAACCACCAACAGGTACTCCAAACACTAACATGAATTACATATGAATAAATGTAAAATTAAATGTAAGATACATTTACTAATCCTAATGGATTATTAATATTTACAATAGAAACCAAAACTTTTAATCCAGACCTAATTATTTATTTAATCAAAATTTTCATTGGTTATGGTCTTTGTAATCAGAAAGTTGTTAGACGAGACTTGATGTTCATTTCTAGACTAGCTGTTATCGTTAGTGCAGTTAGGTGTGTTGTGTACAGGGTCTAGGATCCCATGTTGCGTTGGCCCAGAGCCGTGCCTTACAGTGGCTGGAACGCAACATGAAGCTCCTAGAGGACCATGGGGAACCCTATGAGGTTTCAATAGTCGCATACGCTCTCATGGTCAGCAAGGCATCCTCAGCTGAGAGAGCTTTTGGCCTGCTTATCAGACATGCACGCAATGAAGGTAATCTACCAAACTTATCTCTAAGGGAAAAGGGAGTTATCACAACACTGTGTTTGTTATTTTTTTATAAATTCTTCAATTGAGTGATTAAGTGTTTCCTGAAATGACAACACTGTTATGGCCAGAAAAATTTGTCGACACAAGTTTTGAGAGTCCATCCACCTCTGTTATATTTTATTATGTGATAGCTTGTTTTTAATTTAGGTATAGTTTATGATTTTTGCATAAATGTTTGCTGTAATTAATTATACTACCTGTTTTATTTAAGTGAAAGAACCTTTGGACAGAAGATAACATAATTCATAATATATTATTGTATATAATATTTAATAGGTATAATATTTAACTGATACAATATTATTATCAATGAATATGTTTTCATATTTTATTTAGCCTTTTAGAACTTAATAATTCAAAATCTTTCACCAGTACCTTGAGTTTTGAACTATTCAAATTTAACTGTTATGGTTAACTGATGGATTGATATTTGTTATATTTGAAGAAAATATGATTTAACTAACAAATAGTACTAAGATTATGGCACAGGAAAGGTATGCATTTCATAAGTAATGTTTCAAGTATCAGTGTAGCCTTTATTAAATTAACATAATGCAGTACAAAACTTCCAAAGTTTTCACTCTTTCTTATTTTAATAAAGTCTACGAAAATAACTGAAAATCAGATTATTTTTGACTAAGAAAAAACTATAAAATCATTAACCCTTGAAAGGTTTAATGTCGATTAATCAACACCACTGCCCAGACTTTACCGTCCAATCTACGGTAGATTAGCTTTTTATGTTGCATTGTTTACTATGGTTGTGTTACACGTTCTTGTCGAGTTTGTTTGTTGTTCTGATGTTAATTTCACAATTTTAAAACGGATAGCAGTAACTTAAATGTGTAAAACTATGAATTTTTATTTCCCTTATGAAATTTTGAAAAACTTTGCTATATTCAATTTATGACTGGTTTTTATTTTCTGTGCTTTGTGGGGGAGCAAATTTTGAGAAATTGTTAAAAAAAATTGTTCATCAATATCAAGTGGATATACCCATCAAAACCAAAGTTAGGATAAAACATATTATTATTTTCTTACAGATAATTTAATGTAGATTAAAATGGTAAATAATATGTTATGGTTACTGTATTTTTAGTATTTTATGTGAAAATTAAAAAAAAGTCAGCAAAAGGGCCAAAAAGGGTAAAACGCAAGGTGTCCAATAGTGAACCGTTGGAGGGTTAACAACCTAAGTAAATAATCCGGTCTCTTCTCCACTATAGAAAATAGAACAAAAAATGTTTGTTTTAAATAAATAATAACATTTTTTGAATTTTCTT
Organism: Nephotettix cincticeps; assembly: GCA_023375725.1. Taxonomy (NCBI): domain Eukaryota; kingdom Metazoa; phylum Arthropoda; class Insecta; order Hemiptera; family Cicadellidae; genus Nephotettix; species Nephotettix cincticeps. The sequence continues at coordinate 85,569,868 of CM041786.1, read as the reverse complement.
AAGTAATTGGCGCTTGTGAAACAATACCAAAATTATTACAATTTTTTTTTAAAAAGTTAAAGTTTGACAATCATCATTCGAAGGGGCGGATTTCCCAAGGCGCTTCAGCCGTTGCAGCTTTTTGCGCACCCCTAAAATTCTCTTTCCTGGAGAATCAGGAATCTTCTAGATGAAGAGACCTGTAAAACTGCAGCATCCTGTCAACGAGCTCGTCAGGAGGCAGAAAACTACCCCTTACCAAGTTGCCCAGAGTGGAGGACCTTACCTCTGCCAGCTCTGCACAATCAAAGAGTAGATGATCTGCAGTTTCCTCCTGCAGATAACATTTCCTACACAGGGGGTCGCCGTTGAAGACCCCCATACGTAGTTGGTGCTTCCTCAGATTACCGTGACCAGTGACGATACCTGTGACAAGTTTGGCATCCTTCCTGCCAAGTTTCAAGAGGAGAACGAAGATTAAGCTTACTAACTCTATGCAGGGAAAGTTCAGCCCATCTTTTCTTATGACAATCCCTAGCCCAGGAATTGATAGTCTGAAAAACCGCAGCGCGGGAAACACCACAGAAGGGTTGAGGACCACAAAGGGGGGATGATGCAGCCCTATTGGCCAGCCCGTCTGCCACTTCGTTACCATCCACCCCTGAGTGCCCTAGAACCCAACAAAGGGTGACTTCATTGTGTCTGCCTACACAGGACACAAGCCTAAAGCAGTCCCACACAACCCTAGAGTTGAACTCTACCGAGTCCAAAGCTTTAAGAGCCGCCTGACTGTCAGAGAAAATATTGATAGAAAGGCCCTCATGACCCAGCATCAAGATGTCTAGCACATTCCATAATGGCAGTGATCTCGGCCTGGAAAACAGTGGGGAAGGTCCCCATGGAAATACCTGACCGTACGTTGTCCTGCACCCCGTAGATGCCTGCTCCTGCGCCCCGACTGCTCTTGGACCCATCAGTGTACCACTCCTGATCACAGGGTGGTAGTGGGCAGGCTCCATCCTTCCATTCGTCCCGTTGCGGAAAAAGAACTCGGAAAGACCTGCCAAAAGAAAAAGTTCTCGGAAGATAATCAGAGGGCATACCTAAAATGTCGCTCTGAACTATCCCCGAAATTCTGGTATGACCACGTAATTCACCTGGCCTATTCCAGAGGCCTTCTCCACAGAGGCGATATGCACCCATTCTGGCAGTCATCCTGATGTGAATGTCTATGGGCAAAAGATCAAGCAAACAGTCAAGAGTGGCCCCAGGAGCGCTGCTGATCGCCCCTGTGATCATGAGACATGCCAGCCGCTGAACGGCTGCCAGCCTTTTCACAGCAACACCTGAGTCCATCTTGGTCCACCAAACCAGAGACGCATACGTCATAGTTGGTCTAACTACTGAAACATAGAGCCAATACATTAGCTCCGGTTTCAGTCCCCATGCTGCGCCGACCATACGCCTGCATGCAAACAGAGACCACTTACCCCGGTCAATAACCCGTTGTAAGTGAGATTCCCAGCAAAGCGTCCGATCCAGAATGATCCCAAGATACTTCACCTGTTTTTGCAGGTTGATCAAACTCCCCTGCAGTTTGAGCGGGCCAACCCCGGTCAGCTTTTTCCTCTTGGTAAATGGTACAGCAACCACTTTAGAGGGATTCACAGATAGACCGACCTCATTGCACCAACCATCCACAAGCCTTAGTGCAGAGTTCATGAGGTCAGTAACTGTATTGTTAAACTTACCTATCACAAGGATGGCAATATCGTCAGCGTATCCTTGAGCAAAGACACCACTGTCATTAAGCCTTCTAATAAGGCTGTCTACCACCAGGTTCCATAAAAGGGGTGAGAGAACGCCTCCCTGTGGACAGCCCCTTGTTGACCTGGCTACTACCTCTACTCCCTGTAGAGAAAGCTTCACATACCTATTGCGTAGCAGTGCCTCAATCCATCGGCAGATGACATCACTGAATCCTCTAGATCTAGCGGCGTTCAACATGGCATCCAAGGCCGTGTTGTCAAAGGCTCCCTGAATGTCCAGGAACGCTCCAAGTGCCACCTCTTTATGGTCAATAGCTCCTTCAATTCTGCACACCAACTGGTGCAGGGCCGACTCGCAAGACCTACCCTGAATGTAGGCATGCTGGTTTGGTTTAAAGGGGCAGACTTCAGCGAAGAGTCCCAGATATACCTTACCACCAACTTCTCCAGAGTCTTCAACAAGAAAGAAGACAATGAAATCGGCCGAAAGGATTTCGGGTCCGTGTAACTATTCTTACCCGGTTTTGGGATAAACGCTATCCTGGAAGTCCTCCATGCAGCAGGAACATGTCCCAGGGCCAAGCTCGCTCTAAAAATACTACAAAGGGCCGGGAGAATGATCTCTACGCCCTGTTGTAGAAAAACCGGCCGGACTCCATCCGGACCCGGTGACTTGAAAGGACTTAGAGAGCCTATAGCCCACCTTATCCTGCTGTAGGTGATGATCCTGCTGGCGGCACCCCACCTGGTTGCACAGGCCCTCTGCGACGCAGACTCACCTAATTCACCAGTTTCTCCACCAATGATGCATCCAGGAAAGTGTACCTCAGCCATACGTTCCAACACCTCCTGTGGTCTGTGAAATAACTCACCATTAGGTCCTTCCACGGAGCCCAGAGTCAGGGTTCTATCCTTGGCCAAGACCCTGCGTAGCCTGGAAGTTTCCTCAGTGCCCTCCAGCCCCGAGCAGAAAGTATGCCATGACTTCCTCTTTGCCCTTCTGACAGCGAGGTTATACCTGGTGAGCATGCTGTGGTAACAGTCCCAGCTGTTGTTGGACTTTTTTGCCCTTCTGAATAGAGCTCTTACCCGTTTCCTCATGCTGGCTAGTTCAGAATTCCACCAGCTGCATTTGGCGGACCTAGCCTTTGCTAATGGACAGCTCTCCTCGAAGGAGGAGACAATCGAGTTCCCTAGAAGGCTTGCAGCCCTATCCAGTTCATCCGTATCCTTGGCTCGTACAGCTTGCCCATCGAGTTTTTCACCAAGTTTTCTTTTGAAGACAACCCTCCGTCTTCCTAGGGTTCCTAAATTCAGACAAAACAGGCACAAAGTCCCCTATAGCATAGAGGATATGACAGTGGTCAGAAAGAGAGGGTTCGGGAGAGACATGCCAACCTATGACCCTGTCCTGAAGCCCCTCAGAATAAAGTGTTAAATCTATCACAGAGTTACCAACTCGACTAGAAAAGGTTGGCACAGAGCTAACATTGGCTATAAACAAACTGCTAGATGCTATAAAGTCCAGAAGCTGCCTACCTCTGCGGTTTGTCTCCCTACTACCCCAGATGGAGTTGTGGGAGTTGGAGTCGCACCCCACAAGCAGGTCCACCCCCTCCAACGCAGCACGGTCCACCAGCGCCACCATTTCAGCCGGAGGGACTGCGTCTGCATCTCCGGGCATGTAAACGGACGCAAGGAGGAGCGGTTTGCCAGAAGACCCACATATCGTCCGAACTGCAACGACGTCCCTGGAACAGAACTCGAGAACTGGCGAATGGGCCAGGCCACTTCTGACCCACACACAAGCCCTCGAGTTGGAAGCAGAACAAGAGATTAGTTGCCCCCCAAGGGCACCTAGTCCTGAAATTCTCCCATTCCGAACCCACGGTTCCTGAATGAGAGCAACATCCACAACTCCTCTAGCTGTGGCCTTGTGTAGGACTGCAGTCGCAGCCTTACTGTGTTGCAAATTTACCTGGAGGAGGTTTAGTGTCATCCCCAGATGGTGCGAACCCCACACCCGAGAGCACCCTTAAGGTAGTTCTCGAGATCCCCAGGTAGGTATGCCAGCCCCTCTCCTTCAACAAAAGAGCGCTGCGTTCATCAATGATTATAACTAATGATTGATGAGTTTTGTCCTTCCTGCAGCTGACCACCCGCCAGCCCCCAGTCAGGATTCCAGGATTCTGAACCTGCACAATCTCCAAAATCTTTTTGGGTTCGAGGTCGCAGGCGCGCCCTTCCGCCCGCAGAAGAACCTTGGCGGACCGCAGGAGATCCTTGTAATCCCCTACAACCACCTTGGCGCCCTCCTTGAACTCAAGCCCGTCAAACGACCTCTTGACCCAGGACACCGTCGCATCACTGCCACAGGCGATGACAAGAGCTCCCAGCTCCTGATAAGTATTGTGGATCTGAACCGGTTCTGTCTGTTCGATAACCTTATCGAACATAATTCCCTGCAACAGACCACAATCTTCGGCATACAGTTTCACCTCCGGAAACGATGTCGGGACAATGGCGATCTTCGTCATCATTAGGCGATCCTTGTAGGAACCACCTGCAGACGTTGACACCATCGGAGCCGGCGTGTTCTGACCCTCCGCCGGGGGTTTGAGATCCCATCGGGGTTTCTTTCTCACAGGAGCAACTGCCGCCTTGGTTGCCCTGCGCATAGGTGACACACCTTTATTGTCTTTCAGCTCCCCTTTGGGGCTGGGGGTTTCAAGCCGCTTCCTCTTCATCAGCTTGCGGTACTCCTCTCTCGGAAGCCAAGTCCCATCCTTGGTCTTTCTCTCCCTCACCAGCTCCAGCCTTCGAGCGTACAGCTCCTTCCGCTGTTCCTTGGTAAGCGAGGCCCAGATCACATCGTCTGAGATGTCCAGGGCAGACTCCTGCTCTGGCTTTCCTTCTGATGTCGTCGTACCAGACACATCAGCCTTCGATGTATCTGAATCAACATCATTAGCGATGGAAGGTGCCTGGACAGCCCTGTGCGCCATCTCCAACACCTCCAAGGGTTCCAAAATATGCTGTTGTTTGCCCTCCCCAGAATCCACGGGCAAGCCCTCCGAAGAGGGGTGGGATTGAGTGCCAGTGCACCGACCCACCTGGGGTATATCCGTTTGTTTTCCATCAGCCATTTTATTCGAGAATTGAGAATTTTTGTGTTAGCAGTTTGACGACCATTCCGCAAATATTGCTCCGCTCGCCAATATCTGAAGACTGGGCCCTTTCGGAGTTGCACCCCTCATCGTCCCCAGCTCAGTCCTGAAACAGCTGCACACATACCTGTCCCAGTCGGCAGTGCGGTGGCCGTTGAGTAATTACCAATCACTCCGCCCTTCCGCTAACTGAGTGTTAGGCCGTTCCAGTGAACCTCACCTCAGCCCCAACACTCTACATGAGACGCTGCTCCCCGTCTCACGGGCAATTTGTCGACCGCCAGGTCTAGATCCGCTGCCTTCTGCTAAAAACAGGGGCACCCCAAGTAGGCTGTGTGCAAGCACACAGCACGACCGGCAACCAGGCCAATCGGGCAGCAAAAATGCTGCTTCACAGCGGTCTTGCAGAAGCAGTATGCCCCACGAAACTCGAGTGGCACTGACTTCTGCCTGGGGGCCTTTCGGTACCCCCTCACCCCCAAGTTTGACAATAAAATTCTTACACAATTGACACAAACTGCATTACAATTTTCAATCAGTATTTTGAAGAACCATCTGTACGATTATGTAAATAAATACATTTTTCTCATCTTTTCTTATTCTTAATCTAATTTTAGCGAATTTCCCATAGGGAAGAAGCTATTACCATAGGTCTCATGGTAAGACTTAAGCCCGGGACCATGTTATTTTTTTCGTCTTTAGGTGCCCAGAGTCCAAAAACAATAGTCGTTAAAATTTATATATATATATATATATATATATATATATATATATGTGTCTGTTAACACGATAACTCTCGTAAAAATGGTCCGATCGAGACCAAATTTGGTAGAGACGTGTATTCCTACGACATATCGGTCAATGGGAACGGGTAGTTTGGGGGGGTTTTGTACCCCAAAATGGGGTTTTTTGCGTTTTTCACATGTAATTTTTAAAAATTCATAATTTTATATTTCACCATTAGAATCAGCTTAAAAAACTACACAATTAAGTACCTTAAAGTATTTCTCTATCTCCAACGGTTACCGAGATATTAAAAAATCTAAACACAGTACGTTGTATTGTGGGGCTCCAATGTTAATCAAAAGGAAGATAGGGAAAAATTAATATTTCCCTTATTAATCAATATTTTTGGATAAAACTTGATATTTAGCTTCATGTGGTTGTGATCTATCCATTTATGCTTAAAAGTCATAGTTTATGTGTTCATCATGGCAGCAAACCTGCATACTCTTCCCATATTAATCATATAGGGAATAGGCAAACTCCTTTATTTATGGACAGATGTTGATGAAAGTTGGTATAAATGTTAAGATAAAAATTATTCATGGTAGAAATGACTTCTTTCAGTGTTCCTCACAGCAGCTAACCTGCACACTCTTTCCTATGTTAATCTTATGGAGAATAGGCCAATAATTCTCATGTTTATGGATATATTTTTATCAAACTTGTCATATATTAAATTATTGATTTGGAAATTCGCTGAGTACGCAGGTCTGCTGCGACGGGGTATTGTTTTTTCTTTTCTGTTTCTTAATGTCTGCAGATTTTTCTGATTCTGAGTTAAATTTATCCTATATTTTTTGTAGATTAAAACTCTGTAGATAATAAAAAATACACCCGTCGCAGCAGACCTGCGTACTCAGCGAATTTCCAAAACAATAATTTAATATATGACAAGTTTTATAAAAATAAGTCCAAAAACATAAGAATTATTTGCCTATTCTCCATAAGATTAACATAACAAAGAGTGTGCAGGTTTGCTGCTGTGAGGAACACTGAAAGAAGTCATTTCTACCATGAATAATTTTTATCTTAACATTTATACCAACTTTCATCAACATCTGTCCATAAATAAAGGAGTTTGCCTATTCCCTATATGATTAATATGGGAAAAGAGTATGCAGGTTTGCTGCCATGATAAACACATAAACTATGATTTTTAAGCATAAATGGATAGATCTCAACCACATAAAGCTAAATATCAAGTTTTATCCAAAAATATTTATTTATTTATTTACATGTCAAACATACAGGACAAGCCCAATTACAATTTGACAGTTCAGATAAAATATAAAGATACATTTTATGTGATGCACTGCATTTGCCCACTAAGAAATAAAATTAATAAAAAGAACTAAATAAAATTAATAAAAACATCTAAATAACTGAGCCTTGTTCCTCTGGCCATAAAGAACCATCGTAGTAGTTCAATATTATACAAATAATCTTAACTTAAGTCTACCAAACAAAAAAACAATATATACTCCAACAAAGGTAAATTGGTCATTTTCACTTAATAATTAACATCAAAATAATAGTTTTGAATTTAAAAAATATTGATTAATATTGAATTTAAAATATTGATTAATATGGGAAATATTAATTTTTCCCTATCCTCCATAAGATTAACATTAGAGCCCCACAATACAACGTACTGTGTTTAGATTTTTTAATATCTCGGTAACCGTTGAAGATAGAGAAAAGCTTTAAGGAACTTAATTGTGTAGTTTTTTAAGCTGATTCCAATGGTGAAATATAAAAAAAAAAAAGAAATTAAAAAGAAAAATTAGAAATTTTTAAAAATTACATGTGAAAAACGCAAAAAACCCCATTTTGGGGTACAAAACCCCCCCAAACTACCCGTTCCCATTGACTGGTATGTCTGGTTTACGAACTCGTCCGAGCAGTTGTAGGAATACACGTCTCTACCAAATTTGGTCTCGATCGGACCATTTTTACGAGAGTTATCGTGCTAACAGACACATATATATATATATTTTAACGACTATTGTTTTTGGACTCTGGGCACCTAAAGACGAAAAAATAACATGGTCTCGGGCTTAAGTCTTCCCATGAGACCTACGGTAATAGCTTCTTCCCTATGGGAAATTCGCTAAAACATTATTCTTTGCATAAATTTAATCTAGCACTAATTAAAGTCCAATGTCATAAATAATTTGCACAACTTTTGATTTAAGAGTGTATTTGAATATTGTCAATATTGTGTTACAGGAGGTCTGATGTACTGGGGCAAGGAGTCTGTACCATTACCTCCAGTCAAACGTGAGAACCAGAAACCTTTCTCTTTGCCGAGGCTGCCATACAAGTACGACGCCAGCAATGTTGAGACCACTGCCTACGCCTTGCTGGTGTATGTATCACGACAAGAGCTCATGATCGACAGTATCGTTAAGTGGCTTAACTTCCAGAGGCTCACCGATGGTGGTTGGGCATCTACCCAGGTTAGAAAACACTTTTAGATTGGTTTATTCAGTAATATCTTCACTCTTTGAAAACTATTTAGAAACATCAGAATCTGTATATACATCTACTCAATACATCTAATGTTCTATCTTATAATTCCTATACGTTGTGTATTACAGGACACGGCTTGGGCGATGAAGGCACTGATAGAGTACACCAACCGGGCAAGGCTGCGAGACGTGCTATCCCTCACTGTGACTGTGGAAGCCACAGCTCTGCCTGGCAAGACGATGACCCTTCATGTCGACAAGTCCAACATTGCCCAGCTTCAACGGATTGAGGTAGCTGAATAGTGTAAACACCAACATCACAATGTAATTGTTACCTGATTACACAAAGGGTCAGAACAACGTTCCTTCAGCACGTCAGCCGAGTGGCTTTTTTCGCACCCCTGTTGCTGAGAGTCTGATAGTCCTTCTAGACTTAAAAGCAGTGGTGTAGTGCCAAAAAAAGCTGTGCCGGAGCAGTGTGTGGCTTAGTGGTCCTTCCCAAGAAGTCCATTATTCTTTGAGGAAGGGGGGTAATGGGTAGTTAAAGTCTGCAAGTTCCTCAGGAAGGTCATTGCGTGGTCAAACACAAGGAATTGTGTACAATGATTTTATCTATTTAAAAAAGAATTACATAAACCGAAGTTTAATTTTGCTAAAGCGACCAGTGATGCTCCTGGGGTATCTGTTGTATTCATGCAAAGTATTGCAGTCAAAGGCAAAAGGTCCATTTTTAGTAAGGGTTTGCTTTCTTTTTCAACCCAAACTGGCGAGTGCAGGTCAAGGAAGACATATTTGTAGATGAGTTTACTCACCACTACGTAGTACTCAATTTTAATAAAATTGATAATTAATACTCACCGATACTCATAATACGTAGGAAAATCCTCAAATTTTATTTTGTAAAAAACACTGCAACTTCATCGAAATTAAAGGCTGTTCTGTAGGAAGAGGGTGTGTTGAAATAAATGTCTTAGACGAAGATTAAAATGAATAGGATTTAAATGGTTGAAGTCTAAAAATACAAATAATCTCGACAATTCTTAATCAGCCTCAAGTTTGTTGTTAAAATACATGTATTTTTTAATTAAAAAACCAGATACTATAAAAAGATATATGGTCTTCAAGTAAGCCCTAGTCTTTGATTCTGGTGTTACGATGTTATTAGATTAGGGTTATTGTAAAACGCCTAAAATTGCCTCGATATTGCGTGTTGGTCATGAAATGATGCGAGCGACTCGTTTACCTACCACTCTCTATAAAAAGGTAAAGTACGAGTATAAAAATCTGACTTTCGGCTGCACAAGCTGTGCTGGAGCAGCGCTCCGGCTCCACTACACCACTGCTTAAAAGCCTGGAAAACTGCCGTAGTCTCGAGACCAGCTCCTACCAGGGAAGATAACTGCTCCTCTCCATGACGCCAAGAGTGGCATCCATCACCTCAGTAAGCCCAGTACAGTCATAAACAAATGATCCACAGTCTCCTCGGACTGCCCGCACTTCCTTCAGACTGGGTCTCCAGTGAAGAATCCCGTACGAGCAAGATGTTTCATCATACGTCCGTGTCCGTGATAAGACCTGCAATGAGTCTAAATTCTGGCCTATCTAACCGTAGAAGTTCCTCAGTAATCCTCGAGGAAGGACTGTTTGCTGACTCAGGAGGGGAAGGTCCGCCCATCTTCTGCGGTAACACTCACCTGCCCTGATCTCTCGATCCACATGTGCCCTGGAGAGATCGTATTGTTTTTATGGAAGATGAGATTATCAATAATTCTGCTCCATTAACCCTTAAAGAGCGAAAATCACACTCTCTGCTCATTTAGGTTGAAAAAATCAAAATTATATTTCCCCAATGATCTTTTTGGATTTAGGTAGCTTGAATAAAGTAAAAAAGATAAATATGCTTCATTTTTATTTATTAAAAATTTTAACACTATTTTTCAGGTATATAAAAAAGTTATTTTTGCAAAAGATTCTGAGCGCTTGAAATAAAACTTGTAGGCTTACATAAATGAAAAATTACTGATTCAAAACATGAAAACAGTGAGAAGAAACATGTAAATAAAGTAAAAAGATATTATGTACATTACCACTAGACATTAGTTTTGCATCGTTTGATACGCCTCAAAACAGTCATAAGTCCATTCACGAACTCATCAAATTCCGGACCGTCTGGATGAACCATTTTTCTTTTTTTATTTTATTATTTAGATTCACAAACATTCACACTACATTATCTGTTTACTTCTCAAACACAACACAAATAATCACACGTCAATGGATGTCAACAAACAATTGGAACAGTGAATACAACTGATCATAGTGGCGCGTTAATTTTCTCATCAAAAGCAGTACGGGAGTGCTAGAATACAGGCCAAAGTTGCATAACATCTAATTTCAGTCACTAGAAATTCCATCAAAGCCGCCATATTGGTTTTGTGAGTTCATTGAGGTTAAAGCAACATTACCATGCACTCTATTGGTTGTTTCGCGATCTACATCGCAGTAAATGTGATAAAATGGCTGAAAGTGAAACTCGGTTTCCGCGCCGTGGGACCCTACTGTGCCGCGAGAAATCTCGTCAGCCGCCCGGTAAGAGTTAAATGATAATCTGACTTGATAAAAAGCTTTCCAAAATATTATTTTTTTACTGTTGCGAAGTAATAATTATACAACTTTTTTATAGTTATACAATTATGTATTTTATAACTATCTTTTTAACACTGATTAAAATAAAATTAGAGATTTTTTATTAGAGGTGTGCGGATAGTGAATTATTTTTTCGGTTTGGATAGCTCAAGTTCGGATCGGATAGTATGGGTTCAGATCGGATAGTTTTCGGATTCGGATACTCGCAATAACAAAGTGAAATCAGACTTATCTAAGAATAAATTAGGAAAAAATCAATAAAATGTTATCAAAATTATTAAATGGTACATAAAAAATCATAAATTCTTCTTAGGATGAACAACAAAACTAACATTTTTACTTCACTGCATTTAAAAGTACCAGTAACAAATTTTATTATGGCGTAATTCACAAATTAAATCAACAGAAACCTAATGATTCGCCATTAAATGACATCAACTTTCTACTAATTTATCAATTCATTCTACTAATCATCAACTAATTCTCAATTTTATTTCACGATTCAATTATTTTATTTATTACAATGATAAAAACAAATCACCATTAACAAAGAATCAAGATTTGACAGATGACGTTGGCTCGATGCCATCGGCTATCTGCGTATCGGCAGGGGCAGTGACAGTGCAGCTGCTATCAAATAAAGGCCTGTGCCTAGGCGCAGAGTTGGAATATTTGGCAGATAAAATACCCCGATCGGCTGTGTAACAATATTGAAACCCGTGAAATTATGGTACCTTGTCGTAATCTAGTTAGTTATTCATCTTAAAATTATCTAAAAATGTAAAACTAATAACGCTTAAATTCATTTTACAAAGAGAAAATGTAGATTGAAAACAAGTGGAAAATTTGTTGGTTATGTGAACACCGAACGACGAAATAGGCCAAATGTAAATTTGGCAACACTTTATCGTATTGCTCAAACACGGAGTAGTTGAGAATGCGATAACTAAACAATTGATCGTCTACGTAGACGATCAGAATGAAGTAGTATTATTTTTGCTGGAAATCCTGTCGCAAAACGAGCTATTATGATGGTTTGTTACCAATAACATTAAATCAACAATTCAATTCAGTCGTGCATAGCGATGTACCACTTTAGTCATAGTAGGTACCGGTAAAAGTCGTATTATCATATTTATTTATACCGATTAAAACATTATTAAAACTCAATAAAAATAATTAGTTGATACCTCAAGGACGTATCATCCTTAAATATATCCGTGATAAATGTAAAGGAGTACTAATACGATGTAGCACAATAGAAGTACGATATTTAGTTATCATGCACTAAAGGACACAGCAGCGCTGGCATTTTGCCATTATTAGCATCTACTACGCATTACAAAAACCAGGAAGCCGTAACCTTACTTTGGTTTGGTTGTTGCTACATTCGATTGTTTCATTCACTATTTCATTGTTTATTATCGATTAGTTAATTCAGAATAATGATTTGTAATTTAATTTTAATATCTAAACCAATTAAAATCATTCGAAATCCTGATCTTTCCAAACTTCTAAATATACCATTTAGTGTAATTATAGATTCAAGAACACATATTTTCGGGATATATTTCACGTTGTCATAATGCTTAGCGATTCGGATCGTATCGCGTCTACCAGTCAACGACATTGTTTTGATGAAAGACTACCTAATACGTCTTTTAAGCAAAAATTATTCCGGCTTCGCGGTTATTAACTCGACGAAAATCTCGTTGTTTTTGTTCAAATTGCTGAAATATACAGTCTATTCGAAAATTCGGATTTTTATCGGGAATTTACCGGAAATCTTAAATATATTCGGATCGGTTTCGGATATCCGATCCGATCCGAATCCAAACCGAATTTTCGGATATCCGCACACCTCTATTTTTTTATATAAATAAAAGTTTTGTACAATCATGAATAAGAAATGTTGATATCATAAGTGTGTTGGTTTGGATTCTGGTTTTTAGGTTATTAAGTTCAGAACACTAAGTAATTGAATAGATCTCACAGAGCACTGAAAATACCATGATACACCCCAGTTATATATTGATTCCCATAACTTGGTAGTCTCTAGGAAAAAGGCTCAATTAATTTTGCCTTTATTTGTTATCGGCAGATCCCTCATGCTTGGGGAACGGTGAAAGTACAAGCTAAGGGAGCCGGTTACGGGCTGCTGCAGATGTCTGTACAGTACAACGTTGACATTCCAAAGTTCCAAACACAGCCACCAGTGAAGGCGTTCGCTCTCCGGACTAGAGCCATCTTCCAAGGGCGGAACCAGTCCCACATATCATACCACAGCTGTCAGAGGTGAGGAAATTATTATATTATTAAAAATATATATCCGAGAACCTTCAGTGATTTGTAGTTGTGTGATGGTAGTATGTTCAAATAACTACTTCTATAATAGAAGTTTTGTGAGCCTATTAATTTATTAATGGAAGGTAATAATTATCTTTGCCTCATCCACTCCAATGATTTTTTTTAACTCAAAAATTTAGTTTAAATGTTTTAAACAAAGACTTTTGATGAACGATGACTTATTAATTTAACCAATTATTGTTTGAAATAATAGTATTGAATACTATGAGAATTTTCCATTTATTCTAGTTTGGAGAGTGTGTATAATGGATGACCACAAGCTCTTTATGTGCATTCCAGTTGTATTTAAATAAATAAATTCTTTATTTCCAAAAATGTACATAAACAGTTCACATTATTTTACAAGTTGCTACAAGATATTGAAGGTAAATATATTGTATAATCACATATTTTTATACATACTTATATAGCATCTTACATCATCTATAAATAAAATTGTACAACTTGGATAGCCACCTCTTTAGCAAAATTGCTGTATAGAGGTGGCATCACGGAAAAGATTGCAGTGTCCCGGCGACTTCCATTGAGTTAAAATATAAAATGTTAATATTCAGCTTACATATTTAGTGCCTATGCATAAATGAAACTTAAAACATGTAACGTTTATCATGAGCAAATGAAGATGAATAAAAAATCATTAAAAAATATATGAGATATAACAAACCTATTTATTACATTACAACACCCAACCTATTAATACTAACCACCTCCACTTGATATAAAAAGTACAAAGTACATAAATATAAACGTCAAAAACCAGAAACTAGACAACATAACACAACATCTTACTTTAATAAAAAAGTACAAAATAATCATAATAATAATAATAATATAATAGAAGCGGTAATGATTTATTGATCTATGTGTCTCCAGATGGACAAATGTGAATGAGTCGGTCAGATCTGGGATGGCAGTCCTGGATATCACTATTCCTACAGGGTACATCATTCAGCAGCAGAAGCTGGATGCTTATATCTTGTCCCAGAGTGTGCGTAACCTCCAGCGGGCTCGTTTCTCTGAACGAAAAGTCCTCTTTTACTTTGATTATGTGAGTGAAGCTTCTAATATTATTTACAATTAATAAATTGGTATTTAAAAAACTGTTATTTTAATTACTTAACTATTTTTAAAGGTTTTTTACTAAAAAAAAGGTTTTTTTAGATGACTTAAGTCCTCTGATGTAGGCCTAGACCCTTCACTGCCTGTCAGAAAATAGACTGCCTTCAGCCCTGCTCAGTTACTAGACCCATTTTCTACATTTTATATGATAGCATTTTTATTCTTGGTCAAAATCCATTGAAAAATGTTTGTATTTACTTCCCTGTGGGAAATAGGTTAGATCATGGATATGTATAAAGGGAATGTTTCCACTAATGCTTCTAAACAGCTGTTCTTATTCTTTCATATAAAAAATTCAATACAATAATAGCTCTAGCAGTTTCTATAGAAGCCTGTTACATATTTCCCATCCTAAAATTCACTAACACCCCCACAGAGCTAAGCCATATCGATGTCAAATTTTTATTAGGGGTCTGAGGTGCACCAAAAAATCGGTACGGTACGGTTCCAGCCTTGTACCGAACCTCGGTACGGTACAAGAATTTTTGCGGTACAAGTTCGGTACGGTACAAATAAGGAAAAATTAAGTCACTATCCAGTCTAGGTAGCCATCAAATATAACTATGGAATATCTCCTGACGAAAACATTGAATAAAACGCGGCCGTTAAAGGCTTTATACTCTACAAGTAATAAAGAATTACAACACTGTCCAGATGTACGGCAAATACTGAACGTAAGACTGACTCATAGCGTGTTGGTGAATGATCATTTAAAATAAAACAATTTCACCAGGACTTCAGGAATATCGGGCAACCAGCCATCTCCCTGCCGGCTCTAAATTATTGTGCATTTCCGGCTTATTATCGTATCCACGTATAGCAGCTTACCCGATCAGGGAACCGTTCCTCCTTTTGACGCAACAAAAGAGTCGTACCAGTATGAGGCTCGTATTAGTCGTGTTTCAAATACTGATGGGAATGCCTGTGATTTTTTAATCACAGTGAAAACCTTTTAAACTGTGATACATGATTCTTTCAATTGATTCGTTCTTTTTCCTCTGACAGTCTGTTGACAATGTTATTAATTGAATAAAGGAAATAAATAACTTTTATTTCTTTAACAATATTTTCTGTATTTCCTCATTAGTGGAACCCCTCAAATCCGAACTAATTGGGACTGAAGCCTGTTCTTCCAAGAAAATAAATACTACGCACTTATTTCGTAACTGTACTCGCGCGGTAACCGACGGGTTATGCAGGCTGTGCGTGACTCAATAAGTTCATTATGTGACCTTGGCGGGTCGAGCCTGTGCTAAAAATAAACCATTCTCCCCCTACCCTTACTAACAGGGATGCGTATCGCGTCTGTCTACTGTCTGTGTCTAGTTTAGTGAGCGTTTACCTACTCACAAAATAAGTGCATCTATAACAACCGACGTGGCTTGGAATTCGTGTGAAGATTTTCTTCATTTCAACAGTTAAAGATAACAGACTTTAAGCGAAAAACCCTGACTTTGATAAACCTTGAAAAATAAGTTTATATGATTAATTTTTTTTAACTTCCAGCTATTTCTTTTTTTATTTCCCAGAATATGTTCAGATTTGAGGGGTTCCATTGTAATATTAAAATATTAACCACTTTATACTAAAATAACCATTTTAGTCTAAAGAGCCCTTTGACATTTTATGAAGGTGTTTAATTTAATTTGAACAATTATTGTGATTGGTTGAATTAAAAATAATAAACCAGGACAATATAAAACATAGGTCTTGGCTAGGGGGAAAATTAGTATAGTAAAAATTTCTCCTGACATTGTATATTTTTTTTAAACTCCTTTCTATATGTTTTCACTAATTAAATTCTGGAAAATACTTATGAATAAAAGGATGAGATCAGCTAATGTTACTGGCGGCATTATTCTCGTTTACCGTACCGTACCGAATTTGTACCGAGAACCGAGGTACAACAATTTGTACCGTACCGTACCGACCTCATAATTTCCTGTACCGCAGAACCCTAATTTTTATACACTCTCTCTATAAGGTATGTAATCATGCGTTTCCCATGGTAAAATTATTCTTAATGTGTAATCTGTAGAAAGTTAAATTGAAAAAAAGAAAATCAATTTAACACTTAAAACGAAACATTGGTCAAATTGACTGATGGGTAATTTTACTACATAATAGTGGCTAAACTGCTTCACCTTGTAAGCTTTCACCCCCGTACCTTCTCCCCAAACCCCTCTCTGTAATATGTGGCCATTTCCAATTAGTTGGCGCGACGTCTTATGTATTAGACGATTTGTGTGAATAAGGTCGGTCAGATTTACTGCGTGTTTCACTTACTGGCTGGCAATTGTCGGTTAAATATACCTTGTGTTTCGGTAAAAGGTTGTGATGAAACGTGTTGTGAATTGTTATTCTTGTACGGAACCTAACACCTAGTGACTCAATATGTTGTGAGTTTATGCAAGTGACACATCAAGAAGTGTTCAAGGTAATCTCCTCTTTAAAAAATTCTTACTCTAAGGATATTTACGGTCTGTCCAGTTCCTTACTTAAACAGGTAGCTGACACCATTGTACAACCTTTGACTTTTTGTATCAACAACTGTATAAATGAGGGTGTTTTTCCCTCTTGCCTAAAGCTTTCACGGGTAGTTCCGATTTATAAAAAGGGGCTATGCTCAGACCCAAACAGTTTCAGACCTATCTCCTGCATACCAATATTAGGTAAAGTCTTTGAAAAAATTCTAAAAAAGCAACTTTACTCATTTTTTTGAATCTAACAACCTATTCTGCATTGAACAATTTGGTTTCCGTAGTGGAAAGTCAACTACGCAGGCCGTAGATGGCCTTGTCAATAAGTGCTTAAAACATTGGAGGAGAAGTGTAGTGCTCAGGTCAACATGTGTGACTTGAGCAAAGCCTTTGATTGTGTAAGGCATGATACATTACTTAGGAAGTTAGAATATTATGGTGTCAAAGGGAAAGAACTGTTAATGTTTAAGTCCTACTTAAAGGAGCGTAGACATGTTATAGATGTTGGAGGAACGTATTCTGAAGTTCTAAAAACTAACTACGGCGTTCCACAAGGATCAGTGTTGGGTCCTGTTTTATTCATAATACTTATGAACGATCTCAGTGTCAACTTACCATGTTTTACAGCTATATATGCAGATGACACTACTCTTGTAAATACTCATGTAAATATAACACAGCTTGGTATCATAAGCGGTGATGTCTTGAAAACTGCCACTGATTGGTTTAGCTCAAATGGTCTGTTCTTAAATGAAAGCAAAACTGATAACCTTATAGTTACTTTAAGAGATCCAGGCCCACAAAACACTTGTAAAAAATCTGTAAATTTATTAGGAATTATTTTAGATTATAAGTTGTCTTGGTCAGAACATATTGATCATGTATGTAAAAAGTTGTCGAGAGTAATTTTCTTACTGGTTAATGTAAAGAGACATGTATCAGCAACTTACCTAAAAGTAGCTTATTTTGCTTTCTTTGAGAGCATTCTGAGATATGGCCTAGTTATATGGGGGAACGGAGTTGGTATTGATAAGGTTCTGGTTATCCAAAAAAAAGCTCTTAGAATTATAACAGATTCAAAGTCACGTGAGCACTGTAGGCCGCTGTTTATTGCCACGGAAGTCCTTACTGTTGTAAATTTGTATATATTTGAAGTGTTAGTTTTAGTTAAAAATAATTTAAATAACTACTCTACCAGAGCCATGACACATGAACACAATATAAGATACTGTAATAAACTAGAAATTAATAGACGTAGATTAACAAAAACCATGAAATATCACTCATATTTGGGATTAACAATGTTCAACAAGTTGCCTACAATATGTAAAGACATGACATCCAAAAAATTTTCCGATAAACTGTGCAAATGGCTAAAGAAACACCCTTTTTATAATATTAAGGAATTTTTTGATTGTAACATACAAGTCAGTGACTTTCTTTGATCTTGTCGAGACATTGTTGTAAATATTTCTAATTAAACTATACAAGTGTACTAGACTGTGATATTTGATTGTTATTAAACTTGTATTTGACGAAATCTATTGATATTGTGTAAATGCCTGAATGATTAATAAATGTCTTATTGTCTTACGGCTTGTGGTGGCCCTAGGCAGGAGGTATGACCTGATGACTCAGATTTTAGTGATCAGATACGTAGATTGATGACAGACGACAGTGAAAATGATAGTGACTTCATTGAAGTAGATGATTCTGATGCCTATCCGGACTATGTTTTGTCTGATGATGGAGGTCGTCAAATTTAGTTTATCAGAAGATGAGGACGATGCTGACCTACTCGGTATTGAAAATAATTCAGGGAATAAATGAATGTAGTTGCTGAAGGTGTCAATCTTCCTGAGTATTTTTTGGAACGTTTAGGGAAGAAAGAAATTGGACCTCCAAACACATACAAAATCAAATCGCATGCAACAAACACATGAACACCTGCTGGAAATATAGTAACAACTAGATTACCCGCTATGGGACCACCAGCTCTGGCCTTGGGCAACAGTCCTATATGGATATTTTCCCAAGGCCAGTAGCTGGTCGTCGTGGAGTGTGAAGTTTGGAGTTTCATTTTGATTTTTACATCACATGATTTTTACGTAATAAATATGATTTGTCATGAAATGTTGCAAAACACATTTGTTACTCCTGTGAGTGCCAAGTGATACACAAAAACAATAATAAACACACAGAACACCCATAAAACACAGTGACGGTCAAATTGACCTTACGTTTCTCTTAGCGTTTTAAAAATTATGTTTTGTTATAAGTGTTAAATTATTATATTATTTACAGTTCAGGTATTAAAATATAACATCAATGTATCATTATTAGTTGCCAGGGTAACTAATTCAGAATTTTAAGCATTTTAGTAAAAAAATCATTAACCCTAGAAATGGCAAAGTCGTAATTTACGACGCATTTACATATTCAATAAGAATTAGCAGGTGGAGGCATCTGTGGTCAGTTTAGTGAATTTGTTAGACACTATCGCCTACGTGACCGTGTTGCCATCTGGGGGAAAACAACCGAAATTGCTCTCGTAGTACACTAGCCTGCCACCGGGCAGGTCTTATAACCAAGTAAGCGCTTTCAACTCCTATGCACTGGTAGCCTAATCGGCTAAAGCGCTGCGCTGACGAGCGTAACGTTCTAGCCATTCGGAAGTGCTAGGGTTCGAATCCCGACCATGAGCAATCCCAATTTGGCTTGCAAATGTGTGGTGTAGCGGAGTGGAGGGCCCACCTTAAATAAACGGTGACCGGCTTGGGTGGAAGTTGACGGCATTTGTAGGCTTAATTGGGATTGCAGTGGACACCGGTTTTGCTTTTGTGGTTAGTGGTTATAAGGGGGGGGGGCATGTTTTAACCCTAGAAGTGGCAAGCTTTTTACTCTTAACTGTAACATAAAAATAATTACTAATATCTTCATGAAATATCAAAGTTTAAACAAAAAAAGCTTAAAACATGCCCCCCCCCCTTATAACCACTAACCGCAAAAGCAAAACAGGTGTCCACTGCAATCCCAATTAAGCCTACAAATGCCGTCAACTTCCACCCAAGCCGGTCACCGTTTATTTAAGGTGGGCCCTCCACTCCGCTAAACCACACATTTGCAAGCCAAATTGGGATTGCTCATGGTCGGGATTCGAACCCTAGCACTTCCGAATGGCTAGAACGTTACGCTTGTCAGCGCAGCGCTTTAGCCACCACGGCCATCCAGTGCCTAGGAAAAGAAAGCGCTTACTTGGTTATAGACCTGCCCGGTGGCAGGCTCGTGTACTAAAAGAGCAGTTTCGGTTGTTGGCCCCCAGAGGGAAACACGGTCGCGTAGGCGATAGTGTCTAACAAGTACAATAAGCTGACGACAGATGCCTCCACCTGCCAATTCTTATTGAATATGTAAATGCGTCGTAAATTACGACTTTGCCATTTCTAGGGTTAAGCTTTTTTTGTTTAAACTTTGATATTTCATGAAGATATTAGTAATTATATTTATGTTACAGTTAAGAGTAAAAAGCTTGCCACTTCTAGGGTTAAGATATAAAAATTGGTCTCGGTACAAACCTTTTTATGAACCATTGCAAAAGTGCTGATTTTATTTACAAGCTTATTCAGTATGAACTAATACATATCATTTTGTTAAAAAAAATATTATACTTTTTCAGAATGTAATAAAACATTATTTACCAAGTAGGACTTCTGAAGAACCCTGGTTAATCCTAGAAGTGGCAAGCTTTTTACTCTTAACTGTAACATAAAAATAATTACTAATATCTTCTTGAAATATCAAAGTTTGAACAAAAAAAGCATAAAACAGGTGTCCATTGCAATCCCAATTAAGCCTACAAATGCCGTCAACTTCCACCCAAGGCCGGCCACCGTTTATTTAAGGTGGGACCCCCTCTCCGCTATACCACACATTTGCAAGCCAAATTGGGTACAACAATTTGCAACTCATGGTCGGGATTCGAACCCTAGCACTTCCGAATGGCTAGAACGTTACGCTCGTCAGCGTAGCACATTAGCCGGTTCAGCCACTTAGTGCATAGGAGTATCAAATCAAATCAAATCAAATAATTTATTTCAGAAACTTTAACAAGCATTGAATCAGTCATTGTATACAATTATCAACTTAATCTAACAAACTAACGACATATATTTAAATTAACAGTAATTATACGTAATACACCTCTTAATCGTTTTTTAAAAAATTTACCACACTATCACACATGTACTCATCAATACTATAATAGGCTTTTCTTACAAGTGCACTCGTTAAATTGCGTTTAAAAATCGTAATGTTGGGTTCTGTTTGTAGTTGAGATGGAAGGTGGTTGAACAAAGAGATTGCTGAGTAAAGAGTGTGTTTTTTGAAAAATGTTGTTTTGTGAACTGGAATTTTTAAAGCTAACTTCTGTCTTGTGTTATACTGGTGAACTTGTTTGAAGCGATCAAAATATGACGGATTTTGCTTGTAAAAAACGAGAGTATTGAGAAGGTAGATGGATGGGAAAGTTAAAATATTGTTGTTCGTGAATGAAGGACGGCAAGTTTGTCGTTTTGGAATATTATAAATCAATCTAATTGCTCTCTTTTGAAGGATAAGGATTGGCTTAGTTTTTGAGCAATCAGCACCCCATATTGAAACAGCATATGTCATATATGGAACGATGACTCCATAATAAGCCATTAAAAGAACTTCTTTATTGCAAATTCGTTGAAGTCTGCGCAAAATAAAAAAAATAAAAAAGAGTAGAAAGCGCTTACTTGGTTATAGACCTGCCCGGTCTAACAAGTTCACTAAACTGACGACAGATGCCTCCACCTGCCACTTCTTATTGAATATGTAAATGCGTCGTGAATTACGACTTTGCCAGTTCTTGAGTTAAAAATCCAAAAAATTTGTGCTATTTTTACTCATATAAAAAAACTAAATGTGAGTAAATAAAAATGTTGAAATGTACATTTCATCCATTTTTTATATTGAATAAGAAAATACTATGTGTTATAAACGTATCTTGAAATAAAAAAATGTACATATACGCGTTAGGAAGTATCCCTCAATCTGAATCACTTAAACTGCTTGCTCATTTGCGTTTTCTACTACCCTTCTTGGGCCTCCAGAAAAGTGTAGTAATCAATAATAATGATAATGACTCATTGGCAATGAACCACCGCTAATGTTGCCGACGTGTCATCAATAAACCATCGACGGGTTAAAATATGGCTCCAGTCTTCAAAGGGTTAAGAAAATGTTTCATCTTAAAAAAATTAGTTTAGTTTAAATAAATAAACTTTTACTATAAAACACTTTTAATTTTTTTTAATTATTTCAAAACCTTTTTACCTCCCCTTATGTAGTTTTGTATCTGTAGAAAGAAATTACCAAATGTGAAATCTACTGTAAAAGTAGATTAAGTAGAGTAAAACTGGTCCATTAAAGTTTATCCATGTTTAATCTACTAATCTACATGATTTTATTTATTTACTAAAGTATAATTAATACTATATTTTGAACACTATTTGTTGGATACTAATCTTTTTAACTCATTAAAAAATCATATAAATATAAATAATAATATGCAAAAACTTGTAATGTGTAGTTTGAGGTTAAGTGTTGACATGAAAATAACAAAAATGTAAAAAAAACGTATTATTGCTATTAACATGATACACTACATTATTGATAATACTATTTGATGCTGTATTTACAGTTGGATGAGACTGATACTTGCGTAAACTTCACTATAGAAAGATGGTACCCAGTTGCCAACATGTCTCGATATCTTCCTGTCAGAGTCTACGATTACTACGCCCCTGGTGAGTTTAGTAAATTACTTCTGATGTATACTAAGCTGATCATCTTTGTTACCACCAAATTTTAAAATATAAAATATTTTATGTGAAAAACTATTTAATAATTTTATAAAATGAAAAGCAAAGACATGTTTATTGCAAAAAAATATTTTTTATCCCACAAAAGATGCCTCATATTTGTAAAATATATATTTTTACACAAAAATTTAGTTCAAAATTGTTCCTTTTCATTGCCATAAATTTTTTTATGCAAGTGCAATGTTTACTTCTCTGGAAGTAGGCTTAAGAGGAGGCTTAGAACGATCACGGCAACTTTCACTTATTCCTTCTACATCATAAGAAATCAGTCAATAATATGTACCTCAACATCTTTATCCAACTCTAAACTGATAGATTTTGAGTTATTTTAAAATAAACTAAGAGGGTTATCCTCATCTGTTGAATTGGAATCTGATGCAATATCACAAAGAAATTGTTCTAAAAATGGCATTGTTTCTTTGTCGTCTTCCATCTCACTATCTTCCAATCCACTTTCTAAACGGCAGTCGTAAATATCCAAATCACTATTCATCCTTTTTTACTCATTTTTATTAAAACAAACAAATTACCGATGTAAACAAACACATAACCTGAATTACAGCTGCTGACAACGACAAAACTTGACTACTACTGCACATCACTTTACAGCAGACAGTTCACTACGACAGACAGCTGATTACATCAACAGTATTTTATTTTTTTCTCTTCACATTATGTTATATTTACTAGAGGTGTGCGGATAGTGAATTATTTTTTCGGATCGGATAGCTCAAATTCGGATCGGATAGTTTGGGTTCGGATCGGATAGTTTTCGGATTCGGAAACTCGCAATAACAAAGTGAAATCAGACTTATCTAAGAATAAATTAGGAAAAAACAATAAAATGTTATCAAAATTATTAAATGGTACATAAAAAATCATAAATTCTTCATAGGATGAACAACAAAACTAAAATGTTTACTTCACTGCATTTTAAAGTACCAGTAACAAATTTTAATATGGCGTAATTCACAAATTAAATCAACAGGAACCTTATAATTCGCCATTAAATGACATCAACTTTCTACCAATTCATCAATTCATTCTACTAATCATCCACTAGTTCTCAATTTTATTTCACGATTCAATTATTTTATTTATTACAATGATAAAAATGTTTGTATTTACTTCTCTGTTGGAAATAGGTTGGTTCATGGATATGTTTAAAGGGAATAATTGTCTCAGTTCATCTAAACAGCTGTTCTTATTATTTTGTATTAAAAATCAATACTTAGGTCTGGTAGTTTCTATGGAAACCTGTTACATGTTTTCCATCTTAAAAATCGCCAACACCCCCCCCAGAGCTAAGACAATTCCATGTCAAAACAAATCACCATTAACAAAGAATCAAGATTTGACAGACGACGTTGGCTCGATGCCATCGGCTATCTGCTGTATCGGCAGGGGCAGTGACAGTGCAAAGTGCAGCTGCTATCAAACAAAGGCCTATGCGCAGAGTAAACGAAGAAAACGAAGAAATAGGCCAAATGTAAATTTGGCAGCACTTTATCGTATTGCTCAAACCCGGAGTAGTTGAGAATGCGATAACTAAACAATTGATCGTCAACGTAGACGATCAGAATGAAGTAGTATTATTTTTGCTGGAAACCCCGTCGCAAAACGAGCTATTATGATGGTTTGTTACCAATAACATTAAATCAACAATTCAATTCAGTCGTGCATAGCGATGTACTACTTTAGTCATAGTAGGTACCTGTAAAAGTCGTATTATCATATTTATTTATACCGATTAAAACATTATTAAAACTCATTAAAAATAATTATTTGATACCTCAAGGACGTATCATCCTTAAATGTATCCGTGATAAATGTAAAGGATTACTAATAAGATGTAGTCACAATAGAAGTACCATATTTTTAGTTATCGTGCACTAAAGGACACAGCAGCGCTGGCATTTTGCCATTATTAGCGTCTACTACGCATTACAAAAATCAGGAAGCCGTAACCTTACTTTGGTTTGGTTGTTGCTACATTCGATTGTTTCATTCACTATTTCATTGTTTATTATCGATTAGTTAATTCAGAATAATGATTTAAAATTTAATTTTAATGTCTAAACCAATAAAAATCATTCAAAATCCTAATCTTTCCAAACTTCTAAATATACCATTTAGTGTAATTATAGATTCACTCTTCAAGAACACATATTTTCGGGATATATTTCACGTTGTCATAATGCTTAGCAATTAGAATCACTATAAGTGTATCGCGTTTACCAGTCAACGACATTGTTTTGATGAAAGACTACGTAATACGTCTTTTAAGCAAAAATTTTTCCGGCTTCACGGGTATTAACTCGACGAAAATCTCGTTGTTTTGGTTCAAATTGCTGAAATATACAGTCTATCCGAAAATTCAGATATTTATCGGATATTACCGGATATCTTAAATACATTCGGATCGGTTTCGGATATCCGATCCGATCCGAATCCGAACCAAATTTTCAGAAATCCGCACACCTCTAGTTATATGTAAATATGTGTATTTGAACAAATTTCGTCCAATGACGTTTTAAAACGTCAATCCTATTTTGACGCAAAATACGGTACTCTTTAATGGGTTAGTGAAGTATCCAATATATTGTTAGCTAATTTCCCATAGGGAAGAAGCTATTACTGTAGGTCTCATGGCAAGAGATAAGCCCGGGACCATGTTATTTTTTCTTCTTTAGGTGCTCAGAGACCAAAAACAAAAGTCTTTAAAATTGATATATATACCAACCATTAAAATCAGCTTAAAAAACTACACAATTTAGTTCCTTAAAGTTTTTCTCTATCTCCAACAGTTACCGAGATATTAAAAAATCTAAACACAGTACGTTGTATTTTGGGGCCCCTATGTTAATCTTGTGGAGGATAAGGAAAAATTAATATTTCACCTATCAATTAAGATTTTTGGATAAAACTTGATATTTAGCTTCGTGTGGTTGAGATCCATCCATTTATGCTTAAAAATCATAGTTTATGTATATATCATGGCAGCTAACCTGCATACTCTTTTCCCATGTTAATCATATAGGGAATAGGTAAACTCATTTATTTATGGACAGATGTTGAAGAAACTTGGTATAATTGGTAAAAATAAAAAATTTGTATGCTAGAAATTCCTACTTTCAGTGTTCCTCACAGCAGCTAACCTGCATACTCTTTTCCCATGTCAATCATATGGAAAATAGGAAAACTCTTTTATTTATGGACAGATGTTGATGAAAATTTGTACAGATTGTCAAAATAAAAATTGTTTATGCTATAAATGCCTACTTTCAGTGTTCCTCACAGCGGGAAACCTACATACTCTTTCCCATGTTAATCTTATGAAGAATAGGCAAATAACTAACTCATATACTTATCGACAGATATTGATAAAACTTCACATATAATATTATTATTACATTATTGATTTGGAAATTTGCTGAGTACGCAGGTCTGCTGCAACAGGGGTATATTCAGTGTCACCAGGTTTGTAGGGATTTGCAGCCTTTAAAAAAATCTTTATTAATTCTAGAAGTTGAGATATAAATTTTGTTCAGTACTAAAATGAAGAATAAAGAAATGTTTAAAAAAAGTATGTGTATTGTAAATATAAATATTTAGTATTTACATGAACAAATAAATAAATACATGTGTGAAAATCTTTTTTTTTCTACTCTGGACAAATCAATATACGGGATGTCTTTTACAATATTCTGCTCTTTAGACCAAAGCCAAGTTTCTTTTTGTTTTTTAGCCTTACATTTATTGTTAGGCTCAGATTTCCTACCTTCAACAGATTTTGTAAAGATTGTGCTTTATTCTTACTTGAAAGAATAGAATTAGTCCTATTGCCAGTTGTCAAATCACAAATTAGGTTAGGCCTCTGTGTTTTTTATTTTTTCCTAACAGGACCAAGACATTAGGCCCTAACACTTGTACAGTCTTTGATTATATTTACAACAGTGGTACTAGCACTAGGAGTTATATTTACATCATTAACAGTCGGTTAAACAATATTTACACGACTATTACTGCTTGGAAGTGCAATGTTTACTTCAATGGAAGTAGGCCTATGAGTAGGATTTGAACTTGTACAGATTCCTTCTACATCATAGGAAATCATTCCATAACCTACCTCCACATCTTTATTTAGCTCTAAATTGATCAGATTTATTTGAAAATAAACTAGGTGTATCCTCATCTGTTGAATCAGAATCCGATGCAACATCACAAAGAAATTTTGTTGTCAACAGCACAGTTTCTTCGTTGTCTTCTATTTCACTATCATCGGATCCACATTCTAAAAGACAATTGTAAATATCCAAATCACTTTTCATCCTTTTTTGACTCATTTTTATTCAAACAAACAAATCACCAATGTTAACAAACACATAACCTGAATTACGGCGGCAGACAACGACAACACTAGACTACTGTCCACTGCACGGCAGGCAGATGATTACATCAGCAGTATTTTATTTTTTCCTCGTCACATGTTATATTTACCCACAAAAATTATCGATACTGGTGTTAAAACTAATATAGATTTTAAAAAATAGCTTTATTACACATTGATGTATGTAATAAAACTATATGATTAAAATAATCTTGCAAGTTGCACAACTACGAGATAACTCGTAGTTGCAATTATGGGCACCTTTGGTGTACTACGAGATATCTTGTAGTTGTCTGCAAATGGGTTAATGGGTAACTTAAATACGTAGTTGAAGAATCGAATAATCATAACGCATCCTCGGACCGCCCAAAGACGTTCTTACATTCCAATATGTTATGAATTGCCTAATTTCGTCATCTGCTTAAACATTCCTGTTGATCCGTATCGCTGACATATCTCAAATGGAAAGTTTAGTATTTATCTTTCGGTTTTAACCTCATTTTATACAGTCTATCCGAAAGTTCGGATAATTATATGACTTTTTCGGATACTTGTTTTGCATTCGGATACCCGCACACCTCTAATTGTAACCAATTATTTGTTTGAAAACAGAAGTATTAAATGGGCTTATTATTTTTTACAACTAATTCCTTAAATAATTATCATGGAAAATGATATATACTTGTTTTGTTCACGAAAAGTTCATTTCACAAAATAATATAATTAACAGTATTCTGGTAATCGGCATCGACAACAACATTCAATATCGTATTGAAGTATATCAGTAACTGAAATAAGAATAATTACGAGGTATGTTGCAACATTGAACAGACCAATGAGGTTCTTGCACTATTTTTATAGGCTGAATTAAAAACTCGCGTCTTCAAAGACTACTTAATCGATTTACACTTATATTGTAACTATATACAAATGGTAAATATATACAAAAGTTGTTAAATTGGCGATAGATTTAGTCCAGTCACACCGGACATCATCAGGCAGGCCGGTGTGGTATCTAGTGTGACTGGACAAAATCGATCACCAATTTAACAACTCGAACAATCTTGAATCTGTTCAAACAACCTTGAAATCTCTCATTAAGAAATCATGAAAGGAAGAATAGCTGACAGCGTTTGTTTAATGTTGAGCCAGAAGTTGTCTGCCTTAAGCTGATGTAAATTATTTATTTGTGCTTTTACTATTGAAGTAATTCATTATTGTATCACCAATTCGTGATGGTGACGTACATTTTTTAATGTGCTTTACTAGGCTTCTAAAATTATTTTAACTGGATTTTATTAACATTTTATTTTGTTAACGATTATTATGTTATTACAGAGATAAAGGGAACATTAAATTAATTTAATATATTATAATATTTAATACCCATTGCAAAACAGGAATTACATTGTCGACAGCTGTTATTATCACAATGCAGACGTCGATGACCTAGCTATTAGCTTGTCAGCTGTCAACTATTCAGCCAATTAATAGCTATTCTTAGGAAAAAGACATAAATTCACTATTTGATAGTGAATTCATGTCTTTACTTCTTGAGTTAATTTTTATCTTAAATTGTCTATTTAAATGGGGTTCTGTTATTGAACCCCGTAGTTATTGAGTTAAGTTATTGAACAGCTTAGTGTTTTTTAACTCTACTTATCACTAGAAAAGTGCCACTGGTGTAAACAAACTAATCGGCTGCTTTTACGTCGCACTAACCATAATGTGGACTTTTGTGTCCCGTGTATTTTCTTCCAGTTTCAATCTACAATGGTTAGCTTAGTGGTTTTATCTATTTATTGTGATGTGCAAATCATGAATAATGAACTCTTTTACCGCTTTGCAACATGTTAAAAGTGAGGGGAAAAGTTAGTGAAATTTGTGTAAAACAAAGGAAATGTACGAGAATTTAGGAAAGCCCATTCGCTGGACACCCTGATTTAGTATAGTATACCATATGGTATACCATACGATTTATTGTAATTTTAAACTCAATGCTTTGATTATTTTATTTAAGATTTTTTTAGAGTTTGGTTGGACTTGTTATGTCTAGCTATCCTGTTAAGATTGGGTAATTTTAGCGAATTTCCCATAGGGAAGAAGCTATTACCGTAGGTCTCATGGCGAGACTTAAGCCCGGGACCATGTTATTTTTCTTCTTTAGGTGCCCAGAGTCCAAAAACAATAGTCGTTAAAATTTTTATATATATATATATATGTGTGTCTGTGAACACGATAACTCTCGTAAAAATGGTCCGATCGAGACCAAATTTGGTAGTGACGTGTATTCCTACAAATGCTCGGACGAGTTCGTTAACCAGACATATCGGTCAATGGGAACGGGTAGTTTGGGGGGGGTTTTGTACCCCAAAATGGGGTTTTTTGCGTTTTTCACATGTAATTTTTAAAAATTTCTAATTTTATATTTCACCATTGGAATCAGCTTAAAAAACTACACAATTAAGTTCCTTAAAGTTTTTCTCTATCTCCAACGGTTACCGAGATATTGAAAAATCTAAACACAGTATGTTGTATTGTGGGGCTCCAATGTTAATCTCATGGAGGATAGGGAAAAATTAATATTTCCCATATTAATCAATATTTTTGGATAAAACTTGATATTTAGCTTCATGTGGTTGAGGTCTATCCATTTATGCTTAAAAATCACAGTTTATGTGTTTATCATGGCAGCAAACCTGCATACTCTTTTCCCATATTAATCATATAGTGAATAGGCAAACTCCTTTATTTATGGACAGATGTTGATGAAAGTTGATTAAATGCTGAAAAAATTAATTGTTTACGCTAGAAACACCTACTTTCAGCGTTCCTCATAGCAGCAAACCTGCATACTCTTTCCCATGTTAATCTATGGAGAGTAGGCAAATAATACTCATATTTATTGACAGTTAATGATCAAAATAGTCATATATTATTATTATTATGTTATTGATTTGGAAATTCGCTGAGTACGCAGGTCTGCTGCGACGGGGGTATTTTATTTTGTCACACTTATTGCCACTAGTGGTACGGATAAGTTACAAGACATGAGTTCCAAGAATTTGAATGCATAACTTTTTTTTCAGAACGATTCAATGAGACGATATTTGATGCCTCTTCCACATATGTTTTGAACATCTGTGAGGTCTGTGGCAGCAGTCAGTGTCCCTACTGCCCTATATATAATGTAGCGAGTGTGATCTACGTCACGTACACATTGTGGGCCGTGACGATTGCAATTACTCTTCTCTGGCATCGCACCTTGTGACCATTACAGTTCTCTATTTAAGTTGTCTGTGTTCCAGAAGAGGTGCTCATTGCAAAACTCACAACCTCCTAATGCTCACAATTAGAACTACTCAAGGTTGTAATCCTTTCACATTTGTACAGTGTTTTTAATAGTTATGGTCAACTGTTACTGACCCAAAAGACACCTCATAAATGTTTACAGTGACTTTCACATTTGAGATTAGTATTATATTCGTTTTACTACTTTACATAATTTGGTGTGACATTTTATTTTCCAAAGTAAAAATACATCTCTTATTGACTCGTGTTAATTCTTCTATTAACTATCACAGTATAATAATAAAAAGGCTGTGTTACATATCTCCACAGAGTGTAACTTATTTTTCAATTAACTACTGTCAGCAATCATTACACACAATATTCTAACTACAAAAGTTAGAGTTATCAAGTGAGAAACTTGTTGACGAATATCTAAGTCCAATCTGTTTATTGAAATTGTATTTTCTTAACAGCCCACTGATGTTATTTGATAAGTTTATTCAAGGTAATAACCATACTTTTTTACTGTAGATTATTGTTTTTTTATATTAATGGTTTATTTATCATTTTAAACTTTTATAGGATTAACTTAATGAACAATGTAAGTATTTGTAATATATTACCTGTGTGAAATATTTTCTACCCGATACTCCAAAGGCATATGTACAGAATGTTAACAGGTTAATGCTAAATAGGTTAGAATTTTGTATAAGTGGCAATCTTAAGTTTAGGTAGGCTGACACCAAAGTTTGACAAAAACTTGTATAACATAGTTAATTCAATAATGAAATAAAATCATACTTTAAATGTCATTTCTAAACCACTCAAATCAAATCTGAACCTTTCAAACCAATAAATAGTATACCTCATGGCTATTTATTAATTTTTATGGTGTCTTATAATCAATCACCCAAAGTTTACTCAAAAGTGAGTGTTTTATAGTTATGTTTACATCAATAGTATATTTTAAGATTTAGATTAATTTATTTTCTATATCTAAATTGTCATCAAATTCTTATAAAAATATATCCAGTCATTAACAAAATGTTTCTACAGTTAGGTATACAGGAACTGCTATTTGAAATTAATATTCATGTAATTATTTGAATGTGTGTGTTATCATTGTGGTTGAACTCATATCTGTGGTTTCCTCAATGTGAACACAAACTTTGGTGTTGCTAAAAATATTGTTAACATAGATTGCAAGATTTATATACATATTCCACCTTAGATGAGTTGGTTTTAAGTGTTTTGCCCAGGAGGATCATTATTTTACCAATTAATGAGCACTTAAAATTTATTATTTCTACTTCCTTATATTTTATAGCTTGGAAGAATTATATTTGTGTTACTTGTACTTCTATATTTATGCAGTTTTGTTTGATTTGTATTTTTTGTTAGTTTTATTTAGATGTTAATGGTATTCTTCTTGTACCATTCCCAATTTAAAGAATTTTTTGTTTTAAGAGTTATTTGTAATCTTAAACACACCTGGAGGAATAAGATCTCAAATGGCAGTTATTATCTTATCGGATTTTTTTAATATAGAATATTATGGAATTAAGTCAGGTACTTTTTGTGGTTGCTTTTTCTTAGGCATGTGATAAAATTAATTAAATTAAAAATATCAGCTGAGACATTATATGGTTACAGGCTTTCCACCTACATATTTAAATCTTTTTTGTCAATGTTCTATGAACAAATTTATTTAAATACTTTCATACTTTGCAATAGTGAAAAAAACTGTGTTAATGATTAATAAGCAATAAATATTGGGACCAATCAATTCTTTTCAAACCTCGATCATAGATATTTTATCAAGTTTACTTTGATATTAAATTTAAGTCATAATTTGTAACTTATTGTACATATAATGTGATAAAATGAAAAATATTATGAATAAAGTGACATTGAGAAGTGACTAGCACAAAGATTCATACTTGAGAGAAGAAGGGTCTTGGTCTGCCAAATTCTCATGGTCAGCTTTCGGTTACATTCACAACCTTGGTAACCACCTCGACAAATTGTCTGAGAATTCGGTCTGCCTTCTTTTATATCGTCATAAGTCATATTTGAATTTTGATATTGTTTTAAATAAAGTGTCGATATCTTATATTTTGGTATGAGTTATGATTACAAAAATTTATTTCAAGCACAAAAATTATAATTAATTCGGCAAACATATGAGTGGATTTACAAGGAATCAGATTTTAATAGTTATTCCTTCAAATTTTAAAGTTTATTTTCTCTGTTATTACCACGGTTTAAAGTTTTGAATTTACTTATAAACTGTATTCTTAATAAAAGCATTGGGACTTAATATCTCGTCACCTTTTTTAGTCATTTTTCCGTCCAAGTAATTGATAAAAATGTTATGGCTTATATATTTTATTAGCTTATAATTTTTATTATTTAAGTTACGATAATTTTATTTGTATTTAAGAACAAATAATTTAAATTGCCTTATTGTGTATGATAGTATGTGTGTATGTTTGTGTGTAGGAGGATTCATAGATTTACGAATGTGTTGTAACTTTTTAGATTATTTTTTTAGTGAACGGTGTCATAGGAAACTGCTTATAACATGCACATTTGCTTAGTCAATTAAACATTGTTGTAAGAGGTGTATATTATGACATTTGTAAATATTACAGAAACCAACACTTTGCCCACAACAGGAGTGAAGTGTAACAATGTATAGATCTGATTTAGAGAAGTGTTAGAATCATTTAGAACATTTTGTATCTTTACTGATCAAGTGTTAAAATTTTTTAAATTAAATTTTATTTGTGACTTACTTTGCTTATTAAGAATAACCCTTTTTTCAGTTGTGATGTCATCCGAGTATGCCTTTTTATACACGGTATCCCACGTGCTGCCGTGTGATACCAGAGTCGTCATCAGCAAAAAGGAAGATCCTACCCTTAGTTTTTAAATTGGATTTGTTGTTAATGCAGATAAGAAATAATGGGCCCAAAGTATTCCCTTGAATCAGACCATAATCAACTCCAGTTGGCTCACTGTCAAACGTTAATAGTGACATATTTTGTGACTATCAAAGTAAGATAAAAACCAGTTCCAGTAACCCATTCCCGTCTAATGACGCACTTTACATCCGCGTATTTCGCTGTCTAAAGATGTGCGCGGAGCGGTTATGAGCAAACAATGTACTTTGCCTGCTTATATTTCGACGTATTTCTGTTTTCTGCCGTTAGGTGTGCTAGTTCATTTCTCATCCGATAGATGGTGTTGGCGTCCTCTTTTAAATCATCGTATTTAGTTTCCACTGTTCCGTATTGACAGTAAATTATTTTCTCGTTCGCACAATTCGTTCAGCGATTGTATTCGTTGATGAAAATACAGTAATTATTTTTTTCACTTGGCACATCTGCTTCTTGTGGTACCTGCTACAGGTAACAAGAAGCAGATGTGCCAAGTGAAATAAAGGAATCATTTGAAAATAAAATAAGTCTTGATGAAACAACAGTACCTACTTGTTTCTAAGCCTACCGCTTGGAATTGTAGAAAAAGTACAGTAATAATTTTTTTCTTGCTAAAAGTGATTGCATACGCAGTGAAAGGGTATAAGTAACAGGGTAAAGAAATCTAAACATATAATTCATGAAGTTACTGTTAAATCTATCAAGCTAATAGTGACGCGCAGTCGAAGTGAACAAGGCTCGATTTTCATTCAGACCGGAGGGCCTCAGGCGTTGAACCTTCCATCCGACGGGTGTAGGTTAAAGAGTTATTTGTATTCCAATTGATTGGAGCTTACTTAACAATACATTTCTATTTACTGAGTCAAAAAGCTTTGTTAGGTCAAGAAAAAAATTAAACATGTCTACTGGCCAGTATTTAAAAAATATGCTTGTTTAAGTTAAATAAGACATCTGAGGAAATTTTTCCCTTTCCAAACCATATTGGATATCCATAATTATTCCCTCTGCGTTGAGGTAATTGGTCATTTGAATTTTGACACACTTAAATTTTATTTCAACTGAAAGAAGAGAGCCGGTGCAGGCTCAACACGCCAATCTATCCCGTGCAGGCTCAACACACCAATGCACTGAGGAAAGGGACAGAGGGAAACGCCGGAGGCTCAGCACGCCGATCCAGCCAGTGCAGGCTGAACACGCCAATCCAGCCGCTGCAGGCTCAACAAGCAAATGCACCGAGGAAAGGGACGAAGGGACACGCCGGAGGCTCAACATGCCAATCCAGCAGGTGAAGGCTCAACACGCCAATACGCCGAGGGAAGGGACGAAGGGAAATGCTGGAGGCTCAGCACGCCAACCCAGCCGGTGAAGGCTCGACACACGCCAATGCACCAAGGAAAGGTACGGAGGGAAACACCGGAGGCTTAGCACGCCAATCCAACACACCAATGCACCGAGGGAAGGAAAATGCCGGAGGCTCAACACGCCAATCCAGCCAGTGCAGGCTCAACACGCCAATCCATACGGTGCAGGCTCAACACGCCAATGCAACGAGGGAAGGGAATCACTGGAGGCTCAACGATTTGTTGAGCAATGGCGTAATGCACTGAGGAAAGGGACAGAGGGAAACGCCGGAGGCTCAACACGCCAATCCAGCCGGAGCAGGCTGAACACGCCTATCCATACGGTGCAGGTTCAACACGCCAATGCAACGAGGGAAGGGAATCACTGGAGGCTCAACGATTTGTTGAGCAATGGCGTAATGCACTGAGGAAAGGGACAGAGGGAAACGCCGGAAGCTCAACACGCCAATCCAGCCGGAGCAGGCTCAACACACCAATGCGCCGAGGAATGGGAATAACTGGAGGCTCAACATGCAAATCCAGAGGGGGGAAGGCTCAACTTGCCAATGCATCGAGGGAAGGGAAGTGCCGGAGGCTTACCACGCCAATGCACCGAGGGAAGGGGGGAATGTGGTGGTAGACCACATTTCTTATGGAATATGTGTCTGGGGTGGCTGCGCGAATCATAGACTTGAGAGCGTCTTTCGATTGCAGAAAAAGGCAGTAAGAATCATTTCAAAATTGAAACCAAGGGAATCATGTAGAGACGCTTTTAGGGAGCGTGGAATACTAACGTTGCCTGCCTCTACGTTTTCGAAGTGGCTGTCTACTGTAAATACAATTGCTCACTTGTCCAAAACAGTGACATCAACTCTCACTATACGAGGGGCAGGGCCAATCTCAGAGTGCAACAACATAGAACTGCGGCTTTTGAGCGTTTGCTTTCTCAGTTTGGCATTAAAATTCTTAACAAGCTCCCGGAAGGTGTCAAACATGCGCGAAATCAAAATCTATTCAAAACCCGATTGAAGAACCTTCTAGTGTCAAACGTTCTGTACTCGGTTGAGGAGTTCATGATAAGTCGCTGGGATAACTAAAATTCTAGGAGTTACCGCGAAGGGAAATTCGCGGCAACTCCTAGAATTGGGATTGACAATGTACAATTGTATCAGCCAGGTCAAGAATACATTACAATATAGCCTATACCAAACAAAACTTAAAATTAAAATATCAGAAAGACATAAGCTATAGTCCGCCAGCGATGCAGTTATGGACACTGTAGTAGCACTAATAGACCTAAGTTGCCTTTTGAAGCGACCCGGGTCAAGCACCTGGGTGGAACGCATTTCGGCGGCCGAGCTGGAAGAAGCGGTTCTCAGCTATCTGCGCGACTTGGCGGCAGACTTCTTGACTCGGACATTCGAAAGCTGGTACACCGCATGCAAAAATGCATTGACCTCAGTGGCAACTACATAGAAAAATAGGGAAAAGTCTGAACTTTCCGAATATGTACGAGTTTATGGAAATAAACTGTTTTTCACTGAGTAAAATCACTGGGAACCTTACTTTACGGACAACCCTCGTAAGTAATGGTGATATTACTAAACTTGGACATGGGCCTGTCTTGCATAGAACTTCCTTTTTGCATAGAGCAGCACTTTTATAGTGAAGGAATCTAAGGTTTCACCACAGAAATAAACACACTTAGTCACGCGAATACTTTAATTATTAAAAATAGATAAGAATCTATTACTAAGAGTATTGAAAAAGTTTGTACAATCGTCACTAGAAACGTTATGTCTCGGAGGGAAGTATACAGAAGCCAATGTTATGGGACCATGCCAATCCTCTAAGGTTAATTTTGTGGCCTGTAAATGGTCTAATTGATATTTAGGATGTTCATAATGTTTGATATTGGTTTTGATTAGAATTACTGTTCCGTCATGAGCAGTATTATCAGGATGATTAGTAGAATACGTAATAAAGTTGGGAATTTTAAAATAATTTGACTATAACGAAAAAAATTACATGTGGAGATCAAAAATTACAAATCCACGAGGTAGGCAACTTGAGCGAACCATCTTAAATAACAACTTGGGTTATATGTCCACGGGGAAACCTACATATTGGCCTTCCGACCTCAATTGACCTGACTTGCTGGATTTTTTCGTAACCAAGAATATTTCTGATAACTATCTTAACATCGAGTCTTGTCTTGATCTTTCATCCGATCACTCACCAATAATTCTAAGTGTTGGCATGTCAGTCATTACAGCAGAAAATGATACTCATTTATGCAATTAATATACTGACTGGTGTCATTTTCGTGATGTTCTGTCATCAAAAATTGATACTAATAGTCCTTTAAAAACACCGGAAGACGTGGATATCTGTGTGGAATGTTTTACACAAGCCGTACAGCAATCGGCTTGGATTACTACTCCAAAACCGACCGCTAAACAGTATAAATAATTCAACTATCCTATTTGCGTAAAAAAGAAAATAGCAGAGAGGAGGCGCCTAAGAAGAGTATGGCAAAACTCCAGGAGTCCAGTGGACAAAACCATAGATGAACGGATCCGTTCCTCTCTGACAAAACCAACTTCAATAGAGCTTCACGCAACTTATATTGGGAGTATACCTCAACCTTGACGCCAAATGAATCAACAAACTACTCTTTATGGAAAGCTACGAGAAATTACAAGCAACCTAAAACTCCAATTCCTCCAATTTTGAAACTAGACGGCCGATGGGTGAAGAGCAGTCAAGAGAAGAGTGATGTGTTTTCAAATCATTTTAAAGATGTATTTAAACCTAACAACACAAGAGTCGACATCAGTGATGAAGTAAACGTACTTCTTGAAGCCCAAACACAAATGGACCTCCCAATCCAACCTGTTACTACAGTATTGATGAACTAAGATCTGTCGTCCAGAAGGAGCTCCACGAAAGAAAATCTCCTGGCTATGATTTGATAACAGGTAAGACCCTCAAAGAGCTTCCTGGCTGACCATTTTTTTGTTGACGTTGATATTCAACGCGTTTTAAGATTGGAATACTTTCCGAGTCAGTGAAAAATTTCTGCAATACAATTTTGCTCGGCTGCTTTCTTGGATATAAGTCAGGCATTTGATAAAGTATGGCACGATGATCTACTTTATAAGATAAAATCTTTGCTCCCTCACCCTTTCTACAACCTATTTAAATGGTAGGTTTTTTCAAATAAAATTTCAGAATGCACGTTCTACCTTTTGTAGGATTGAATCTGGAGTTCCTCAAGGACATGTTCTCGGACCTGTATTATATATACTGTACACAGCAGATCTTCCAGTAAACCCAAGAGAGGTCATTGCTACTTTTGCAGATGATACAGCAATATTGGCATCATATCAAAACGCTATTTCTGCCTCCCAAATTCTTCAACAAAGCTTAAACAGTATATCAGACTGGCTCAAGAGATGAAGAATCAAAGTTAACGAAGGAAAGTCAGCCCATGTAACTTTCACACTAAGGCGTGAGGTCTCTCCTCAAGTTTTTCGAAACAATGCTGCAATCCCTCAAGTAGATGTAGTGAAATACCTGGGTATCCACCTGGATAGTCGACTTACCTGGCATCATCATATTTGGAATAAAAGACTGAATTTAAATTTAAAAACTAAAAAATTAAATTGGCTCATCGGAAAATACTCAAAATTATCAGTTGAAAACAAAATTTTAGTGTATAAAACAATATTGAAACCAACATGGACATATATGGCATCCAGCTTTGGGGAACTGCTTCCAACACTAATATTGACATAATTCAAAGATACCAGTCAAAACTATTAGGAATATTGTTCAAGCCTTTTGTTCGTGAAGAAATCTCAAAATTCAGTGATAAGTATGATAAAAAACCTGAACAACCATCCAAATTACTTAGCTGTGAACCTTTTGGACAACAGTGAGACGGTATACCGGCTGAAGAGGGACGATTTTACAAATCTAAAGTGATCGATTCAAATAGTTATAATCTAAATTATAATGATGTTAGTTCATTCAATGGTTTGTCACTAACAACTAATGTCAATTTCGTCTTTTTATCTCATTTACTTATTGTTATAATTTGATGTAACAGATTGTAAATAATTATACTGGTTATAAAAAAAACGTACATAGCAGCCGGCTCTCCAGTTGGGTAAATGGTAGATACTAAAGATGTCAAATAGTGTTGGCCTGTGACGTCACTAGAATCATAAACGCTAAAACATTGAAGATCACCTAATTTACATACAGTCTAGTACCAGAGAGAAACAGACTATCCGTTAATCTCTGCTAGTACCCAATCTCTGTTATATAGTTTAAATTTATTAGTAGGTAACCAATTTAAGCATAATTCACTGATTTCTGAATTATCCAAAGCCCGATTTTGTGGTAGCTGGCTATGATTTTTTAACGTTTTATTGTTGTGTAATTTTTCCTCCAAATTTTTTTATTAAGAAAATAACATACCACGACATTTAATTCTGTCTACAAATTGCAGACAGAATGAATGAATTGTAGCATTCGTTCCTCTCTGATTGTAGTCACTTATTATGATTGTTCTGCTGATGAACCTAAAGCTTAATAACACTTGTATTAGCTCAAATGTACTTAAAAGCAAAGACTATATGAAATAAATTATTAAATTATAATTAATTTAAATACTGTATATACTGTATTTATAATTATAAATTACATAATTATAAACATATTATTTTAATTATAAATTTTCACTGTTACAAGTCACCAACAATTTATAATAATAGGCTGGCTTACGACACTAAAAAATTATCTTTAGTCAGTGAATTGCTAAAGATTTATATAACATGGATGGAATGGGTAAAAACCAATTCTATTTTCTTTTTATGTCTACTCCAATGGAATTTTTACAGGAGAATACATGAAAATTCAATATATTGTAAGAGCAATTAAGGCCTACTTTAATGTTCTGTGTAGTAATCATGGGAATGCAAGTATCGATTAAGAAAACATCTGTTAACTCGTTAATGCTAATAATTATGACTGGACAAGTTCTAAGACATAACTATAGGCCTATGCCTATCATTTGCTCTGGGATGTTTCTGGTTACAATTGTCTTAATATGGTACTATTTAGGACTGAATTTTTATCTTGAATTACATTACGGTAATGTAATTCAAGATTCAGATCATTACCACAATATTTCAAGTCTACATCAGTGATGGATGTATTTGGTTTGATTACGTCAATATATCATTACGACAAACTACTCTGTATAAAGAATCTTTATTTCCATATAGACATACAGTGTATGTATTTGGACAGGTCAGATATAAAGAAAATGTTGAGGAATCAACATTAGTCAATAAATTAACGAAAATTACAACCATGGAAGTACAAAATAGAAATTTAAATAACGAAACACATCAAAAAGGACAAGCAGGAGGATCAATACAGATATTATATATAAGAGTACAGAAAAAATCAATAATGAGTCACAGCATTGAAAGAGGAGAATTTTTAATTTAATTCTAGATTGGTGTGGAAAAATTCACTAACATTGTAGAAGGGGTTCACAAGCAGCCATTGCAAAATCTTCTGTTTGAAAGTAATAAATGGGGGAGTAAGAAATTTTTGGGCAGTTTATTAAGACATTTTAACCCCAGAATCTCATAGCTTAACTTAGTTTTCTCTAATCGGACATAAGGTATATAAATTCTATAATTGTTCCTCTTGTTAATTATTGTGCATATTTTTTCTAAGAATGTGAGAATTATATTTCTTAAAACTAGTTAACAAAATATTATAAATATATAAACTAATAACGGTTAAACTTCTTAAATTAACAAAAATAGGGCGGCAGTGCTCTTGTGGATCAGCCTTAACTATAATTCTAATTACTTTTTTTGTATTAACAAAAAAAGCGTCCTTGTGAGAGGAGTTGCCCCAAAAAACAATTCCATAGCTAAGGGCTGATTGAAAAAAACCCATAATAAGTGGTTTTCAAATATTCAAAAGCAACAACATCACGCAATCTACTTAATAAAAAGGTTAACCTGCTAAGTTTAATGCAAAGATGTTGTATGTGAGAGGTCCATGTGAGTTGTAGCTCTCTGTGGACTCCCAGAAATTTAACAGCACATACTGGTGTCGTGTCCAGCACATCAGGGATTTGCCTAAGCCCAAAGATGACAGTCTGAGTCTTATCCTGGTTTAATAGAAACCTATTTGCCGAGAACCAGTCAGCTGCTGTGTTCAGAGAACTTTGCGTTATTGACAAGTACATATATGTCATTATTACATTCAAGCAGTGTTGAATCATCTGCGTTCAGATACACATTACAGTTGTTTAAAACAATATGGCAAGTCATTGATTGTGATTAAGAAAAGCAAGGAACCATCGAGAACAGAGCACTGCGGAACACCACTAGCTCTTACTCACTTCTACCCTTGACCATGAACCACCACAACAAACAGTCTGTCTTCTGTTAACAAGGTATGTGCGAAAAAGATTGAAGTGCAGAGTTTTGGATCGTGTAAAATTCCAACTTATGGAGCAACTTCTCAAGGTCGAAACAGTCAAACGCCTTATCAATGAAGGTCGCCAAAGCAAAATCCTTTTTTTTCAAAAGCGTGTAATAGGTCATGTACCATGGCACCAATTGCATCCACGGTGGACTGTCCATTTCTGAAGCCAAATTGTTGATTGTTAAAACAGAGAGTGTACTTCAAAAAAGCTATTAAGCTGGATATATATGCTCAAGCACCTTATTGGACAGAACGGGCACTAAGCAAATTGGCTGATCGTTGCCTGGGCAGGACTTATCCCCTTTTTTTTAGGATAGGGCATATTTTAGAAATTAAAAAAAAATCGGGGAATGTGCCTTCAAGAAGACAAACATTGATGATTTGACCCAAAGGCATTACAATTAGATCAGAGATCTCCTTGAGCAACCAATTTGAAAAATCGTAAACATCTACTGTTTTGGTATTTTTCATTCTATTGATCACAGCAGAAAGAACATCACTACAACTGACAGGTGAAAAATTGAAAATCACAGGCGCATATTTAAGGTACTGTTCACAAGTAACACTAGATACACTAATGCTGTCTCTAATTGCTGTGACA
Source organism: Nephotettix cincticeps (assembly GCA_023375725.1). Classification (NCBI taxonomy): domain Eukaryota; kingdom Metazoa; phylum Arthropoda; class Insecta; order Hemiptera; family Cicadellidae; genus Nephotettix; species Nephotettix cincticeps. Next base: position 85,528,089 of record CM041786.1, on the reverse strand, counting down.
GAGCTAATAAAAAAGTTATTTAAAGTGTCTGGTTGTACAGGTATGTATGAGTCATCATTGTTTCATATTAAACAAAAAAATCAATTAATAGTATTTTTAAGCAATTTTATATTTCTTGTTTTTGTGGTAAATACTTATAAATCATCTTCAACAATTAAGGGATGAATAGTTCAAACATAAAAAATTGAATTATAGAATGAACATAATTATATCGTTGACACTTTAAAATATAAGGGTGCGAAGCATGCGCTAGCAGTGACGTCATTAGTATCTGACGTTAACCCAACTTGAGTGCCAGCCTGATGCCATGTACGTAGCCACTGCGAAAGGAAAATGTTTTCAATTTATATAAACAGCAGTTATATTTCCAAACTATGACGCCATTAACCAAAAGACGTCACTGTTTCAAATTTTGGTCGCGCAAAAATGCCAATCCCCCAGAGCTAAGACATATCCATGTCAAAATGTTGTAATAATTAATTTGTCAATCTAGCATTTTCGGCGCTGTTTTCGAAGGTGGTTATGTTTATGTTTAAAATTAATTAAATGAGAACCACGCTCCATGCAACGTGACTTCAATTCGTGCTTCATGACAAAATAATACCTTGATCTCCTATTGGCCCACAAAGTTGTTTTTCCACCAATCGTAACGATGGGAAGTACTATCTAACAGCTGTACAGACAGATTTCACTTTCTTCACTTTGGGTATGTGGAAGCTGCGCATGCGCAACATGATAGAGAGGAGCAGATGATGATGTTGTAAATGTAAACACCGTGTAATCTTCAAATTTATTAATTTTTCAACCTTAAAATGCACTCAATTGCAGAAATAGGTACCAACGTGCCTGCTTTCTTAGGAAAGTTATGGAAGATGGTGGAAGATTCCGTAACTAATGACCTCATAGCTTGGAGTTCGGTGAGTGAATTTGAATGACGAACCAATCTCAAGTTAACCAATGTTTATGTGATAGTAGATAAATAAATAGGTCATTCTAATTAAATCTTAAAAGAAGTGATAGGTTTGTAGAAAACGTTTGAATTAAACTCCTCAGCCAATGTACCCCACTTGGCCAATGTCAAGGGCAATGGTAGCATAGACTTTACTTCTGAGACCTGATTAAGTGGATAGGCCTAGCATAAACTTTTTTTTAAATGTAACTACTTATTCAAAATAAAATTTAAACATTTTTTATACTGAGGTGTCTGAGGATGGGATACCTACATGAGCTTTTTCAGCGAGAGGGTGAGAGTCTTTACAGTTTTGAATGAAAATCTTACTTTTGCAGTTATATTATGTCTATAGAAAAGCTTGCATCACTGTACTTCATTAGTTCTAGATGATTTGATATCTTGATTCTTAATCCTGACAGGAAGTTTGTTTTAAAAGTTTCAGGGACTGATTGCAAAGAATCAGTTTTACTAAGGACGCTTTCCCCAAATCTATTTTAACTTAGTAGCTAGCTTAACAAGTTCGGTGCTACCGGTGCTAGATGCGGCATGACGTAAATCCCGTGCTTTCAAATAAAATAAAATCAAATCTCTATTCCATGGACAACATGTTAGTTATAAAACATACATAGTTGTATAGGCTGCGTCAGTTAAAAACTAATTTTATCACATGTTATATAACCAGAAATAATACAATCATGTCAAGTTACATATAGGTTATTTGTACATTACTCAAATCAAAATGATTATATAAACAAATCATGTATCAAAAAATTCTTTTAAACTGTAAAAACAGTTTTTGAGCAGAAAATTTTTTAAGGCTAATTTAAATTTAGGCAGGGGCAAAACTTTAAATTCATTTGGTAAATGATTGAATAATCTAATGGCAGTATATCTAAAACTATTTTGAGTAGACTAAAGTGACACAAATCAGTTCTTAATTTGGAGCGGTTTCTTGTTTCATAACTATGAAATTCGCCATTTGTGGTTGTAAGATTTAAATTACTCTTAATGTATATAAGACATTGAAATATAAAAATACAGGCTAAAGGCATTATAGACAGCCTAATAAAAATAGGTTTAACATGAGTTCTAGGCGGAACATCCGCAATCAATCTTAATGCCCGTTTCTGCAATACAAACAAGGAATTTGCACAACCGGAATTCGCCCACAGAATAGCTCCATATGTAAGATGGCAGTGAATAAAACTAAAATACACTGTTACCAAAACTTCAGTTGACACTAACTTTCTTAAACATCTAACTAAAAAGACTCCTTTTGATACCTTTGGAGATATATAGTCAATGTGAGAGTTCCACTTCAAGTTATTCTGTACCAAGATACCTAAGAATTTAATTGGTGATTGAGAGATTTCAAAATTAGAGTAAGACACAGATAAAGCTTGAGTTTTGCTTAGGTTAAGAGCCAATTTATTTGCCCTGCACCAATCTAACATCATATCCACAGCCTTATCAACCACTGCAACATGATCATGTTTTGAAGTTTTAAAGTTTAAACAGACATCATCTGCATATATGAAACTGGACACCTGATCATTCTGAATATTGAATGGCAAATCGTTCATATATATAATGAAAAGCAAGGGCCCTAATATGGACCCTTGCGGTACATCATAAGGTGTGTGTGTACAATTAGACAAGGAACCATTGAAAAATACAGATTGGTATCTATTCGATAAAAAAGAATCAATAAAACTAATGGCGCTATCACTAAATCCTAAAAAACACAACTTATCAACTAAAATCTTGTGAGACACAAGATTTTATTTTGTAACCAACATACATAATGCTTAACTTTGCTGGTAGCACTGGTGGGGAAATGTTCTTCGTGGTGTAGCATTGTGTACCAGTTAGAGATTAGGTTTTTGTGCAGTGGTAGTTTCCATGTGGCGCCCTCAGTTCCCCGTACTATTACGTATTTGGCTAATGTGTCTGTTTGTCAGTATCTGAAAAAGCCTGATAATTGCCTTATCATTGAACATTTCAATATGACTGTCAAATAAAACATCAGTACATGCCTATGTTAAATCTTTTGTAGATTTTTTAAACAAAACAATGTTTATTTTTGAACAAATTCTTAGCAGTTAGGGTATCAAAAAGCCTTATTTCATCAATGGTTTTTTTATCAGCCTGCTTCTTGCCTAGCCAAATATTTCTTTAGAGACCTATAAGTTATGGCTAATGGTTGTATAAAATAACATTCAAAAGTGATATAGGCTATATGTTTTAATGAAAAGTTGTCTTATTATTTTACAAAAAATGGTATTATATAAACAATTAGGCTATGTTGGGAGAACATCACTATGGCATTATAATCTTATTTCTCCCATGCAATTTTGAAGATACTAACAGGCAATTCAAAGGCCATTATAAATAAGCCTAATAATCTGTTATAGACTGGAACGAGTTTTGTTATCAAAGATGAGATTCGTTTTGCTAGAGAGCTGCTTCCGATGTACTACAAGCACAACAATATGGCCAGTTTTATAAGACAACTAAATATGTGTAAGTAAAATTTCTAATTTGTTTTTTTAATTTTTGATGAAATTTTTTTCCTTTTCCAATTTTTTCATTTTTTCAGGAGGTGCAAAAAACCAAGTTTCTGTATATGCTATTTTTGAATAAAATGTTTGATTACTTACTTTATTTATTTCTAAACTACAATCATGAAAATGAAATGAAATCGTGATAAATAAAGTGTCTTTATTATCCAGGCTGTAAGGTCACAAGTCACTTGTATTATCTTTACATCACCTTGATATTATAAGCTTAATTTTCTAGTTCAGTTTTTTTTATTTATTTTAGCGAATTTCCCATAGGGAAGGAAGCTAAGACTCAAGCCCAGGACCATGTTTATTTGTCTTTAGGTGCCCAGAGGCCTATCTTTCACCATTAGAATCAGCTTAAAAAACTACACAATTTAGATCTTTAAAGTTTTGCTCCATCTCGAACAGTTACCGAAATATTTAAAAAAATCTAAACACAGTACATTGTATTTTGGGGCTCCAAATAGGGTACTATATAATAGGGTAATAGGGTACTATATAATACGAGCAAGGTTTGTATATATATATATATATATTTATACATATTTAAATATATATATATATATATATATATATTTAAAATTATCAAACTAGTAAACAATTGATAAAAACTAAAGGGTGAATTAACTGTGCGAAATAAAAGCAGGGAAAGGTGTTTTGATAGAAAACGTATTCATTATATTGCTTGAAGCCACTGTAGCAAACCAATTAACTGGTGTAAATTAAATTTCTCTTTTGCTTTTCAATCCTCATACCTTTTCTAACAAAATCAGTTGATCACAGGCTAATAATAACAGTATGGATAATTAAATACAGTATACGATCAGCTAAAACAATTGAGGTTGGCCAAAAACCCTTAAACGACAGCCCGAACTTGGCCGACGCCATAGCAAAGTGGCTAGTGTTCAGGTCTCACGTGCGGGAGGTTGTGAGATCGATCCCCACCCGGGGACTACATTTTTGTTCAGTGCTTATGCTACATTAATTAAGGTGTATGAAATCGGTTTTATTTAAACCACAATAATGTTTTCATTGAGTAATAAATTTGTTTTAATTTTGCTAATCACCTTGTGTAATACATATCCTATCCGAGCAAAGCTTGGTCACCAGGCACTGTTAATCTTATGGAAGGTAAGGAAAAATTAATATTTCACTTAATAACCATTATTTTCGGACGAAACTTAGTATACAGCTTCAAGTGGTTGGAATGCATCAAATTATTCTTAAAAATCATGGTTTATGTGTTAATCATGACAGCTAACCTGCATACTCTTTTCCCATGTTAATCATATGGAGATTAGGCAAACTCCTTTCTTTATGGACAGATGTTGATGAAATTTCCAGGTATAAATGGTCAAAATAAAAATTGTTTATGCTTGAAATGCCTACTCTCAGTGTTCCTCACAGCAGCAAACCTGCATACTCTTTCCTAATAATGTTATGGATAATAGGCAAAATAAGTCATATTCATTGACCGATATTGATAAAACTTGTCATATATTATTATTATTATTACATTATTTCTTTGGAAATTTGCTAAATACGCAGGTCTGCTACAACGGAGTATTTTATTTTATTTTTAACATATTGTTCCCTATTCCTAAGTTTAGTTCAGGGTACTGCATTTGCCGTCGCATCTTCAAACAAATCCAGAGTGTAGTAGGGGTCAGCCCTTTAATTTCATAAGTATATTTTTTTGCTATGATTAAGTTATATATTTTAATGTATACAAATTCTCCTCAGTACAATCTTTTTTAAATTAGGTCAATTGGATCTATTATAAGTAAATAATAAATTGTTATTGTATAACTTTGTTTTGATAATTAGTTGTTACCTAGGAAGAATGGTGTACCTATTGGAGTCATTTATGACTTTCCCCTGTTGCACAATATAGAACTATTACACTCACATAAACCGTTGCACCAAACAGTTATAATTGGACTGATTATAATCTCGAGTATAACCTGACAGAATGTATGGCATAACTGTACGCTGTATCATTATTTACATTGTATACAGTTTTACATACATCGGCCTTAACACACATACAGAATGCACAACTAAGCAAACTTGCTATGATAATAAATATTTTGGTTTTCGATAATTAACATGATATGTTCATTAAATATCCATTTTCTTGATAGATGCTAATGTCTCTGCTCAACAACAGGGAGACACAATCTCACCCAACAGTCGGTTTAGATTTTGGTTTCCAACTACATTGCCTGAGATTAAAGCATTTATTATTGTTGTCTTAAATATGGGGCTTATAAGGAAGCCAACAATAAAGTCCTACTGGTCTACCACTACTTCTCATCAAACACTGTGGTTTGGTAAAATGTTTACCCGTCTACGATTTGAATCTTTGCTGAGCTTGTTTCATGTTGTTGACAACTCTAAATTGCCTAAATGTAATGAGCCAGAATATGACCCCACGCAAAAATTTAGTCCCTTGGTAGATCATTGTCATAGAATGTTCAAGCACCATTACACACCTCATGAACAATTATCTGTAGATGAGAGTCTGATCGGTACAAAAAATCACACGAGCCTGATGCAGTACTTGCCAAACAAACACCACCACCGCTGGGGGATTAAATTGTGGGTATTATGCGACTCTGTCTCAAAGTATTGCCTAAATTTTTTATGTTATAAGGGTGCAAAATCAAATGAAGACAAAAATGAAATAAAAAAATATGGACTGGGCTACACAGTGGTTTCAAAATTGCTAACAATGTGCAATTATTTAGGTAGAGGCTATCATGTATTTGTAGATAATTACTTTTCTAGTATAGAACTAATGAAAATGTTGTATAGTCGCCAAACCTTTTTCACTGGCACTATGAGAAGGAATCGAAAAGGATTACCACAAGAAGTCAAAGAAAAAGTAGGTGTTGGAGAGACAGTATACTGTAAGAATGGTAATCACATTGCCATGGCCTACCGCCAAAAGAAAACACAAAAACATCCAGTGATCCTTATATCATCCAAGGGTGAGGTAAATAATGAAACAATAACTCACAAAGACACGGTAGAGAAACCACACAAATAAAGCCACATATAATTGCAAACTACAATTCATTCATGGGTGGCATAGATCATTTCGACATGATGCTTTATACCTATTTAGATGAAAGGCGAACAGTTAAATACTGGAAGAAGGTGGCATTCAATATATTCTGTAGAATGGTTTTAAATGGCTATGTGTTGTATAAAGAAAACTGTGTGAACCACAACATGAAACCTGTTTCTAGATATAAGTTTATTGTGAGTATAGTTGAAGATGTAACTGAGGAGTGGTTGCGCCATAAAAATAGTGAGGGAGGCAGTACGTTTCCGAACAGAGGTAGTGGTGACAATCTCGGTCCAAGAAGCCTAGAAAAAATTCCTGGAACCTCTATGAAAACTTGTTGAGTGTGCACAGAAAAGGGTCAGAGCTACAAAACATCCAGGAAAAGGTCAAGGCTGTGTTGCAGCAAGTGGAAAGAGGGATGCCACGGACCTTGCTTTTCAAAACATGTGTGTAAATAAGAAGAAAAACCCCATGTACATAGTGTAAATATTGTAAATGTTTCAAATAAGGACTAAGAACTTTATAATCAGAGCTTCTTGGCTGACTGGTAAGTTTATTTGAATCTGTTTGGAAAATGTAAGAATGCACTTTACACTTTTATCATTATAATACACGTAAACCTCAATCTGTAATGTTTTGATAAATTGTCAATAAATAGTTTATTTTTGCAGCCATATGTATGAAAATTGGTTCTGTTATAGAAAATTACATGCCCTTTCAAAAAATGTGCCTTTTGACGGATCAATTATTTTTACTTTTATAAGTTTTTGTACCTATAAATAAATTTTTTTCAAATTTTTTTTGTTTTTATTTTTTTTATTAAAAAAAACAATTTTTGAATCAGTGAGGTTTTTCTTTATAAGAAAGTGAAAGGCTATTTCATTGTGAACATTTTAATACCAAAATTATGGAAATACATGAACTAGTGACTGAGTTATCAATTTTTAAGTAATATATTACAAAAACACATGTTTTGGGGATGTTCAGTTTTTGAGAGTATTATAAAAAATAGGGTTGGCGTTTTTGAGAACTTCAAATTTTCAGCCCGGTCCTAAAAGGGTTAAGGTGCACATAACATTCATCTGTAAACCATACATCACTCAGAAAATCAGGTTCTTCATAGCATATTGCTAACATTGAAGCACAGTACTGAAATCTGGCTAGTTCGTTTATACAGTTCAATGGTTGTCCAATTTGTATCCTGTAGGGAAAACCATCAATATTTTTGAACATTCTTCTCATTGACGTATTGCTAATATTCAGTTTAAGAGAAGCTCGCATTAGGCTTCTTTTCGGTGACTGTAACACTTGCTGCAACACTCTTGCGTGGTTTTCATTTGTACAGACAGTAGTTGGGCGACCTGAAAAGCCCTTTCGCTGTGTCAAAACACTACCTGTTCTTCGAAATTGTTCAACAACACTAAGAATCACTGCATTACTAGGCGGGTTTTTGTGGAAATGTTCTTGAAAACGTAAAGCAGTGTGTGACAAGCTTGGACCACCCGCTTGTCCATTTCCGTATGAGCGAAAATAAAGTTGTTAGCACCATGTTAACAAAAACTAACCTTAAATAAGAAAGAAATAATGAACGCGAAGCCATGGCAACAATCACCAATTGAATCAGCTGATCGAGAAGGCAACTACAGCTGATTCAGTTTCAGTACTGTTTATTTTGGCTGATACTGTATTTTGGGGCTCCAATGTTAATCTTATGGAGGATAACAAAAAATTAATATTTCCCATATCAATCAATATTTGTGATTAAACTTGGTATTTACCTTCATGTTGTTGATACCCACCCGTTTATGCTTAAAAGATAGTTTATGTGATTATCATGGCAGCAAACCTGCATACTCTTTTTCCATGTTAATCATAGAGGGAATAGGCAAACTCCTCCTGATGAAAGTTGGTATAAATGTTGAAATTAAAAATTTTTAATGGTAGAAACACCTACTTTCAGTGATCCTCACAGCAGCAAACCTGCACACTCTTTCCCATGTCAATCTTATGGAGAATAGACTAATAATTCTTATGTTTATGGACAGATATTTATAAAACCTGTCATATACTATTATTATTATATTAATGATTTGGAAATTCGCTGAGTAGGCAGGTCTGCTGCGACGGAGGTATCAGCTGATCTTATACTGTATTTAATTATCCATACAGTTATTATTAGCCTGTGGTCAACTGATTTTGTTAGAAAAGGAATGATGATTGAAAATCAATAGAGAAATTTAATTTACACCAATTAATTGGTTTGTAACAGTGGCCTCAAGCAATAGAATGAATACATTTTCTATCAAAACACTAAAGATTTTGGAAATACCTTTCTTTGCTTTTATTTCGCACAGTTATTTTACCCTTTAATTTGTACAAATTGTTTACTAATTTGATAATTTTTCATTTATACATAAAATAAATATGTATGCAAAACCTCTATTCACATATTGTTTTCCACCATCTTCAATCAAAAACTGTGAAACGGTTATAAACAGATGTTTTGATTTGTATTGTTTACATCTGATTCTCCATAAGCGTTATGTTAATTTTTTAGATTTTAAACTTAATATTACAGGAAAACCTGAATTTTCCTGGACATTACACCTATCTAGAACTTATTTTCTACTCGGAAATCAATTTTTTCCAAAATTTAAAGAAATTCGTTTGAGCCGTTTTCGAGATTCGTGTGCAAATATATATATATACAAACCTTGCTCGTATTATAGTATTGGATGTGATTGGATGTGTTGTGTGGAGTAGTGCTATTATGTTAGTGTTTTGTTGTGTATTTTGCGTGAATTATCTATAATAACATATGAATTATGCATAACACTTTTCTTCTTGTATTTAGTGTTAAAATAGTTATATATAGTCCTAAATGTCATACTTTACAATGTTTTTATAATTTTTTGGTGATTACTCTCTTAGACCCTGGACTAGGCAGGAAGGTTTTGTGTACATATAAATGTTTTTGAACATTGGTACTTTTATTATTTTTATTTAGCTATATAAGTATATATACTGTATGCTTATTCATTATTAAATTTCAAACCAAAAAACCATTTCAGATTTGTTATAAAAAAAGTTTTGAGCATTTTGAGGGAGCACAAACATTTTGAAAATGATTTTTTTCATGAAAAAGGGTTTTTACATGAATATTTTATTGTGCTACATGTAAGTTAGTAATTTTTATGATTTTCTTGTAACCTGTTTTGTACTTAACACAAAAATATATAATATGTATACTTTGCATAGTATCCACAATCTTTATGAGTTTTTAAAAAAAACTTGAAAAGTGGCCGAAAATGAGCCGGCATGCCAGAGTAAAATGACCGGTAGCTGGAGGGTTATAGTCCTACAACTTTGAAAGGATCCTGCGCAGAATCACTTTATTTCAAACGATCGTGCAGGCAGAGGTAGGGGAGGAGGGGAGAGCATGGCAGCGGTGGTGGGGTTCAGTCGCCATCGCATAGTGTGTTCTCTGCGTTTCTTTCTGAAAGGCTATACTGTTGTCAGCGCACACGGCAACCGGGCATCATCATTGCCTCGATGTCGGCATGTTCCCCAGAAAGGTCATTGCGTGGTCGAACACGAGAAATTGTGTATAATGTTATTAGCCACTTAAAAGAGCAAAAGGGGTAACATAAACAAAAGTATATTGTTGCTGAAGCGGCTAGTTATGCTACCAGGGTATCTTTTACTATGGTGAAAAGAATTGCAGCCAAAGGCTAATAGTCCATTTTTTAGTAAGGGTTCCTTGTCTTCTTCCCAAACCAAAAAAAAATTGAGAACCCAGAAACAGTTGCTTGGAGGGCGGAATATCTTCGTCGTATTAGACATTAATACATGAAATAATAATACAAAAAGAGAACAATTGTATTCCTAGATGAAACTTAACATCAACAAAAATCACATCTTTTCACACTGTTGGCGATCAGACTTTGAACCTGGAGCATCAAAATCCATTGGTAAGGGCCCCCGATTAGTAATAATACATTCTGGCTCGGAACAGGGCTTTGGGCCAGACACCTTAAGAATATGGCAATCAGACAAAAAGTCGTTCGACTATCACGACAAAATGAATTTCACTAGCTTCTCAAAATGCGTCTCCGAAGCACTATTGTCAAACATGTCCCCTAACTCTGTTGTGGTAGCGGAAAGTGTTTGTACATACACTTTGTTATGCTTCGAGTAGGCCTATAAATTAAAAGATTATAATTTTACTGCAGGTTTCAATATATTTTATGACATATTAATAAATACATAGTAAAACAATAATCTCAGATATTTTTAATCAGCTTAATGTTTGTAGTAAAAACAAATAGTTTTTATTAAATTAAAAAGCTAGATACTAAGACGCCAGACTGCCGCAGCAAGCGCATGAGAATGTGGAGGTGGTAGGAGAGGGGAGCGTCCCTCCACAGCCTTCACCTTCCCTACCTGCGCCAACCCAGCTGATGGAAGGCTCTTTTCAAAGTTGTCTACCTATAATAACATTTGGTTTGTAACTTATTTTTTATTATCACCTTTCGTATATCACACACACACAATATACTATACAACTTATGTATTATAGGCCTACATACCAGTGATATACCTATATTAACTGTTGGTAGTCTACGAAAATAGAGGCTTCTGATACTTAAATGTAATTAATGAACCGATGGTATAGTTTTACTTTAGTCAAACGCATTTTTAGGATAATCTATCTCGACAGGTTCAGTAATCTAGAATATTTAGAAACTGCAAATTTACTTTTAACATGGTTGTATTTTTATAATATATAATTATGTGTTTTTAAATAGTTCCTAGATTAGTGCACAATACAAGTGGAACGGTCGTGTTTCAGATGGTTTCCACAAGATCGTGTCCCCTGACGCCGGCAGCATGAAGCTAGAAACCCCTAATGAGATCAAGTTCACACATCCGTTTTTCGTACGGGGTCACCCTTACCTGCTGGATAACATCAAGCGCAAGGTAATACTACTTAGATGGTTTATTATTAACTCGTGGATAAAATAAATACCACATTATAAGTTAACTATGAATGAAGCTGTTGATAGCTTGTAAGTTAAATTTTAAGTTGTAATGAGTTGGTGATAAGTAGGGTTAAAATATTGTCTTAATATGATATTTAATCATTTAATGTGATTTTAATTCATGAATTTGCTGGATGAATTGTTTTAACCTTTTTTTTTCTCAGGGTCTTAATCCTACTTTGTCTGATGTTTATATCTCCCAGAATACTCAGAAAACTTTATACAAATTAGTGAATATAAACACAAATTAGACATATTATACATAAAATTCCTCTGAACATTAATGTAAATAACATAAATCATAAAATCGCTGAAGATAACGTGAGTAATAAAACAAAAATTCTGTTTGTTGTTTGTATTTTGTTCATGCTTTCGTGTGAAGAATTGTATTTGTATTTGTGAAACCTGCCAAAATTAAAACTTATTGTTTTAATATAAGTTAGATTTATGTAAATTAAATATTTGTTTAAATTTTAATTCTTAAGTTAAATTCATAATTATTTTTTGCTACATTAAAAATTTTTTAACGGTATTAGGTAGTAATAATTAAGTAATCAGCTTGTCTTTATCCATCCTTATTTTTTGCAATTAAAAGTTTGCATAAAAAAAGTATTGTTTAATCATCATTCTCTTGTGTGAGCGGCAGATTGCCGCCTTTTTACGATTTAGTGTGTATTAGGCCAGTTACGGTCATCAGAAGCTTCAGCCCCGGATATATTCCTCACCCACTACCACTACGACAAAGGGGGTAGTATTTTATTCTTTTTATGTTGCTATTTCGGTCTCAGAGATGGCCATTAGTTCACTGTGTCCTGAATTGTGGCTGTACTCGAACGGGAAAATATGTTTGCAAAGGTCACTGCAGTGTTTTATGTAACATCTATAAAAAAAATTCATCAGAAAATTTGATGAAAATGTTGGTATAAAGTGGACTTAAACCCAAAAACAATTTGTAAATTTACAAAAAATTAATTTCTTAAGATAACATATTTTGCTTTGAAATTCTAATCTCTTGTAAGTTAATAAATGTTATAGGTTGAAAAAATCTTTGAAACATTATTTTAATATCCTATGTTTATGTACCCACCTTTAATAAATATAATTGTGTAAAAAAACTTTCAAAACTTATGAAATGCAAAAGGCGGCAAATTGCTGCCATGCGAACACTCGTGCTCCAAATTAGGGCCACGCAAGCGGATGAAGGTTAAGTTCTAAATGAAAATTTTATTATTAGAAAGAGTATTAATATAGATGGTTAAGGAACTAAGGACTGCAGCACTGTGTCGTGTTATACAAGCCTAATATCAGATTATCAAGATATTTTTTCTTAAAACCTTTTTTTGAGTGAAGACCAGAGATCTGCAGAGATTAGGAAAGTTGGATCAGATTCAGATCTGATTCTAATCAGATATCCGGCTCTGATCCAAAAAAGAAGTATCTGAGAAAAACAATTTTGCAGATAAATTAAAAATGTTGTTGAGAACTTGTTCGTTCAGTTAAAAAAGTGCTGATCAATCAATCCGGAACCATAAAATATCACTTTAAAATATAAATTGTCATTATCTGACTATCTTTGTTTTAAAGTAGTTCATAGTGTTTTTTATTCTTTGATTTTTCCAATAATTTTTCCACAATTGTTTTAATAGTAGAAGAAATAATGAATTTAAATCTGTACAGATTGTTAATACAGATTTATGTTATGTTAAAAAGTAACATATCATATGATTGTTTAGTAAAAATTAATAGGAAAAATGTTTGAAAATCAATTTATTTGTTTGGAGTGGTTTTCATCACTCAATGCCTCGTTTAATACTAATAAGTTGAAAATTTTTCAGGGTCCAATGGTTTCTATTGTTATCCATTCCAAATTCATGCTTATGGAATCTATAGCGGTCTAGTTAGTGTAATCGTTTCATGAAAGTTGTTTTAGGTGATGCAGAATCAGTTAATTCCAGTGAGTATTTCATGAAAATTAATATAGCAAAAATTATTTTACTTATTGGTAATAAAACCATGAGAACAAGATGTCTAAATGTATAAATAAGAGGTATATTATATGTTTGTATACACTAGAACTTATAAAGCTGGTTTCACTAAGATCGGTTCATCCATTATTGCTGAAAATGATGTAAAAATAATTTAACCTTAAAGCGCTACCGAAAATCACACTCCCCGCTCATTTAGGTTGAAAAAATCAAAATCTTTTTTTCCCAATGTTATTTTAGGATTAAGGTAGCTTGAGTAGAAAACAGATATATGCTTCACTTTCGCGAACTACAATGAATAAAATGTGACAAAATGACTGATTGTGCCTCAAGGCGTAGCCCCAGCTATGTGACCCTACTCTGCTGCGCCTCAAGGCGCTAGCCCGGTAAGGTTTAAATGTACAATATACTTGTTTTTTCAAAATCTTTAAAATGGGACACATGACTTAAACGCAGGATTCTGTTTAATTTTCTATAAGTTTAATATATGAAGAGAAGTATTATAGTCTAGCAATTACATAGTGGATGAGCTCATCTACATCATACCAGAAAACTATGTGCATTATTTCAAACCCATAAACTCTAAACACAGTTTAACACGTGCGGACCACTCGGATTCGAGTGGTGACATTTAGGTTTAGGTGTAACTGAATTTTTCAGATGGTGATCTGTGAAAGACCTTTTATCTATTTAGGAAAAATAAACTCATACCTCCATTGCATTCAGAAACTTTCATATTATACTAAAAATAAAACTTTGCCCCACCCATCCAGCATCAACAACCATCAGTAATCAAGTGACATGTTGAGTCTGATACAAAACTACAATCTTGTGCCACCCTTTTAGCGAATTTCCCATAGGGAAATTACCATAAGTCTCATGGCAAAACTTAAGCCCGGGACCATGTTATTTTTTCTTCTTTAGGTGCCCAGAGTCCAAAAACAATAGTCGTAAAAATTTTTATATATATATATGTGTCTGTGAACACGATAACTCTCGTAAAAATGGTCCGATTGAGACCAAATTTGGTAGAGACGTGTATTCCTACAAATGCTCGGACGAGTTCGTTAACCAGACATATCGGTCAATGGGAACGGGTAGTTTGGGCGGGTTTTGTACCCCAAAATGGCGTTTTTGCGTTTTTCACATGTAATTTTTAAAAATTTCTAATTTTATATTTCACCATTAGAATCAGCTATGAATATGTATATATATATATGTATACGGTATATGTGTGTGTGTGTCTGTGAACACGATAACTCTCGTAAAATGGTCCGATCAAGACCAAATTTGGTAGAGACGTGTATTCCTACAAATTCTCGGACGAGTTCGTAAACCAGACATATTGGTCAATGGGAAAGGGTAGTTTAGGGGGGTTTTGTACCCCAAAATGGGGTTTTTTGAGGTTTTCACATGTAATTTTTAAAGATTTGTAATTTTGTATTTCACCATTGGAATCAGCTTAAAAACTACACAATTAAGTTCCTTAAAGATTTTCTCTATCTCCAACGGTTACCGAGATATTGAAAAATCTAAACACAGTACGTTGTATTGTGGGGCTCCAATGTAATATTTCCCATATTAATCAATATTTTTGGATAAATCTTGATATTTAGCTTCATGTGATTGAGATCTATACATTTATGCTTAAAAAACATAGTTTATGTGTTTATCATGGCAGCAAACCTGTATACTCTTATCCCATATTAATCATATAGGGAATAGGCAAACTCCTTTATTTATGGACAAATGTTGATGAAAGTTGGTATAAATGTTAATATAAAAATTATTTATGGTAGAAATGACTACTTTCAGTGTTCCTCACAGCAGCTAACCTCCACACTCTTTCCCATGTTAATCATATGGAGAATAGGCAAATAATTCTCATGGCCCCCCCCCCTTGGGGGGAGTTTGTGTTGTTGTGGATAGGACAGCCTTTTGTGGGTGCCCTTTCTCTCTCTGGGGGCAAACCCCGGGGGGGGGGGGGGTTTATGGACACACATTATAGTGATATTATTGATTTGGAAATTCGCTGAGTACGCAGGTCTGTTGCGACGGGGGTATTTGTTTCATACTGAATACTTCAGTAATATATACCGGTACCATAATTTTTGGATTTGTTACAAATAAAGTTTTAATATTTTTAATCCTATCAAACCTATTCTTATGTTATTTTTATGGAGTATACATAAATTGATAAAACTTCCTTATTTATAAACATAATGTGATAACATTTCACACGTGGATTAATCTATGATGAAGCTTAATTTCTATCATCTTAAATAATTTATAAATTAATGGAAATTTGTTGAGTATGCAGGTCTGTTGCTACAAGGGTTTTTAAATTAAATATTTTTTCTTATAATTTCTCATGACGAGGATCAACCTTTATCCTCTCAAGTGGGCCCTTAGGGCACTCATTGTACTGGGACAACAATATATGTGTGCTGCTCTTGCTACGATCGTCAGACGTGAAATTCGAATTTGTATGTAACAAAATGTCTAACTGGTTTCTTATTTTAGCTTAAAGAAAATTAGCACGTTTTAGACATTTTGGTAATGAAGCTATATAATTGAGAAAAACATTGGCGCTTGCAAGATGACAGACAGCCTCAGATCAGAACACCACTGAGACCAATAGACCATTAGCAACTGTGAGAAGAATAACATACCTTAGCCTAGATGTAACGGTAGTGGCGAGGAATACTGGGTCGGGAATCTCTGATGGTCTTGACTGACTCTGATGACACAAGCGAAGGTTATGTTTAGTATTTAGAGGGGTCTGATTTTGGTGTCTAATAGTTAGTGCAGTCAGTCAGTACAGTGGAACCCCTCAAATCTGAATCCTGGGAAACCAAAACAGGAAAAAAAAACAAAAAAATAAAATAGCTGTAAATTTTATAAAAAAATTAATTTAAACACACAAATCTATTTTTCAAGTCGAACACAAAAAAAGACAATACAAGATTGAACAAACACAAGTTTTTCACTTAAAGTCTGTTATTTTTAACTGTCAAAGTGAAGGAAATCTTCATGCAGTGCAATTCCAAGTCAGTGTTGCACGAACATCATGTCATCCAGCTGTTAGCGTTATGCATTAATCAGCAGCAGGTAAACACTCGCTAGACAGTAGACAGGCACGAGACTCATCCCAGTAAGGCTGAGGGTATAGGGAGAGTGATTTATTTTTGGCACACTCTCACCTAGAATCCACCTGCCAAGGTCACTGCCCTTGAGTCACACAGCCTGTATAACTCTAATCAATGTGTCTCCCATCGCTTAACGAATACAGTTACAAAATAAGTGTGTAATATTATTTCCCAGAAAATCCGAACACCATTAAATCCAAACAGTCTTCAGCCCCAATCAGTTCGGATTTGAAGGGTCCAGTGTTTAACGGTTTGGTTTTATAAAAGTAATGTAGATAAATTTCATTAATTATTTTAGTTGATATATATATTTTTTTTAATTAATTGCTTTCAGAATTGTATTTGAAAGCTGGTTACTCAGGAAAGCATCGTTGTTAAAATCTTCGTTCAAAATTATTCATAATGATTAGATTTGTTAGTCACTTGGTAATGGAGTTGTGACTGTTGGTGTCTGTTCAGATTGGAGTCAGCAAGGTGCTGCCAAACCAGCTGGGAGAGAGAAGACACCTCAGGTCATCAACAAGGTGCTGAACGACGTTCGTCAGATGAAAGGACGCCAAGAAAGTATGGACAGGTGAATGATAAACTGTCTCTAATGATTAAGCAATAGTCAGGTCTAAGCACATTACTACCCATCATATTATTTAAAAAAATTTGAAACAATGCTATTAAGAAATATCTGAAAAATTTTATGTCAATTTTACCCAAAATATTTTTAATCCTATCAAACCTATTCTTATGTTATTTAATATTTTTAATCCTATCAAACCTATTCTTATGTTATTTTTATGGAGTATACATAAATTGATAAAACTTCCTTATTTATAAACATAATGTGATAACATTTCACACGTGGATTAACCTATGATGAAGCTTAATTTCTATCATCTTAAATAATTTATAAATTAATGGAAATTTGTTGAGTATGCAGGTCTGTTGCTACAAGGGTTTTTAAATTAAATATTTTTTCTTATAATTTCTCATGACGAGGATCAACCTTTATCCTCTCAAGTGGGCCCTCAGGGCACTCATTGTACTGGGACAACAATATATGTGTGCTGCTCTTGCTACGATCGTCAGACGTGAAATTCGAATTTGTATGTAACAAAATGTCTAACTGGTTTCTTATTTTAGCTTAAAGAAAATTAGCACGTTTTAGACATTTTGGTAATGAAGCTATATAATTGAGAAAAACATTGGCGCTTGCAAGATGACAGACAGCCTCAGATCAGAACACCACTGAGACCAATAGACCATTAGCAACTGTGAGAAGAATAACATACCTTAGCCTAGATGTAACGGTAGTGGCGAGGAATACTGGGTCGGGAATCTCTGATGGTCTTGACTGACTCTGATGACACAAGCGAAGGTTATGTTTAGTATTTAGAGGGGTCTGATTTTGGTGTCTAATAGTTAGTGCAGTCAGTCAGTACAGTGGAACCCCTCAAATCTGAATCCTGGGAAGCCAAAACAGGAAAAAAAACAAAAAAATAAAATAGCGGTAAATTTTATAAAAAAATTAATTTAAACACACAAATCTATTTTTCAAGTCGAACACAAAAAAAGACAATACAAGATTGAACAAACACAAGTTTTTCACTTAAAGTCTGTTATTTTTAACTGTCAAAGTGAAGGAAATCTTCATGCAGTGCAATTCCAAGTCAGTGTTGCACGAACATCATGTCATCCGGCTGTTAGCGTTATGCATTAATCAGCAGCAGGTAAACACTCGCTAGACAGTAGACAGGCACGAGACTCATCCCAGTAAGGCTGAGGGTATAGGGAGAGTGATTTATTTTTGGCACACTCTCACCTAGAATCCACCTGCCAAGGTCACTGCCCTTGAGTCACACAGCCTGTATAACTCTTATCAATGTGTCTCCCATCGCTTAACGAATACAGTTACAAAATAAGTGTGTAATATTATTTCCCAGAAAATCCGAACACCACTAAATCCAAACAGTCTTCAGCCCCAATTAGTTCGGATTTGAAGGGTCCAGTGTTTAAGGGTTTGGTTTTATAAAAGTAATGTAGATAAATTTCATTAATTATTTTAGTTGATATATATATATTTTTTAATTAATTGCTTTCAGAATTGTATTTGAAAGCTGGTTACTCAGGAAAGCATCGTTGTTAAAATCTTCGTTCAAAATTATTCATAATGATTAGATTTGTTAGTCACTTGGTAATGGAGTTGTGACTGTTGGTGTCTGTTCAGATTGGAGTCAGCAAGGTGCTGCCAGGCCAGCTGGGAGAGAAGACACCTCAGGTCATCAACAAGGTGCTGAACGACGTTCGTCAGATGAAAGGACGCCAAGAAAGTATGGACAGGTGAATGATAAACTGTCTCTAATGATTAAGCAATAGTCAGGTCTAAGCACATTACTACCCATCATATTATTTAAAAAAATTTGAAACAATGCTATTAAGAAATATCTGAAAAATGTTATGTCAATTTTACCCAAATAACATAGCTATTCCTGTTATAAAACTAAATTTTCAAGTTCTTGAACTCTGGGTTTTATTGGTTTTTTCTCAAAAAACATGAACAGTTTTGTTGGCAATATCCATGTTTTTTTTAGAATATTTGCATGTGTTCTATAATTTAAATATTTATTGAAATATGTTCATTAGAAACATTAGAAGCGACATTAAAGAAGTATTTAATGTAAAATGACCTTTACAAGATAATGTAAATATTTTCAACATCATAATGCTGGAATGCAATAGCAAATTTACCGAGGCCGATATATTACTACTTTTTCTGTTTTGATTTATCAGGGTTCTGGTTAAAGTATTGTACTAAATTGCAATACGATTCAAGTTTATAGAGGTAGTTGTTCAACGAAAATGAAGCGTGAGTCATGACTCACTGTTTGGAGGCTTCGCCACGCTCTCACCCTAAATTTGTAATTTGGCCAAATTAAATGTGTTGTACGATGTTGCATGTGTGTAATTGTTTTTGAACACAACTCTTCACTACGTTAGTGTTGAGGATAATTTTTATTACTTAGTATTCAGACTTGAGAATGGACTTTCAAGTCCAAAACCATTGGTCGTCAGCACCATAATTGAAGATCACAGACAGCACGACAGGTATTTTAACCTTTAATTTTAGTAAAATCAGTGATCTGGAGAATATAATGGTTAAAAATAATAATTATGTCTTTAGTGCAATTTCAAAAAAATCACAATCGTGGCAAAATTGAAACTATTTACTTTATAATTTAGCTTCCTGGTTCCAAAAAGGTAGAAGAAATTAAACTGAAAGTCAATTAAGCACTCAAGATTAAAATTAAAAACTTTAAATAATTAAAAATTATTTACATTAGAGGGACAAACTTGAACAACTACTCGGAGTCTGATTTCTCATCTTTCTCCGCCCTCCTCCTGATGTGCTCCTCCATAAGTGCTCAAGGCTGCTGAAACATGTTGGGTGGACATAATGGCTTAACACAATTTCTCAAACACCAGGGATCCGTGCCAATCTCCACTTGGACCTGGATACACTTTAGATTCTGCAGGCATAATTTCCGGGCTAATGCTGTCTTCTAAAAGGGCATACAATCTCAACAGTGAATTCCCAAAGTTTTAATGGTCTGTCCGTGTTCTGTTTGTACAGAATATATGAGTTCAGAAGAGCCATGTTAAGGAAGTTCTCAAAAATCATTATCCAATAATTTCTACTGATTCTGGTACAGGTCAAGTGGTACACTGATGGGGTTTTATAGCTTTTATGCCACTTTTTTTGCTCGTTACTAGTCTGTCCTTTGCTGGAAAAGCTGTAGTCATCAGGTAGACTGGTTTACAGGTTTTCTTCTGTTCGTAATGTGAGATATTTCGGAGAGGGTTGTCTCTTTTCCTCACAAACCAACCAGATAACTCAGTCACGCTGGGATCGATTCCAGGGGTCGGTTGTCGTAGTCAATCAATCAATCAATCAATCAATCAATATATTTATTTCAATAATACACATTTAACAACAGCAAGGTTACAAAAGTGCAAAAACCCATAAAGGTTTGTCCGCACTCAAACAGGTTAACAAAACTTGCATGCTACAAACATATTAAAAAAGAATCAGAGTCCACACAGATTTTCTCGGGTTCTTCTCTGTCTCAACTACAACATTTAATTACTACTAAAACACAAACATAAACAATACTTCTAAGATGCTATGTAGAAATTCCAGACCACATTCTCAATAATAAATAATAGGTTCAATAAAAACAAACTCTGAAAAAAACATGCATAAGCCACATACCATCATGCCTATGCATTGAAATAACAAAATAACGTGATGTCCCTTAAATTTCATAATACATCACAAAAAAAAATATCAAAATGTATTAAAGTTCCTGAATATTAGCAATGGAGATTATCAATAGTGATAAAAATAAAATAGATAAATAAATATTTGATACTAAATATGCGCACACCCTCAAATCAAGCCATTCCAGATAAGTCTTTTAATTTCATCCTTAAATAAACTAGCGGCAAAAAAACCTCCCCTTAGCAAGTGATTGTAAAAAGTATTGTTCCAATCGTATGCCATTTTCAGTGTTTGCCATGTTCTAAAGCATCATTTTGTTATTGTTTTATTAAAAATGGCGGTTCTATTTCTACTCAACGAGCGTTTCGGATTCGATTCAACTTGGCCGACGTGATAGTGTTCCTGACGCAAACGATTAGACTGTGGATGTCAAACTTTAGACAGCACTAGAAAACCAACTGGCCGACCTCGTACTGCAATAACACCAGAATGTGGCGCGAGTGAGAACATCCATCCAACAGTCTCCAAAGCGTTCATGGTTTTACACAGTACGGTCCCCACACACCAAATTCCGCAAGGCGCACCAAACTGTGACTTTTGGACTGTGTAGTGGTTGTTGGTGGAGTTCCGTAGGATTTTCTGCAGCCCAGTAGCGGAAATTCTGTTTGTTAACAGTTCACACAAGTGGAGTTCATCAGAAGAAATGAAGACAGCATCTAATGTTCTGCAAAATGTCATCACATGCTGCGAGTTCATAATCTTCTTCAAACAAATTTAAAAATTATTTTGTAGGGATGCAGATGAAGTTCTTTATGCTGAATTCTCCTTACACTCCTTTCTGACAATCCCAGGGCATGCATGTTTAACCGCTGAACGCTTTGGAGACTGTGATGGATGTTCTCACTCACATTCTCTGGTGTTATTGCAGTACGATCTGTTGCTTTTTAGTGCTGTCTAAATGAAAATTCTAATTTTCGCGTTCAGGAACATATACGTCAAAGTTAATAATCCGAAACGCTCTGTTGAGTTAAATCACAGAACCGCCATTTTTAATAAACTCCTCCACAACAAAACCGATGCTCACCGAGCCACCCAAACTCTGAATGGCACGTACCCCTACGGACAATACCCTCCACATCTCTACGACTAACTACGCTGGCTTGCTCAAAAGAAAGTAAAATCTATAACTATTAGCATGCAATAGGTGAACTGGCAAGCTGTTAAAAATTTTAGGCACATAAACTTCCAATGCTCTACTGCCAAACTTATTTTTATACCTAGGAACAAAATAATAACTTTTCCTTACAGCATAAGAGTGTGTTTTAACTATTTTCATGCTATCATCAAATAAATGATCAAGATAAATTATAAACAAATAAAGCTTGCTAACAGGCAATAAATTAGCAAATTCAAACATTCTCAAATAATTTGACTGTGCAGCAACTTGCAAAGGCACAATGCATCTGAGGACTTGTTCCTGCAAATGTTCAATTCGCTTTAGATGTGTAAGGGAAGCATTACCCCATGCACGCAAACCATATCTAATTACAGATTCACATAATGAATGGTAGATTGTCATTAGAACATTAGGTGGCAAAACAAATTTTAAGTAAAATAACTTATATGCACATACTCTAATTTTTTTACAAATAAAACTTACATACACATCCCAAGTAAATTTGTGATCAACATGCACACCTAGGTACTTAAAAGAGTTTACATTCTCTAACACATTGCAGTGACAAGCGACATCACCCAATGAGAGAGTGTTAGCGTGCAAACAGTCAAAATTGTGGTGCTTGATCTTAACTTTAAAGCATTTAAAAGCAGGAGAATGCACATGCATGACCTTTGACTTGTCACCATTTATTATCAGACCATAATCATGACACCACACCAACAGATCATTCATAGCACTCTGCATTAGTATCTCAGCATCTGTAACGTCTCTATGTGACACAACAACAGCAGTGTCATCTGCATACATATATATATTTGCTCTCCGTACATACCTAGGAAGCGTATTAGCGTATATAATATATAATATAGGCCCCAAAATACTTCCTTGAGGGACTCCTGTTTTCAGTTCTATCTCCTCACTTGTAATGTTGCTGATTTTTACAATTATTTTCCTATTAGTCAAGTAATCTTTAAACCATTCAAGGAAGCGTCCAGAAACTCCGATTTCACATAATGTATCTACAACTTTTTCAAGTTGCAGCGTATCAAACGCCTTAGTGAAATCTATAAATGTGACCAAAACCTGTTTACCCATCCCTAGCTCTCCATTTACATAATTGGTGAATTCTTTTAATAACATATCTGTGCTTTTATTTTTCTGAAACCCATACTGACTCTTATCTATGATGTTATTTTCTAAAAGATATTTATTGAGGTTCTGAGCTACATAACGTTCCATCACTTTGTCAATAACTGAGGGAATTGATATAGGACGGTAATTTTTATACAGGCTATGGTCCCCTGATTTGTACACAGGTCTTACAATCGCTGTCTTAAAACCCTTTCACTACCAGTTTTAGATTTTTAAAATTTTGATTTTAATTGATTCCCTGTATCAAATTACGCCAGAATATATTTTTTTTAAATTTTTTATTTGATATTTACTTTTTTTAATTAACGTTTTTTGTTATTATTTGGGTGGGACATATGTGTCCCGCTGGTATATTAGTGTGGGACACATATGTCCCACTGGTAGTGTATGTCTTTCCATACACTACCATTGGGACATATATATCCCACTCTCACACACCACTGGGACACATGTGTCCCAGCACAAAAACAAAACAAAAATATTCATTAGTAAAAAACAGTTCACTTTACTTATTTTACAGTTAACTTAATTAAGTATTAGTGAACAAAAAAAATCTGGAAATCGTTTGTAAACTGTAACTGCTCACAAAAACAAACACATAACCTCTAAAGTGTAACAACACTGTTGAAACAAAACATCAACAACAAAAACACAGACTGCAGCAGCAGGTTGTAGTACCACTACAACAAAGTGAAAATACCCAACATAGCTCACAATAACTAAAATTCCCCCAAACTTGGCAATTCATAGCGTCAAAAATTTTTTTTTCCTTGCTGGGACATATATGTCCCAGTGGTAGCGAAAGGGTTAAGCAGCATAGGTATTTTTCCCTCCGCTAATGATTTATTTATTAAGAATGCCAATATTTCAGAGACTTCTTCAAAACATTTATTTAGGTCGTCAACTCTAATACCATCTAAGCCTGGACTTTTTTTCTTTATCTTTGCTAAAATTATTTTCATATCATCACTTTTTGCATTTGGAATATAGAAACTGGCCCTCCTGATACCCACATTATTCATCTCCATATTCATGCATTTGAAGTTACATTTATGAATGGTTTTGTCTATCTCAGACGTAAAAGTACCTGAAAACCCATCACAGATTTGTTTCACCGAGCCAACCTTACTAACCATATATTTATTAATAACATCGTCGATGCACTGTTTACTATTCCGTCCCAATAGCTTATTTATTTCACTCCATGTTCCCTTAATGTCTTTTTTATTTCTTTCAAAAATACTTTCATAATACTTAACCTTAGCTTTCATAATATTTTTGTTAATATTGTTTCTTAACCTTTTGTAGTTATTTATTAAGGTAACATTATGAGGACACTTTTTTAACTCTTTAAATAATTTATCACGGCTTTTTATTTTATTCAAAATTTCCCAGGTAACCCATGCTTTTCTTGGCCTCTTTCTGACTCTGTTTTCTACTAATCTAGCTTTTTCATATATTGTACTAAAAATATTATGCATGCAATTATAAACATCATCAGAAGAATAGCTACTGTTTTTCATTTTCCCCCAGTCAATACTCTGAATACCTACATTTACTAACTTTATATCTAACGTGTTAATATTTACAACAAAATCTACAGCTTGATTTGAAATGCCCTCTCTCAATTGGATATTCAGAAGGCATGGATAGTGATCAGATATCTTTACCTTCACAACTGCAGACTTTGCCCTAACGTTGTTACCTCTCATATAGATATGGTCGATAAGAGTTCTGACCACTTGCCCCTGTCTTACTTCCTCCCTAGTATACTGGTTAATGCATGCAACCAATCCATTGGCTGCCATCAAATCTTTATAAGCATTCACCCTGCCACAAGAATTATTTTTCAAATTAATATTGAAATCTCCAATTGTTATCAAATTTTTTGTTTTAAAATTTAGCAATAAATGTTCCAAATCATCAATAAAAACTCTCTCATTGGTGTTAGGTGGTCTGTACACAGCTATAATACTACACTTTATATTTACTCTCTTAAAATCTATTTCTAGCTGTAAATATTCAAAGCTTTCCACATGCATTAAAGGTAACTGTTTGAATACATGCTCTTTTTTAATAAAAATACAAACACCCCCACCCCTACTATTTTCTCTTAAATTAAAAATAACATTAAAATCATCCAAATAGAAAAGATCTGATAGGCATTGTTTTATGTTTACTTCAGTGAATACAATAACATTTAGGTAATTCAATAAATAGTTAACAAATAATAGTTTAAATTCATCCCAGTGCTTTTTCAAAGATGCAATATTTAAATGCAAAATAGTAATACCTTGTTTAAAACAATTTCTTTCACTAATTCATAACAAATCTGATATATCTTGACAAACAATTGAATTAATGCTGTTATCATCAAACAAAAAATCCACCATAAAATTCTAACACAGGAACAATACAAGTTTTACCGTTATTCCTTTAATTAATTATTTAATCTTCTCCAAATCTTCTTCCTTCTCAATAACAATGACTTTGCCATCTGCTTCCTTCCTCACCCGAACAGTTCCATTCCTGTACCAAGTATACTTGTAGTTTAATCCTCTTGCCCTCAGTTTAGCCTTCTTCAGCAGGTTACGGTAATAGAAAGAGAGGTTTTCACTTATATAAACTCTCCCACCACGCTGTCCTGTAACTTCAGCATTAGTTACAATTTTCTTCCTTGCTGCAAAAACTTTATCCCTCATCTTCCTAGTAGAAAATTGCACTATTATTGTGGCAGGCCTATTTTCAGTTTTGGTTTTAGGCAAACGATGAGCTACTTCAATGTCCTCTTCCTTTAATTGTACACCAACTTTTTCAGAAATCTTTCTCACTAATTCCTCCAGTGACACGTTCGAAATATGACTGTTGTTGGGAATATTGACTACATTTATATTGTCGGGAGTGTATCGCTATACTGAGCTATAATCAGCAATCACCTCGGACCTATCATTAATAGCCTTCTCACAATCGAGGAGATAAGTTTTTCTGAAATGGCAGTACACGGTCACCACAGGAATTCTTTATTTCAATATACCGTTGGAACGGGCCTCTCACGTTGGTTACAGATACATTATTATTTCGGCGTTATCGCGTTTAGTTCCCTTACAATCGGGCAAAATTCACTTCTAAGGTTATTGTTCACTTCGGGGTACCTCTTGGAATTCCCACTTGTTAAATATTTTCGTAAACGTCTTATCTCGTAGATTATGTGTATCCAATTTAATATGCGCGGACGCCTATCGTTTGTGAAATCTATAGGGCAACTCAGGATGCAGACACAAGTCTCAACTCAGGTGGTTCATCATCGTTGCCCTATGAGTTAATTTTGAATTTAAAATCACTTTTGTTTTGAATGTGTTCGCCAATCTCGTGAAATTCTGAAATATGTCGCTATACCCGCCGGTCGGTGCTGGGTCTAGGATCGATAGCCTGTACAACTTTCAGGATGCTGAATATGCATCAGCACTCTAGGAGGGAGGGGTAGGTGTCAGGAATACGGATCAGTCCTAATCAAACCTACGGTTCCCCTATCCCAAATTCGTGTCCACCCTAAATCCCTTAAGTCCCTAACTAAAGATTAGGTATGGGACAGAGCGACCTATGCAGCGATGGGATGCCAAATATTCATTGGCAAACTTGGAAGGAGGGGTTAGGTATCAGGGTTATTAGGTTTTCCCCCTAAACCTACTTACTAATCCCCTATCGCAATCCGTGTCTACCTAGAATCCCCAAAATCGATAAAACGAAGGGCAAGTATAGGACAGAGCGACCTATGCAGCCAGGGGATGCCAAATATACATTGGGAAACTAGGAAGGAGGGGTTAGGTATCAGGGTTATTAGGTTTTCCCCCTAAACCTACTTACTAATCCCCTATCGCAATCCGTGCCTACCTAGAATCCCTAAAATCGATAAAACGAAGGGTAAGTATAGGACAGAGCGACCTATGCAGCCATGGGATGCCAAATATTCATTGGCAAACTAGGAGGGAGGGGTTAGGTATCAGGGTTATTAGGTTTTCCCCCTAAACCCACTTACTAATCCCCTATCGCAATCTCGTGAAATTCTGAAATATGTTAGAATCCTTAGGTGTGAACTGTCTCGCTCGGTTATCTCGCCCGCTATCTCGACTCTCCACATTCCTTTTAAAACTGACATTCTTGTTGTCCTTGGGCTTGTCATTCCATTCGTTGAAATTTTCTCCATTCCATTTGCTGTTATAGTGCGCTTTTTCTTTGGTATCGGATATCATCGATGTTTGATAAGGTGTTTTCACACTTGACCTCACTTTCCCTTGAAAAGCCGTTTCAGGAACGAGTGCTTGGGCCGGATTCGGTGGCGGCCTGTAGTTCGAGCGTTCTCTCAAGTTGACTTCATACTCTTCAGCCACTCTCATTAAACCTGGCAAGTTGTCGAAGTCCCTCCTTCTCACAAAGGTCTTATAGTTAGGATGCATATTAGTATATATTCTATCAAGTTTCTGGGCCTCCGAGAAACCTCCTCGTCTTCGGATCAAAGTTGAGATAGCTACAACGTATTGTCTGAACAACTCACCCTCGCCTTGTGTTCTTACTCGTACCTCATCGTCTAGGTGCCTCAGGTAACCTGGCGGGAAATACTGACCCTGGAAGTCCCTCAGGAAGTCAGCAAATGTCGCCCAAAACTCCCGATTATTCCTATACCATAACAATGCACTATCTTTAAATAACTCGGGCAGGGCCTTCATGACTCTCTCGTTTGAGATTCCATATGACTCCATCAACTCGTGTAGTCGTTCTAAGAATGATATAGCGTCTGTGTCCCGTTTCCCATCAAATCTCAGATTCCATTTTCTAACTATATTACATAACTTAGCCGTACTCGAGAAACTATCGTCTCCCTCAAAATTACCCAATAGGGGATAAGCATCTCCCCATTGTCCGGATAAATAAGGTTGGGACGGTTCGTGCTCTTGGTTTGTAGTCCGATGTCCTGGTGAAGCGTTTCGACTCGCAGAAATCGAAGGGTGTCGTGATCGAGGTTCGGGGGTGGCGTTCCTTGATGGGGGTCTCTGACCTCCGTAGCCAACCATTTCATCTCCAAAATGGGCTATCGAAACCGACGGCTTCATTTCGGTTCGTGCTCTTGGTTTGTAGTCCGACGTCGCAGTGAAGCATTTTGACTCGCAGAAATCGAAGGGTGTCGTGATTGAGGTTCAGGGGTGATGTTCCTCGATGGGGGTCTCTGAGCTCCATAGCCAACCATTTCATCTCCAAAATGGGCTATCGAAACCGATGGCTTCACTCTGTGGGATTCTGTGAGAAGACGTCGAACCTCATTGAAGTCAGCATCTGGGGGTAGACCTAGCACTTCTCTGATGCTTGCGGCCTCGAGTTCGAGTGGACGGGGTAGCTCTGGAGTTATGTCGCCTCCGGACTCGTGAGAAGTCGCTCCTGATGGTGGAACAGCAGTACCTCCTTGTCTGATGAGTCGCACGAGATCAGCTCTGAGTTGTTGGACGTTGCCTTCTGTAGACGCTCCCAGCTTCGTTAGTTCGACTTCTAATTGAGGTCTCTGTAGGTTGTAGACCCAACTTACTCGCACGTCTGTGTCTAAACCCGTAGTCGTCACCTTGGTAGATGTCGTGGTCGTCTGTGTTGTCGTAGTGGTCCCAGGAGAGTCCACGTCTCCTGGAGTTTTAGTCATCTTTTTGGGATCTTTCGTCCCGGGGTTCTTTCCTGATCCGTTTTCCTCCATGATATATAGGGCCAAAAGTATTCTGAAAGGCTTTAGAAACCGTTCCAAATGATACAACATCTTGTCGGTGAGTCAAAGTCCCAAAATCAAAATATTCTATTCTCGATGCTAAATTTTCGAAATACTAAAACTGCTAAAAATGCAGTCCCTGTTCGGGCGCCAAAATATGTGAGGTATTTCGGAGAGGGTTGTCTCTTTTCCTCACAAACCGACCAGATAACGCAGTCACGCTGGGATCGATTCCAGGGGTCGGTTGTCGTAGTCAGTGACAAGTTCGAAATACGACGGTCGTTGGGAATCTTGACTACACTTATATTGTCGGGAGCGTATCGCTATACTGCCCTAGAATCAGCAATCGCCTCGGACCTATCACTTAACGCCTTCTCGCAACCGAAGAAATAAGTTTTCTAAGAATGGCAGTATACGGTCACCACGGGAATTCTTTATTACAATGTATCGCTGGAACGGGCCTCTCACGTAGGTTACGGATATACTATTATTTCGGCGCGATCACGTTTAGTTCCCTTACAATTAGGTAAAATTCACTTCCAAGGTTATTGTTCACTTTAGGGTACCTCTTGGTATTCCCACTTGTTAAATATTTTTGCAAACGTCCTATCTCGTAGATTACGTGTATGCAATTTATTATGCGCGGACGCTTATCGTTCGTGAAATCTATAGAGCAACTCAGGATGCAGACACAAGTCTCAACTCAGGTGGTTCATCATCGTTGCCCTATGAGTTAATTTTGAATTTAAAATCACTTTTGTTTTGAATGTGTTCGCCAATCTCGTGAAATTCTGAAATATGTCGCTATACCCGCCGGTCGGTGCTGGGTCTAGGATCGATAGCCTGTACAACTTTCAGGATGCTGAATATGCATCAGCACTCTAGGAGGGAGGGGTAGGTATCAGGAATACGGTTCAGTCCTAATCAAACCTACGGTTCCCCTATCCCAAATTCGTGTCTACCCTAAATCCCTTAAGTCCCTAACTAAAGATTAGGTATGGGACAGAGCGACCTGTGCAGTCATGGGATGCCAAATATTCATTGGCAAACTAGGAAGGAGGGGTTAGGTATTAGGAATATCAGCTTTTCTCCACTATACCTATTAGTACCCTATCGCAATCCGTGCCTACCCCGAATCCCTAAAATCGATAAAACGAAGGGCAAGTATAGGACAGAGCGACCTATGCAGCCATGGGATGCCAAATATTCATTGGCAAACTAGGAAGGAGGGGTTAGGTATCAAGGTTATTAGGCTTTCCCCCTTAACCTACTTACTAATCCCCTATCGCAATCCGTGTCTACCTAGAATCCCTAAAATCGATAAAACGAAGGGTAAGTATAGGACAGAGCGACCTATGCAGCCATGGGATGCCAAATATTCATTGGCAAACTAGGAAGGAGGGGTTAGGTATCAGGGTTATTAGGTTTTCCCCCTAAACCTACTTACTAATCCCCTATCGCAATCTCGTGAAATTCTGAAATATGTCGCTATACCCGCCGGTCGATGCTGGGTCTAGGATCGATAGCCTGTACAACTACCAGAATGCTGAATATGCATCAGCACTCTAGGAGGGAGGGATAGGTGTCAGGAATACGGTTCAGTCCTAATCAAACCTACGGTTCCCCTATCCCAAATTTGTGTCTACCCTAAATCCCTTAAGTCCCTAACTAAAGATTAGGTATGGGACAGAGCGACCTGTGCAGCCATTGGATGCCAAATATTCATTGGCAAACTAGGAGGGAGGGGTTAGGTATTAGGATAATATTTCGATCCTAACTATTCGCTTACCCCATTTAACCTAACCTCACTAGTTTGCTCACACTTCGAATAGTCGAGTTCACTTTAATTTCCTTTATTGTAAGTTAGAGTTCTAAATCGTTATAGTCAAACAACACGGGTAAATAATTCGCAAATCAATGTATTCGATATCCAATATCAACTTCTAATGTAATAATCAAATTTTACTCACTGAGTTAACACACTGTTGAACCTAGAGGAATAACCAATCATGCACATGACAAATCAACAGTAGCACAATTATATAATAATTCCAATAATTCACTCAATAATTATTAATGCTTCAACCCTGCAAATATTAATTAAAGGATAAATAATACATATATGAATTGAGCAAATTTACACCATACAGCTAATTCGGAATGCTATGTATACGATAGCATTTTATAGTTAACTTTAACTCTCAATCAGTGGTACATCTGATCTTACTAGCACTGGACAAAATATGCTATGTATACGATAGCAGTTTACAGTTAACCTCAAAATGCTGTATGAATACTGGCCAACTAATTACCAGTCAATTAATTCAAGGAATTAATTCAAGGAATAAAATTCTATCTTGAATCTACTTTAAGTGTGTCATAATATTCGTGATCCAATTCAATAACTATTTTCAAAACCAAAAATGATCAATTATTTAATTAATCTTCAATGTAACTTTCCAAATCACTGTGCTACACTTGGCAAACTATCATTGAAAAGCTTAAAATCAAATCGAAACAAATTAATAATTAATAATTATTATCGGTTATTACCCTAACCTCAAAATTAAACTACCTTCCAAGACACTCAACTAAACATAACGCCTTCGTGGCCAACGTAATAAAACAAATCAACACCGCTCATTTATATACGTACTCGAAATAAATATAATAATGAAAATTAAAAAAAAAACTAGTGAGGGAAAATCAGACCCTCACAGTAACCAACTGCTAAAATGTTATCTCTCCTATAATTTACTGTTTGATTAGCTTCTAATTTCGTCCCCAGCATGTATTTAGAAAGATCTTTTTAATTTTTATTAATTGTGCCGGTTAGGTAAGTTTTATAATCAGAAAGTTTTTGAGCCAATGGTAATTTTGTGTAATAATTGTTGGTGTACAGGTAGCACTATTTAATTAATAAATTGCATTCCTTCAAGAGTTTAACAATAACTTTTTCAGTAAAGGCTTCAGTTCCCTTAGAAATAAGTTGTTACCCCTTGCCACTATACAATTCCAAATGAAGGACATAGCTTGCTTTGCTGTCGCAAAATTTCTAATTTTTACCCCAAAATGGGCATGTCTTTTATTTGGTAGGTACTGAATAAATGAACACCTGTTCTTCATTCCTATCATTGGCTCATCTAAAGATATATTTTGTTCTGGAATAAAAAGGAACTTGAATCTGTTATTCAAGGAATCATAAAACTGTCTAATCTTGTACCACGGATCGTGACCTGGTTGACATTTTGGGAATGACTGGAGTGAATTGATATAAAAAATTTGCTGTAATTGTTTGAAATCTATTTATGTCCATATAAAAAAATTGCTCTAATTGATTGAAATCTATTTATGTCCATATTGGTTGGGAAACAAGGTGACAGTTTCAATTTTGGACCAGTACTTTTTGTAATTCTGTTTCGGATTTAGTCCCATGTTGATGACTAAAGCAAAATAGCACTTCATATCATCTGTAGTCACGTCAAACCATCTGTTTAGTCGACATTTAGGTTTCAGATTACCTGAATTTCTTTATCCTGCAATTGAGACTCTGCATAGATATTAGTCTCTTTGGTTATCAGGCGCCAAATAAAATCTGTAAAAAACAGATAAAAATAATGGAGGGGCTCACTATTTCTGGGAGGCAGATTTCTCCCACCGCTAACTCTCACTTGGGAATTTTCTGAATAGTCAAAACCCTCATCTGGTGGGTTAACCTGTTCCCAAGCATTTGGGTCTGGTGTAGGAGTTGGAGGGTAGGTCTAGGGCTAGAAGGCTGGTCTATGCTTAGACTTAGCATAGGACTAACATCAAGCCGAGGACTAACATCAGATGACATATTAGGATGCCTAGGCCTAGTACTTCTAATTTCAGGAAGCACTTCATCAAATGAGGTATCACAATCATTACAGTCTGGCTGATATTCTTCATCAGAGGAATCAGTGGGAATATCGTCCACATCCAGTAACAATATCGGAAATGTTTTCAATGTCTGAATCCTCACTCAATTCTTCTAGTACTTCACGAATTGCACCTGATTTACTAACCTCACTCATTTTATTTTACTCTTTAACTATCCATAAATTAACCACAAAATGGTAAATTAAAATGCAACAGTTTGAAAAATACACACAAAACCAAAACTGCGACAGCAAACTCACATCAACAAAGCACAGACAAACGACAGTAAACACAAAATATAAGCTACAATAAACTGCTTCTATCTAGCGCCAGTACAATGGAGGAGATTGGCATAGAGATATTCGAATAGCCTGTTTTACCCAGTTAGCCTAGCACCACAGAGCAGCTAGCTGAAATCACGTAGCGCGATGTTAGCACCTGGAGGTTTAAAAGTATTTTACTGGGGCTAGAATGGGATTTTAATTGACAGAAGTGTTTGTTCAACAGCCGTTTGACTGCTATGAAGCTGGAAAATGGGGCATTATGGCGGGAATTATCAGTGCTGCGGCAGAAGCATATGAAGCAACAACAGATGGTCAACAAGGTAAATATTTATTTTATGAAATTTCAAGTTTTGAAGTCCTCTTATCATAAATAAATATTTAGGAACTTAGAAAAGCTTATAGGTTGAACAACAACCTCAATACATAAGAAAACCCTGTTATAAAAACTAATAGGAAGAGACTGTTTGTATTCAGAATAGATTTTATTACCAATAAGCATAAAAGAGACCAAATAAAAACTGTAGGTGTATTTTTTGTGTGGTTTAACATAGAACTTCTACCTATTTTGCCCTTAACTGAATGGTATAAATATAATAATACTGTGTATAATAATATATAATATATATATAATATATCTCTTGTTCAAATAATCAGTATAAATAAAACACACCCGTTGCAGCAGACCTGCGTCCTCAGCGAATTTCCACCTCAATAATATGGCACTAATAATAAAAGTATATGACAAGATTGATCTCTTGTTGATTAATAAGAGTATTTGCCTATTCTCCGTAATATTAACATAGGAAAGAGTACACAGGTGTGCTGCTTTGAGGAACACTGAAAGTAGGCATTGTTACCATAAACTATGTTAAAATAACTTTTTAATATAGTATGATTTCAAAATTTGTTTAAATCAATAACCAATATAAACTAAAATTGATTTTAATTTGACAGCTGTTTGTTTTCCTTTCTATTAAATCTTTAAACTACAAAGACAGCTGATTATTACCAACAGGTGGTTTATTGATAATTGAAAGCAAAATGTGACCAATATCGCGTAAAAAGTGGGGTTTTAAATGCTAGTGATTTACTTTTTAAGGGTCGGTGGACAATTTTAAACATTTAAAACCCTTCTCTGGAATGTAGAGAATGTTTGAAATAAGTTTCATTGTTATCAGTTCTCCTGTTTTTCGGAGAAGACAGGTAAACTGCCTCTGGGAGCGTCACAGACAAATATACACAAATTGAGATAAGACTTGTTTCGGCATCTCTTACGCACGAAACGTAAAAATAAATAAAAAATGAATAACTCTGAGCAATGTACAGACAAAAATCTAATTTTATTTATATAGATTTGTTGTTTAAGGTGGAGCCTTTTATTAATCCTCAACCATTACTTTTTAATTTTGGAGTCTATCTCTTATCTCTCTTGTTCGTCTTCGATGGTTTTCCAAACTGACAGAACGGTATGTTTTGTTAATCTATATCTAGTAATAAAATCAATAGAGGTGTGCGGATATCCGAAAAGTCGGATCGGTTTCGGATTCGGATATCTGATCCGATCCTATTCCAAAACAAGTTCAATTCAATTAAATTCAATTCAATTGTTCTTTATTCATATCTGTACAGCAAGTATACATGGATGGTGTCAGTTTGATACAGTATTACAATATTTATCTTATCAAAGATAAAAAAAATATAAAATTACAAAGATAAAAAAAAGAAACAGCTGTTAGACACTCATACAATTAATTCTTACAAAGTATGTTTAGCTCATAACTCCTCAAAAGAGTACATAGCTTTGCTGATGAGGTATTTTTTGGTTTATTTTTAAATTTTGTGTTAGAAACTTCCAATTTTATTTCTTCAGGCAATCTATTGTAAAATTTTAACCAGCATATTTAGGTTTTTTTTTGAAAAGTTGCAATGAATGTGGACTTGTTGCTAAGTCATCCCAATTTCTAGTGGAATAATTATGATTATCCCCAACCAGCTGTAACTCTTGTGACCTGTTTTTTTACCAATAACAGTTTCAAAAACATATATTCCATAAACTGTCATTATGTTTTCTGATATGAAATGTTCCTTAACTGAAGTTTTCTGACTGCTTTCTTTTGTGTTTTAAAGTTAAATTTAAATTGTATTGAGTGGTAGCACCATAGAGCGAAATTCCAAAAGATATTATTGAATGAATATAAGAAAAGTAAATTAATTTTAACGTTTCCTTTTCACAAAGCATTTTTAATCGTGTAAGTGCATATAGTCCAGATGAAATTTTAGAAAGTGACTTTTCAACATGACAGTTCCATCTTAGTGTTTTGTCTATTTTCAACCCTAGAAATTGTAAGCTGTTTATGCTTTCAATTACTTTTTTGTTTACTTGGATAGTTTTCTTTTGACAGACAGTTTCCCGGGTTTGGAAGTTGATGAAATGTGTTTTGTCTGTATTAAGGAGTAAATTATTTTGATTAAAAAAATTTAATTGAATTAAATCAGAATTTGCCTTGATTTCTAAATCAGAATTTGTTTTAGCTGTGATCTTTAAAGTTGTATCATCAGCATATAAACATAGTTTACTAAATTCACTGAATTGGGGAAAATCTCGTAAGTAGGAAATGAATAAAAGAGGGCCTAAAATGGATCCCTGAGGCACTCCATACTTAACCTTTCCCATAAGAGATCGATTAGGAATTTGATAATTTTTGCTGTGGTAAATTATTTCTACATACTTACTATTAGACAGGTAAGATTTAATCAAATTTAGTGCATTATTTTTTATTCCCAAATTACTGAGCTTTAGAAGTAATATGAGATATTGAGTCGAAAGCCTTGCTTAGGTCCATAAACAATCCCATCACTTTTAATTCATTATCAAGACTATCAATGATGGATTCCACAAAATCTGTAGCAGCAGTGATAACAGATCTTCCATTACAAAATCCATGTTGACAGTCCTCCAACACACAATTTTTTTCAAAGAAATTAGCAAGTTGATTATAAATTACCTTCTTATAAATTTTAGAGGATGAAGGTAGCAAAGCAATCGGCCTATAATTTGACAATAATTGACTATCTCCTTTTTTAAATAGTGGTTTTAATTTTGTTATTTTGTGTTTGCATGGGAAAATACCAGAAATAAAAGATGAATTTACTAGATGAGTGATTGGTTTTAGCAAAACTGATCTAGCTTTTTTTAAGAGAACCACAGGAATACCATCATAGCCTGAACTAAATGTATTTTTGAGGCCCATTATAATTTGATCAATTTCTTTCTCATCAACAAAGCTAAATCTAAAATTATTCATACTAAAAAAAGATTCATTTTCTAATTTCTTATACTTGTTGTTAACTGAATATTTTTGCAAATGTGGCATTACCAAATCATCTATTGCATTTGAAAAATAATTAATAAACTGGTTACAAACTGTAGATGGATCAGAATACAATGGATTATTTATTTTTAAACTAATATTGTGGATTTTTTTAGCTTTAGTTCCCACCTCAGAGTTAATTATCCTCCAAGTGGTCTTATTTACATTATTTGATTTGCAAATTTTACTTTTATAATACTGTTTTTTACGATAATACAATTGTTTTTTTAGCTGTTTATTCATTTTACTTGTTTTTCTTAATAGTGTTTTACATTTAAATTCTCTGGCTGTTTTGCTAAGGGTAGTAATATTTTGCTTCTTTAATCCCAGGTCATTAGATATCCATTTCTGGTTAGTGTGTTGTCTTGACAGGGTTTCTGGGAAATTGTTATTAAAGTGATACATAAAAGTGTGATAAAAAGAATCATACTTGCTATCAATTGGAGATAGGTATAGATCTGACCATGATTCATATTGCAGTTCTTATATAAAATTATCAATATTAGTTTCACAAAAAAATCTTTTATATTCAAAGTAAACATATGAAGAATTATTAATTTTATTATTTTTTTTACTGTTGAGAATTTCAAGTAGTTGACCATCATGGTCCGAAAGTTGAGTGTTAATGCCAGTTATTTTATAAGTTTGATAAATTTACAAAAATGTTATCAAAAGCTGTTTTCGTTGACTCTGTAATCCTGGTGGGGAAATCAAACAGTGTTTGGAACCCATTAGCTGTTACAACGTGGAGTAATCTATTTCTATTTTTGTCATTTTCATTCAACATATTAATGTTTATGTCTCCCATAAAAACTACATTTTTGTATTTAAAATTTAAAACTTCGAGCATAGTATTCAATCTTTTAATAAACTCCGGTTCATTTTTTATAGAAGGATTTCTATAACAGCCAATTATAAGTAATTTTTTTTTGTAGGAAGTGCTTTATCAACCTCCACTAAACAGCACTCAAAAATTTGTTCGGAAATGAGATTTTGAATTTCCGGGATGATAATTTCTTTACAGCTTAGGAATGGCTTTGTCAAAATAGCCACTCCACCCCCTCTACTTTTTTTTCGGCCAAAACTGGCACTAACATTATAACCGTTGACATTGAGTCGTTCTAATGATGATTTGATCATTTTATGTTCAGTCAAGACAACAACACTAGGGTCAAGCTCGGCTAGAGTTACATCTAAGGGCTCCAATGCTGACTGTAACCCTCTAATGTTCTGATGAAAAATACTTAGACAGACATTATCTATGTTACTTTTAAATTGATCTGACTTAGGATTAAAAAAGGTTCAGTTTCGTTATGAGTATCTTCTGCCACCTTAACATCACTTGACACTGCACTGACCCACTTACTGGCTTTATTTCCCCCCT
This sequence comes from Nephotettix cincticeps, assembly GCA_023375725.1. Lineage (NCBI taxonomy): Eukaryota > Metazoa > Arthropoda > Insecta > Hemiptera > Cicadellidae > Nephotettix > Nephotettix cincticeps. The sequence continues at coordinate 85,490,040 of CM041786.1, read as the reverse complement.
CACCACACAACACTGAAGATCTTGGAGGTAGTGAGAATAGCTGTGACAGGCTGAGATTTTCTTTAGTGCTATTATTGAAGGACGAATGATTACTATTGATGTTGCCAGGAAGTGGAGAGGCCGGAACGATTGTTTGCAGAGGTGACAGACTGTATTCATCGCATTGTTGTATGGATAAGCTTGTCCTGGCTGACTTGAAGGCATGTTGAAGGACTTCCAAAAAATCAATGTGGGTTAAACCGTTTCTTAGTTGTTTTGTGGTGGGTTCATCATGAGTATCAATTTTGACAAAGGCACCTGTACTTTGTTGAAACTTTATGATTTCTGCTACAAAATGATGTGGAGATATACAGTCATGGATACAGCCAAGTGGAGGGCAAATAAAAGTTTGGAAATTCATTTTTTTGAAATTTTTTGTGAGATTAACAAAAGCCATGTTGTAATCCTTGATGTTAGGTTTCATAAAATATTGCGGTTTTGTAACTAGACTGAAAACTGCTGCTTCATTGTGTTCCTGTTGAAATGCTAAATATTTATCACAGTAATGAGATAAATAAGGTTTCCCAAAATTATCCTTGAAGGATACAGCCACCCCTTCACTCATTCGCTTTTTGCATTCAAAATCGCCTGAAATGCAATGTCCAAAAGCTATGTTACTATTGTTTTTATACTTATTAATAATGTCTTTCATGTTTGCATTTACAATGGCTATTGTGTCAGTATTGTGGGTTTTATTACACAGGTGTTCATGGGTTTGACGTGATTGAGATTTATTTGTATCCAAAGGATTTGACGGGTCAACTGATGATATATGTGATGTTACCGCTTGAGATGTGGAAAACCAATTTGTCACAGATCTAATAATAATGTGTGCTACTTTTGTTTTACCTCGGTTACTCAGGTGAAGGCCCTGTCTAGTATAATCTGCTCTCTTTAAGTTATTTAAATCTATAATATGTACATTGTTTATTCTTGATGTTAGTTCACAGATATAGTTTATTAAGTAAAATTAGGTCAGTATTAGTAGGGTGATTTAATGGTTTATTAAACCTGGTAGGGATTGTTGATATAAAAATGGGCCTCTCTGCACTTATGAGTTCCAGTTTTTTTTCTAGGTTAGTGTAGATATTATTTAGGTCACCATTAAGACTGTCGTTTGTCCCCCCTATGATTACGACAGGAGTTTTCTCTTCAATATCGGTGGAGTCTACAACTTGCAATAAAGTTGTGTTTGCTCTAACATAACCGAAGGTACTGACTTTACCATAACTTAGTGCTTCTACCTTACTTGCAATTTCCAGACCTTGGCTGTCAGAACATATTGTAATTTTTATTTTGGGGCTTACAACATGATGACCAGTGTCTTCTTTTTTAAGTTAGGCCTAGTTTTTTTTTTAACTCTTGGGTTTTGATTTACGGTAGGTTTTATTTGCATCTTTGTCTTTCAAAGTTTGTTTATAAGTATTAAGATGGTTAACAGGAAAGAGGGAATGGTGGCTTTCAAAATTATCTTGAAACACATGAAATCTGTTTTTTGTAGAGACTCCTGGTCCAAGATTCACTTGTCTTCGCTGGTTTCTTGAGGTTGAAGTAACTTTTTCCCATGAGAAGTGATCAGAGCAGTGTACATCCATGTTTACTTGCTGTGTTACAGAAGGCTGATTAGAAGGAGATATCTCCCTTGCTGAGTTGAAAATATTTTTCCCAGGTTTCATTACCATTACCGAATAAAACGTGCCATCATCCAAAATGGGATCATTAAACAAGAAGTATGCCATTAAAGATCGGAGTCCTATCAGTAAAGAGTTGGACAGAGTGGCCCTTCCAAAAAATTCATATTAATTGGTTTATTTTCATTATATCCTGAGTAATGGATTCAATAAACCAGCACGTGAATACGCCACAATCCTAGTTGTTTAGTTGTTGTGGACAATTTACTGAAATGAATGATGCTTTTAGTATCTTCCCTCCCAAGTAATTTGAGATTTTCGTCACGATCTTATTTGCTGACATTAAATTGGAGTTATTGTTTGAGTCTAAGTGATAAAAAACACTGTCAGTTCTTTCATACACTAAATAGCTCCAGTGAGCTCCACTCTCCTTATCTAGGCATTCAGATTTATTCACAGGAAGAATTAAGGAATCCTTTGAGCTAATATTGAGCGGTTCAATTAGGTACGTGAAATCTCCTATATTCTTAATTGCATGTACAATTTGGATTTTTGAGTACAAGATATTAATTAAAAATCGTTCATAAATAATTTGCAAATAACGAGTTGTTCTGAGAGCCAACTTTGACTCAGCAGTTCCCTGCTGGTCTGTCTCTTAGTCAATGTGGAGACAGTTAGTGTGTTTGATTTCAAGTCAGAGGTATTGTTTCAAGAGAGTGGTATTCTGTTTGGGTGGCAGTTGATTTGAATACAGGTGCTTTACTGGACAAGTTAATGGACTCTTATGAGAATTCATTGATATTAATAAAAAATCAGAAATATTTACTGTAAAATTAAACTGATTTATCTTGTATGGTAGATTTTTTTCTGCAATGTACCAAGCTGTTTTTTTTTAGTCAATGTGGAGATGTTGTAAACATTGTTTGATTTACTCAGTAGTAATTTTTTTTTCAAGAGGGTGTGTATTTCTGTTATTCAGTGTTTAGTGGACAAGTGGACATGACATTTTTGAGAATACTAAGATCAGAAAATCAGTTTTTTTTTTTTACTGTTTTTATTGATTTAGGTACGAGTCGATTTTTTCCTGCAATGTACTTTTCAAGCTGTTTTTTTAGAGCGAAATAGTTTTCCCCCAGGAGATGTTATGTAAACATTAGCTTTACCTTTACTCAGACCACTTTTTTAGTTTTTTTTAATTCTTATATTTTCAACCACGAGGTGTAGTTTCACTGTTCCATTTCAGTGTGTAGTGGAGGAGCGGTGGGCGGTGCTTTAGTGATCCGGCACAGATTGTTAAAAATCAGATTTATTTTACTTAGCCTTTATTAAGAGTGGTAGGTAAGCGAGTCGCTCGCATCATTCAACACGCAATATCGAGGCAATTTTAGGCGTTTTTACATTAACCCTAACCTAACAACATCGTACACCAGAAACAAACACAATAGGGCTTACTTGAAGACCATATATCTTTTTAAATATCTAGTCTTTTAATTCAACAATAATTATTTTGCAAAGAAGAATTGTTGAGAATATTTGGAATTTCAGACCATTTAAATACTATTCATTTTAATCTCCGTCTAAGATATTTATTTCAACACACACTCTTCCTACAGAACAGCCTTTAAATTCGATGAAGTTGCGGTGTTTTTTACAAAATAAAATTTGATAATTTTCTGTATTATGTGGTGGGTAAACTCATCTACTAATATGTTCTTTTTCGTTGACCTGCACTCACCAGTTTGTGTTGAAAAAGAAAGCGAATCCTTACTAAAGGGGATCGTTTCCCTTCGACTGCAATACTTTGCATGAATACAACAGATATCCCAGAAGCATCACTAGTCGCTTTAGCAAAATTAAACTTCGGTTTATGTAATTCTTTTATAAATAGATAAAATCATTGTACACAATTCCTCGCGTAAATCATTGTACACAATTCCTCGCGTTTGACCACGCAATGACCTTCCTGGGGAACTTGCAGACTTTGACTATTCATTACTCCCCCCCAAAGAATAATGACCTTCCTAGGAAGGACCGCTACGCCACACAACGCTCCGGCACAGCTTTTTTTAGCACTACACCACTGCTGTTATTGTCCTTTTGAGATGAAACCATTACGATTGAGAAAATTTTTAAAATTACAACTAAAATTACAATTACAATTAGGGAACAGAGACAAGGTATTAACTAACTGTTATCTCTTCACTGTATGAAATAGACAAGGACAATAAACAGCTTTTTAATTACTTTAAATAAAAATATATAAATATTTATATTTAGTGTGGCCGTAAATAAAGTACCTTAATTAATATATTTTGTAAATATTGAGTTTTTAAATAGAGAGCAAGGTTTGTTGTCAATTGCGAATGCTCATTCACTTGACAGATAAAGGCCACAATCAGTGAAGCGTAGTCAGAGTTGGCTTATCAGTTGATTGTTCAAAGGTCAAGTCACTCACTATCCTACTGAAGTCTTATCTCATGTCCCATCTCATCAGTAAACACTGGATAATCCTGTTTTATATTGGAAAAACCACAATTTATTAAGAACTGGTTACTTTAAATTAAAAACCGGTTACATGGTTTTATAGAAAAAATCGAACTAAACACTTTGGTATCAGTTATTCCACATTTAAAAGGGTATAAACTATTGAAACTTTTAAATAACTGAAGAGATCAAATGACACAGGTCTTGTGGCACCAGGGACTTCCCCCTCCATTTGTCCAAGTATCCGGTAAAGTCCAATAAATATCCGAACTTTCGGATAGACCGTATAAAATGAGCATTAAAACCGAAAGCAAAACTTTCCGTTTGAGAAGTCGGCAATACGAAACGAACAGCGAATACGGTACGGCATCTTTGATCGAACGAAAATGTTGAAGCAGATGACGAAATTACGCAATTTATATCCAATCGGAATGTAAGAACATCATTGGGCAGTCCGAGGATGCGGTATGATTATTCGATTCTTCAACTACACATTTAAGTAACCGTAAGTTCAACACGATATTGCATTTTGAAATGCTAAGCATAGCGTCATCGATAGTCGCACCGAGTATCAGATTGCGATTTGATATTGTTCCGGGTAAAATATCATTTCGGCTACGAAAAAACTTGAATTGTTGATTTAATGTTATTAAATCATAAAAAAAAATGAAAATTGTTATTACAGTAGAACTTGGATAATTCGAACCTCAAGGGACCAGAAAAAATTTGAATTATCCAAAAATTCGAATTAGAAAAGTTTATGCAAGTGGTTGAAATAAACAATCAAACATCATGTTTTAACATTGTATATTAAAAAAGTTAGGTTAATAAAGATATTATTGATTAAAAATCCTAATTTTTGTTAAATGTCAATAATGTGTTTGGAGGGATCCCGAAACCAGCTATTACAAACTTTTTCAAATCCCTTCTCTACCTCCTTGATCGCCGCTATTTATTCTTGCAACGTCAGAGATTTGTAGGTTCGCTTTGACGAAGCCATCATACACACGACGTGTTAACATGAAAGCAGACGAAGTCACAATTGCCAACACGAAACAAAGACGACGAATATCGGAACAAACCACCACCGATGATACACACAGGTGTCAATGTTGTGATTTATGAGCAGTAGTGGACTAGTGAGTGGGGTGGGCGCGTTGATCTAGCTAAAAATAGTCTGAGGACAGGAAGCCCGAACGTCGTTTCCTGGAAAATCGCACACAATGACTTGTTCACTTATATACACACTATAGATTTCCGCTGTAAAAACTTCGAATTATCCAAAATATTATTCGAATTAACCAAGATATTTTAACATTGTTTTTATATAAAATTCTAGGGACCAAGACAAAATTTCAAAATAAAGAAGTTTTCGAATTACAAAAGTTTGAATTATCCAAGTTCCACTGTACCATCATAATAGCTCGTTTTGCGACGGGTTTTCCTGCAAAATAATACTACATCATTCTGATCGTCTACGTAGACGATCAAATGTTTAGTTATCGCATTGCCAAATTAGTTAAGTGTTGCCAAATTTATATTTGGCCTATTTCGTCGTTCGGTGTTCACATAACCAACAAATTTTCCACTTGTTTTCATTTTACATTTTCTCTTTGTTCAATGAATTTAAGCATTATTAGTTTTACATTTTTAGATAATTTTAAGATGAATAACTAACTAGATTACGAGGTACCATAACTTCACGGGTTTCAATATTGTTACACAGCCGATCGGGGTATTTTATCTGCCAAATATTCCAACTCTGCTCCTGCGCACAGGCCTTTGTTTGATTGCAGCTGCGCTGTCACTGCCTTTTCTAGTTCCTTGTCACTGGTACAGAAATATCGCATATCCCTGCCGATACGCAGATAGCCGATGGCATCGAGCCAACGTCGTCTGTCAAATCTTGGTTCTTAGTTAAAGGTGTATAGTTCTTGGCCCAATATTATTCTAAGTGTATTTAAATGAACTGTGTTCAGGAAGATTACATGGGCACTTGACAGCATTTGCTGGCAATACAGCGTTAACTTATGCAGACAGCAACTTAGACACAATTCATAACCTAATGCAGGAAGATTTAAAATGTCTGCGTTATTGGTTTGACAAGAATTTCATAGTTCTCAGCGTGAAAACAAAATATGTTATATTTGATATGAAGAGCAGACAAAAATGATTTATATTACAATGATTTAGAATGTTCAAACAATATAAACAATTGTTTATATTGTTTGAAGTGAGAATTGGTACCTGAGATGAAATACCTGGGACCAATAATCGACTCAAATCTCTCTTGGATGAGCTGTGTGAGTAACATAAAATAAACGGTACCAGTGAACTGACACATACTTTCTCTCTTAAGTAACTTCAAGAAAGACAATCCGTAATTAAACTATCATGTTCTTCAAAGTTCATCTAAATAAATGCCATTTAATAATTTATTGTTTCAAAAATAATCATCCCATTTCTGAAAATAAAAACAAGAGAGACAAAGTTAAATTAATTGTTCCAATTGTATGGGGGGGAAACACCCCCCTGGTAATACCAAGCTTTTTTGAGTTGGTTCTGTTGGGTGATTTGACCTTACACTTCATACCAAGTTTCATGGAAAACAGTTAAAAATAAGGAAGAAATTGATATTTTAATATTCTCCATAAGAATAACATTCGACGCTTTCAGACAACGTACTGTGTTTATCATGGACAGTAAATTTAACTTTTCTCTGGAACCGTTAGTCGTAGACAAATAATTCAAAATACCAATTTGTTTAGTTTTTAGGCAGGTTTTAATGGTGACAGTCAAATTATACTTTACTTTTATTGTTTTCGCTGAAAATTTAAAAATTTGATTTTTCTGACATTTAAAAGCCCATAACTTTTGAACCGTCATTTTTACAGACATGCGGGTTGTGTCAAATTATTTAGTACTCTGTGCACTATAAACTATACAATTATAATCAAAATCGTTAGAGCCGTTTTTGAGAAATTTGGATTTTTCACGTTTTATAAGGGTTTTTAGGGGTGAACTACCCTTAAAAATCAAAAATTCAAAAAAATGAAAAAATGCCTGGAGATACCGTGAATATATACTTACATGCCAAATTTAATCTAAATCGGACCAATGGGGTAGGCTGTGGCACTGTACACATCCAGACACACACACACACACACACACACACACACAGACAGACACACGGACGGACAGACATCACGTCGAAACCCACTTTTTTGGATTCAGGGGACCACAAAACGGATATATCCACCCTCAACTCAAATTCGAAAATTTTGACGAAAACAATACTTTCTTCATATACTACGTATAAGGGGAGAAAGTAAAAGGAGTTATTCAGAACTGTTAGGTGATTTTTACTTGTTACGGAAAATTTGTCCTAAAATTTTTTTGATAAACATGTACCATGCACTAATCGGATCTAGACTGAACTACAGTTTGGCATGCTGGGGAGGCACTTATGTTAACACACTATATCTCATTATTATTCTCCAAAAGTCTTTCCTCAGAATTATAACTAATTCTCGTATTACGGATTATTCATTTGATGTTTCTCAGTGTAAAGGTAACATATATTTGGATGCAAAATTTATTTTCTAACATAGAAATGTAAAAATCAGTTATGCATGACTTGTACTTTTTTTACAACATGTTTTTCTAAAACTCTCAATGCTCCATAAAGTAGTTCCAAGCCGGTAGTTGTTCACTTCACTTTCATTTTGTGGTTCTTCATTGAAATCCAAACTTTACTCTTGTAATTACTCATTATTGTTTTATTAATCCTCACTTTCACTTCCACTATCATTCAAAACACTAAAACAAACTCATTAAATTTACGAGAGTCACAAATATATCATCACGAGTTGCCGTGTTGACGAAACGAGAGTGTAAACAAATAACAAAAGCCGAATAGCGTATGCAACTGGTGTTTGTCAGAGGTTGTATGGCAATACTACTAAATATAAAACGACATAGAGTATAAAATAAGAAGTTGGGTTCATTAGGAGTAGAAAGACACACAGCTGTAAACGTCGGGGGTCAGGGAGTGCCCATCTTTAAAGCGGAATGGGTTAATGCCACTTGAATGGTTAAGGTGGGCTGGGCCGTCTCACAACCATTCCACACATTTGCTAAAATCATTTCTAATTTAACATAGATTCCTTTTTTAAACATTTAGGAGATGGTTTGGATAATTGACAGTTTTCTGTGGGTAGCGATCTTCAATTTTTTAAATAAATCTGATAGAGTTATTTTAAAGTTTCTATTGCATAGTGTAAGTATTTGTTTTTTTATTTCTTAATCTTTTCAAAGAACATTGATATATTGAACTTTTTTTATTTTGCAGCTGATCCAGTTCCTAATGACAATTGTCCAGCAGAACCACAGCAATTTTAGTGTCAAGAGAAAGTATCCACGCATGTTGCAGCACCATGAGAAGCACAGTCAACAAGAGGTTACCCATCCAGATGACCAAGAGCCTCAGCATACCAACTTCGATTATGTGAGTTAAAATCTAATATGGAACCAACTCGTAGGGTTATGGGGTTTTTTGTTTTTGACCAGGTCAAAGAGCAAAACTAAGGATTGGCAAGATCACAAGATGTTTACCAAATAATTTATTACAATTATTTGTGTAGAAAATTATAACTGACAATTTATGAGTCTGTTTCCATAAAAGATTGTGGTGAAAATTTTGTTTCATTTTTAGTTTTAAGGGGAGTTTACCTACCTCCGCAGTATGTTGCGCAGCATCCCTGTGAATAAGTTAACTGTGTCGCCGCAACAATGAACAACTCCTGGTTGCATTGAAAACATATGAGTGCATGACTAGCTACTAACTACGGAGATGGGAAAACTATCTCATCTGATTTGGTGACGTAGTTAACTTAATCACAGAACATGCTGCGCAACATACTGCTAAGGTAGCAAAACTCCCCTCTATATTAACAGAAGTTCGGTTATATACTAAATCCATACATACTGTATCTACTTACCTCTTTCTATCAGGGAGGGGAATTTCACTTTGGGTTGTGTCCTCTTTCACTTGAAACTGCATACATGTATATAAATATATATGAGTAAATATTTCACTATTTAGTTCATCAAGTAGGGCTACTAATATAATTATCTTTAAATAAGTCAACCGAGTACCCTTAAATTAAAATTTAATTAAATTAAATTAAAATGTTTCATAAGGGTACTCGGTTGACTTATTTAAAGATAATGAGTAAATATATATAAATTTGACTTTTTTATAGAACAGTAACTCTCCCACTGGCCCTGTCATCCATGAGCTTGATCCAACAGAAGCACTATTGGAGACAGTGGTTGAGGAGGTAGCAGTGGATACTTCCAACACAAATGTCCCTGATTATTTCCTGAACTCGTAAGTATTTGATATGTTAGTCATAAAAGTAAGTACGTAGGCATGCAATCCTAAACCTACTAGAGTCCTACTACAAGCTAATAAAAATATAAATAAATAAATAAATAAATAATAAATACAAATTTTATTGTCATTAGGCCAATACACGGCAATAGACAAAGTCAAAAGTACAAGATACCATCAATAACAATACATAGAGCAATAACAAATTGATTCTAACCAGAACCAGAAATAGCCCTCATAAGTTTTTTTCTACAATAAAATTGATTACAAACATAGAAAAAAAAAATTAAAATAAATACTTTGGAAAATAAAACGAACATAATTATCAGGTACACAGTCTTTCAGGTTTCTCAACAAATAAACAACCCTAGAAAGTTTACAACTAAGGTAGGCTATATTATTTTGCCACGTCAACTTACAATCAATATAAACACCAAGAAACTTAACACTATTGGATCCATGAAATTGAAGCAGTGGATCCCTATCTCTCAGACTAAAATGTATATATTGAGTTTTATCCTCATTAAGCAGGAAACCATTAGCTCTGAACCAGTTTGATGCTTCCTCGATTGTATTCTTTGTAAGAGTATGAAGACTATTGTAATCATTACTAACATTCAAAAAGGTTGTATCATCGGCATACAGTGCAACATGTGAACCCACCGCTTTTGGTAGGTCATTAATCATAACTAGAAATAAAAAAGGTCCGAGAACAGAGCCCTGCGGAACACCTGTATTAATATGTGCAATTTTTGATTTTACTTTATTGACAGTAACAATCCGTTGGCGACCCAATAAATAGGACTTCATTAATGCTAAGCTAATATTTCGAATACCATAAAAATTTAATTTACTTAAAAGCACATCATGTTCCACACAGTCAAAGGCCTTGCTCAGGTCACAAAATGTAGCCCGAGCAAAGCCCCTGTACTCAAAGACCTTATGAATAAGTTTGACTACATCATCAATAGCATCCACAGTGGACCTATTTTTCCTAAAACCATATTGAGCTGGACTTAAAATGTTGTGGTTTACAAAGTGATTATACAATTGAGAGTATATAACAGATTCAAATATCTTAGCAAACACTGGAATAATGGAAATAGGTCTGTACCCAGCAGGGGAATCTCTTTCCCCTTTTTTGAATACTGGAACTACTCTAGAAAATTTAAGTTCAACAGGAAAAACCCCTTCAATTAAACAATTATTTATGCAAAAAGTTAAAGGATAGACAATAGAATGAATAATTTTCTTAACTAGATTACAAGATATGTCATATACATCTACACAATCTGATACTTTATAATTCTTTACAATATCAAGTACCGTCTCTGGGGTTATTTGAGTAAAATTGAAAGACTGATGCGCCTGAGAAACAGGTTCGGTGTGTTTTTTAAGTAAATCAAAGGCCCTAACTGAGGGCCTAACAATCAAACTTTTAATACCACTGACTGAACTAATAAAATAATCATTAAATGCATCTGGTTCGACTGTAACCCTGTTCCTCACACTGGGTTTGGCAACATCGTTTATCATCTGCCAAGCTGTTTTACACTTATTACTTGATTTCTCAATAATAATTGAATTGTATGTCTTTTTGGCCTCAATAATTGCTGCTTTATACTTATTTCTACACTTAACATAAGCATACTTAGAAATATCAGTCTTAAATCTATTGTGGACATCAAGCAATGACATAACTTCCATTTTCATAGCTGCAAGCTGAGGGGTATACCACTGATTTGTTGCTCTTTTACTAGTTTTTTTACAATTGGTAACTTTGACTTTACATTTTCGCAATGGGACACAGTTATCATAGGTTCTCATAAATATATAGAAAAAGTTATTAAAAATAGTGACAGCATTTGAGTTACCAAATTGATTAGGCTTATTAAGAAAATTAAGCCAGTCTGTAGAAGCAAGAGAATCAATTAAAGTAGATAATTTTTCATCTTTTATTGGACTAGAGTGAACCATTTTAAAGTCATAGGGGATGTCAGTGCTACCCTCAATATCAACATTGAAACCAAAAGAAACTGACTTGTGATCAGAAAACATACAATCAGTAACCAGAGTAAAATTTACCACAGGACAAAAATTAATAAAAATATTATCTAAACACGCTAGTCCTCTGGTAGGCCTGTTGTTAACAAATCTCAAATTTAATTGTCTCAATATATTTTTAAATTCATTAACACTGGCTTTGTCTAATGTAACATCAAAATCAGAATTTAAATCACCTCCAATTACAATCTTGTATTTCATATACATAGGCCTATTCAAAAAATACAACAATTCCTCCAACTTTTCTAAAAATAAATTACCGTTTCCACTAGGAGATCTATAAAGTGACACAACTACTAATTTAATGCTACTAAAAACCATTGCAGTTGCTTCAAAATGTTGTTCGATGCATAAAAAATTCAAGTCTAATCTATTTACCGATACCTCTAAATTCAGAGAATCACTAACATAAACGGCAACCCCTCCTCGAATGTGTTGTGTTCTACAGTAACTACTAATTAAATTTAAGTGATCAATATAGGCAAAGGGCAATGCAGACTCAGAATGCCAATGTTCACTGAGACATAATATGTTACATTGATTATCAAGTGCAAAATTACTTAAAACAAGTTCCTTATCTTTCAGCCCTTGAATGTTTAAATACAATAGTTTTATATTACATTTATTACTAGGCCTATTAAGTTCACAATTAGGTAGTCTAACATTAGGATTTTCAGTTAACACACTTAAACAATGATTATCTATGTCAGCGTCAGCAACACCATCATTAGACTGAATATCATAGCCTGGGGTAAGACTAGCAACATTGATATGAACTGTATTAAGTTTGCTTGTTTCAAGACTGTGAGAATTTGATTGTAAAGATTAAAAAAAACAAGGTTCGTGCAGCAAAATGTTATCATCACTAGATTTCAAACTATTATAAGGCCAATTTTCAATGATCTCTTTCGTTACATGACTAAAAAACCCATTGGAATAGGCTGCTGTACACAATCATCACTGCATTGACAATCCTTCAATATTACATCAATAATCTTATTGGTTGTCAACATCTTTCCTAACTTATTGAGATGTAGTCCATGAGAAGTGTAAAATCTTCTCCCTATGTCACTTAGATCAATAAAACTACAATTCTTGAAAAACTTACAGATTTTCCCAATTGTCATATTCACCCGCTTGATTTCCACATTGACACAGGACCAGTCTGGTAAGTCGTAGCGATGAGGAACTCCAAGAACTACAGCTCTGGCCCCACTCTCCTTAACACCTTGAAGTCGTTTCCGAAGGGTCGATAAAAAGACCTCTGCTTCGTTGTTACTAATGTCGTTGGTCCCCGCCAGTAATACCACATATTCTTCTGCTGAGCCCTTGTCAAAGTTTTCTGGAACAACATCCCTCAGCTTCGCCCCAGGCTTGATGTCACAGGTGACAATAAAATCTGTTTTGTCACTTAACAAATGTCTCATGCCCCTCCCTTGATTGTCCGCAAAAAGTTTCACTTTTGATAAGTTTCCCCTTCACTGAACCACCTCTATCAGAATTAGGGCAAGGACCGTCGTCCAAACGATTTCTACAATTCTCAGGTTCAATTCCCAGTTCGTCACCATTAAAAGATTCAAAAACACTAAACCTATTTTTTAGTTCCAAAGGAGGTACACTCACTAATGCCGGGGCACCATTTTTAGAAAACCGTTTACTTGTGCGGTTAACATGCCAGTTGCCGTCAGGTCGGCCACCTAGGCTTAGTCCTTTATTAGACTCGTTGGGCCTATTGAAAGATGGGAAACAAGTTGAGCAATTTGAGTTAGGCCTACGTTTTTCCATGACTACAATGTTATTTTTAAATTCTTCATTTTCTTTTTGTAGTAAGGATATAATTGTTTCTAATGTTCGTATTGACGATATCATGTTTTTAGTCTCCTCACTTAGGATGATACATTGTTTACATTGAGAATTAGGCCTATCTTTATAACAAACAGTTTCACACAGTGAAGACAGCTTCTCTTCTTCCGCTAGCCTTAAAATTAGCTCCGCTCGTTCTTTTTCTTTCCCAAGTATTCTTTCCAGTGATTTAGTTTTAACCTCTAAATCATTTAATTTACTCTCATATGACATTTTAACTTGTTTAAGCTCTTCTTCCTTCTCCTTCAACTCATCTTCCAGTTGCAGCTCAAATAAAGTACTACTGTTCTTAGCTTCTCGAAGTTGTTGTTTCAAGCTTTCATTTTCCCTCAACAAGGCACCATCTATTTCATTGGTTAAACTGACAGAACAATTTTCATTGAACCCAGATTCGGAATAGTTGTCATCAGCCTCATTTTCAATTTGATCGAGCAGAAGACTGTTTTCATCCATATTTTCATCACAGGACTGACATTTCCATTCGCTCACTTCCTTTTTTGAGAAAAGTTTTACTGCTGAATATGTTAGGTTTACACAACTAAAATGCAACCAAGTTTTACAACAGGTACAAAATATCCCTGAGTTTCTAACCCCCCTACAGCAAACCTTGCAAAGAATTTTTGACATTATGATACAATTAGCCAAGGAAAATAAGACAACTAATAGTCCAAGTGCAGTAGCCTAAACCACTTTTATGACTTTTGATATGAGTAAGCTTATAAATCTGAGTAGTCCTATTAATGTCTAAAAACACTCACTGTGACTTATAGGTTGAGTCTCACAAAATTAAAAACTCACTAAAATTAAGATCATTTCTTCTCATAGGTAGCCATTTGACAGTAAAATTCACTCTTGAAAAACTATTTGACCTATTAAAAAACTGAAATTTGTAAGGATCTACAAAGAGTCAAACTATTACGTCAGGCATCAGGCCTGCCAACCGCTAATAAAAATATAGAGAGCACCAAGTAATCAGGGAAAAGTAACAGGTTTGAAAACTGGCATTTGGTTGGTCTGATTGGGGGGCCTAGGTATTTTAGTATTTTTGGCTGTCATTTTCTTCAAGTCAATTTCATTCCGTTAGGCTATTCTTAGTTTATGTGACTTTTTGCAGTAATTATTTTCATCAATTTAAAAGAAATTTCCTATATCATACCAGAATTTATACCATCAATTCCAGAAGTGTTATTGCTTAAGGAAAATATTACACTAACAGCAATGAGCTCACTAGGAAATACCAGTTGTTTAAACATAAATTTGATACGATACTTGACAGGAAAAGTATTTTTAGTTGGTAAGCATTTTAGAGGATCATTTGTAACAACTTTTTCATCTCTAAATTATTAAATGTATTTTAAAAATATTTATTAATTCACTCCCCACGGCTACTGAACATCCACCAGAGTATTATTTTTTTCAAAACAATTCCTTTATCTCTTGCCTTAGTTTGACCAGTCAATTCATTCAATGTTTTCCAGATTGCTCTAGACTTTCCTTTATATTCATTAACACGTTCAGTGCGATGGGCGCTGATTGGTGTCTGAGTGGTTTACGGTCAAACATGCGGCCAACGCCGATTGGCGCCTCGTTCAAATATTATAAAAAACGCTAAAATATTAGCTGATCGTTCATTTCATGTGTTTTCCAACTACAATGTGTTGTTGATGAGTTTGGTTATATTTTGGTGGTAATAGTGTTCATAGTTTAGTGTCTGTTCGTAATAGTAAAAATTAGGGGTCTGCGGTACAGGAAATAATGAGGTCAGTAAGATACGGTACAGTACAAATTGTTGTACCTTGGTTCTCGGTACAAATTCGGTACGGTACGGCACACAAGTACATAATACCCAGGATCTCAGGATATTGAATGCTGCTAGTAACATTGATTGATCTCTTCCTTTTATTTTTAAGTACTTTCCAGAACTTAATTAGTGAAAACATAGAGAACGGAGTTTGAAAAAAGATATACAATTTTAGACAAAATATTTTACTGTACTAATTTTCAAACTGTAATATGATTGTTTTAAATCCATTCTTTAAAAAACATATCACATTAAACATATTAATAATTATTTAAACATTATAATTTACATTTTAACTAATTAATAAGGGGAAATAATCTTCTCATGTCTATATGAAACTAAGGATGAACAAACAAAATAAAAAACTATAATGTATTTTATTGCAGAACAAAATGTACCGTACAGAAAATATACTGAGTTAATACCCTTAGCCAAGGGTTCATTAGACCTTTGTCCTGGTTTATTATTTTTCATTCAACCAATCACAATCATTGTTATAATTAAATCAAACACTTTCATAAAATGTCAAAGGGCTCTTTAGACTAAAATAGTTCTTTAAGGGTAAAGTGGTTAATTGTTTAATATTACAGTGGAACCCCTCAAATCTGAACAGTTCTCAGGAAATAAAAAAAATTGCTGGAAATTTAAAAAGATTTAATCACATAAACTTATTTTTCAAGGTTTCAAGGTTCAAGTCTGTTATCTTTAACTGTTGAAGTGAAGAAAATCTTCACACGAACGTAATTCCAAGCCACGTCGGTTGTTAGCAATACGCACTTACCAGCAGGTAAACGCTCACTAAACTAGACAGGGACATTAGACAGACGCGATACGCATCCCAGTAAGGGCGGGGGTTGGGGGAGAGTGATTTAATTTTAGCAGAGGCTCGACTAGAAAGAATGGCATGTCATGGGACGTACATCCACCCGCCAAGGTCACTGCCCTTATTGAGTCACGCACAGCCTGTTTAACCCCAATCACTGTGTCTCCCGTCGCTTACATACAGTGACGAAATAAGTGCGTAATATTATTTCCCGAGAAGAACAGGCTTCAGTCCCAATTAGTTCGGATTTGAAGGGTTCTACTAATGAGGAAATTCAGAACATATTAAAAAAATAAAACGGTTTATTTATTTCCTTTATTCAGTTATCCTTAACATTATGATTTTTTGTTTTATTTGAGTGAAAATCCCGAAATAGCGAGATCATTACGGCAAGTCACAGTTATGTATTGGTCCTTTAACATTGTCAACAGGCTGTCAAAGTGAAAAGAAAGAATGACTTGAAAAAATCACAAATCTCAGTTTAAAAGGTTTTCACAGTGATTGAAAAATCACAGGTAATCCCATCACTATTTGAAACACGATAAATATGAGCTTCATATTGGTACGACAATTTTGTTGCGTCAAAAGGAGGAACGGTTCCCTGATCGTGTAGCTGCTGTACGTGGATATGATAAAAAGCTGCGAATGCACAATAATTTAGAGCCGGCTGGGAGATGGCTGGTTGCCTGATTTTCCTGAAGTCCTGGTGAGGTTGTTTTAAATGATCATTCACCAACAGGCTTTGCGTCAGTCTTACGTTCAGTATTTGCCGTACTCTGGCAGTGTTGTAATTCTATATTACTTGTAGAATATAAAGCCTTCAACGGTCAGGTTTTATTCAATGTTTTCAAAGGGAGATGTTTCATAGTTATATTTGATGGCAACCTAGACTGGATAGTGACTTAATTTTTACTTATTTGTACCATACCGAACTTGTACCAAAAAATTCTTGTACCGTACCGAGATTCGGTACAAGGCTTGGAACTGTACCGTGCCTATTCCTTCAAACAGTAAAAAAACAAAAATATGAAGGGGGTTAAAAATAATGTTGGTCTAAATTCAGTCCCCACAAATGTTAGGTTGGTCGATTCCAAACATCGATTCTCGATTCGACCGATTCTCAGGGTTGGAATCGGAATCGAAAATGATTGCCGAAAGTCAATTCCGATTCTTGGATTCCAAGCGTGCGTTGTTCCGCCGGTGACGAACGGCGAATGAAAAAAGTAGGCCTATGTTCGCTTTCCTCGTCACGATGTCGTAATAAGATACAGTCGTCATTGTTTTGATGAAACTCGGATCAGGAAACCAATTGTTGCCCTACCAACTTAAAATTATCTTTCACTTTCAGTTTATTGTCGTAGCCACATAAATAAAAACCAATATTTCATTTCAAAGCAATTGGATATACGGCTCCGAAACAAATGTAACAAGTACCCAGTTAAATTCAGTAAATATCCGAAATTACTTATAGACCATATAAAAATGAGCATAACACTCAAACTTTTTGTTTCAGTTTACATCGTCAATAGGAAATATCTTTGCTTGAACACAAAAGTGCTAACGCGAATGACGTAAATTCATATCCTCTTTAAAATAATGCAAGAACTTCATTGGTCGGTTCAAGGTTGCAACATACCTCGTAATTATTCTTATTTCAGTTACTGATAAACTTCAATACGATATTAAATCTCGATATGGAATGTTGTCGTTGATGCCCATTAACAGAAATGACGTAAATTCGTATCTTTTTTAAAAGTAATGCAAGAACGTCATTGGTCGGTTCAAGGTTGCAACATATCTCGTAATTATTCTTATTTCAGTTACTGATAAACTTCAATACGATATTGAATCTCGATATTGTATGTCGTCGTCGAAGCCAATTATAGGAATACTGTTAGTTATATTATCCTGCGAAATGAACTTTTCAGCAACAAAACAAGTATATTCATTTTCCATGATAATTATTAACGGGATTAGCTGAAAAAAACCAATAAGCCCATTTAATACCTCTGTTTTCATACAAATAATTGGCTACAATACTTCGATATAACAGACTATTTTTCTGAATCAGATTTACAAACTATGATACGAGACCAAGGATACGAGGCAGCCTACATGACCTAGTGCCATTCTCGTCTATCCGTTGATGAATTTGCTAACATCATGCTAATTTGATGGGAATTTTTAAACGTTGATAGTTCGATAAAAAGTGTGTTCTCTGATTAGTAAGTTATAATAATCCAATTATATCGATTTACTCTTAAAGCCGGCACAATCATTCTGCACAATCATTCTGGGTATAATTGTATCGCGAAAACACTTTTGTTGTTCAAGTCGTCTGCTGCTGTCTGATCATGGATTCATAATTAATTCTTTTGTCTTTTTCGTCTGTTATCATTGTGCAATAAAGTTTCAGTGGTGAATTAACTATTATTTATTGTGTTGTCATTAAAATATGGATCATTCAAAGATGATGGAATCCAATATTATTTTTTTCCTAAATGGCATAGTCTGTCCACTGTCGTTGCGCTGTTGACTGTTATTGTTGTGCAACACATTTGTTTACAGTGTTCATTTGTAATCTAAATAATTTTTAACGGAGGAATGCATTAATTAGTTATTATTTATTGTTTTGTTATTGAAATAGGGGATTAATTTTGAAACCGTGATATAAGGGAATTGCTTCGACTCAAATATGAGAAATATGAGCAAATTTGCTTTTTAATTTTTTTCACGTATGATGTATATATAAAGTACACAACCGTAAAAATAAACGAGAAAGATTTTCATATATGTATTTATTTATTCGTTTATGTAAATACTAAATATTTATATTTATAATTTACATACTTTTTTAACATTTCTTTATTCTTCATTTTAGTACTGAACAAAATTATATATCTATATTATATATCTTCTAGGATTAATAAAGATGTTTTTTAAAGGCTACAAAACCCTATAAACCTGGTGACCGTGAAAAAAATATTTTGGACACTTCTAGGGTTGAAGCGTTACATTTGTTGGCGGAGGTCAAATCAATGCCTGGAATCGATGGAATCGGAATCAAGAATCGGGAATTGATTTTAAAGAATCGGCATCAGAATTGGAATCGAAAAAAATTGGAATCGACCCATCCCTAACAAATGTAAATTTGTATGTTTATTTTTAAGTATCACACAGGCTTACCATTTTTAGTGAATTTCCCATAGGGAAGAAGCTATTACCAAAGGTCTCATGGTAAGACTTAAACCCGGGACCATGTTATTTTTTCCAAAAACAATAGTCGTTAAAATTTACATATATGTATATATATATATATATGTGTGTGTGTGTGTCTGTGAACACGATAACTCTCGTAAAAATAGTCCGATCGAGACCAAATTTAGTAGAGACGTGTATTCCTACAAATGCTTGGACAAGTTCGTAAACCAGACATATCGGTCAATGGGAACGGGTAGTTTGGGGGGGTTTTGTACCCCAAAATAGGGTTTTTTGGTGTTTTTCACATGTAATTTTTAAAAATTTCTAATTTTATATTTCACCATTGGAATCAGCTTAAAAACTACACAATTAAGTGTGTTAAAGTTTTTCTCTATCTCCAACGGTTACCGAGATATTAAAAAATCTAAACACAGTACGTTGTATTGTGGGGCTCCAATGTTAATCTTATGGAGGATAGGGAAAAATTAATATTTCCAATATTAATCAATATTTTTGGATACAACTTGGTATTTAGCTTCATGTGATTGAGATCTATCCGTTTATGCTTAAAAATCATAGTTTATGTGTTTATCATGGCAGCAAACCTGCATACTCTTTTCCCATATTAATTATATAGGGAATAGGCAAACTCCTTTATTTATGGACAGAAGTTGATGAAAGTTGGTATAAATGTTAGGATAAAAATTAAATTATTTATGGTAGAAATAACTACTTTCAGTGTTCCTCACCGCAGCTAACCTGCACACTCTTTCCAATGTTATTCTTATGTAGAATAGGCAAATAATTCCCATGTTTATGGACAGATTTTTATAAAACTTGTCATATATTACTATTATTATATTATTGATTTGGAAATTCGCTGAATATGCAGATCTGCTTTGACGGGGGTATTACTTCATGTTTCGTAACCAATGTTCTATTCAAAATACAGCCTGAACACTTGGAAATATTTGTATTTATTGGTAGAGACGTGTATTCCTACATTTTCTTGAACAAGTTTTTAATCCAGACATTTCGTTCAATGGGAGCGGGTAGTTTGGGGGATTTTGTACTCAGAAATTGGATTTTTTTTGTTTTTTACATGTAATTTAAATGTTTTTTATTTTATCTTTCATTATAAGAACCAACTTAAAAAACCACACAATTTAGTTTTTTCGAGTTTTTCAAAAGTTTTTCTCTATCTCCAACGGTTACTGAGATATAAATAAATCTAAACACGGTACATTGTATTTTGGGGGTCCAATGTTGTTAATCTTATGGAGAATAAGGAAAAATTAATATTTAACTAATCAATCTATATTTGTGGATGAAACTTGATATTTAGCTTCATGTGGTTGAAAATAATAGTTTATGTGTTTATCATGGCAGCTAACCTGCATAATATTTTCCCATGTTAAACATATTGAGAATAGTCAAACTCCTTTATTTATGGACAGATGTTGATGAAACTTAGTATACATTGTCAAAATAAAAATGTTTTATGCTAGAAATGCCTATTTTCAGTGTTCCTCACAGCAGAAAACCTGCATACTCTTTTACCATATTAATCGTGTGGAGAATAGGCAAACTCATTTAATTATGGACATATATTGATAAAACTTGGTATGTGGTCAAAATTAAAATAGTTTATTGTAAAAAATTCCTACTTTCAGCGTTCCACACAGCAGCAAACCTGCATACTCTTTCCCTGGTTAATCTTATGGAGAATAGGCAAACTCTCTTATTTATTACTGATATTGATCAAACCTGTTATATATTATTATAGATTTGAAAATTCGCTGAGTACCCAGCTCTGCTGCGACGGAGGTATTTATTGTCACCTGAACATGCGGAAAGCGAAATATAGTGATGAACATCATTATTTTTAATTTGTTGAAATAAATATACACACACACACACATATATATAATCTAACGACTATTGTTTTTGGCCTCTGGACACCTAAAGAGGAATAAATAACATGGTCCTGATCTCAAGTCTTGCCATGAGACCTATGGTAATAGCTTCTTCCCTATGCTAAAACAAAAATTTGCTAAAACAGAGCCTTCTGGGACTTTGTCAACATTTTAAACTGGAATTTGACTGTTTTTAGTTTTTATGTATTATTTGTACTCTTTAAATTTTTTTTAGAACTGAGAGCAAGGATATCAGAGAGATGGCATCAAATACAGAAATAGCGGAGTCAGTGAATGTTTTTCCGATGGAAGATGTTAATCCTGAGATTATCATAGGCATGCCGGAGGACACTTTGTTCCCTGACGTAGATAGCCAGACCACTTCTAAAACTGAACAAAGAAGCCAAAAGAAAAATGGCTCAACCTCGGTCAATAAGACTTCAAGACAGACATTTAATCATAAAACTATGAAGAAAGGACAGGAGATTTTACGGCCTAAATACATAAAGCTAGTCACAAAGAAGAAGAAAAATGTGGAAACAATTAGACCAAAACCAGTAGTTGTAATAAATCATCAAAAACAGATGGAGCAGGAACTGCAACAACAGTTACAGATAAACCAGAATCAGTTAGACATCAATAAACAACAGTTGATAAAGTGTGAGCAGGAAAAGCAACGCTTGCATTTTCAACCACAGTCACATCAGAAAATGCATAAAGTGCCAAGGAATGGACATGCAAATGTGAAGCAGACACAGAATCAACCTGTGGAGTCTAAAACAGAGCAGTTATCAAATACTGAGAGAATATTGTTGCAAAGGTTACAGCAGTCGTCATCACAGCAGCCATCGCCTGTTAACAATGGACCTGTCATTACAATCCCCTTCGACAGTGGGTAAGTTGTAGCACCCTGAGTTTCTACTTTGTTACACAGTTTCTATTAGGAGTCAGAGCTTATAGTAATGCTCATATATAGCTTAGAGTAAATAGTAGTTATGTTTAATCTTAAATTTAATTAATATGCCATTGATTATTTTTATTATTTTTAAAATATAAAGACTGCTGACTGTGAGAATTTTGAGCTTTTGAAATTAAAGCCTACTAGTTTTCTTTTATTTTTTTGAGTCAGTGTTTTAATTATCCTTTTTGTGCAATGAAAATTATTTATACTCTAATGTGAGGCCCACAGTATTATACCATACCTCAGTGTGGATTCAGCAAGTGCATAATACTCTATTTTGCAAGTCCCTATGGATGTTTATTTCATCATAATATTTAATTAAAATATAAGACTATGTAATGTGCTAGAAATAATATTTATGTGATCTTCCCATTATAAAAACTTATCAAAGAGAAGTCCTAAAATGTATGGGGAGAAACACAGTTTATACTTACTGCATAACTATCTCAATTGCCTGGAGAATTTATAAGGTATTTTTAGCTTTGAAACTAATAAATTTAGTTCGTTTTCAAATATCAGTCATTTAAAAGACTGTAATTGAGTTGTGCTACTTCAAATAGTTCTGTTGTGTCATTGGCTATTAAATTAGTTTTGTGATGCATATGATTTATAATTGTTTTGTGTTTAAAGGAACTTGCTTACTTAAAGATAATTTATAAAAAAAGGGGGTCCCAGGATCAAGCCTTGGGTAAGACTGATTTAAAAGCCATTCAATATTATCTTTTAATTAATACTGTGCACTGTTGTTGATTTGTTAAGCAAGACTTTAAGAGTGCCAGGGCAACTACTTTAATCCACAAGGATTCTAATTTAATTTTGAGTGTTTGATGGTCAACACGATCAAAAACCTTGGCCAGATCATAGAAAACTCCAGCAGCACCCTGCCACCCATCCAATGCCTCTGAGACCTGATTCTGATTAGCAAATCCAGTAAGAGTTGGTATTTTTATGTCTTGCCAACCTGAATCCCCACTGAGACATACACAGCAACTTATTTGTCTCAAAATATTCACTTAGTCTATTATCTTAGAAATGACACAAACATATGTGCCACAAATGGTGCATGTCGGCTGGTAGAACCCCTTTAGTCACCACCGGTCTGTATGTGCACTCTGAGAAGTACGTTTGTCAAATCATATTACACTATTACTTTTCTAACGAAAGAAAAATTATGACGCTTTTATATGAGTACGGAACTAGCCAATGTACCCGTTCTTTGCACTACTAAAAGAGGCTAAGAGGTGTATTGATACATTTAAACTACTGGTAATTAATTTTCAAATGTTTATAAAATGATAAAACACGAGTGTTTACAACATAACAAAGTAACATCTGTCAAGTGAAATATTGGGAAAGGATAAGGATTTACGTAATAGAAGCAGGCATCGGAATAAAACTTCGGAATAAAAAGAATAAATATACTATTCTACTATTTGAACTAATAATTCGATCATTAATTTTGATCCAGCAGTTTATCTAAAAAATTGAACTTTATTTCTTCATCTTCCCAAACTGTCAAAATGTTTTGTAAACCAAACCGATGTTGGCATTAGAAAATGTAAACATTGAAACCTAGGACAGTCACGGCAGCTCTTTCTTCTTCTTCCCGAACTCTCAAATTTTAGTGTTCACAGCTGTTGACAGTCAAGTAATTTTATGTTTTCATTTTTTGTAAATGTAAACATCAAAACTTAGGACGGTCACGGGGCTTAGCCCAAGGAAATTGTAAAGAAATAAATATGCCTATGTGTTGCATGAGTTTAAGATCTACCTTTGTGTAAAATTTCAAACAAAATCAGTTCAGTCGGTTCAGTATTTTACGCGTTATTTGCCACAACAAATCCACAAACCCACAAACATATAGTAACCAACTCTTCTTTATAATATGATTAAAGTTTGTGATAGGCCTAAGTATATTCATAAACAGTGTCACATTATTTTCAAAATGGCCAGATTGTTCCAAATTTTATAAGGATTCAAAAGGCTGGATTTTACCAAAATCACGCTAATCTTAGATTTCTACAACATGAAATATTTTTAATAAAGTTCCTCAGAAGGTCCTATGCTCTAAAATAAATCATTATCGAGATATCCATCATTTTGTATTTTTCACAAAATATCCTTCACCTTCTGTAATTTTTTTAAATTGGTAGCCTACATATTTTTGAATAGCCGTGTTCTGTCTCAGGAAAAAATACCATCTTTTAGTAAAGTTAATTTTTGTTAAATAATAAATTACAGTTTGCACTAGGCCTAAATTTATTCATAAACAGTTTCATCTTACATGATTTTCAAAATGGCCAAATTGTTCCAAATTTTATAAGGATTCTAAAAAACGGACTTGACCAAATCACGCAAATCTATATGAAATAAGGATTAGCGTAAGCATTTAAGAAAACTTAAAATCTAACACTTTTGGCAATATGAATTTTGATCCAGCAGTTTGTGTGTAAAAATGAACTTTATTTATTCTTAGATTAGAACTGACTGATGATTTAAATCCACCGTTAACAAAATTCGATTTCACCAACGAAAACCAACGCTAGATACTTAAACCTAAGAGTATATCGTCGTAGTGTCAATCGAGGTGGCAGTGAACTGTCATACCATCGGGCTGACCTGTGAACAACCAAACGTAACCAAAAAAATAGTCTCCGTTTCCGGTGGTTCTATATTCTATTTATTAATAATTATTACGCTTAATTAATTATATTACTAGCGTACCTGGCGTACGAAATCATGCGCTGTCAAGGAGACCATCGTCCACCAATAACTATGTTTAGAAACTAAGTTTAGATTTTCCAAACAGATTTTCATTTTGGTTATGTTTTGGTTTTATGCAATTAAAAACTGGTGTTTTATTGCCAGCTGTACGATGATGTCTTCATTAAACGAAAAAAGAAAGAGCCATGTTTAACTGTCAGATTTGATTTGTTTATTTAAATAAACAGCTGATTTATCGTGTTTACCTCCATATTAAGTTTATGGGGGAAATCGCGACTTTGACTCCATTATTTTCCATGACCACGGTGAATTTTCAAAATTGTTTTAATTGATGGCAAAACTACTTGCTAGAACCTTTATAACGACACCTTGGATATGGTGATTAGTAGCACCACCGCTCCAAAACAATTATCACAAAAATAGGCCTAGTGTATTAAATATATAAGATATTGATGGTTGTGGCGGAGATGAAGTCAGAGTTTTCAGTCAGTAATTAATCAAATTTCTTCACGCCGGATCAAAAATATGTGTATCGGACGGACTCAAACTCTCGACCTGCTGTATAGAGGTTCAGAACTCTACCGTCTGAGCTACCAATGCTACCAATGACTGATGGTGTTATAAACTTGGTTATAAAAAGTGTTGATTATTTGTTAAAAGAATTTTGAGGCAAAAATAATGTTTTAGTTTAATAATACTATTTTTATTAAATTTTCTGCTATAGCATCGAATTCAAGAATTATTTTTACCTAATTACATAAATAAATAAGTTGTCTATTTATAAAAATATTAACTTATTTTATAAAATGTTGCTACAGTATTAAGTTAGATGTCTGTTGGACACTTAAGTTCATTTTCAATGGTTCTCAAGACTAATATACGTTTTGTTAATCTATATCTAGTAACAAAATCAATATCGTCCAAATTATTGAAATCGTCAACTCTTTGTCTTTTTCATCTATTTCGACCAACAACGTTATTACTCCTCGTCAGTATCTATCAAATGCTAAATCATACGCTCTTCTTCTAGAATTTGTCCTTTCCATAATATTTAGAAATTAAAATCTAATATAATAATAAAAAATAAAAAAATCGGGCAGTTAGTATCAAACGGCATTTCCCACTATAGCGGCGAGTGGTGAAATACAATTTCGTCAGTTACGGGGCTAATGGCGTATTTCATTTTTGGTGAAATAGGACCTAATTATATCCACATAAATGGGCATGGGAAAGAGAATAAAGTAATTTATACTTACAAAATGAAAATATGAGTGTCTACAACATGACAAATTACCACCTGTATATTCGGAAGGATACGGGATACCTGTATAAGATACGGAATAACGTAATAGAGACAGGTTTCGGTAGAAAACTTAAAATCTAACACTTTTGGCAATATGAATTTTGATCCAGCAGTTTGTCTGTAAAAATGAACTTTATTTATTCTTCTTCCCGAACTGTCAAAATGTAGTGTAAACGAATGTTGACATTAAAAACTGTAAACGTTGAAACCTAGGACATTTATAGCAACCGTGACTTCTGCTTCTCAAACTGTCAAGTTTCAGTGTTCACAGCTGTTAACATTTAAGTAGTTTTATGTTTTTATTCTCTGAAAATGTAAATATTGAAACTTAGGACGTTCACAGTGCATAGCCGAATAGGATTTTAATGAAATGAATATGCCTATGTGTTGCATGAGTTTAAGACCTACCTTTGTGTAAAATTTGAAACTGTTTGGTTCAGAATTTTTTGTGTTTACTTGCCACAACAAACTCACAAACATACAGAAACCACCTCTTCTGAACAATATGCCCCAAGGCCCCGGCCAATATTGTACACACTGCATGATATGCCCCAAGGCCACGGCCAATACTGTACATACTGCACGATATGTCCCAAGGTCCCGGTCAATACCGTTCTTTATAATATTATGGATTAAAAATCTGAAGAAATGAAAATTTGTTGAGTTGAAGGCTTCTGAGATGGGGTATTTTTTCATTATCCTTTCTTTATTCTCATTGCAGACTGACAGAAAATCCGGTGTCAGAGATGAATGACAGTGTTCTGGATCCACTGCTAATGAATGAAGGAACGGAAAACTTTGGTCTTCCTGTTGTTGTTGAGGTATTTTGATTGGTTTAGATTAAAAAGACTTGCTATGGATTTAAGTCTACTAGTTTTTCATTGTTTATATTTCAATATTCTGGGCGTATAACCAATTCTTGTTGGTTCCTCAGATTTATACATCACAATATCACCTTAATCTCCATTTTTTTATTTTGAAAAAAAAAAAGTTAGACTTGAAGAAGATAATATCAGTTAGAACCGATGGGGCCCGTGCTATGGTCGGAAAAAATTAGAGGTGTGTGGATATCCGAAAAGTCGGATCGGAGCCGGATATCCGATCAGATTGCAAAACAAGTATCCGGTGAAGTCCAATAAATATCCAAACTTTTGGATAAACCGTATAAAATGAGCATTAAAACCGAAAGATAAAACAAAACTTTCCGTTTGTGAAGTCGGCAATACGGAACACCTTTGATTGAACGATAATGTTGAAGCAGATGACGAAATTACGCAATTCATATCCAGTCGGAATGTAAGAATGTCATTGGGCGGTATGATTATTTGATTCTTCAAGTACGCATTTAAGTAACCGTAAGTTCAACTCGATACTACTTTTTTAAATACAAAGCATAGCGTCATCGATAGTTGCACCGAGTATCAGATTGGGATTTGATATTATTCTGTATAAAATATGATTTCGGCTACGAAAAAAACTTGAATTGTTGATTTAATATTATTGGTAACAAACCATCATAATACGTCAAGGTACCATAATTTCACGGGTTTTCAATATTGTTACACGGTCGATTGGAGTATTTTATCTACCCGATATTACAACTCTGCGCCTGCGCACAGGCCATTGTTTGATAGCAGCTGCGCTGTCACTGCTTTTTCTAGTTCCTTGTCACCGATATATTAGTGACAGAACCATATTGGTGACTTTGTCACCGGTATAGAAATATCGCATATCCCTACTGATACGCAGATAGGCGATGGCATCCAGCCAACATCGTCTGTCAAATCTTTTTTCTTTGTTAATAGTGATTTGTTTTTATCATTGTAATAAATAAAATAGTTGAATCATGAAATAAAATTGAGAATTATTACTTATCAAGCTATCCATGGTTTATGTAACTAACTTTTAAGAACTGTTGATTTCATTTGGGAATCACACCATATTAAAATTTGTTACCGGTACTTGTAAATGTTGTGACGTAAAAATTTTAGTATTGTTCATCCTATGAAGAATTTATGATTTTGTATGTACCATTTAATAATTTTGATAAAATCTTATTGATTTTTTCTAATTTATTCTTAGATAAGTGAGATTCCACTGTGTAATTGCACCCGCAATTTACCCAATTTCAGACACCCATCTGAATCCAAAAACTATATCCGATCCGAACCCTAACTATCCGATCCGAACTTGAGCTATCCGATCCGAAAAAATAATTCATTATCCGCACACCTCTAAAAAAAATAAAGGCTTGGTAAGGCGAATGAAATCAGATCCTAAATTTAGTGAAAATTTGCTAGCCTACCACTGCATCATCCTTCAAAGCAAGTTGTGTTGCAAACCCAATCCTGGTCTTAAAATACAATGCAAACAGTAGTTACGATTAATTAACTTCATACGATCAAAGTCTTCACTTAGGCATCGTCAATTTAAGTCACTTCTTGAAGAAACTGAGGCATATTTTGGCGATATATTACTTCACAACAACATAAGATGGCTGAGCAAAGGGTTTGTTCTTCAACACTTTTTTGCATTGATTGAGGACATAAAAGTATTTTTATCAGAATGCAGCGAAGACGCTGCTAATGAACACTTGGGATTCCTGCTTCATACAGAAGACACCATTCCAAAATAGCTTTCTTGACTGATGTCTTCTGACACTTCAACTTTTTAAATCTAAAGCTTCAAGGGAAAGGCCTTCTTGTACATGAACTACTCTCTGAAACAAAAAACTTTACAAGAAAGATTGCTGTTTGATGTAACAATGTCAGTAATGAACGTGTGCACTTTCCCAGTCTTAAGTCAGTTTGTGATAATAACAATGGCATTGACACTAAACAGTTTTTCAAGTTCTTAAATGACCTAAATTCTGAATTCAAAGCTCGATTCACTGACTTTAATAAAATAGGAAATGTGGTGCAAGTGTTAAACAACGGATTTTCGCTAAAGCCTGATGGAGAGTGGGCTAATGAAGCCACAAAGGTTTTTAACTCTAATAAAGCAGCCCTGCAAATGGAAATAATAGATTTTTAGAAAGACATTGCTTTGCAGGTAACATTCAAACTAGTGCTGAAACTTTCATGTGAGCTGTTCTGGATAAAGTATGTGGCCAGTAAAAAATATACTGAACTGAAAAGCTTAGCCATTAAACTGTGCACAATGTTTGGAACGACATACACGTGTGACTCCGCATTATCAAGGATGAATTTCATTGAGAACAAATACAGATCCGGCCTCAGTGACAGCCATCTTGACAATTTAATGAGGATCAGCTGCACAGGTTGCACTCCAAACTTCAAAGAATTAGTTCAGAATAAAAAATGTCACTTTTCTCACCGTATTCATGTCACATCTTCAACCATTAATGTATAGTTATCATTATTTTTATGGAATCGAGGTTTTCCAGTATTCTTGAGTTAATCATGTTGTTATCTCCCCGATTTCAAGCACTTTTATAAAAATTATTACTACCAGAACTATGATAGTTATTATCCATATAAAATTTAGAGACCATTAAATAATAAGATATGTTTTATATGATTTGTTGAGATATTCTTGTTCCTTTTGATGTGAAAAAAGTAACTTTTTCTAGTAACTAAATAAACTAAAGTTACTAACAGATAATTTTCGTTCAATGTTAAAAAAGTACTAAAACTCAAACACTTTAAAGGTTTTATACATTTAAAATTTAAATCACCATTTCCCGGAGGGGATAAAGAAGGGCCCCCTGGCCCCTGTCAGTCTTATAAAAATTTGAAATCGCCCTTCATGAAATATAATTGGTGACCACTGTAGTAGTGAAATAGTTTAGGTAGTACAAACTTCACAAATTAGGCAAATCCCTGAACATCTGAGATTTCCTTTATTTTTCGTTGCCTCTTGGTAAGAAATTAAAATTATTTACTTCTCTATCGAAAAGGTAATTTTCTTTTTACCAATACATTTTTGAATTTTTTGAAATTACATTACACCATCTATAAAATCATTTACTATATAAATCATTTGGTCACTGTTAAATTACCTTGAAAGTAAAAAAAGAACAGTTTAATTAATAAATATCTCTGAATGAAATGTGTTTGCGTTTCAAAATTACTAGGCTATCAGTTAATTTCATTTATCACTTTTTTTACCACCACTTTATCAAAAAAAGAAAAAGGTCAAAGTCTAAAAATTAAACACAATTAAAATTGCATATAATACAGTGGAACTTGGTTATAACTTCATTGAAGGGACCACACAATTAATGACACTATATCAGAGTGACGCTATAAAAGAGGTTACATAATTTTAATTTAAAACAGAGGAAAAATAGGGAAACACATTTTTTACATGAAATTAAGACATTTAATGAAGGTAATTTGAAATACACCGTAAGTTTATGTTGATGACTGACTGACTACTCTACTATATAAAAAATCGAATTTTAAAATATTGCAATGAAGTTCGGCTTGGTGAATTCAACTGTTGGTTAGATTTTAAAAAACAAGCCCGAACACACGTCTGCTAACGTCTGCTGAGACGTAAGAACGTCTCTCCTCACACGCTCTTATAACTCACACCTTTTCTTCAGCAAAACCTTTCTCTTAACACTTGTCATTATTTTTCAATACTGTATTCGTAAATTAAAATAACGAAAAACAAACTGTAAAAGACATACACTGAACTAACGATATCTACACGAACTGTAGGTACGAGCGAACGGCATCAAAGTGCTTTGATGCGACGTGAGTCACTGACATTGACCTTGATGACCGGCGACAGCGGATATAGGGTAGGGGAGGGGGTTGGGGTGGTTAGCGGTAAGACAGCAATAAAATGCCGTTTCTAAAAATAGAATGTAGCTAAACAATAGCCGCAGCCCTCACATTGCACCACCGACCGAACTTTCTCTATTTAGCTATATGCTGCCTTCATCTCGGCCCGATTTTCTTGACGTTATATACGAGGTTTGAGAATTTACTGACGATATATCCGAGGTTTTTTCCTAGGTAAATACATATAGTTTGGCGGGACCTAAAAATAAATGACGTTATGGCCGAGGCCGCAATAACCGAGTTGCACTGTATATAAATTGCACTGTATTAAATTGATTCATGGCACAAGTAAAAGATTGGGCAGTATAAGTAAATTGGCGACAGGTGCCTGCAGCTGTCATGTCACCCCATGACCTGCTCTTAGGCAGTCCTGTGTTGTCTCACGACCCGGTTATGACGCCCCAGATGGACCCATCGCCCAATGCATCATCACCCCAGGAGTCCCCCCCGCATGACATGCAGGTAGCCTGTGTAGATGATCCTGGGACAGCTACTTCAGCCAATCTTGTAACTAGGTCTGCACACCATCAATTGTTGTGAGTTGAAAAAAACTATATTTCAGGATTACATGTAGAAAATTTGAAATTCTTTGTTGAAATTGTGGTTTTGGCTCACTATAGATATTAAATCTTAAATTTATATTGTTTTTATGAAATAAAATAATTTTTTTAAGTGGAGATTTGGTTTGTGTTTCAGAATTTCTAAGTTTAAGGTGAAGAACTGAATCTCAAGTTGTCCGCCAAACTATTAATTGTACTTTAGTATATGATTATTTATTTAATTATTATGTAAATTTAAGTAGACTATGTAAGCAACATTTCCTTTATAAATTAATAATTAATAAATAGTAAAAAATAGTAGTGAATTAATATGGTCTAGCACCATTTTTAAAATTTAATCTTTATCTAAATTAATAGACGATTGGTGTACACTGAACAATAAGTGTTTTAACCATAATTTTTGTTGCAGTAAGATTGACCCTTCAGACTATTCAAGGTATGTCATGCCCCATTGAAGGTTACTGGAATACCGCCTAAAACTGAGTATAAAAGATTGTTTAGATAACATTGTAATTATTTTGACTTGTCTTATCTTATGAATTGGTGGGCAAATGTTTGAACTAATTACTCAAGCTTTCAGCATACAGCTCTGCATGCATAAAATTATGTTATGAATAAAAGCATATCATCAGAGATAGCTGCTGTATAAATTTCAAATACTTGAACTCAGTAACACCATTCACAGGGTTTGTATAAGTTTTTTTTTAATTTTCTGTTATTGTTTTGGAATTTGGTTATGACTTTATCTTTTCGGGATTTTTGTTATTTTTATGGGGAATTAGGTTTTTATTGACTGATTTTGGTATAAACAAAATCTTTTATGAGTTTTATGAGTTTCTTGGCGGAGTAGTGTTAGTGACAGGTGTCTTATTTTAATTCATGTTTGTTATGTAAGCATATGTGACCTATGGAGAAGTGTTTGTTATAATTTTAACCTCCGGCCCTTTATTTCATTAGGCATTTAGTTGAAAGAAATAACAACAAAATCAGCCAGACTTTTAGATATTAACTAACTTGAATGTAATTTTATAGGTCTGAGATGGATTGCCATATTGATTCTGTACAAAATGATCTAGACAACTTGAAGGAGCTTTTACGAAGTGAAGGAATTAGTTTGGATGCTAACACACTCTTGGGGGTAGGTGAATTCATTTCTGATATACAGTAGTTGCTCACTTACACCTCACAGTATCACATTGCAATATTAAATACTCTGAAGTTCTCAGTATGGTAGAATCATACTCATCCAAACTTCGGTGATTCAAACCATCTCGTAATAATTTGAAAACTCATTTCATAATATAAAAACTTCCAGCCACCAAAAAATACATTTGTGGCTGTGTCTAACAACTGTCATACAGTTTGTTTATATTTTTAAATCATATGTTTTTTATCTTTGTTGACTTTGTTTACGTTTTGAACTATTCATTCCTTTTTGTTATTAATAAACCTTCTGATGTTCTGCATTTAGTTATTATTATTAGTTATCATTACACGCACCACAAATTGGTGACCCCGACATGATATGAACACGCAACCTTCTGATTCATTCCTTTTTGTTATTAATAAACCTTCTGATGTTCCGCATTTAGTTATTATTATTAGTTATCATTACACGCACCACACATTAATATAACAAACAATTTTATCTGACTATTAGACATGCTTTTTTCAGGCACATATTTATTAAACCCTAGAACACAAAGGCTCCCTGAGCCAAGCGTTGTTACAAAGATGTAGTCTCCCAGACTACTTTTTTGAAAATATATAAAAATTATTTTTAATGACGGGGAAATTTTTTAAAATTTACAAACACTTAAAGTGAACATTGAATTAATGTTTTACAAGAGTTTAATGTCCAAATCTTAATTGTTCTGGCACTGGCAGCAGATTGTCCCTTGGTGTTCGCCACACATGACTTTTGCACAATGTCCATAAAAATGTTTTGTCATGCGCCATAATCTTGGGGGTAAGAAGGCACACACCTTCCTACCTTGTTGGACTGGTTGTGGAGCTTCATTTGGCACACTTACATTTAAAATATACGCAATAGATTGCCGGACGAGAGTTCGTGGCACATTGTGCCCTAAAGCCAGGAATTCAGGAGCTCTCTGTGCATTTCTCTAAAACATTTTGCCGACTTAGGGGCTTACACGATTGGCTCAGACACGATTTTCTACATATAATACGTATATGTCATTTAAAGTGATGTTTATGATGTTATAAAACATGCATAGGGGCCACCTCCTTGTTTTACGACTGCAGGAAGTGTTACTGCATATTTGGTCCAATTCAAATAAATATTTACATTATATACAACATATATTTCCAATATAATGTTTAACTAACACCATAACACGCGAAAAAGCGAAGATATACTAAACTCTGCAACAAGACACCACGATCCGTACACGTTGCGAGTCTGCCGCGAACTGTGCATTGTTACAAAGGCGTAGTCGACCTGACGACGCGAACTTAAAAAACTTTAAAATCTCGTTAAACAAAGGACGCAAGCGAACACCAACCAGCCCCTTTTAATATTAGGCCAAGACTGACAGCTACACGGAGTTTTGTGGATTTTAGTGGAGTGGAAGGGGGTAAGGGGTAGAAATGACACCTTGCGCGTCGTCTCTCAGACGACGCCTTTGTGTTCTAGGGTTAAGGAATATATGACCAGTTGTATTGTGCTAATTAAAAAATTAAAAAAAAATTTGAGCTCCAACATTTTTTATCAATTTTGTTAAAAATCAGAGATAAAGTCTACATCCAGTTCTAAATTAATGTTTTAAATATGAATCCAATTACACCAGTCCTGGTAATCCAACTAATCCTAACTATCTGATGTAATAAAAGGTTACTGAGTTTAAATTAAAAACGAAGCAATGGTTTTATCAACTTTCATATTTATATGTCAATGTGTGTGT
The DNA here is from genome assembly GCA_023375725.1 of Nephotettix cincticeps. NCBI lineage: Eukaryota > Metazoa > Arthropoda > Insecta > Hemiptera > Cicadellidae > Nephotettix > Nephotettix cincticeps. The sequence goes on along the minus strand of CM041786.1, from coordinate 85,455,537 downwards.
CATGTTTTATATTTCGAATGACGAGTCTCTTAACGGATAGAACATCTCTACAGAAACACTTGATACCATTCAGGTAGGGATACCAGAATTTCTCGATACAGATTCTAAAATAGTACTCACAATACTCGATTCTGGGCTCGATACCGATTACAGGTGATATCCCAGGCTCGATACCAATACCAGGTGATAAAAAAGAAAAAATATTAAAATTACAAAAATTATTTTACTAGCCTGATAAAAATAAATGTGAAACATAAATTGAATAAGAAAAAAGAATAATCTTATAAAAAAAACTAAAAGTTTGGATTGTATTTTAAATTCCTATTTAAAACAAACAAGCATCTGAACCCTCTCCAGATCCAATCTGTTCCTTTTTTATCACACATCAGTCCTGATATTGAAAACAGTCTTTCGGAGAACACTGTTGCTGGTGGAGCAGAGAGATATTTTCTTGACAGTTCGCTGAGTCGAAGAAACGCTGTCCTCTCTCTCTTCCAGGCAACATTAGTTTGAGGACTCACTAGACGCTCAGCTAAGTACTGTGAGACTTCTTTTTATGCTGTGGAGACTGTAGGTACTGCAGTACTCTCAGAGCCTTCCAAGAGAACAGCATACCTTTTCCACATTTTGGTCTTTAGTCTGTTCCCTGATGACTGAAACAAAACCAGTAATAACACAAACTAATTAATTCTACTTTTATACTAATTTTAATATAATTTTAATTTTACATAAAACTTTGGGTAGGGGCTATCTTGTCAGATTGAAACGAAACAAATTGTGCTCAAAATTGTATGATATGTATTGTTTATTTTGCACAGATAAGGTTTAGTGCCTAAAAATAGAAGCTATTGAGCATCCAGTCATAGGTTCAAACTTTACTTTATAAAATAGGCCTAAGTAATAGAATCCAATGAAAGAGAAAGGATAAAAGGCATATAACTGAAATAAATAGGTGTGTATTATTTTAAAATTATGTAAAATCCCAAGTTTAATAGGTTCATTTAAAATTAAACACCTAAGTTTAAAATAAAACTTTTAAAAAAGGCAATGTTTCTGATATGTCTTTATAAAAATACATACACATAAATTAATTGATAATTCTTTTTTCTACAAATAAACTAACTTCCAAGAAAAATGTAAACAATAATATTAAATTACAGTAATAATCAGCTGATTATTTAAGCATATGACAATCCTCCCTCCCTATTGAGCTGCTCTTAGTTGGTCGCAATGCCTCTTAAATAACCGTCCATCTTCTGATTTAATAAGGTAAATCACGTTTCCAAGCGGTCTTTCGATTGTCCCTACTGACCACTTTTCTTCTGAGGTGTTTGAGTAATTCCTCATCAATACACTTTGCCCTCTTGAAAAACTTTGTTTAGTCATCACTTGATGTTTGTTATGAGGGGTGGGTGTCATCTCAACCATCAAATCTATTTCGGTTCTTATGTTTCTCCCAAACATAAGCAAGTATGGAGATTGTCCCGTAGCAGAATTTTGTGTCTTTTTTTAGCTGTTTCAGTATTGTGTTTATCTTATCCTCTATGTGTCCTCCCCCACAAGCTTTTAGGAGGTTCTTCACAGTTTGAACCACCCTTTCAGCTTGGCCATTAGATTTAGGACAAAAGGGAGCAATGGTTTTATGTATTATTTGATACTTCTTGAGATAGTCTTCAAATATAGTTGATGTTAACTGGGTCCCATTGTCAGAAACCAGTACATGAGGGAAACCAAATGTTGTAAATAGTTTGTCTAGTTGTCGTATACACCAGTCCGTTGTTGATTTAGTTGGAATCACCTCGACCCATTTACTGAAAGCATCGACAAAAGCATCCAACCTTTTAGTGGTCCTGCAAAGTCTACATGAATACATTCCCATGGTCTGCTTGTAGGTTCCCACGGGTGGATTGTTTCCTTAGGTGGACTCTCAAGTTTTTGTTGGCATGAAGTGCAATGTTTCACTAAATTTTCAATCTCTTTGATCAATATTTTTCCAATAACAGTAACTTCTAGCCAGAAATTTCATTTTGGTCATGCCCATATGACCAGCATGCGACTCATTTAGAACTTGTTTTCTTAATGTAAAAGGTACACAGATTCTATTTCCTCTGAACACACAACCATTAAAGTTCCTATCTGGATGCCGGCGAGTGCGGACGTTTGCTCTCTGACCTCTAGTAACTAGTTAACTGCCTGCCGTGTCCTTCCGTCCAGTTACTGTGTGTCTGTCCTAACCCACACGTTCTAATAATATCTTTTTATAATTTGCCGTTTTTTTTAAGTATTGTGCATTAATTGTGTCATAAAATGTCGTCTTGTGGTGGATGTACTTCTGCGATCACAGATAAAAAAGACGTCCTTTCCTGTACACGGTGTAAGAAGTGTTTTCACTCCACATGTTTGCGTGTTGGTTCCATGGAAAACTTTAAACTTCTCACTCCGAATCAGAAGTCTGTGTGGTTGTGCGACACGTGTGAAGTGAAACAATCATCTCAACGAAGTAACCAGGACATCATATCGTCAATTCGCAGCCTGGAGTCCAATCTCAGCGGCCAGATCAAGCAGGTCAATGAGAACATCGAAGGTGTGAAAGGTCAGCTACAGGGTGTCAATGAAACTATTTCTGCAATGCAAATTACCCTTAATGATTTAGTATTTGAAAATGAAGCAAGGAAGACTGAATACAATAAGCTAGTTGAAGAAAATACGGAACTTAAGGAAGAAATTAATGGTGTAAAAGCGCAGCTGCGTGAAATTGAACAGTATTCTCGAAGAGATAACATAGAAATCGTTGGTGTTCCGTACACAAAGGACGAAAATGTGTACACACTTCTCACTAAAATATCTTCAGTGATACAAATGAAATTCAACGCGTGGGATGTGTCAATTGCCCACAGACTGCCTGTTACCACCGAGCACCCCAACCCTGCCATCATCGTCAAATTCATATCTCGTGAGTGCAGAACGGCCTGGATGAATGCAGCCTTCCTTCACCGAAAGAAGCTGAATGGAGCAGCACTAAGCGATTCGCGATTTTTTTCATAGGCTAGTTTAGTTTACTTTAACAGAAAAGATTTTTGCTTTCAAAAAAAAAACATACATTCACAATATACATTGACTTTTACTATTAGGTATTTATTAGTGTTTATTTTGTATTTTTATTAGAAATTAGAAGTTAATAAAAAAACGTATTTTATAGAGGAAATTTGAAAGTTTTTTTTAATAGGGCCTAATGAACACTAATAGTTTTATCTAAAAATGTCTTTCATTATTTAAATGCATGACTGACTGATGATTAGGTGTTAGTTGATTGAAAGCATAATAAGTTATCAGTTTTACGCACTGTAATTTTTAAACCCAATGTGTAAAGCAGGAATTTTGTATAATACTTATCATTTAATTTATTTTAGCTCATATGCGCTTTTACTATATTTAATTTTTTTTTCTTAATTTTAATTTTTTTATTTATTTAATTACAAACGTATGCGACTTTTACTATTAGATATTTAGTATTGGTGTTTATTTTATATTTCTGTAGGAAACCAGAAGCTAATAAAAAACGGAATGTTATAGAGGAAATTTGAAAGTTTTTTTTAAATAAGGTCTAATGAACACTAATTATTTATTTATATAAAATTTTTTCATTATGTAAATGCATGATAGACTGATGATTAGGTGTTATTTAATTAAGAACATAATAAGTTATCAGTTTTACGTAATTTCTAAAACCAATGTGTTAAACACGAATATTGTACAGTACTTACCATTTAATTTTATTTAGCGCATATGCTCTTTATTTTATTCTATTTAATTTTTTATTTATTAAATGCAAGTGTATGGGACCGGCAACTAGCTATTCATTAGTATTCATTTAGTACTTTTATTAGAAAGTAGAAGTTAATATAAATTCAAAATGTTAATTCAAAATAGAGGAAATTCGAAAGTTTTTTTTTATTTTATGTACTGAATACTAATTTATCTTCCTAAAAAGATTTTCTCTTTTTCATTTATCTATAGGCATTACAGACTGATTATTATTATTTTTATTACATAATTTAATAACTATAAATTCGAAAAATTTACTTAATAATTTATTTATTTATTATCTCTTCTCTTGAATTTATAATGCCCATGAAGAGTGTAGACTATAAATGGGGGAGGCCACGGTAGGACAAGCGACATGAATCACTGCGACACAGAACACTTTGACTTTTACAATAGCATCCAATGCAGGTCTTTTGAAAACCATATTCAGGTTTTTAACCATTTTAATACTAACTCAGCTGGTAATTTTACATTTTTACATTTAAACATCCGTAGTTATTTTAAAAATATTGATTCCGTATTAGTACTGCCGCAAAGTTTAAACATTTATTTTGAATGTATTTCTTTTACTGAAGCATGGACTGACGAAAGCAAAACACTTACTAACTTGGACGGATACAATGTTTTCACCACACATAGTAACTGGAACAGAAATGACGGAGTGGTTGTGTACTTGAAGACTGAACTATGTGGAACAATGAAGCAGATAAGAATGGGTAAAGCGACAGGACTCCAACTGGACTTTACTTTCCACTCCTGAACAACTAACTGAATACATCCTAGACCAACTAGAGGAAGGCCTCACTGCGACAAGTCTTTTCCTCGATTTTAGTAAGGCGTTTGACTGTCTAAACCACGATCTCCTACTACGCAAGCTGAGGAGTCTGGGAGTGAAAGGGGAAGCATCAAAATGGTTCAGCAGCTACCTCAGCCACAGAAAACAACTTGTGGAAACAACATACATAAATAACAAGATAAAATGCAAGGCCCAATCCAGAACTGCTGACATACAAATAGGAGTACCACAGGGATCAGTACTGGGGCCAGTCTTGTTCCTCCTACTCACAAATGACATGCCGGGGTGGATAGCGGAAGCTGGACATACCGTCATGTTTGCAGACGACACAGTCCTCACGTTTGCCGATAGATCAATGGAAATATTAGAAGATAGCACAATCACACAATTCAACAGAACAAAACAATACTGCTCTTCCAACGACCTGGTCCTTAATGATAGTAAAACAGTACAACTCACTTTTACAACCAAACGCAACAATCCAGCCATAACACTACCCGGACTACTCACCCTAAACAGCACTAGGTACCTAGGCGTCATAATAGACTCTAAACTCACCTGGAAGCCCCACGTAGACCAACTCTGCAAAAAGCTGTGCTCTGGCCTCTACGTCATGCGTAGGATAAAACAGGTATGCAGTCCAGATGCAACCAGAGTTGCCTACTTTGCCCTCTTCGAATCACACCTCAGGTATGGCATCGAAACCTGGGGAGGAGCATCAAAAAACAACTTGAAAAGGGTGCTTCTCAAGCAAAAAAGAGCTATTAGATGCCTGGCGAGCCTGGGCTACAGGGACAGTTGCCGGGAGTCTTTCAAAGAACTCAAAATCCTTACAGGAGTCTCACTCTATATAAAACAAACAATCACTCATACCATCACAACTACACAACCAAGACACAGCGACCTCCATCAACACAACACCAGAAATGCAGCCAACTTCTCTATTCTGCAACACCACCTGAGCCTCTTTGAACAAAAGCCTACCTACAAAGGAGCTCTCTTCTTCAACAAGCTACCAGATCACCTCAAGAAAGAAGATCCGAAACGCTTCAAAAAACAGCTGACAATGTGGCTCCTGGATAGACCTTTCTACACAGAGGGGGAGTTCCTGAACCCATAGCTTAACTATAAATAATATTGTATCATATAACTGACTCTAAACTGTTCTCTAAGAATATGTCAAATAAAGAATTGTCTTGTCTTGTCTTGTCTCCAGACACTACAATATTTTGACAGTATATCGCAGTCCGTCTATGAATATTAATTTATTTCTTGAAGATCTTGACTCTCACTACTCGAATATTATAAACAACAATAACCATACACATATTTTCATGGGAGACATCAACATTGATATATTGCCAAGTAGTAGAGAATCACATTTTAAAAATATATATCTGAATATAATGTATTCAGCGGGTTTTTTAGACTTGATCAATATACCGACCCGAGAAACAAATGAATCTTCATCTTGCATTGATCATATTTTTCTAAAACACTCCGACCTCACAACGGTTTCTTCTTGTGTACTTAAGACTGACGTCACTGATCACTATGCGACTATGGGAAAAATTGACACTCACATCCGCAAACCGGACTACGACACTGAAAAAACTTACTTGGACTCAGATATTTTGGGCGACTTGGTGGCGACACAGTCGTGGGATTACGTTCTGGCTCAACAAGATGTCAATGCGTGTTGCGACTCATTTCTCAACACATTAACGGAATTGAAAAACAGATCAATACGCCCGAAAAAATCTTCTACGCGCTTTAAAAAATTAAAACCCTGGATAACAACAGACTTAATTAATGCTATTAGAAATCGTGACAAGATAAGTAAATTGGTTAAAAAACGTCCGTTTGATGAACAATTAAGAAATGATTTCATAAGTTTAAGAAACACTGTTTCCCGCAAAATTAAGGTCACTAAACAAAATTATTACAGAGAAAAAATCACTATGTCAGCTAGCAATCCTAGATTGTTCTGGAGAAATGTAAATGAATTCAATGGAGGTGGAGGTAGGAAGGAAGATTTTCCTATCTCCCATTTCCTGCGGCAGTCGGACGCCGGCGGGGGGTGCGTTAGGACGGTGGCTAACTCTTTTAATAATTTTTTTTCTAATGTAGGGAGCAAGTTGGCGGGCGAGTTGCCACCGTCCGTCGGCCCGCCGCTGGTGGACGACGCGTTATACAGGGTTGAGCACGAGCTGCATCTGGGGCTGGTGTCTGGTGATCAGGTGGCGGATTGTGTGATGGCAATGTGTGGCGGTTCCGCCCCTGGACTTGACGGGTTTACTGCCAAAATTCTAAAAGATAATCTTCAAAATATTTTGCTACCTTTGACACATCTAATCAATCTTAGTATATCACAAGGGGTATTTCCAAAAAGTGACATGAATAATTTCAGGCTGATTTCTTTGCTGAGTGTGTTGTCTAAGGTCTTGGAGAAGTGTGTGAAAATTCAATTGCAGAGCTATCTAGAACAGAACAATATTTTATCTGAACGACAGTTTGGCTTCAGAAGAGGCAAAAACACTAGTGACGCTCTCTTCTCAATGAACAAGATAATAATGAACTCGGTAAATAACAACGAAAATTACTAATTACATTCATAGATCTTGCAAAAGCCTTTGATTCAATTGATAGAGAGGTTTTGTTTTCTAAATTAGAACACCTAGGGGTTAGGGGCGTAGCGCTCAATTGGTTTAAAAGCTATTTAAGTAACAGAACCCAAGTGGTATCAATAAATGGGACAGCTAGTGACGAGTCGGGAGTTAACTTTGGAATTATTCAAGGCAGTACGCTTGGGCCTCTTTGGAGGAAAGTAAGTTTCGTGTAACCTTCTGGCCAAGGTCTAATGTTAGAGTTTTCAGGTCGCAACTACTGCCTCTAACGTGACCTAACGACTACTTATGTAGCCGGGACCAACGGCTTAACGTGCCTTCCGAAGCACGGTGGCAGTCTGAGAAATTAAATTTCATGTGTCATGACTGGGAATTGAACCCGGGTCTTTTGGGTGGTAGGCCAGTACTCTACCCACTCAGCTATGACTGCCACTCTTTGGAGGAATTCCCCCATGAACTTGGAGCTCTGAAGAGGATTGCCCCGGGAGATCCGCATTAGCCGCACCTTCTGGCTTTTCCTCCTGGTTTCGGAAAGGAGCTGGAGGAGGGGTGGTCTTCACGACCCCGACTGGTTTCCTTTCACCCGAAGGTGGAGTTCTTTGAATCTTGGAGCTACGACGAAACGAATTTCGCTCCAGGTCCAACTCCATCGTTTCTACACCCCTTCCATCGTTTCTACGGTGTCCGGTTTGTCGGACACCGTGGCCTGGTTGCCTACCACACGAGCCCCCGAAGAAAATGTCTGGTTGCCCCCCCCCCAGAATCCTTGGGGCAGCCCGGTTGAACGGGGTGGGATTTAGGAGAAATCTCCAGACCCACCTGGGGTAGTTTGTTTTTTGACGCAGACATCCCATGTTTTTTCCCCTTGTAGCCGGCTTTTACGGCAAGCAGGAAATACTACTGGAACATTCTTATCCGGCCCAGTACGGAAATGAAGAGGAAACAGGAAAACACCAAAAGATTTTGGGTCGAAGAAAAGAAGAGTTGGTCAAGAAGGACCGACAGAAAAGAAGAAAGATGGTAAGGCCAAGCCAGAAAGGAAGGAAACTTGAACCTTAGAAAGATGAGAGCTTGAAGATTAGGAACTCTCATTTGGCTAGGGCACCTCGGGTTGCCAGCCTCTCCAAAGAGAGACCTCCCGTGTAGTCAAAGACGTCTACCCCCTGAGGGAGGTTGTATGGGACTTACCACCTCGTGATATTTTCCTGTTGCATAACTTGCAAACAGCAAAACTACCTTCTTCATTTTCTTTTATGAAAAAGTTCCAAACATCACTAACTTTTCGTTTTAAAAGACATTCTTAACGCAAATAATGAATCAGGCTAAACACTTGAGTAACTCACTGGTATAAGATAATATGACGTCGGCGTAATGTAAAATCAGGGTTGCCACCAGAGCGGTCAAAGGTTTTTGTCGTGTTTATATTTTATTCAAATAACCTTACCTATGTGGCCACTCAAACCGTAAAAGGTTTTTGGCCTCGCCAACAGCGCACGCCATCCGTCTCGGTCCTGCATGAGGTCTGGTGCAACATCAAGCTTCTGCATGTCCTCTTGCACCTGATCCCACCACCGTAGTCTTGGGCGACCCAGTGGTCGCTTGCCTCATGGAAGATGCTCTAAGGCTATTCTTAATGTGGAGTCCAGCTCCCTTCTATTAACGTGACCTGCCCATCTCAGTCTTCTGCTTTCGATTAGAGCAATGATGTCAGGATCTTGGTAGAGAGTTCTTAATTCCCTGTTGGTCCTTATCCTCCATGGCAGCACCTGAGGGCGTGGGGGTGATCTGTGGCTGGGTCACACTCAACAAGTCCACAAGAGCCCAATGATAGTGCTGTGTCGTGGCGAGAAAGGGCCGCCATCAAATAAACACTGCCCGTATTGCCTTAGGGTGTGGGAACCCAAAGGCTAGTAGAAGGAAACTCTGATTTAACACCGAGGTCAAGTTAGGATCTTCCAGCTGCAGTGAAAGCCTATAACCTAGGAGAAGGTGACTCTGGAAACAAACCCCTGGTCCTCCAGGTTGGGGGTTGGGCGTAAGGTCGACAACCTTATCCTGGAAAAAATATCTGTCCAGAAACACCAACAGTCAGCCTCAGAATGGAATAGAAATTTATTCAAATAAGCAGTTAATAATTATTTTATTTTAATATAAGCAGTTAGAAATGCTGTTTTCAGATAAAATTATTGAGCAGTTGTAATTACAACTCTTTAACTTTTTTCTTCGGTATCAGTATCAAAACTGGTGGTGCAAAGTATCGAGTATCCGTGATACTTCGAAACCTCGAAGTATCGCAATACCTGGAATCCAGTATCACTATGGGTCCATCCCTACATTCAGGCAAAACATTTAAGTGGACAAACCTATATGTGAACTATGATAAGTTGTAAGTTAATTGGTCTTGTTCAGGGTTTTATTGTGTATATGTGATCAGTGTGTTCAGTTATATCTATATGATCAATGAGGTTGCTAAATGAGTAGGTACGTACAAACATATGTTTTTTTATTAACAAAATCAAAAAGTAAACCAACAATACCCCCGTCGCACAGACCTGCGTACTCAGCGACTCTCCAAATCAATAATATTATATGTCACGTTTTATCAATATCCACCGATAAATATGTGAGTTAGCTATTTTCCTATTCTTCATAAAATTAACATGGGAAAGAGTATGCAGGTTTGCCGCTGTGAGGAACATTGAAATTAGGCATTTATAGCATAAACAATTTTTATTTTGACAATTTTCATCAACATCTGTCCATAAATAAAGGAGTTTACCTATTCCCTATATGATTAACATAGGAAAAGAGTATGCAGGTTAGCTGCCATGATAAATATGTAAACTATGAAAATTTTTGAAACTATGTAAAATTTTTAAGCATAAATGGATGGATCTCAACCACATGAAGCTAAATATCAAGTTTTATCCAAAATATTGATTGAAAAGTGAAATATTAATTTTTCCTCATCCTCCTTAAGATTAGCATTGGAGCCCCAAAATACAATGTACTGAATTTAGATTTTTTAATATCTCAGTAATCGTTAGAGATGGAGAAAAACTTCAAGGAACTATATTGTGTAGTTTTCAAGCTGATTTTAATGGTTGAAGATAAAATTTAAAAACTTTTTAAATTGCATATGAAAAACTAAAAAAAAACCCAAACTATGGGGAATTTTGGTTTTGTACTCGAAAATTGGGTTTTGTACTTTTTTCATATGTAATTTAAAATTTTTTTAAATTTTATCTTTTGCCATTAGAATCACCTAAAAAATCTACACAATTTAGTTCCCTAAAGTTTTTCTCTATCTCCAACGGTTACTGAGATATTAAAAAATCTAAACACAGTACGTTGTATTTTGGGGCTCCAATTTTAATCTTATGGAGGATAAGGAAAAATTAATACTTCCCATATCAATCAATATTTTTGGATTAAACTTATATATTTACCTTCATGTGGTTGAGATCTATGCATTTATGCTTAAAAATTATGTGTTTATTATGGCAGAAAACCTGCATACTCTTTTCCTATGTTAATCATATGGAGAATAGACAAACTCCTTTATTTATGGACAGATGTTGATGAAAGTTAGTATAAATGTTAAAAAAATGTTTATGGTATAAATGCCTACTTTCAGTGTTCCTCACAGCAGCAAACCTGCACACTCTTTCCCATATTAATCTTATGGAAAATAGGTAAATAATTTTCATGTTTATGGACAGATTTTGATAAAACTTGTTACATATTATTATTATATTACTGATTTGGAAATTCACTGAGTACGCAGGTCTGCTGCGACGGGGGTATTCTTAGATTTCTTTATTCTTCATTTTAGTACAGAACAAAATTATATATCTTAACTTCTAGGATTAATAGAGATGTTTTTTAAAGGCTGCAAATCCCTATAAACCTGAGACACTGAAATAAATATTTTGGACACTTCTAGGGTTAAAGCATTAAATTTGTTGACGGAAGTCAAATCAATGCCTGCAATCGATGAAATCGGAATCGAGAATCGATTTTAAAGAAACGGAATTGAAAAAAATTTGAATTGACCCATCCCTAGTGTCTACTGAAATATGATTTACAGTATGGACTTTTAGTTTGCAATAATATGAACAATAATATAAAAAAATAATTGACTTAAGATTGACTCCCCAAATTTTTGTCTAATACTTTTGTCATACTTAAAAAAATTAACTTTAGGCTGAGTATGGAGTAATTGACAGAATAAGTGTGAGTCCGTGGCGTAGTTGGTGGTGTCGTACTCTGAACCTGGTCCGAAACCCGGAGATGCCAATCAGTTTTTATCAGTATTGTTCACCAAGTGCTATTTTGGCTCACCCCCAGGTTTGCTTGATAAGTCCTATGGACAGACCTGTTGTCTATTTGGGCGAGCAAATTATAGGTAACAGAGACTATTTGATACCAAAAAATAAATAAATTGCTAGTTCTAAAAGTTGTGCCAAATCAAATTTCCAGTAAAAAAAGTTATTGTTTTTGATTGCATAGTTTTATGTAATTAGAGCTAACTTTCAGAGTTTATTCTAAGCAATATGTGATTCTACTCTGTTTTTGGGACTATCTGAATCATAAAATGATCCGATACTAACCCTTACTATCAGATCTATATCTGAGCTATAAAGCATTCTTATGCAAATGCAATACCTGTCATTTAAAACTGATAGTATTCATTCCATTTACTGTAGATTATGTATACTCTTGGTTGATTGATAATCTGTTTTTTCCTATTTCCAGTATTTCAACGATGACCCCTTGTCCTACAACTTGCCCGACCCATTGAATGGAGAGGAACCAAAGGAGAGCAGTGGTGAGTAAGCTTACACAAGCCGTTAGTGCTTCTAAACTTCTTGTTTTAACGGAGTACTTTAATGAATCTCAAATATCAAATATTAGGATAGTTAGAGTTATAAAAGAACAGGAAATTTAGGAAATATTAAGGGGGTGCGATGCATAAAAAATGTATTGAAATTTTGATTCGATTCGATGCGTCGAATCGTGACTCGATGCAGAGGTAATCTAAATCCCGATGCATAGAAGAGTGATACATCGGGTACTCTTTCCATTGGCTACTGTTTTGTTGCGATCCTAATGGCAAAGCTTTTACCGAATTCCAGGTTCTGAAACAAACTTATTTAATGTCTGTGTTTTTTTGCAATCCAATTTTCCTTTTTATTTTGTTATTTGAACTCATTTTAAACCCTTTCTCAAAATCAACAAACATGTCCGCGAAGTTTTTATCAAGACAACAGCTTACGACATGACGATTACAATTTGTAATAGAAGTTGTTTATGGTTAGGTACTCCAGGACGCAACAGAACATCAATACTAATAACAAATATCAACAAATACCAATAATCGAATTGAATTGTATTGAATTAAATCATAGTCGCTAGAATGCGCCAGCTCACGGGATGCGTGATGACGTCAAACTCAAGTCAAACCGCAGCATTGTCTTTTAGCGAATATCCCGTAGGGAAGAAGCTATTACCATAGGTCTCATGGCAAGACTTAAGCCCGGGACCTTGTTATTTTTTTGAGTTTAGGTGCCCAGAGTCCAAAAACAAGAGTCGTTAAAATTTTTAAATATATCTTAATATGTATATGTGTGTTGGTAATATGTGTATATACCAAATTTGGTAGAGACGTCTAATCCTACATTTGCTCGTAGGAGTTCGTAAATCAGACATATCGGTCAATCAGAACGGGTTGTTTGGGGGGGTTTTGTACTCAAAAATTGTGCTTTTTGCAATTTTCATATGTAATTTTAAAAAATGTTAAATTTTATCTTTCCCCATTAGAATCAGCTTAAAAAACTGCACAATTTAGTTCCTTAAAGTTTTTCTCTATCTCCAACAGTTACCAAGATATTAAAAAATCTAAACACAGTATTTTGTATTTTGGGGCTCCAATGATAATATTATGGAGAATAAAGGAAAATTAATATTTCACTTATCAATCAAAATTTTTAGATTTAACTTTATATTTAGCTTCACGTAGTTGAGATCTATCCATTTATGCTTAAAAATCATTGTTATGTGTTTATCATAGCAGCTAACCTGCATACTCTTTTCCCATGTTTATCATATAGTTTGGGTTAACTCCCTTATTTGTATTTGTATTTGTGTATTTGTTCTCCTATATGTTGATGAAACTTGATATATATGGTCAAAATATAAATTGTTTACGCTAGAAACACCTTTCTTTCAGCGTTCCATACAGCAGCAAACCTGATACTCTTTCCCATGTTAATTTTAAGGAGAGTAGGCAAATAATACTCATATTTATTGACAGAAAATGATAAAACTTGACATATATTATTATTATTATGTTATTGATTTGGAAATTCGCTGAGTACACAGGTCTGCTATGACGGGGGTATTTAATATCCAGATGCTTTATTCCCTTCTCATATCCGGATTTTTTCCTATCCGGATCGGCCGTCGCTACATTAGTCCGGATATGAGAGGGTTTACTGTATTTGCCCCATTTGTTAGAAATTTACTTTGAGGTTAATGATTAGGCAAGTATTTTATTCCCCTGGGAATCTTGTAATGAAAATGGTCTGACAAAAGTTGCTATCATATTTGTCGATTATTACAACTGGATGTTACTGAACAATTAAACTTCAAATGTGAAATAAAAAAAAATATCCTACCCTATTGTTTGCTATTCAGAACTTGATTTGTATTTTTCTGAATTTTTTTACAGGTAATGAGCTGATGACATGTAACCCTATGTTTGACTTCACTGATCTCATCGGCAATGACTGGAGCTTACCCACGAGTCCAGGAGACAATGCCACCACTGAGGTCACAGCTGAAGACTCCTTCGCTGAAGTCAACACACCTCAGTTTGTCATGCAGAGCCCTTCCTTCCCCACGCCGTCCAAGAAGCGCAAAAAATGAATGTGTGTAGATCACACAAATATTTGTTGGGTGCTCTGTGTTTGTAATTCATGTTTATTAACTCAGGTGGTAGGATTAGGAATGTGCGAACTGTTTTGTACAGATTTGAATTACAGTTAAGGGCAATAGAATGGATTAGTTTTTGTAAAATCTCGCCACATCAAAAAAAGTATGCAAGGTGAATAAGCAAATGATTGGCAATATGTATTAAATATCCCTAAATCTCTTATCACCAATTTTATATGATTTCATACTTCTGTTTCACTCGCACATTCCAAGATCATCCTTGTCCCAGCTTCAGGTAGCATTGCATTACAAAAACATGATGGTATTTACATTACTTTATATTGATTCAATCAATTACTGGAATGTAATTATTAAAAATATTAGTAATTTTACAAATGTATTAGTCAAAAGTAGCTGCTAATGTTCAAGTTATGTGCAAGCTTAATATTAAGTTAATATTCTACTTTCCTCTCGAGCATCTTCAAAATTTGAGACTTGACCACAGTGCTTACTGTTTGCGGCAAATATCATTAACAATGATTGCATTACATAACATATGAACGCACACACCACAAAAAGTTTTTATTTTAATTGAAGTGTTTTTTTACCTCTGTATTGTTTTTCCAGACTTTATTATAAAATTTATATTTTTTAATTAAGTTAAAAACTTTTAACTCAAAACAGGCGTTTAAGCCTCTGATATTTTGCAGCTCTATTATTGCAGGTACTATTCACCATCAGTGTCTATGGGACATGGGCATCTATATCCTGTTATATTTTAAGATTATCCGAATTCAGACTCTGCTACATTAATCCACATAAACCAGACTTTACTGTATTTGCGTATCTTGAATATAGTGACAATTTTATGATATTTTGAAAAGATAAAAATATTTTTTTAATTGTCAAAAGTTATTATTAACATTATTACTCCAAAGTAATTATTACATTGCAGTTATATTGTTTAAGGAAAAACTAAACTATATCAAGAAATTGTTTAAAATGAGTTCTGTGTCCACTCAAACTTCTAATCACCTTGCATGCTATTTTAATTGTTAGCGACCTTGTTGTGTAAAGCATACGATATACAAACATAAACTTGTATGTTTATTTTACTTGAAATATGAATTTTTTTGCATAAATTTATTTTAATTATTTATATTATTTTTTTATCTAATGGAAGTAAGATTATATGTTTAAAGTTATTACAGTATACATTATAATTTTTATGTCAAATACAATCAACTGAAGTTTGAAGTATACTTCAGACTAGAGGTGTGCGGATAGTGAATTAATTTTTCGGATCGGATAGCTCAAGTTCGGATCGGATCCGGATCGGATAGTTTGGGTTCGGATCGGATAGTTTTCGGATTCGGATACTCGCAATAACAATGTGAAATCAGACTTATCTAAGAATAAATTAGGAAAAAATCAATAAAATGTAATATAAATTATTTAATGGTACATAAAAATCATAAATTCTTCATAGGATGAACAACAAAACTAAAATTTTTACTTCACTGCATTTAAAAGTACCAGTAACAAATTTTAATATGGCGTAATTCACAAATTAAATCAACAGAAACCTTATAATTCGCAAATTAATGACATCAACTTTCTACTAATTCATCAATTCATTCTCCTAATTCAATTATTTTATTTATTACAATGATAAAAACAAATTACCATTAACAAAGAATCAAGATTTGACAGACGACGTTGGCTCGATGCCATCGGCTATCTGCGTATCGGCAGGGGCAGTGACAGTGCAGCTGCTATCAAACAAAGGCCTGTGCGCAGGTGCAGAGTTGGAATATTTGGCAGATAAAATACCCCGATCGGCTGTGTAACAATATTGAAACCCGTGAAATTAGGGTACCTTGTCGTAATCTAGTTAGTTATTCATCTTAAAATTATCTAAAAATGTAAAACTAATAACGCTTAAATTCATTTAACAAAGAGAAAATGTAGATTGAAAACAAGTGGAATATTTGTTGGTTATGTGAATATCGAACGACGAAATAGGCCAAATGTAAATTTGGCAACACTTTATCGTATTGCTCAAACCCGGAGTAGTTGAGAATGCGATAACTAAACAATTGATCGTCTACGTAGACGATCAGAATGAAGTAGTATTATTTTTGCTGGAAACCCCGTCGCAAAACGAGCTATTATGATGGTTTGTTATCAATAACATTAAATCAACAATTCAAGTTTTTTCGTAGCCGAAATGAAATATCAAACCGCAATCTGATACTCGGTGCCACTATCGATGACGCTATGCTTTGTATTTCAAAATGCAATATCGTGTTGAACTTACGGTTACTTAAATGCGTAGTTGAAGAATCGAATAATCATACCGCATCCTCGGACCGCCCAATGACGTTCTTACATTCCGATTGGATATCCCAACAGTAGCCGGTGATAACCAATCAGTCTTTACATTTGTTTTTTCACAGCAGTGTGATCGTGATCACAGAGTTGAAATTATAGTCACCTGGATTTTAATCCCAAAATTGTCGTGCATAGCTATGTACTACTTTAGTCCAAGTAGGTACCGGTTAAATTCGTATTATCGTATTTATTTATACCGATTAAAACATTATTAAAACTCATTAAAAATAATTAGTTGATACCTCATGGACGTATCATCCTTAAATATATCCGTGATAAATGTAAAGGAGTACTAATAAGATGTAGTCACAATAGAAGTACGATATTTAGTTATCGTGCACTAAAGGACACAGCAGCGTGGCATTTTGCCATTATTAGCGTCTACTACGCATTACAAAACCAGGAAGCCGTAACCTTACTTTGGTTTGGTTATTGCTACATTCGATTGTTTAATTCACTATTTCATTGTTTTTAAATCAATGAACCAATTAAAATCATTCAAAATCCTGATCTTTCCAAACTTCTAAATATACCGTTTAGTGTAATTATAGATTCACTCTTCAAGAACACATATTTTCGGGATATATTTCACGTTGTCATAATGCTTAGCGATTCGAATCGCTATAAGTGTATCGGCTATAAGTGTATCGCGTCTACCAGTCAACGACATAGTTTTGATGAAAGACTACGTAATACGTCTTTTAAGCAAAAATTATTCCGGCTTCACGGGTATTAACTCGACAAAAATCTCGTTGTTTTTGTTCAAATTACTGAATTATACAGTCTATCCGAAAATTCGGATATTTATCGGATATTACCGGATATCTTAAATACATTCAGATCGGTTTTGGATATCCGAATCCAAACCGAATTTTCAGATATCCGCACACCTCTACTTCAGACTGTTACTTGTGTAATTAAATACAGGATAATTCTAAATTTTTGCTTAAAAATCCAGGTTGGATTGAGAAGTTTCTGGAAATCCAGGATGGTAAATTGAGGGATGAAATCAATGGTTTCTTGTCCTGATAAGTGAAAGTACCTGGTGACCGAGCTTTGCTCGGATAGAATAAGACATGTATTATACAAGTTAATCAGCAAAATTAAACACATTTATTACTCAATGTTTAAATAAAACCGATTTAATACACCATAATTAAATATAGCACTGAACAAAAAGTACTGTCTCCTGTAGGGGTCTGCGGTACAGGAAATTATGAGGTCGGTACGGTACGGTACGGTACAAATTGTTGTACCTCGGTTCTCGATACAAATTCGGATCGGTACGGTACACGAGAATAATGCTACCAGTAACATTGACTGATCTCATCCTTTTATTCATAAGTATTTTCCAGAATTTAATTAGTGAAAACATAGAGAAAGGAGTTTAAATAAATATACAATGTCAGAAGAAATATTTTACTGTACTAATTTTCAAACTGTAATATGATTTATAAATCCATTCTTTAAAAAACATATCATATTAAACATATTAATAATTATTTAAACATTATAAATTACGTTTTAACTAATTAATAAGGGGAAATAATCTTCTCATGTCTATATGAAACTAAGGATGAACAAACAAAATAAAAAACTATAATGTATTTTATTGCAGAACAAAATGTACCGTACAGAAAATATACTGAGTTAATACTCTTAGCCAAGGGTTCATTAGACCTTTGTCCTGGTTTATTATTTTTAATTCAACCAATCACAATCATTGTTATAATTAAATCAAACACTTTCATAAAATGTCAAAGGGCTCTTTAGACTAAAATAGTTCTTTAAGGGTAAAGTGGTTAATTGTTTGGTTATATTATGACTGTCCTGAGGTAAAAGAACGAATCAATTGAAAGAATCATGAATCACAGTTTAAAAGGTTTTCACTGTGATTAAAAAATCACAGGTATTCCCATCACTATTTGAAACACGACTAATACGAGCCTCATACTGGTACAACTATTCTGTTGCGTCAAAAGGAGGAACGGTTCCCTGATCGCGTAAGCTGCTATGCGTGGATACGATAATAAGCCGGGAATGCACAATAATTTAGGGCCGGCAGGGAGATGGCTGGTTGCCCGATATTCCTGAAGTCCTGGTGAAATTGTTTTATTTTTAATGATCATTCACCAACACGCTATGAGTCAGTCTTACGTTACGTTCAGTATTTGCCGTACATCTGGGCAGTGTTGTAATTCTTTATTTCTTGTAGAGTATAAAGCCTTTAACAGCCGGGTTTTATTCAATGTTTTCGGCAGGAGATATTCCATAGTTATATTTGATGGCAACCTAGACTGGATGGTGACTTAATTTTTCCTTATTTGTACCGTACCGAACTTGTACCGAAAAAAATCTTGTACCGTACCGAGGTTCGGTCCAAGGCTGGAACCGTACCGTACCGATTTTTTCGGTGCACCGCAGACCCCTAGTCTCCTGATGGGGAAGGAACCCGCAACCTTCGATTAATGGAGCCAACGTACTACCTCTGGGCTGTGGCGTCTGCCAAATGAATGACGCCGTTTAAGGTCTTTTAACCAACCTCAATTTTTTTAGCCGATCATTTACTGTTTAATTATCCATACAGTTATTATTAGCCTGTGATCTACTGATTTTGTTAGAAACGGAATGAGGATTGAAAAGCAAAAGAAGAAATTTAATTTAAACCAATTAATTGATTAGTTACAGTGGCTTCAAGCAATACAATAAATATGTTTTCTATCAAAACATGGAAGATTTTGAAAATACTTTTTTCTGCTTTTATTTTGCACAGTTATGTTACCATTTAGTTTTTACAAATTGTTTAGTAACATGATAATTTTAATGATTAATTTATACATAGAATAAATATTCATGCAAAACCTCTATTCACATATTGTTCCTCACCATCTTCAATCAAGAACTGTCAAACGGTTATAAACAGATGTTTTGATTTGTATTGTTTATATTTGATTCTCCATAAGCGTAATGTTAAATTTTTACATTTTAAACTTAATATTACAAGAAAACCAGAATTTTCCTGGACATTAGACCTATCTAGAACTTATTTTCTACTTAGAAATTAGTTATTTCCAACATTTAAAGGAATTTGTTAGAGCCGTTTTCAAGATCCGTGTGCAAATATATATACAAACCTTGCTTGTATTTATAGTAGTACCTGGTGACCGAGCTTTGCTCGGATAGAATAAGACATGTTTTTACAAGTTAATTAGCAAAATTAAAACAAATTTATTGCTCAATGAAATATTTATGTGGTTTAAATAAAACCGATTTAATACACCATAATTAATATAGCACTGAACAAAAAGGATTGTCCCTGATGGGGTTAGAACACGCGACCTACATATTACGAGGCTAACACACTACCGCTGGACCACGGCGTCTGCCAAATGGGCAACGCCGGTTAAGGTGTTTTAGCCAACCTCAATTGTTTTAGCCGATCATTTACTGTTTAACTATCCATACAGTTATTATTAGCCTGTGACCAACTGATTTTGATATAAACGGAATGAGGATTGAAAAGCAAAAGAGAAATTTAATTTACACATATTAATTGGTTTGTTACAGTGGCTTCAAGCAATACAACGAATACGTTTTCTATCAAAACACGGAAGATTTTGGAAATACTTTTTTCTGCTTTTATTTCGCACAGCTATCCTTAAGTTCCTTAAACCCTTAAGTTTTTACAAATTGTTTAGTAACCTGATTATTTTGCATTTATTTAATTCATAAAATAAATATTAATGCATAACCTCTATATTGTTCCCCGCAGTCTTCAATCAAGAACTGTCAAACGGTTATAAACAGCTGTTTTGGTTTGTATTGTTTACATTTTATTCTCCATAAGCGTAATGTTAAATTTTTAGATTTTAAACTTAATATTACAAGAAAACACGAATTTTCCTGGACATTAGACCTATCTAGATCTTATTTTCTACTCGGAAATTAGTTATTTCCAAAATTTAAAGAAATTCCTCGGCGCCGTTTTCGAGATCCGTGTGCAAATATATATATAGTACCTGGTGACCGAGCTTTGCTCGTATAGAATAAGACATGTACTCGTATTATAAAAATTAATTAGAAAAATTAAAACACATTTATTACTCAATGAAAACATTTATGTGGTTGAAATAAAACCGATTTAATACACCATAATTAATATAGCAACAACTCGGCTACGACGTTAGTCAATTGAGCGATGCCATTTAACGTCTTTTAGCCAAAGCCGATCATTTACTGTTTAATTATCCATACCGTTATTAGCCGTTTATATATATATATATACAAACCTTGCTTGTATTTATAGTATTGGATAAGAAATGTGTGAGGATTACAGGACTTACAGTTTTCAATGCTATCCCACGTAAAATGTATAAAACGACCAAGAATTATTTTAAATTTGTTTATGATAAATTTTTACATTAGGTTAAACACAAATTGATTTCTTGTAAAAATTGTAGAATGAAAACTATTTTAAGTGCATAGAAAGAAAATAGATGTAAACATCACACATTTGACAGTTTATGAAGAATAATTATATGAAATTTCCTCAATTTGTTTTTATTAAAAGTACATTCAATAGAATACCCATTCACTTTCTTAATTCAGCAGTTCTATTTAAATTAGCATATACTTTTTATCATGATTAAATATCCTAATTTTTTATATAAACCTAGTATATTCAACCCGTTCCCGTATAAGGACACACATTGCACGTCCGCGTATTTCGGTAGACAGATGTCTAAAGATGTTCGCCGTGCAGCGGTTATGTTCGTTCCATGCTTATATTTTGACGTAGTTCTTTTTTCCGCTGTGAGGTGTGCTAGTTCATTTCTCATCAGATACTACCTGTTCTGATTGACCAATATATTCTGGATTACTTGGCATAGCGAAAAAGCAGCTGGCACAACAATTAATTCTTCACCACCGCCGCGGTGGCGTGTGGGCCCTGTAATCTAACATTAAAAGTGCATTTTCTCGCTTATCCGTGCACGGATTTCGTTCACCAAAGTACCGTTCGATTTGAAATTAAAATTGGAATCTTTTTTATGTCTTGTAAAAATTTTATAAATTTTAATGTTTTTTTTGTTATTTAAATTAAAATATTTTAACCACCGCCATTTTGAAAATATAAAAGCAAACTAAATGATACTTTGAGAATAATTCTCTTTGACCAATAAATAGGTGTGCAAAGTTTGGTTTCTTTATCTAAAATGGTTCTTTATATATAAAGTTTTTTGTATAAAATACAAAATGGTTGCTAGCGGCTAAACGAAGGATTTTTCGACATATGTTTATAGGAAATTTTTTGTTTATTTTGATGAGTACTATCACCCCTCGAAGTTAGTCCTTGACTTTAAAGAAAACACCCTGTATATATATTACCTATATTACCTATATATATATACATATATATAATAGGTAATAATATACTGTTTACTGTACTGTTTAATCATCAACAATAACCTGGAACACAACAATTTGATAGGAAAAGACAATGAAAGCAATTGACTTTGGTCAATTTTGGTTTTTAATACCATAATTTGATTTTTGGTGGTTATATCCTTTAAAACCTAGAAAAATTATTGGTTATTGGATTCAGGTTTTCTGTCTAGAAAGAGCGAATTCTACTTGAATATGGTTTGAAACAAAGCTAAGCCAGTCCAGAGGGACATGTGGCCTTGTATCTCAATATAAGAGAGTTTGTAATCAATTTTTTTGTTGTGGGTTCCAATCCCATTTTCTAGACTGAATTTGATTAGTCTGTAGCTTTCTTCTTTAGTGTACGGTAGTTTTGTACAGTATCATTATTTCTCTAACAGTGTTTAATGTATTATAATTTATGTTGTTTAATCTTACTGTATTGTTTATATTTATTTACCATTTAGCCTATATTATTCCCCTTATAGGATCATTTACTTAATTTACCTATGGTTACCTATGGAAGCGGTTAATTTCTAAATTGTATCACTTTAAACACTTCACATGGGTTCTGTGAGATCTACGAAACTCTAATGATTAAAAAAATATTAATGATTTATAACTTAACATGTTCGCGACGATTTTAATTTTGCCAATATTTTAACCTTCATGGGTTAAATAAAATAATAGGTTATATTTTCAAAAACCGGAACCGTGTTTTCTGTCATGATGAGCTTAGCAATGTATCAACACTTATTTGCAAAATAAACACATACTTATATGATTAATATATATATATATATATATATATATATATATATATATATATATATATTTGATCTATATAGTTCACCTTTAAGGATTACTGTTATATAAAGTAAAGTTAAAATAATTAACTGAGTATCCTTGACAAACATTATTTTATTTCAACAACATGTTTCAACCTTTAAAGGCCATTTTCAAGTTAATTCAAAATGATAATCTAATATAAACAGATCTGATTTCGAGTGGTCTGCAGTGAACGTGTTAACTTATAACTGTCCTGATTAAGTTGAAGGTGTATGGTCGTATAAAAAATGTATTTAACCCTAAATATAATAAAGTATTAAAACTATTCTTCACTTCAGTTCAGTCCTTATTATAATTAAAATGGAAATCAGAAGGAAAGCTTTCCTCTTAGATCTGAACATATTGTAGAAATGGACATCTTTATTATTTCAAAATATATTTTCTTAAAGGTTGTTGCCACACAAATTTTCATATCTCTACCATTATACCATTTACCATGTGTCTTGAAATTTTGTCAGCAAGTGAATAGTTGGTATCTAAAATTTAATTTTTTTTCTTTTATAAGAAAAAATAAAGATATTGATAGAAGATATTGTTAAAGATCTTTTGAACATTTCATTGAAAATGAACATCTTGAGAATCTATAAAAACTAACAGAAATTCCCACAAAAACTGAAATATCCAGTCATAGGATTAAGCTAGACCCTCCCAAGGTGTGGGCTGCACCATAATTCCAGGCCCAGAATATTAAAAGTACTTACATCAAAATATGTAATACTTTTTAGGATGTATAGCACCTACATCACCTCGGGACTAAACTACCTTCCAAACAAAAAAATGGCCGAACTAATGGATGATACTTAAAGGAGACTACGTTTGCTCCTGTAAATTGACTGTTGTGTTGTCTTATAAACACATACTGTGTACTTTACTCTGATTTTTGTAATTTATTTGACACATAAGTACTGTAGGCCTAAATACACTAAAAAAGAAGCCATACAAAAATGAAATTGTATAGGAATGATTTTTTAACTTCTGTACAGTACTGATAGTTTTTTAAGATAAATTGTTGCTGCACATTTTCTTCAGTTTTTTTTTGTCTACTGTATTTACACCATTTTCTCAAAAACACTTTGTCAACTGCTGTTAAAATAGACTATTACAACGTGCAGAAGCTAAAATGGAAGTTAGCTAGTTTAACCTCAATAAAATAAGGAATTTTAATCAGGTGGCCGGCCAAATGAAAGTGAGTCTACTTTATGTTCTTATCCTATGTAACGTTAAGTACGTTATAGTTTATATAAAACTATCCAGAAAATATTTATATTTTTTGTATTCACACAAAATTAACAGTTTGGAGATCTCTTGTCTCTTTTCAGTGATATTTACACACTAAACCTAAAGGCTGTTTGGCCGGTAAGCTAGTCCAGAGACAAGGGCACAGGCACCTAATTTTGTTCACCATCTGTTGTTCCTACTAATACACCAACCATCATCGCCATTCTTATTCATTTCATTGAACATTGGAAGCCCCAGTGCAATCTAGACAATCTAACTCATATTAATAAATTTAAACACAGTAATCAATAAACAATTTGGTAAGAAGGAATGTGGAGGGGGTTAAGTTGTAAAAAAGAGCGGGAGATTGTAATTAAACTTCAGCTGTTAGTTTGCACTCTAAATGATATCACTGCTAACTACGCTAAGTAAAATTTAAATTAATTTAAAAAAAATAGTGATGACCCGTTCAATCCTAATTTTTTAATTAAAATCTTTTTCTTGGGATAAGTGGTAATTTTTATTCCATTTCTTAAATGAAGCAGTTTATGCAGGCATTTTCAAAACAAGGAGTTTTAGAAAGGCCATGCTTTGTAATCTTCTCCCAGAGAAACACAATGTTTTATAACAAAGTTTGGGACAGGTACGTTGAATTAAATGGAGTAGTTTATGGAAACAAAACATTTCACATTTCATCCATCAATGCTGCACCTGCAGATCCCCCACCATCCTTAATATCCTTTATCATCCTGAGACACCCTCCATATTGCAACTAAGCAAAATTCGATGGCTGGATTTTTACATATCTGTTTGAACTAAAAGTCATTTGGGTAACAAATTATGAATTTTTCATCTAATTTGATGGATTCATGTTTATAATTAAAATTATTTTACTATTAATCTTATATCTAACTACACAATAAATCATAATTATTCTATGTGGCATATTATTTTATCATTAATTCCGCAACACATCGTAGAGAGATCTGATAGCAATAATTTGGTTTTCTCCTCTTTGATATGACACATTTTTGAACAAATAAAACCACCCATAACAATCCCTATTTAGGGACAAACATTTAAATCCTTAATAATTGCAAAATACCCCTGCGCAGCAGACCTGCATAATCAACGAATTACCAAATAAATATAATAATAATAATATATTATAGGTATTATCGATATCTGTTGATAAATATGAGAATTATTTGCTTATTCTCCATAATATGAACATGGGAAAGAATGTGAAGGTTTGCTGCTGTAAGGAACACTGATGTAGGCATTTCTACCATAAAAAGTTTTATTTAGACCATTTATACCAACTTTCATCAACATCTGTCTACAAGTAAAGGAGTTTACCTAATCTCTATATGATTAACTTGGGAAAGAGTATGCTGGTTAGCTGCCATCATAAACACATAAACTATGATTTTTAAGCATAAATGGATGAATCTCAACCACATGAAGCTAAATATCAAGTTTCATCCAAAAATATTGGTTGGTAAGTGAAACATTGATTTTTCCTTATCCTCCTTAACATTAACATTGAAGCCTTAAAATACAACGTACTGTGTTTAGATTTTTCAATATCTCGGTAACCGTTGAAAGAAAAACTTTTAAGGAACTAAATTGTGTAGTTTTTAAAGCTGATTCTAATGGTGAAAGATAAAATTTAAAATTTTTAAAAATTACATGGAAAAACGCAAAAAATCCATTTTGGGGTACAAAATCCCCCCAAACTACCCGTTCCGATTGACGGATATGTCTGGTTTATGAACTTGTCCGAGCAAATGTAGGAATTCACGTCTATACCAAATTTGGTTTTGATTGAACCATTTTATGTGAGTTATTGTGTTCATACATATATATATATACATACATATATAAAAATTTTAACAACTATTGTTTTTGGTCTCTGGGCACCTAAAGAAGACAAAATAATATGGTCCCGGGCTCAACTCTAGCCATGAGACCTACGGTAATAGCTTCTTCCCTATGGGAAATTCGTTAAAACAAATCTATAAAAATATAACAGCTGATTCAAAATAAATTTGAATTTATATGGAACAGTCTGTCGTATTGTAACATCCTCCCACCTTGAGCAACGGAGGTTACAAGTTCCTCCACAGTCACCAAAGTCACCTTCTACAAGCAGTCAAGACTTTGTGGTCTTTTAAGGGTCCGGCTGCTTCTTGAGACAAATTTTCTTTCAGTTCTTTGTCATCTTCTTTTGTATCTGTGTTCATTCCATACTTGATTTTTTGTTTAATGAATTTTTCATCATCAAAACCTTGAACCTTATAGTGAATAAAGTTTATGGACAGGACTTAAAATACTCCCAGAATTTGCCTTCAGTTTTTGGAAGACGGATTTGACCATCTCTTCCTTGTATATGGGCTTCCACAATAACTGCTAAAGGCCAATTTAGGCATCGCTTGTCATCAGTATCAACAATGACAACTTCGCCGACTTTCAAACTTCTCGTAGATCGTTTTGACTTTAACATCAGCATTCCTAAATAATCTATACGAAATCTTCTTCTCAGGTCTTATTTCAACTTTTGGTAGTGACGAACCCTACGGTTTAACTCATTGTGATCAATTTTGTCTACATCAGGGGTTTTAGTTTCTTTCATATCGTTCAAAAAAAATTGCTGGTGTCAGAGTTATTAAATCATTCACACCGTTAAAAATATATGTGAGGGGACGTGAATTTATAATGTACTCTCAGTCACATAAAACAGTTAAAAATTCTTCATATGTTAAACTTGAATTACCTAGACATCTTCGAGGAAGTTACTTCATCATACCTATTAATCTCCCCCACCAGCCACCCCACGAAGGCGAAGAAGGGGGATTGAATTTCCACTTAATTCTTTCAACTGTACTATACTCATGATTATTTTCCTATTTTAGTTGTGAAGAAGCATTGTTTGCACCAACAAAGTTAGTAGCGTATATTATTGAGGGTCTACATCTTCTTGCTATGAAGCATCTTAGAGCCTGTAAGATTGCATTAGTTGATAAATTTGAAACCAGCTCTAAATAAACAGTGTGATAGACTGCAAATGTGAAAAGACTACTCTATAGTAGGCTGGCCATTGTAATTCACGAGGATTTAGCTTTCTAGAAAACAGTGCTAGTGGCTGCCAAGCTCGTCGACAAACTGTTGAAGGCAAGCACCTACTGAATGAGCGCTTGCGTCCGTGAACAAACCGAGAGTTGCAGATGGTTCTGGGTGTGTCAGCATGATGGCATTGGCGAGGTTGTCCTTGCAGGCCTGGAACGCGAGTTCCAACTCAGGTGTCCAAGGAAAAGGCTGATTTCCTCGCAGACCAGATCGTGCTGTATTGAGGGCTGCTTGATATTCCGCGGCGCGAGGCAAAAAACGGCGATAGAAATTGATCATGCCGAGGAAACGGGCTACGCCTTTCACTGTCGAAGGTCTGGCGTGTGTGTGTGTGTGTGTGCGCGCGCGTGTGTGTGTTTGTGTGTATGTGTTGAGTGCGTGTGTGTGTGTATGTGTATGAGTGTGGAGTTTGGCAACCGACCGCCGCTAGTATCGGCTGCCTTTGGAGTTTACGGGAAGGTGCAAGGGGCCAAGCATTTCTTAGCCTTGCGGCCAAATTTTTGATGGTACCAGCATTCGCTAGTGTCGGAACTGGAAGATTTAACGGATGAGTTACTATTGGAACGCGGTCGTGATTTACCACGGGATTGTGGGTACCGAGAGCGGATTTGAAGCATGGATTTTAATTCACTAACCTGGTCAGCTAGGGCGTCCACACGTGCCGATATTGTATTATTTGAAGTGACGGCGGCCGATGTCGGAGTTGCGGCGAATCCTGATGATTGGTTGGCAACAGACATGATGGAGGTTGATGCTAAGGGATTAAAGTGGGCAGGAACTGTGGCTGTCACGTCCATAATTTTGTCAGCGATGGTAGCAAGCTGGTCTGTAGTGACGGTTGGGTCAACTGCTTGCGACTGTATAATCGCCTGAACATGAACTGGTAGACGTTGTGTCCAGAGTATGCGAAGAAGTTGGTCAGGCACAATGTTAGATAAGGATCGAAGATATCGGAGGAGCTGCGATGGTGTTCGATCGCCGAGTTCTTCTCCGTGTAACAATTGTTTCGTCCGGTGGTGCTCGGACACGGCCACACGATTGACTAGTTCCGTTTTTAGAGTTGTGTACGGTACGTCGGCAGGCGGAGTTTGTATAACATCCTCGATTTCTTTTGCCACTTGTACATCGAGTTGGCCAACGACGTGAAGGTATCTGGACACCTCGTCGGTAACGTGGTGAAGTTTAAATTGAGCTTCAACTAGTGTAAACCAAAGTTGTGGGTGCTCGCGGGAGAAAGGAGGAAGTTTTACGTGAGCGGGTCGATTCTCTTGCTTCATCTGGACGTCGGTCGTTGTTTGCTGATTAATGCGCTGTCAATTTGATGTCGGTGAAGGTCGTCGGCGTCGGGGCATCACCAAAATGAGGCGTAATAAATACACATAAACAGGTTGCGTGAATGTATTTTACTAACATAACCTCTCGTACCAAAACAAAACAAAACATTTTCAAATAACAATCTAGACGTTGCCTAGCAACGTGTCAGCTGGCCGCCGCACATTCTTCATTACTTTTGGATAATTGTCTCCTATTGGTTGAAAGCTGGTTACAATTTCCTTAGCTCTAGATTTGGGCTCAGTTACTTGTATAAGAAACTGAAATTTATCCTCGTTAGTCAAGTCAAATTCCAGGTTAATTTTTTGGTGGCTCCAAAAGTGTAATAAATTATTCGTAAGATTTCCATCAAATTTCAGAAATCCACTTTTAGGAAGTCTAATTTTTGCTTTTGTTTCACTTAGGGTACTAGAATTGGAGGCATTACAAGAATTGGAAACTATATTTTCATTAGATTTAAACAAACTGTCAAATTTGGCTTTAATAGTATAAAACTTATTAAAATACTCATCCATCCCGAGAGTTCATAGTCTAGTTGATCCTCTTGACAATCTTGTTCCAATAGTTTTTCCATCAATGATTCGTTCAGTTCTTGTAGCTGGTCATACCTCTTTTCTAAAAGTTTTAGATTTCCCTCTATTTCAATAAAATCTTGGCTGTCATGACTTTTTATTTTATCTATAATTGTTTGTCATAGATTTGTGAATTATCTCCTAAGCGCAGTTCTCTGTTTCTTTAATTTATTTAACTCAAGTGTCAAGATTTCCAGAGTCACAGTCGCCATATTTTACTTCTTTTTTGAAGACTAGGAAAACGCTTGAGCATTAAATTAAAAGATATAAATCTAAAATAATGTGTTCTTTATCAACAAATTAAATACTCAAATAATTTTATCTTATTTTAATTAATTCAACCAACTAGAATCAAAACATAAACAAAAACAAATCTATAAAAAACATAACAGCTAATTCAAAATAAATTTGAATTTTTATGATACAGTCTGTCATGTTTTAACATAATGTTTTAGTGAATGATTGGAAGTTTATTATTTGTTTATCTATGTATCCTTGTCATAAGGAGCAAATGTAATGTTTAGATTATGTTTTAAAATACAACATTGACACTTATATATAAATGTTCGACACTGGCTCCTCAGAATTCACACTGGTACAAAGAATTCAATACAACAGCTGTGGTAGTTTCTTTAGAAACAGGGTCTAAACACTTCTGCCACACTTTTTGCATTATAAAGATTTTGCATTACAAAAAAATCTGCTAACACCTCCCCAGAGCTGAGACATATCCATGTCAATATTATTCTTGACTGCAACATCACTATATCTCGAAATATTAATTAGATGTTTGTGTCCAATCTATGTTTCCTCTTTTTGAAAAGGGTCAAGTACCGTAACAGAACACTATGCACAGGTCTATCACATTGAAAGACTATATCAGTGCAGTGTCTAACAACCCACGGAATAAACCTGAGATGAAAACACTTGTGCTTAGTAATAAATATTAATAAAAAGAATACCTGAGGTGGATTTGAACCTACATACCTAAATCAGACAATCGGTGTAGGCTATGTCTCTGTACATATCTATACACTCATTCACACACACAACTTTTAAAACTGTATTTTTTGAGTCCAGGGCACTCTTAAAATATATCAATGCACTGAAAACATGAATCCAACCAAACTCAAATTTTGAAATTGGGAGACATACATTAACTTATAGAAGTTATGTATTAAAATTTTAAATGTAAAGACCAAGGAAACATATTATCAACAAATTTTATTTTTAACAAGAGTAACAAAAGTATTTATTAAATTTTCTATTGTACAATCATTTATCATACAATGATTTTTTTTGTATTTTTGTGACAACACTTGAGTATGATTTACACTGACATGAACCATTATTCTTGAAAAAATGTTTCTATTTACAAAAGCGTTTAAACATATTTATTTTACATTTGCAAGCAGACAATATGTACACTTGAAAGTTTGAAAACACCTTTAAAAGTAGCATGTCTGCACCAAACATATAAATATGGTATGTCTAATGTATAAAAAACCCATTAGTTTAAACTTTTCATATGGTAAAGGGAAACAAATGCAGAACCGTACTGTACAAATTTTTGATTTTTACGTGGGTTTTTTTGAAAAGGTTTCCAATATGAAAAATAGTAACTGTTTGAATTGAGCTGAGTGAATTGTTCTAATTTACGTATCGTATTTTAACTGAATTCTTGTCACTTTGACACAAAATATTTTTTCTTAGTGAAATAAAACCAATCTTTAAAGGATAGATGATTTAACCATATCATGAGACAACTACAAAACAAACAATAAATTGGAAAAAGAATAGCTGTACACAGGTCTTTGTCAACATAAATATATCACATTTCTTTACAAATCATGCTCTTGGTTTTATATATTTATGAATATTTTAAGACCACAGCCAAATCACCATTCTTATCTCCTCCAAAAGGCATTTTGCTCAATTCTCTAAAGGATGGGATCTGGCAGGAAACTATTGCCTTTGTGAGACTAATGACTCATAGAATCATTCTGGAGGACATGTAAAAGTGTAAATCCATCCAGGGGCAAGCAAGATACCTTATATGGGTAAGCAATACTCATTCCTGAAGTACGAACATTCCTTTTCCCTGTCCTGAGATAACCAGTTAGAGCCTGTTACAATTGTTTGTAAAATAAAACCAATCACATGAAAATCGTGTTATATTATAATTTTGTGATTTATTATTTAATAAAATATTGCAATCTTTTGAATAAGGTTTTCTCTCCTAGACAGTCATCCACTACTATGCAAGAAGAATCTACTACCACAACAAATTTGGAATAGACAGAGTATTTAGGCTCTACTGGTAGTCTCAGTGTTGAGGAGAAACTGAGGTGAGATGGAAGTCGATACTACTTGATAACTGATGCTATTTATGCTGTGTTATGGTGCCGATAATTGTTCTCACCAAGAAAGAAACCCACGTGTTTCTGATTTTAATGTTAGAAGATAATTCATATCCTAGAATCATTATATCAATGATCATTTGAAATGAGTAATGAAATGAAATTAAACATTTTGTAGATTGCTGTACAATTTCATTGATTTTAATAAAAATATCTAAAAACAAATTGATTAACTGCACTTAACTGGCAGGCCCAAGAAATCCCGTGCTGTACTCATGCTACTTAAAACAGCCACGTCCCAGTGTTATTGTTTTCTAAATTATCAGGTGTGTGCTTTAGTTTATTTTGGAATGTCTGTATCTTGGATTTCATTTTTGTACTATTTTACCAACGGTCTTTAACCGTTTGCAACTTGGTAAATATTTTGAAAACACCATATTTTGCGACTTTGCCCAATGGGTTGTATCCACTCAAATACATGAACAGCGTAGAATTTGGAAAAATACCTGGTGCTGGGCCAGGTATTTTGAGGCACACCATTCAAGTGTGCAAGCAGCGAATCCCTATCCCCTTAAGCGCTAATCAGCGCTTAAGAATTTGCCATTTTTGGAGGAGATTGAACTACAAACAGAAACAGAATGATGCTTACTGCTGAAGCTTCCAGTGATATAAAAATGACTGAATGATGAATAACAAAATGTAAAAAAATACATTTTTCAAATATATTTCTTCATTAGTCAATTTCAGTACAGTAGAACCTCGCTAATCCGTAACCTGCAGGACCGGGGGGGGGGGGGTATGGTCGGAACAACAAAAAGGTGGGATTATCAGAGGAACTCGTATATTAACATAAAAACAAACTTAAACTGTATTTCGAACAAAGAATATTGCATCAAGATTTTATAAAAAGCTACTGTACTGATGAACGCTACAGAAAGCCTACAAACATTACATAAATACACACTCACAATGTCACCTGTCGATGCGTCATCGACAGGTTTCAACTTGAACGGAGTTACGAAGTAAACAAATGCTGTAAATTTCCGCTAGCGTGGTCGGACTAAGCGAGGAGAATGCCGCCGAGGAGGAATTAGCAGAAGTATGTTGTGCTGACGGGCACGGTCGGACCATCAGAGGTCGGACTATCGAGGTTCTACTGTAGTTACAGATATTAGATTTTGTATTAAATTTTTCCATTAAAAACTAAGTCAGTGATATCCTAAATATCTGGCATATCATGTTCATAAAAAAATATGGAAATAAATTAATTCTTGTTATCCAAACTATTTTTGTGGTCAGAGTATAGAACCTAAAAATAAATGAAATAATATTATTAACAATATTAAATATTATGGACGTCTTCTAGTAAAAAATTTAATTCAATCCGAAATGTGCATGTAACACCTGATGAACAAATGTATGTTATATAAGATGTCCTGTTAAATATTTAGGTTACACAAGACAAGTCTTAATGTGTGAAATTTTAATCCTGATAGCCATACAGCAGTCCTGGAGGCAGTAAATTATTTTTAAAACCAAAGAGGTCGTAAAATGTTTAGACTATCAAGGTTAACTGTGAAAATAAAAATAAATTGGATTCAATTCATAACATCAAATTACTTCCATGATGTATCAGAAACTCACACAATTGAACAGTTATTAATATATCCTTCTGTTTATAATACATAAATAACAAATAAAGAGTTTACTATAGAAATTTAACTTATGAAAACATAAACTATAAATGAAAACTATCAATAAACTTTTTTAAAATAAAAAAAGGTAACTAAACAGATACTTAAACTAATATATACACAACATAGTAATTTAGTTATACTCTACAAAAGCCATTAGACTTACAAATAATTAATTTATGAAGGTACAAAAAAATCTAATAAAATTTAAATTGTGCTTCATCTTCTTATGCAGGTAAACTTGATACCTATGTCTGAAATGTTTACTACACAATGAACAACTGTAAGCCCTTCCAGAGTGGCAAAACAAATAATGGCGGGCCAATCCTGACGGACTGTAGCAAGGGGAATTGCAGTTTGTACTCCGGCAAAGACCACAATGCCTAAGTGTTGAAAAGAGACTCCTGAGATGACGCTTTATCCACAAAAATCTCTTCACACGTGTGTTCTCAACTTCGTGAATAATGGTTAGGAGAGGGACGTCCATGTCCAGGTCAGCAGAGACATCCTCCGCCGGGGTCGAGTGGGAGTGGAACGTCATGTGCTGCAGCATCTTGGACTGGCTGCACGTTTGCATCCCACACAGGATGCATGAGAGGATTCGTTGTACTGCAAGCGGAGCTGGATTTGACACCACCTCCTTTAATGAGTTTCTTCTCTCACCCGGTCCATAATTGATGAAACTGAAGAAAATAATGATTAAGTAAGGAAGAACAAAACCCTCCTCTGAAATATATTTTAAATCTAATTTTTTATTTCAAGTTTGTAGGTAAATTACATGATACATAGGTTTCTGCATGTACTACTTAAAATAAACGGTATCAGTGGACTGACAGATACTTTCTTCTTTAAGTAAATTTAAATACAACAATCTGTAATAAAACTAGCACGTTCTTCAAAGTTTATCTAAGTATCATTTAATAATTTATTGTTTAAACAATAATTATCATCCCTTTTCTAAAAAAAAACAAAAACAAGAGAGACAAAGTTAAATTAATTGTTTCGAATTGTGTGGGGGAACCTCCCTTTTTTGAGTTGGTTTTGTTGGGTGATTTGATCTTACGCTTCATACCAAGTTTCTTGGTAAACGGTTGGAAAATAAGGAAGACATTTTTTTGTATTCTCCATAAGTATAACATTGGGCGCTTTCAGAAAACATACTGCATTTATCATGGGCAGTAAATTTAACTTTTTTCTGGAACCGTTAGTCGTAGACAAATAATTCAAAATACCACTTTGTTTAGTTTTTTAAGCTGGTTTCAATGGTACCAGTCAAGTTATACCTTGCTGTTATATCTCTATGAACTTAAAATATAATTATCAGCTGTGATACAAAATAGATGATATTAATCTGATTATGTTTACTTACAGTTCAGTTATTTTCCATTTTTCAAAAATGTACCTAATTTATGTTTTTACTCTATAATAAAGTCGTATATTCCAATTATCATGCGTGCATTATACTTGCAAGTCACAACACTTACTTCTATTGTTTTCGCTGAAAAATTAAAAATTTGATTTTTCTGACTATTAAAAGCCCATAACTTTTGAACCATAATTTTTACAGACATGTCATTTTTCAATTTTTACATTTTTTTTACTGAACCATTGTAGCATACTAACACTTTGACTTAATAACAAACTGTACAAATAAATAATATATGCAAAACAAGTAATGTGTGATGTATTTGAGGTTAAGCGTTGTCACAAACATACTAATTATACATATGGTGCACTACAAAAAGATTGGTATATAAAGTCATTTGGGGATTAAAACCTTTTTGGGGATTTTAGGAGGGCCAACCTTAAATAAATGGTGATCGGAATGGTGGAAGTTGGCGACATTTGTCGACTTAATTGGGATTGCAGTGGACACCTGTTTTGCTTCTTTTAACCCTTAATCTGTCGTCGGTAGCGTATCGTCTGGTTCGCGAGGGGTAGCGTGTATAGGCGCTGCCTAACATCTGACTATTTGATGATTTTAGCACATATATGAACAGTAAACACTTTTAAATGTAATAATGAATACTATTTTAATATTCTGGTGTTTATAGTGTCGGTTTTAGTATGTGCACATACATGTTATAGCGTAATATGTATGTACATATTAAAAAATAATAAGTAAGCCTATTGTAATACCAAGTTTAGGAATAAACTTTACAAATAAGATAAAATGGAAGGAAAATCTGCTTTTTATTACATTTACATTCCTGTCATTTTACTCATTATTTTCTTGGTTTACACATTCACTGCATACGAGTTTAGTAAGTCCAGTATGTTCTTTACAAATTGGTTTTCTGCAGTTATCACAGCGGGCTGGAGTAAATCTATTTTTCCTTACTGGGCAATACCCACATCTAGGTTTTCTCCCAGCAACGTCTAAAAACAATGACGGGATTACAAAATGAGCATCAAGGAGCATCGCTACCGTAGTCAGAAGCGAACCCTTGGGCATCATCGGTATAACCACATCGGACTCTTTGTCTTCTTGTAACCAACTTAAAACAACACAATCACTTGGCTTTCTAGCCATTTTGAGACACTAACTCACATAAACTAAAACTTACAACTTTTTGAATAAGCGAATAGTTACACGAAGGTATTGAGGCTAGATGGCACCTAACACTAGCAGCGACGCGGTTGGTATCGTAGCGAGGCACCGTCTAACGAACATGACACTGCGCCCTTCCTCCTCCCCTGAACGTGGCACATGCGCGGTACTCATTATTTTGAAGTGTTTAAATAGTGTCTTATATACTCATTTGAGAATACCTAGAATTTAAAAAAATTAGAATTAAAAATAAAAAAATTTCTGTAGAACGACTTATTTTGTTAAGTGCCGCCTCACGACGCTACCGATGGCAGGTTAAAGCGCTACTGAAAATCACGGTTCCTGCTCATTAAGTGTAAAAAAATCAAAATATTATTTTCCCAATGTTCTTTTTGGATTTAGGTAGCTTGAATAAAGTATAATAATGAAATTTGTTTAATTTTTATTTATCAAAGATTTTAAGACAATTTTTAGGTATCAAAAAAGAATTTTTTTCTGTCTGGATGAGCCATTTTAGTTAATGATAATTAGTTAATAAATCCTATACATTAAAAACATTCACACAATATACACTATTTACTGCTAAAACACAATGAAAATAAACACTCATTGACAAAAATGTCTAGAAAGTTAGCTAAATTAAAAGCAGCTGGCCGTAATGACTCACATCTACAGGCGTAAGCCACAGTACGGGAGCGAACGAATACTGGCTAAAGTTGCAAAACAGCTAATGTCAGTCACTAGATATTAGAAAAAGCCGCCATTTTGGTTTTGTGAGTGCTTAGAGGCTAAAGCAACATCACCATGCACTCTATCGGTTGTTTCATGAACTACAACGAATTAAATGTGACGAAATGACTGATTGCGCCTCAAGGCGTAGCCCGAGCTGTGTGACCCTACTGTGCCGCACCTCAAGGCACTGGCCGCCTGATAAGGGTTAAGAGTTGGTGGTGGTTAAGGAGGAGGCACATTTTGTATTTTTTTTAGTTTAGTAATTGTTCAAATACATGAAACATGAAAAGTTCATAGCACAGAAAAGGTTCAATTTAATTTTGACCATCACTCATCAAAAATAGAAGCCAAACTTACTTGAAGTGAATGTTTTCATTCCCCTCTGGAAGATTTTCAGAGAAATGTGGTTTGCAAAGGCTGGAGCTAAAAATAAAATAAAAATTACAAACACAATACACTCCAAAGGTAAAGAGTATAGTTTTCCTAAAATCCTAAAATTTGACTCTTCCTAAAACAACTTTATACTTCACACTTAGTGATGACTTTATAGTTCATATGAAAATTTAAAAATGTTTCTTATTCTATAAAATATACATCTGTAAAGAATAAATCTAATGCATCTCAGCCCTCAGCCTCTATCAAAGCATTATTTTAATATATTTTCACACATTATGAACCTACCTTTGTTCAGACACCTAGTGGTTCTCACTCTCCAAATATTTTTAATCAAACCATTTATGAATTAGTTTAGTTTAAAACATTAATAGTATACTAGTTGGATAACACTGGTGACAATAAGAACCGGTGGGCCGCCTGCAAATTTGCTCATTGGGCCCTCAATCCAATATTTCATTTAAAAACATTTTTTCCACTTGGCAAGGCAGTTTAGGTGAGGGGAGGGGTGGTCGGAAGCTAAGCAAAGACTTTTATATGCTTGATGGTAATGACAATACCCATTCTTCTTATCATGAGGTAAATAATTCAGTTTTTTAAATGATGATAGTTAGGGCCGTTTTTATAAGCAATTATGTTAAAAGATACATTTAGTAATTTATTGACAATTTTATCATAAACATTTTTTATGATAGGTGGAGGGCCCGTCATGTGACCTTTCAGAGCCTGGGTCCTGGCAAAATTTCTCTAAAAAACCTGGCCAAGGTTCGTGGGCCCCCCACACCGCTGGCCTCTATCGCCTCCACTGTATGTTAAGGTGAATATGAGTGAAGGATCAGCAAACGTATCTTTGAAAAACAAACACTGTGTCCTTCACAACTTTTACTATAAGGAAAAAATATTTTTATCCAACGAGAGATTTTCTTTACATATATAACAACTATTCTGCGGGATAATAACTTATTACACTGTACTCCAAAACCATAATGTTACATACTTCTGAGGAGAAAACACATCAAACCCACCTAAATATATCAAATTAGGCAAAATGCCATTAGAAATAGAATAAATAATGGTTTAAGTACCTGCCTTAATAATCCTGTTTTTGTTTGGGATTCACGACAGCCGTTTCGTGCCTGGTAGGCACATAATCAGGTGTGCATAAAGTTGAATGTATCACCCAAAGGTGAGGTCATCATATTTACAGAGAAGACACAAGGTTCACACATAAACATAAACGACACAGACACTACATATAATTTACTTGGCCAAGATTGAATACTGCACAATATGAATCATGAATATGATGACCTCACCTTGGAGTGATACATTCAACTTTATGCACACCTGATGATGTGCCTATCAGGCACGAAACGGCCGTTGTGAATCCCGATCAAAAACAGGATCATTAAGGAAGGTATTTAAACCATTATTTATTGCATTTTATGATCCGGGGGCTATCTATCATGAAATTAGAAATAGAATAGCACAAATCGTCAAATATAACAAATTTAATAAGTACAATATAGTCTATGAACTAACAGTTATCAAACAAATATAAAATAAATTAAATGGAAGAAAAATGGTAGTAAAACACATTATCATGCAGTGCAAAGTGTTTGTGGCATTTAAAAAGGAAAACAATAAAGGTAAGCAGATATATAAAACACAATCACAATTGTCTGGAGGTATGAAAGAGTCTGAACTACAATCCAAAATATAATACTGTAAATGCATTGATATTTTTAACTTGGTGTAAAATGTTATAACTATGCAAATTAATAGGATTACAGTAATGCAACTCTACCTCCGCGATTCAGCTAACTGTGCTGTGTGTTCTGTGCTTTGCAATTTCCGAGACTACTGGTTGTATTGAGATCTAATGAGACAGTCTTCCTACCAATGCAGTGTGCAACTAGCCGCTAACTGCACTGTGTGTTTTCTCTCTGTGCTTGGGACCACTGCAGACCATGCTACGCGATTAACTGGCTCGTCGGCCCCTCTGTCACTATATGTTTGTTTATTTATTCTATAACATAGGTTCCATCTAACTAACTATAAATGAATGTATCAAATATGTCATTTGGTATTTGGTAATATTGTCATTTGGTGTAAGCGCCTATATCACGCAGCACAGAGTTTAAACAACGTTGGTTGGAAAACACTTTTGCGTTATGTTGGAATACTATCATGGAGGTCAATGTTGTGGCTAAGTAACTCGGAGAATGCCGGGCAAAATACTGCGGAGGTAGAAAAAGGTCCTTTAAGGATTTTTGCAGAATATTTACGGTGAAAAATAAATTTTATGTCTAAGTTGTATATAAAGAATTAAACATGGAGTAATTAAATTAGGGATATGGCAATTATAGGATTACAGTAGATTTTAAACTTTTGTAGGTAACATTTATTTGTAATTTAAACAGTTGAGATATGCAGTGTAACTAGAGCAAATTGTGTTTATACCATGCATTGTAGATTGAATAGAACTGACTACTTGCTTCATGTAGTTGTATTTTATTTATTCTATACTTTTATTACTAAATGAAATATGATTCAATAATGCATTTGTGTGTTTCCGCTATCATTTGTTGGTTGACCACACGCTATGTTTGTGTGGTTTGTTTCTTTGGATTTATTCTCATAGGTTTTGCTTGCAAATATTAAATGATGTATGTTTTTTGTTTTTTTTTGTATTTGTTGGTTTAATTTTTTTTTTATTTAAGATATGAATAATAAAAAATAAAAAAATAATAAAAAAAAAAAAAAAAAAAAAAAAAATTACAAAACACATAATAAACATAAAAAAAAAAAAAATCAAAAAACATTTAAAAGACAAAAGAAAAAAAAAACAAAACCATGAAAATAAAAAACAGAAAAAATTAAAATACAAAATAAAAATGAAAGAAAATAATTTTATAATAACAAAAAAAAATATCCAGAAAATATTAAATGGCAAAACTATAAACAATCTAAAACAAAAAAAATACAAAAAAATAACAAAAAAAAAAAAAAAAAAATTATAGTTATAAAAAAATAGAGAAAATTAGAAAAAACTACCTTATCTAATACCTGGTTCCTAGCTGTATGCAGCATTGAGAAATAAAAATTACCTCATTATTAGATAAACAACGAATAACATCTAATTTAGATATGGGTGTATTTTAAACACAATTGAAATTTCAGCTTGTTATTATACATGACTATCATTTTCAAGCAAGTAAAAAACTCTCAACTGATGACCAATGTGATTGCCAGGGTCACAGAGACAACAGAGCTCATATTTTTAAAGCCAGCAGGTTTTGGGAAATAAAATTGAAATAGGGGACAGATTTTTAAGCATTTATGAACAAGAACCGAACCCAGGCAAGACTAATTGTATGATGATTTATCCAGAATTATGTCAAAGGACACACAAGACAGTGTAGCAAACATACAGAAAAACTGGAGCAAATACATGAGCAAAAGCTCCAGAAAGAAACTTACGAGTATAAGGAAGATGAAGTTTAAGCTTCTGGATCCATTATTTCTAAATAGGATGTTAATGCCTACTTGGGAGGACAGTCATTGATGAGGAAGATACTGTGGTGATGATGAACTAGTGAGAAGGTGGTACAACTTCACTAACTTGACAGTCCGTGTACCTATCGAGTTATAAACTAGCCGAGATGGATAGTAGATCTTTTGCGTGCATCATTCATTCAGAAAAACAGTTATTAATTCTGAAGTTTTAAATGCTTATTGTTTAGCATTTTTTAGAACATGTAATTTTTAATTGTTGAATTTGTAACAACACTCATATGTACTTAGAGAACATTCATGACTATACTGTAATAAATGTACGTGTAAAACTCAAGTTTGTTATGTACAATCAATTAAAACTTTAAAAAAATTGCAATGTTCTTGATAACTAGACAACATCTGGACCCAGAAAGTGGCTAGTAAGTGTAGTTTAGATGCTATTCTTTTGCTTTGGTAGGCTATACCAAACTATATGTCTCGTAGATAATCCCAACCATAAAATATCACGATTGGTATTACCAAAAATATCTACCAGTGATATAACAGTTAAGAGTAAGAAAAAATATCATAAGGGGACCTAAATATTTTTTTTGTAAACGGCTTGGTCACATAAGCTAACTACAATTATTTTCCTAATATCAATCAAAATTGTCTTGTCAATGTCTATCTCTATTGCCTTTTTTTAAACTTTTTAAATTTTTTTAAAATTTTAAACTAAAAATAAATCACAATGATCCCAAGCCCAGGGAAAAGATAGGGTCCAGAGCATTAAATATTCTTGTAGCCATTTTAAGTTCATGTTCATAACAACTAACAATAACATGCTATTGAAATCCATTTTGCAGCCCTGAATTATTCAAAAGTAATTATATTGGATCCACAATTAATTATTATGAGAATGGATAAAAACTTATAAGGGCTTTACTCCTAAAAGATTATTATATTCAGTTGTATATAAGTTGAGTTTCAACTTAAGATTATGTAGATTGTTAGAAAGATGCATTAACTTTAAATACAATATAAAAAATTCAGGTTTAAAAAGACCTTTGGTCCTTGCATTAAAGAACGATAAAAAATTGACATTTCTACATACATCAGGCCTCGATTAAATGAGCTCATTTATGCACTGTCATCCGTCTTTGGCAGCTGTTCCATTTTTGTTCACTGTTATTTAAGAAGGGATTTTATACACCATAACCAACCTTGTAAAAATAGTTCAATATTTTTTCAATATGTTCAAATTCAAGTACATAATAGTACATAAAACTTCCTTGTGTGATGTCTTTCATTGGAAAAGGAAATTTAGTGATGTTTTAGTTATGAAAGGAGAGTGTTTCACTTTGACGATTTGATTCAGACTCCAAAAAACACTTTAACATATTGAAGTTTTGTTTTATGAACCTTATTTTTTCAGAACACTATGCCAATAAAAACATAATGACGGATAAAAATGAAACTTGGAGTGCAACTTCATAAATATTTAGCCATTGGCACAAATAATATAGGTCTAGTAAAATATTATTGAATAACAAATTAATTGAAATAACTCACTGATGGTTTTGTTGTTGATGTAGCTGGAGTTGGGACTGATCATCTGCTAGGAAGCTACATCTGGAACAGGCTCTCTTGTTGTGGACCTTGAACACATGGGTCGCCAGTCTCTCGGACCGAGCAGCCTTGTACTCACACAGCGTACACACATATGGCTTCAAGTGGGTGTTTAAGTGTCTTTTCAAACACCAGTTATCCATTCCTGACCATGTACAATAACAACAAGTATAGCGTTTTTCCCCAGGTTTCCTCTTAGCAGACTTTTTGTCTTCAGGTTTCTGGGTTGTAAAACCAGGGACACTTATACTTTGAATGGCGACAGTTTCAACTTGTACAGTTGGAGGCTTAGGTTGAGGTTTTGGGAAGTACTGAATTGTGCTTTTAGAGGCTGAGCCGTCCTTCGATATTGTTCTTTTTATCTTGTTTATGTCATAAGGTGTGTCCCGATGCATTCGTAAGAAATGCTTCTTCACATGATCAGCACGGTTAAATTGTTTTTGACATATATAACAGTGAAATGGCTTTTCATCCCTATGGATATTTTCATGGCGAGTATACAAGTCTCGCCTATCAGTAGCATAGTGACAAAATGTACAGTTATATCTTTTTTGACTTGAAGAGTTTGAGCTTTCGCTCTGAGTATGTTTGCTTCTGGAGGACGGTGACATGGTGGGTGTCTGTGGAGGAGCTACAGTTTGGGTTATTGCACTCTGAACAACTGTGGGTTGTTGAACCACTATTTGTCGAGTTATCGGTTGATTTACAACAGATTGCGCTGCTTGAGCGATAACCTGCTGTGACAAAGTTGTAGCTAATGTCTGGGACAGTGCTTGCTGAAGAGGTATTGTTTGTTGGGATGTGGAAACTAAATGGGGTGCCAGGTCTGCACTTGGTGCTATTTGTATTTGTATTGTTGGGGGGAGATCCTGATTTTCTTGCTGAGTGATAACAATCTGCAACTGAGGATGACCATCGCCATGTTGTGCTGCTGCAATTTGTTGCAATTGGTTGGCAACTTCTTCTGGAACTTGGATGTGTTCTTCAATCACATGAGTAATCTGTCCTTCCTGGAGCTGAATTTCTTGACCTTGAAGTTCTTGTTGGTCCATCTCTTGAAGTTCTTGTTGCTGAATTTCTTGCTGCTGGTATTCTTGTTCTAGTTCTTGCTGTTGGAGTTCTTGGTCATGTAGCTCCTGTTCATGAAGTTCCTGTTGATGCAATTCCTGTTGGTGAAGTTCTTGCTCATTCAATTCTTGTTGGTGAAGCTCTTGCTGATGAATTTCCTGATTGTGAAC
Organism: Nephotettix cincticeps; assembly: GCA_023375725.1. Classification (NCBI taxonomy): domain Eukaryota; kingdom Metazoa; phylum Arthropoda; class Insecta; order Hemiptera; family Cicadellidae; genus Nephotettix; species Nephotettix cincticeps. The sequence continues at coordinate 85,412,343 of CM041786.1, read as the reverse complement.
CTCTTGCTGGTCAAGCTCTTGCTCATGGAGTTCCTGATTCTGGATTTCTTGTTGATGAAGCTGTTGTTGGTGAAGCTCATGTTGATGCATTTCTTCGTCCTGAAGATGTTCTTGATGAAGCTCAGCTTCTTCTTCAGGAGAGAGGGATTGTTGCTCATGGGGAGATTCTGGTGGAGGGGTTGACGTTTGAGTGGATATGCCATTATGATGAGATTCTTCATCTGATTCCTCTCTTTCTTGATTCTTTGCCAACTCTCCCTCTACCATATCTTTTAGTCTCTCTAGATACTTGGTAACTTCTTCAAGAACTGGGTTTTCTTTCCACAGAGTGAGAGACTCTTGATTTGGATCTGGACAGACATTATGTTGTCGAGCCAGATGCATTCGAACACAGCGTGCCCATGCACTGGCATATGGACATTGTGGACACTGAAAAACTCTTAAATTAGCATGAGTACCGAGCCAGTGTTCAGCGACTCTAGAGAGAAACCCCACACATTCACATTCATTGCATCTGAAAAGTTTTTGGGCGGAATTATAACTTGCGATCTTAGAATCAGTCCATGGTATGGACTCATCACTTGCAATCCAAGTATCTTCTTCTGCACGCAACTTCTCTAATTCCTGTTGCGCAGAAATACTGAATAATGTATTTGTGGGAAAACCATTCTGTACCAGAGCTGCAAGACCAAAGGCATTCAAAGAGTTGTGACCTTCCTCCAACTTGAAGGTTTCTCCATCATAATCTTGTAGAATTCTCATGGTTTCCCCTGCCTCCATCTCAGTTTCCCCGTAAAGTTTCTTAGTGATTTCTTTGAACATATCTTCGTAGCAGTCCATTCCCACGCTGGTCATATCCAGGTGGTCTTGCGCCGTGGCCGAGTCATTGCTCGCATCGGATATGATGACGTCTGAAATTTAACCCTGAAAGAAAACAATGACAATTGACAGTAATCTTTACTTAAAGTTTATAAGGTTGAAGGTACAAGAAAACCACCATAAATCATGATCTTATGTCTAACATGACAAAGTGCCTAGAATTTGGGTTTTAGGCAAATATTTATTGTCAAAATTTAATTTATAAGTATAAAATAATTGGGTAACTTAATGTTATTAGATTTATAAATTATAATTTTCATGTTCTTGTAGAACTCTAAGGAATAAATGATAAGAAGTATTTTCTGTATATCAGTTAAAAATTCTTTTTAAATATAGACTACAAAGGGCCTGTTATGAATAACCATGCCATTGATTATTCGTTCAGCTCTTCCTCCCTTGAGCCAGTTGTGTCCTGATTGTACGATGATATATATTCAAGATTGTTTTGGATAATGCAGGGTTTGGGCGATATTCAAGACAATACTTTAGTGAAGATATCTTTGGTCTTTGTGACTCAGTTGGTTGCTGGTGACTGACCATATTAAAATTAAAACATTAGAAACCATTTTCTATTTGGCACCCCTCTTTTCCAGTCTCAGGCAGTTAACTCCTCATTGGTACACATTTGACTTTAACCCTCGGAGTGGTGAAGACACTGTAGTGTCTATTTATCGTGATTACCGCCACGGTCCTGCCATCTGCGAGCTAATGCATGAACTATCGTGAAAGCGTTGAGTTAGTTCATTGTCCCGCTAGAGTATGATTTTATAGCCAAATAAGCGCTTACTCAGACGGTGTTCCTTTCTGATGTAATGGTTAGACTATTGCTGACGAGTACAATGATCAAAGCCATTTGGAGGGATCGAGGGTTCGAATCCCGATCATGAGCAATCCCAATTTGGCTTGCAAATGTGAGGTATAATGGAGTTGAGGGCCTACCGTAAATAAACGGTGCGGCGTAGGGGTTGGCGATCCCACCGCCCAGTGGCGCTGTCACTGCAATCAGCCTCCCTGACTCTCTACTCTCCTCTTGAGCAGGGTCTTTTCTATCTACCCACGTTTCTTCTCCCCTCCAATGCGTGGATAGACTGTCTTCATCTATCTGTACAAACCCATTCTCTTCTTCTTCTCCCACCTTCTCCCTGCTTTTCCGCTTTGTTTCAGGCCAACTCAAGGTGTCACGTGGACCGTGCCGAGGAGTGGATGGCACCAGGCCTTATTTATGGTGTCTAGAACGGTACCTGCAGGATACCGGGCGACCTCCTGCAGTAAGTAGCCTTACCTGGACATGCGGGGCTCTGTTCAGGCGGACAGATATTTCCCTAGCTAGAGGGAAGAGAAGGAAGCCAGAGGGAAAGCCTGGACCGTTCATCCGGGATGCCGACAGGCTAAGGAAATGCTTGGAGTGCATAATATAAGAAGGTCTGAGACCATGATCAGGCTTAAGAAAAACGATTTAAGGATACTGACGGGATTTCTAACCGGACACTGTAGGCTCAGGGGTAATCTGAGCAAGATGGGCATTGTCCAAGAGGGTGAATGCCGCTTCTGCCAATCTGGGGAGGAAACACCTAGACACCTATTGGCTGAGTGTGACGCGATAGCTCAGAAGAGAGCCAGAAGCTTGGGAACACACCAGGTGGCGGTGGAGGATTTTCCAAAGTTAGAACCCCTCGTTATACTAAACTTTATTAAGGCATTAGGACTAGAGGGGGTTCTCTAGGCAAGAACTAGAGACTAGTCTGGGGGGCACAATAGGTCTCATAGGTCGCAGTGCAATATTTCCCCTAGATTTTATCAAGTATCAAATAAACGGTGGCCGGCTTGGGTGGAAGTTGACAGCATTTATAGGCTTAATTGAGATTGCAGTGAACACCTGTTTTGTTTTTATGGTTAGTGGTTATAAGGAGGGGGCATGTTTTGTGTTTTTCATTGTTAAACTTTGTATTTTATGAATTTAAAGTCAAAGAATAAAGTGAAATCAAACTAAAAAATGTGAATTTGTTTCAAAAGCTCCGCCACTAGAAGGGTTAATGGTTAGTCATTATTTCAATTATGCTAGGTAATGCATATATTTATGTGTTCTTGTGTTATTGAAGAAAGAATAATATACCTATTTAATATGGTACCAGAAACAGTATTAGAAAAATATGTAATGGTTTTGCAATGTGAGAGAAAGTTAAGTTTTAATGTATTTTAACTTTTACCATTTAGAATACTAGTTTCCTGACTAAATATAATACTTCCACTGTAACTCTGTAAATATAATAACTCTGCTGAACAGGTGCCAAATATATTATCAAACTTATTTCACGATATAAAAATTGCTGATTCACTGTAGACACAATTAAGTTACAATTTTTAATGTGAAAACATGCTGTATATTACAGCAGGTAATTAATTGCGCTGCAATATGCTTGAATGTATATGTGCTCAGTTAGGACATTATTTAACACCGTATTTTGTAAATCATAAAAATCATAATATATAATATTATACAGAAGAGGTGGTTTCTGTATGTTTTAGGGTTTCTTAAACTCATGCAACACATAGGCATTTTCATTTCCTTAAAATCCTCTTGGGCTACGTCCCGTGAAAGTCTTAGAAAGTTTCAAAATTTACATTTTCAAAGAATGAAAAGTAAAATTACTTAAATGTCAACAGCTGTGAACACTAAAATTTGACATTTGGGGAAGCAGAAGTCAAGGTTATAAATGTGTACGTTTTAATTTTACAGTTTCTAATCTCACCATCTGTTTACACTACTTTTTACAGTCTGGGAAGAAGAAGAAATAAAGTTCATTTTTACAGATAAACTGCTGGATCAAACTTAATATTGCCGAAATGGTAGATTTGAATTTCTATTACGTTATTTCTTTTCCTTTCCCAAAATTACTTAACAGGTACACAGTACTTTGTCATGTTGTAGACACTCGTGTGTAAAAATTTTTTAAATTGTGTTTAGTACGGTATAAAATACTATTGTAAATACCTCTTTTAATGTGAATAGTATTTTACCTCAAATAAAGCATTTTTCCTTGATCAAATTTTCATGTTTTAGAATATTTATTGCATGCCCAAGAGAAAAGTTAACCTCTCTTAAACCTTTTTTACCTGTGCAAAGGACAGGTACTTTGGCTAGTGTGTATATATAAAGTAATAAGTTGATCAACTGAAGCTCAAATAGTTTTAATATCTCATTAAAAGGTGTCAATAAAATCAATTTAATTTAAAACACAATTTATTTGTTTATAGAATATCATCTTAGCAGAACTATTACCCTCATCCCCAGTGGCGGTTCGCCTATAAGGATTCTCGGACGCCGCCCTCCCAAAGATTTGAAAAAGGAAAAAATAATTAAATACTTATTTAGTTATAACTATAGTCCAACTAACAAAAATGTTTTAACAGTCGTATACAAAAAAATTATAGCGAGAAAACATACAAAAATAGCGCGAAAAGTTCGTATTTGTAGCTGTGGGGCGCTTGCCAGAACGTCTGAATCCATCACAATGCATTTATATGAAGAGAGGTAGTGGTAAGGTTGGCTGGTGCTATGACACGTCTAAGCGTATCTCTTATGGAAGTCTTCGGACGGCGTCCGCGCATGCGCAGAGTAACATTTGTGGTGAGTTGACAGTTGCGCGCGCCGGTTGTCTGTTTGTTTTTGTGTAAAACAGAGGTTATGTTTGTGTTGATCTAAGTAGTGTAGTTTTGGTACACAGTTAGCAGTAAGTTAATTGTGTTCCAGAAATCAAAGCTTACATCTACATTAACAAAGCTCGCGAGTAGTGTTTGTTGTCTAGAGGAGGTAAACATTGCAAATATATTTTTTGTTAAGAACATCTTATGTTTGCAACACGAACAACAGTAGTGTAATGCAGGTACATCTGCGTGAAAAAAGAAGGCGCTAAAGTGTTAAGTTAGGTATTTACGTCTTTTTTACAAAATATCGCAACAAATAAAGCTTTTTTTCAATATAATTTATCCATACAATTGAGAGTTCAAATTAAATCCATAAGACCAAGAGTATAGTATTTATTATTCAAGGTTTATGAAGAAAACTAGATATTTTAGTTACAAACGAAACACATGCATCACAAATTCAATACCTAGATTGCTTTAAAAAGTAACTAAAACACACCATATTTTCAAAAATTTGCCGCAGAGAGAACACCCGGACCCCCCCTCTCTCCTGGGGGGTAATCCATAACCCCAAGACCCCCGGTGTGCGCCCCCCTAGCATTTCACTCACGAGCCGCCACTGCTCATCCCTCAAATGAAATTACAAATTAACCCCTGTAATTTTAGTGTGATGTAAACCTTTTAACAAAACCCAATTAAGTTGAATCCAAATCCAAAATAAATCTCAATCCAAAATAGTTTGAACCATTGCGACTTTAGTGTACTTTAAAAAATTGGTGTTTAATCTAGATAAATAAATATCCGAGATGCATTATCCACAGTTTCAAACACTCACCATTTAATCTTAACAGGGTCTAACAAAAAAATATTAATCTGAGGAGCCTGTACGTATTTCTTAAATTTCATTTTAATAAAATTAATGAAGATAATTCAGGATTTATACCAGTAGATGGATAAGAAATACCTTTACTACTTATATGATGTAAAAAATTAATTAATTGCTAGAAACAACTTATTTGATTTGGCACTGGTTTCATTGTCATTAAATCCACATTCAATATTCACTAAGATTTGGGAAAAGTGCCTTAGCGGACAGTGAACAGTGAATCGAATCGTATCTTTTATTTAGTTTCTAATTCATTGTTTATTTTTATAGCCTATTTTTAAAGTAGTAGAAATATTGTCTATCTTATTTGCCTGATTATTCAATAACATTCAAGGTCTTTATTAAATTTTGTGATAAGTAAAACACTCTTATCCAAATTATTTTTTATTTTTCACAAGTTAACAATTTGAACAAAGTTATATTGGTCTGCTAGACTAAATATTTCATTAAAGACTGAAGTTTTGCAAATAATATTATTAAATTTTGTACCATAGCATAAACACAACTGGTCTACTATTAACTTCTAGTTCCTCTAAATTTATTGGCATTTATCAAAATCCATTATACAGGAAATATTTTTATATTTATCAATCTCAAAATATTTAAGTGTTCACTGAAATAGTCTAAATTTTAGGTGTCATAAAACTGTATAATAACATTAAAACATCTTTCTCTTTATCTCTCTTTAGATAATATTGATCAGTAAAACAAATGATGCCTCATTTATAGTTTATCATATGTACGTTGGTAGGTATAATGCATTTTGTACACTGTCCACATTCTAACTGAATGTCTAAATATTCGTTTTAGAATAAATTAAATGCTTACAAGGGACTTTATCAGGTAAAAAAATTTTAATTTTGACAAATTCCATAGTAAGCTTATTGATTCATTCCATTCTATTCCAGTCTGAAAGTCAAATTATGGGGTTTTTTTAACGCGGGAAATCTAACAAAGGAAATAAGGCCTTATGTTGCAGTAATAATATTAAGGTACAAATAAACAATTCCCGATTCAAAATTAAGATGAATCCTCATCATGTTCATTCATACCACGATAAACTTTGTTTTTTCACTTCACAGGACTTGACAGACGTCACTGAGCTTCTGGGGATCAAGAAGACACCCCTAATAAAATAATCACTCGGGTACCGGTAACATGGGACCACCACCACTCATGATAAAACTTGCGTAAAATATAACGAAACACACGAGGAAAACCACTTACCTACGTAAATAACAAATTATAAACAGAAATTCGATGGAAACTGTGGGTGAAATGGCTGCCGCGTCAACTGGGTGGGTGAGTCACGTGACCAGTGAGGGTGGAGGGTGGTGGGGGAGGGTGTTGCTTAGCGACCGGCGGGAGGGTGAAAGTGGCGACGACCAACAGAGCGCAGCACTCCTAACACTGCTCTCAACTCCGTCTAATCAATCACAGATACCATTTCATCTCAAATATCATATACATAAGGGAAACGAAATAATTGACTACCTTTAAAAATTATTCCCAACTATAACCCCCTGCTGAAGGATGTCATAATCAATTAATAAAAAATAAAAAAAAATATATATATATATATTAAATCTACCAATATCAAATTTCAGTTGTCTCATATTGCTGTATGGTCGATTTTACCATTGTTTCTATAACACAGGGTAGCAAATTTTGACATTCTTGCTTATTGTAGTATATTTTTTATTAGGTTTTCTACATTCTCTGCCTCTGTACTGTATTTCAATACTATAATTTTAAATACTTTTCGGGTTTTATTACTGTTTATTACTTTTTTTAATCTAAGCTTTAGCAACCTCACTTTAATCTCCTTATCAATAATTATTGCATTAAAATCCTATTTGTCTATCTAAGCCTTGGAAACAACAATAGCGAAAAGGGATTAAGTATTAATCCAGTGGGGGACAGCGAGATTAAAATGGAGGTGAAAATATTCCATCTTTCTAGAAATTTGTATGCTATAATATTATGATTTTCGCATCAATTACATTTTTACTCCTTTATAAAGTAATAATTATTGTAAAAAATAGCCTTTCCCTGCGCTGAAATATACAATATATGAAATATATAGTGGTGTTATGTGATACACACCACTAAAAAGGCACTGCTATAATTCTAATCAGAGTTGTTTTACTAGATTCAAAACAACCTCATTAAGTTACTAAAAATGTTTATTGCAAATGATTCCTTTATATAACACTGTTATATCAAGGATTTTACAAAATAAGTGCCTACTTTTTCTACTAGTTTCACCACCATTGTAGGTTGTCAGACCGTGATATGCGATGCAGTGCTACAGTAGGCTATATTTTGTGTTTCTCCTGTGTTCTACTCTCAAGTAGTGAGATCTAAGAGGTGAATATGAATATGGTGAATATATTGCATTAAGTTTATTGATGAAAAATATTCGTGTGTTTTGGTTAGGATTTTAAAAATAAACAATACTGTAATTTCTTCTAATTAAGAGAATGATGAATGATACATCTTTAAATAATAAAATGACATGCAGTCTAAGGGATAGCATGTTTTCTAAATAAAATAAAACTACACACTACCTACACACTAATTAATGTTGGGTGAATATAATTCAACTATAAAGGGATAACTGCCCATAGACAGTGGATGCACATTTCCAGCAATCGTGTATCTACTAGGTATACTATAACACATGTGTAAATTATGATTTTTTTAAATAAGTTATTGACAACGATAGGCTTTAATCAAATTATCCGTAATCATACGAAATTAATTATTAACCTGTATTATTCTAAAAATATAACTGCGTTAGAATACTGAATAGATAACAGTTATCTGTACAGTAGATGTTATCCCAATGATTTTGACAATTAAAAGTGCAATAAATAACGCAAACGACGGTTACAGGTTTACTATTAATAGTGAAGTTATGAAGTAAATACGCAAATCTGGCTCCACCAATAATATTTCCGCCTAAAGAACTCCGACTCTAGCATCCGGTTTGATATCTCAGTGTTTTTGCCTGTTACTCGCGCCAACGAATGGATCAATGATTTCTTCAGGGTGCACTGCGCGCCATCTGTGAACGATTCTCTGAACTATACTGAAGCGGCAACGGGCAACGGTGGATGATGCGCTCTGGCGCTGATCTCTTGAACTGCTTCTAGGCCTATAATATCAGTAGGGCCTACTTGCACAGTACGATTTGAGTGATATTAAGGATGGAGATTAAGTTTGTATCAGTTATTATCATTATCCGTCGTGGCTTCACTGGCTTCACTCACGTTTAGTTTTAACTTGAGCTTGAGATGTGATATTATGTATCAGTATGTTTCACCTGAATTTTTTTTAAAACGATAGTTATAGTACAGTAGTACATGTCCTAAGGCTGAGTATGTGTTTCTAGACTGACGGCTGTATGTAACAATTATTAATTAATGAACCAGTATTTTGTATAAATGTAATTCAAATCAGGACATTGTTCGACACCTGGTTGATTTACGTTTGCAAAATAATCACACAAATTTAGCAAACTTAAAAACTTCCCACACAGCCCAAAATAGTTTCAACTTAATGGCTAAAATGTAACATCGAAACTTTGATACCTCCCATGTAGGCCTAATGTTTCTGTGGCACCTCATTATATTTGAAATGTCCTCGACGGAAACATGAGAGCCTACCAACAATCACATTGCTGAACTATAACATTGTAAAGTATTGTGACTTCCCCTGAAACATGATTGTAATGTTTCTGAAACCTTTCTAATACTGTGACTGATAGCAAAATGATGTATCATAATTGTATCACTGTTACCTGTCTGTCACCTCTTTTGTAACTTTAATGAAAGTTCATTTCTAATGTTTCTATAATTCCATTTCTGTTTATTCTTTTACGTTTAGTTTTCAAACACCCTCAAAACAGTTCCATGAAATGTTCTACTGCTTATTATCAGAAATAATTTATAGTGTACATCTTGAAAGTAACAAATTTAAATACTTTGTCGGGCGAATTTTTGTTATTCAATTATATGCCAAAAAAATCTGTACTGAAGGAACGACTAAATTTTGAATAGTTAAGAAAGAAAGCATTAATTACAAATTAAGGAAACTAGTTTTGCACAGGAAATTGACAATATACAAGGATTCAATCAACACAAATCCGGATTTGTTATAAGCAATAATTTAATTGAAACATAAAAAAAACATAAAACTGCTAATTATATTTTACATAATAGATATAGAATATTAAATACTGTAATCATAAAATTACAATAACACAAAGAGTAAAATTTAATTCTTAATATAACTTTAATAAAACTATCAATACAGGATAACTTAATCAATCTTAAAACTTAATCAATACAGGAATTATACCAAGTGTTTGGAGGATAATGTAGTGAGGAATCCCTTATCATTTTGGAGTGTTGTAAAGAGATTAAGGTCGAGTCAAGTTCGCATGCCGTCTATGAGCCTGGACGGTGTTGTGGTAGAGGGGGGCGATGAGATAGCGGAGGCATTTGCCGCTTATTTCCAATCTTTGTACGAACCTTCCGCTCTCAGCTGCGCTGTGAACAGCTGACACAACGCGCCCTCAACTCACCCTCTCAAAATATTGACTGTCTCAGGATGGAATATATTACTGAGGATGAATTGTTTTTTGCAATGAAGAAACTTAAATCCAAAAGATCTTTTGGTCCTGATGGTATTCCATCTTTTATCTTTAAAGGTTGCTTTGACTTAATTGCTAAGCCTCTTCTTCATTTATTTAATTTATCCATCAAATTTAACTGTTTTCCTGATTACTGGAAACTAACAAAGGTAGTTCCTGTATTCAAAAAAGGACTGAGAACGAACATTAAAAATTACAGACCGGTTGCTATCTTATCTACTCCTGCTAAACTATTTGAGAGTATTCTATACGATAGACTTTTCAGACACGTTAAGTCATCAATCACACCTTATCAGCATGGGGTTTTCCCAGGAAGATCAATAAATACAAATCTTCTTCAATTTTCAGATTACTGCATTTCTTCTATTGATAAGGGAGGGCAGGTTGATGTTATTTCCACAGACTTTTCCAAAGCCTTTAATAAAGTGAATCATTTACAGTTGTTGAAGAAATTAAATTTTTTTGGCTTGTCGGATAATGCCATTAGGCGTTTTGCATCTTATCTTTACAATAGAAGACAGTTAGTAAATTATAATGGGTTTTCATCTGGCCAATTTCCTGTTCAATCTGGTGTTCCACAGGGCTCGAACCTTGGTCCTCTTTTATTCATCATTTATATTAATGACATTGTTCAATGCATGAAAAATAGTAATGTTTTGCTATACGCTGATGATATGAAAATATTTCGCCATATAAACTGTGTTGATGACTGTAACTCTCTTCAATACACTACGTAATCAGGCGAATACGAAACATCACCATCGAAAACCAGCAATAATAGCATACCATTCAATTTTTCACTATAAAATATGGAGTAACAGCCTGGGGATCTGCAAGCCAAGGAAATTTAAATAAAATCCAAATCATAAAAAAACTATCAGAACAATACTCACTTGCAGGTGGTGTCACTACACAACCTGGAACATTGTAAACCCCACTACATCAAACTCAAAATCCTAACCATAGCCTCCCAGAATATCTTTGACACAATTATTTATATTAAAAAAATCCCAACCAACAATCATATCCGAAATATACCCCGATAACACCCGCAACAGAAACAACTACTATATTCCACAGCATCGCCTTAAAAATACAGCCACACCCCACTATACACAGGTTCATTTTTATACAATATTTTACCACTACAGCTGAAAAACTATCACATAATTTAATAATTTTATAAAAAAAACTAAACACTATCCAATCAATAGAACATACTACAGTATAAACGAATACATTGCAGAACACACACTACAACACACAGGCCCGGATTAGCAACTATTTACGCCCTAGGCCAGAGTTCTACATTACGCCCCCTCCCGGAAAACGGGCCTTACCTTTCCGGCAAACTCTAAAAAATATGTGGGAGATTACCAATATCTTGGTTATTATTCAGGTTATCAGTGATCTTACACATTCATTCGCAAGAAAATTATTCAAATCGATCAGTTAATAACAGCGAAATTCCAAAATGTGTGAGAAGAAAATACTTACAGGAAAGGTTATGTTAAAAAATAAAACACACTACTTAATTAACACAAATAACAATGTATAATTAAGTTAGTACATTTATTACACAAGACAGTATTTACTAACGAAATGACTTTTAAATCATTATTTAAAAACTTGAAGGCTGTGCGGCGTTAGGGACAACTGAAATCCGCTAGGTCGGCGCTAGTGTCGCTTATTCGTTACGCATCTGTGGTTAATTTGTGCAAGCTTCCTGAGTGACTCGGTAAGATAACAATTCTGTTTTTGTATATTTTTAAACACTTTTATATCTCCAAAATGACATATTTTGTAAGATGTAAGGATAAAAAATGTGGCCTTAAAAATCATTTCCTGTAGGAAACAATTTTTCTTCTTATTTTAAAATTTAACATAGGTTACTGTTATTCATCCACATTCCCAAAATTTCATGTTTTTGAACATAAGCCGTTTTCTCACACTCCTTGTACGAAAAACGCCAAATTTCCGAATTAATTACCCTGTAACTAAAACATTATCAAAATCAAAAAAAAATCATCATTATCAAATCATTAAAAACATGAAAAAAATATGCCTAAGCATATTTATGATACAAATTATATAAATAAAATTTGAGTTTTGTCTGTATTCATTATTAGATAATGAATACAGTATTTATTCATAAGTTATTGATAAGTAATTATTCATTTTTAGATATTTTTTACTTTCCGTGCGTTAGAGAAGCCGAAACAGTTTTTTCTCAATTTTTGTCTGTGACACTCCAGGAGGAATTTTACACCGTCTTCTCCGAAAAAACGGGAGAACCGATTACGATGAAACTTATTTCATACATTCTATACATCCCAAAGAAGGTTTGTAAATGATTGAAATCGCCCGCCGGCCATTGAAAAGTAAATAACGAGCATTTAAAACCCCATTTTTACGCGATATTACTCGCATTTTGATTCAATTTTCAATGAATAACCTACTGGTAATAATCAGCAGCTTGTAGTTTAAAGATTTAATAGAAATAAAAACAAACATCTGCCAAATCAATATTAGTTAGTTTATATTTGTCATTGATTTTAAACCCATTTCGAAATCATACTATATTAAAAAGTTATTTTAACGTATAACTAATTATAATAATGGTATAAATGTTCTAATCTATTTAATTGTAAAGTAATGCTAAATAATACAGCTGGGTATTGATTTATTAGATTAGATTATTGAAATTTATTTTCTTTGTACTGATTTGTTTAGGATTTCAGGTTTACATTTTGGTGTAATGATCTTTCTTCTTTAAACTGAATCCTACATCCAGTACAAAGGACGGGCTTACTGCTAGTCAAAAAATAAAAGTTAAAATTATGATTTTTTTAAATACTTGATATTTTTGCTCGCACTACCTTAAAACATCGTATTAAATTTTCCTCTTCCTGGCTTTGGCCCAGGCAAACGGTTGGATAGTGTTGGTGAAATTCAATGTTTTGGTTACACAATTTTCAGTATTGAGGAGAGCGAGAGAGTTGAGCTTTGTTTGGGTCGTGATTGACCTATGGCATTCCTTGATCCTTTTTAAGCAGGAAAATGACCTAGAAATACAATTAAATTGCGACAGAAAAATATACAGAAAACAAAGCAATAAAAAGTAGGCTATTCAATTTTATGAAGTGATTAAAGATTAATAAAAATTGTAGTACATTAAAAGTTAAAAAGAATAATTTGTGGAATCTTACTTTCCCATGAAAAACTTTGATCCTAAGAAGCTGACAACAAAGTAGACTTTGTTTAATATTTCTTTACGTTATTTTGGTTTAGATTAAAATCTAGGGCATTGAAATTGTAATACAAAGTAAAGGGGTTGTTATTGTTTGACTCTCGGCTGATGCGTTTGTTGCTGGAGTACAAATAAACATTCGTAGCAAAATTTAGACATTTGGATAGATATCTTTTAATTTGTTTCCTATGATCCACTTGTACAAAGACAACGGTGTTTGATTTCTATTTTCCATTTTGTTTGTTGACATGTGCGATCTCAGATGGACAAGTTCATTAAAGTTTGCCGGCTCTAAATCATGTTCAAATACACTGAGAAGTTTGTTAACCTCAACTTCAATTTCTTCTGTCGTGAGATCTGAGAGTTTGATCATTGCAACAAATCTTGTAACAAATTCCTCATAGGCATGCATTTGACGCTCGTATAGGAAAATAAAAATATACAATATTTTTTGTCATCCCTTGCCCTGCGCCCCCGCAAGCTTGCGCCCTAGGCCATGGCCTAGGTTGGCCTTATGGGTAATCCGGGCCTGACAACACATACTCTAAGCTCCTCAATGAAAATAGAAGGCAATTCCCCAATCAGAAGATTCCGGCGAGGATCCAGGATGTAAGATGTAAGGAGTTAGTAATGACGATCAAATAAAGCTGTTTGACCCATTGTTCTGGGAAGAAGGTATTTTACTTAAGGAATATGTACCGAATAGGCGAAATTTCAGCAACAGGATTTTTTTGTCAATCAAGTCATTTAAGCATAAATCGATAGACATCAACCACCTGAGGGTAAATACCAAGTTTAATCCCAAAATATTGATTGTTAAGTTAACTTTTAATTTTTATTTATCCCCCCACACACACGCGAAAGCGCTCGCACGTACGCACACACAAACACACAAACACACAAACACACACACACACACACACACACACACACACACACACACACACACACACACACACACACACACACACACACACACACACACACACACACACACACACACACACACACACACACACACACACACACACACACACACACACACATATATATATATATATATATATATATATACATATATACATATAAATTTTAAAACGACTATTGTTTTTGACCTCTGGGCACCTAAGACGAAAAAATAACATGGTCCTATTCTTCAGTCTTGCCATGAGACCTACGGCAATAGCTTCTTCCCTATGGGAAATTCGCTAAAATAGATAACAAATTTAATGTCAAACTTAGACGGGATTACAAGTTTAAATTACGCAGTGTGATTATTTTTCTAACTTGGTGAATCATTCAGTCAACAAATCAAAAGTCTCATGATCTATTGTTATCTCTTTGACCTCTTTAAATTCCAAGCATAAACATTTTTCTGATAATAATTTGACATTGAAGGTTATAATAATTGTTTCTTTGTTGACAAAGTAACTGATGTTGATTCTAATATACCACCCAGTGTAAATATGTTTCACCAATCAGTGTTGATGGTCTGTATTCTATAATTATGGGTATTAAAAATAGCCAATCCCTAGATGTCCATACTTTAAACAAAATTATCCTTGAGCAAGCAGCACAGTTCGTTTGTGAATCTCTGGCTTATGTTATCAATCAGTGCATGCAGAGTGGTGTTTTCCCTTACTCATTTAAATATGTAAGAGTATTGCCTGTGTTTAAGAAGGACAATAAAGATGTTTATGAGAATTAATTATAGGCCTATTAGTTTTGTAACTATTGTCTCCAAAGTTTTTGAGATTGTGCTCAACTGCCAGCTTGTAGCCTACTTTGAATTAACTAATTTATACTCTTCATGTCAATTTGGATTTAGAACAAAGCACAGTACAAATAAGGTGTTTTTGTCACTAACCCGTGAGTGTTCTGAAGATCATGGGAGTAAGCAAAATGTTGGTTGTAGAATGTTCGACCTCACCAAGGCCTTTGACACCGTTTCTCACTCTGCACTCCTGGACAAACTTTCCTATTATGGTGTCCAAAATTCATGTCTATCCCCCATCGAATCCTACCTTAGTGGTAGATTTCAGGCAGTCCAAGTAAATGGTGTCACTTCTAGTTTTACGTTGGTCAGGCACGGTGTGCTGCATGGCTCTGTCTTAGGCCCCTGATTTTTTATTATTTATGTTAATGACCTTCCCTCCCGGGCTTGTAATGACCTTAAACAGCCTTATTTGTTTGTGGATGATTTGGTTCTCTGTTGTTGAAAATAGTGTTGAGGCCTTGAAGCGTAGGCTGGATGGAATTTATAACAACATTCATGACTGGTGTGGTATCAATAGCCTGTGTCTCAATGATTAAAAGACAATTAAAATTTGATTTACTTTTAACTGTCCTAATACTGCAAAAGCCAATCCAGTGATTTTTTGGGGGATCCATGTTGAGCCTAGGCTGTGCTGGGAAAGGCACACAGATGCTTTAATACGTAAGATGTGTACAGGCATATTTTTACTCAGAGTTCTTAGTATGGTGTATAGAGTTCTTTATCCACCTTTCATATGGTACAATCCTTTGGGGCAACCACTCATCAGCATATAGGTGGTTAATTCTCCAGAAGAAAGCTATGTTGTGCGGAGCTTGGCCCAGGGAACATTATAAAAACTCCTGTTTGTTAGGTTAAGGTTACCTACCCTCCCTGCCATATATGACCTTGATTGCCTGATTTTTGTCAAAAGGATCATGAATAATATATTGTTGTGTAACAATTTCCACAGCTATGAAACTAGACAGAAACATACTATTTTATTGAATTTAAAAACTACTCCAGAACATTGAAAAGCTTTGAAGTTTTTAAGCTGTATAATGCACTACTTCCCGTGGAAATAAGAAATTTGAATATATCGAAGTTCATGTTTAATATTAAGGATTTTTGACTTATTAATCCTTTTTATAATTCTGATGAATTCTTTGATCTCAATCTCAGTAGCATCTAATCACTTTCACTCATCTTTCACGAGAATGTTCTCGTGACTTTTCACTTTTCAGCCTGACACTGGCAGATTGTACCGAAGCTGATTAGAATAGATCATTGAAATGGCAACCATACTACAATGTAGGTATTTTAAGCCAAGTATGTATGAGGATTGAGAGTAGGATGATTGTGGCGCGATCTTGTAGTCTTGTTACTGCCTAAGGCGACATGTTCCTTAGACAGGACTATTAATTAATAGCCCAACAGCCTATGGCAACTAATGGACCTACAGTTTAACGTGAAATCCGAACCACGGCCTCTGAATTACGAATTGGTCTAATTATGAGGTTTGTCTGTGCGGATTATTGTAGTATTCAATAGTGCGGACATTAATCCACACAAGAGAACACTACACCCACCGCCCATCTCTCACAACTATCCACAATTCGTGACCTTCAAGTAGCTGGATTACAGGACTTTGCCACCGTCCCAGTCAATGGCTGTACTGTCAATGGCGTTGACTTCACCTTCTGCACGCTCAGAATGTCCTGGGTTACCTGACACCTAATCTTCTCGAAGTTTTCCAAGTGTTTCATTTGATATATTTTTTTTAGCCTTCTTTATAGCGATCTGTGATATACGATATATTATTAACTATTACTATACTATATGCCATTATATTAACTTTATATACTAATAACTCTCATTATGACGAGGCTATGACATGTATTATGTTTTCAGTCAATGCAGCTCTTGATTCTTGACATACATCTATAAGCACAGGTATTTAGGTATTAAGGCAAAGGACTCGGCTGAGAGTGATTTCATGGTTCTATTGGCCGGAACCAACGATATTGGTAAATACGAGCCCGGACTACTGACTGTCACCCAGGGCATTGAGGAACTTTTATCAGTGAGGTCTAGAACCAACATTCTCATATTTGATATACCTTACAGATATGACACAAACATGTTTAACAACGAAATTTTCTTCATAAATTCTTGTATAAAACGCAAAGTTGAAGAATATAAAGGCTCCCATCAAGTAACACACATTGCCATTAATCAATCCCTTCGAAGAAACCACTATACACGCCATGGACTTCACCTTAATAAGTCTGGGAAAAAGTTAATCTGTGATCTAGTGGCGAAAGCAATCAATGGAAGTAAGTTTAAGTCCACGCCTACTGAGTTGAATGAATCCGCGGTGTGCGCCGCTGAGCTCCCCACTCGGGCGCAGCCCCGCCGTTCAGCTCATACCGACTATGACGTCATTGATACTGTGGCAACAGAGACTCACAACTCCTCCTCGCCATCACACCCTGGCCGCTCTCACACTCCACCCGAGGCCTCGGCGATTGTACTGCACAACTCTCAACCGTTCAACCTGTCTCCTGCTGGGCTCGAAGGGACCATCACACCAGCGGGAAACTACCAACCACTGACAACACCTGCCTTGGTAGCATTAGTTTAGTTGATAAGTTAACATTAGATAACAATTCACATAATCTATTACATATCCCTACTTTTGAAAGTTTTAAAAATTTTAAGTATTTTAACTCAAAGCAAGATTTTACTGTGTTTCATTTAAATATTCAAGGTTGTTTACATAAGATTGAAGAGCTTAGTGACACTTTTCAACATTTAAAGTTTTTTCCGAATATTGTTTGCCTCACGGAACATTGGCTGGATAAAGGCTGTATTGACTATCTAAATGCATTTTCAGGTTATGAGGTAGCTGCGTTTTTTTGTCGTGATAAATCTTCAAGGGGAGGGACTTGTATACTTGTAAGGTGTGGTATTTGATACAGGGTGCAATCCAATCTCTGTAATCTGGCTTTGCCGGCTGTTTTTGAATGTTGTGCTATTACCTTGACCAACTCATTTTCAAAGAGCATTACAGTTGCAGCAATATATCGCTCCCCCTGTGCTAGTGTAGATTCTTTTATAGATGCATTTGAATCATTTATTGATACCTCTGCACATCGTTATCTCATTATCTGCGGCGACTTCAATATTGATTTAATGAAGGAATCGAAAGATAGGGATTTGTTTCTTGACGTTATTAATTCAGGCAAGGGGAAAGTGAACATCAATACTCCAACAAGAATAGGCGTCAATGGGTCTAAAACCTGCATTGACAACATCATTACCTGCATGAATGAACATCAGACCGAATCTTTTGTGTTTGAAACGGGTATGTCTGATCATCTTGCTCAGTTGACAGTGGTATTTCCGCTTTCTCCTCTGCAACACACAGTATTGGAGACAAAGTTCAGAGTTATGAGTGATGACAACATTCGTACTTTGAGTTCCTTTCTGGAGCAGGAGAGTTGGTTGGATGTCCTTCAGGCTCCTGATTCTAACTCGGCGTTTAGTTGTTTCTTGAATACATTCCTTCGTTTGTTCAACCATGCCTGTCCTGAACGCCAAAATAAGAAAAGTGATTTTAGGAAAAAGTTTTGGCTGACTGCTGGGATAAGAATTTCATGTGCTAGGAAACGAGAGCTCTATATTTTATCTAAAACCAATTCTTCACCAGAATTTGTTTCCTATTTCAAAAGATATAAATCCATTCTTCGTAAAATTATTTTCCAAGCAAAAAAGAACTATAACACAAAGTTTATAAAAACAAGTTCCAATCCATCTAGAGCTACTTGGAAAGTTGTTAATAGCGAACTTGGCCATCTTGGCTCCTCTAATTATCCTATTATTCTGTCAAAAGACGATAAAACTATTGAAAATCCTAATGATGTTGAAAGGGTTTTCAATGAATTCTTTCTTTCTGTGGGCAATCAGAATAATCGGCAGGCTTGTCTAAATGCGGCTCTGGATTATGTAGATCAAACTAATGTACACTGTTTATCAAGAGATCATCCCATGACTGTCTTTCTCCCAACAAATAAAGCAGAGGTTCTTCATGTAATATCAAAATTGAAAAACTCAACATCTAGTGGATGGGATGGTGTAACTTCCCGAGTTCTGAAGGGTTGTGCAAATTCGATACAGTTCCCTTTAGTGAACATCATTAATAGATCGTTTCAGGATGGAATTTTCCCAGATAATCTAAAATTGTCTGTTGTGCGTCCAATCCATAAAAAGGGTTCAAAAACTGAAATTTCTAACTATCGGCCGATTTCGTTGATATCGTCATTCGCTAAAGTTTTTGAAACACTTATTTTGACTAGGCTTCAGTATCATTTTGATTCTCTTTCACTTCTGACTGCATCCCAATTCGGGTTCAGGAAAGGCTTTTCAACCTCTAGCGCCATCAATGATGTCATCGAATCTGTTTTGAGAGCTTTGGATGGATCGCGGTGTGTTGGTGCAATATACTGCGATCTATCCAAGGCGTTTGATTGTATAATCATACCATTCTCTTGAATAAGCTGGAGAGATATGGGCTTCAGAGTTCTGCTTTGTCTCTTTTGTCGCCATACCTTGCTGATAGAAAGCAAGTGGTTTCTATAAGAAATGGTGGACGCATTGAGGACAATTGGATTGTGGTGTCCTCAGGAGTCCCTCAGGGCTCTATATTAGGCCCCTTCTTATTTTTGGTTTATCTGAATGATCTTCCGAACAATATGAAATCTCATATTGTGTGTTATGCTGACGATACAACTGCTCTGTCTTTCTCAGGAGATTTAGATGGGCTAAAGTCTGCAATGAATCAGGAATTTTTCAGCCTCAATAAGTGGTTTTCTTCAAATGGTCTCCACCTAAATGAAGAGAAAACCAAGGTGATGGTTTTCTCTCCAGCAAATCGAGATTTGGAGGGTTTCGATGTAAATGGAGTTATACCTTTAGATTCTGCTTCCCTCCTTGGCGTTACCATAGAGAAGGGACTCTGCTGGTCAAAGCACATTGACACTCTCTGTTCCAAACTATCCTCCCTCACGTTTGCATTTAAGGTGCTGATGCCTGTTGTGAATATGGAAACCATTCTTCAAATTTATTATGCTTATGTTTACAGTAGGATGAAATATGCTATTGGTTTTTTGGGGATCGTCAAGTGAGATGCAAAGGGTTTTCAGGCTTCAGAAACGGATTGTCCGGATCATCTGTAAAGCAGGAGTCCGTGATCATTGCAAACCATTCTTTCAACAGCTAAATATTTTAACTCTTCCAGGTGTGTATATTCTGGAAGTCATGTCTTTCTTTAAAAACAATCCTCATCTCTTTGAATGCAATGTTGCCCGACATCACTATAACACTCGCCATAAAAGTAATTTGGTACATCCTATTCATAGACTGACAATTCTCGAAAGGGTATTCATTACTCTGCCCAACGGTTGTATAATGCGCTGCCTCTGTATCTGAAAAAAATTCCAAACTCCAAATTATTTTTGTGAAAATTAAAATTTATGTTGCTTGAGAAGTGCCCCTACTCAGTGAAGGAATTCCTTTCAGACTGTGCCAGAGTTTAGTGTAAAACTGTTGTTAATATTTCTGTTAATATAACTGTTGTTAATATTTGTTATTTTTTTGTTAATATTGATTGAATTATTGTTATTGTAAATTATTATGGACTGCTTGTAACTATTGCTTGTAATATTTGTAACTATTGTTACGTTTCATATAACTCTTGTTATTCACGAAATAAAGAATATGATTATGATGATTATGATTATATTACAAACGTGCCCCTTGAGTCTACAAACTGCAATATCTGCACCTTTCTTTTCTCCTTTTCCATGAGAACAATAATTTTAAATTCAAGCGATCAAAAGAAAAACATTTTGAACCAGAAAACCTTGTAACTAGTGTCAGTTGAATATAATTCAAAATGGCCATCGCTCTGTCTGATAATATTTTCAATTTGTTATGTACTGAGTGGATACGTGTTAAAGTAGGCTATTACAAATAGTGAGCTAAATCATGACATCATGATGATAAAAGGCTATCACTGCCAGTTGACATTCCCTTTTAGCGAATTTCTTATAGGGAAGAAGTTATTACCGTTGGTCTCATGGCAAGACCTAAGCACGGGACCATGTTACTTTGAGGTTACATTGTTACTTTTGAGCTGTCCAGAGACCAAAAACGATAGTCCTTAAAATTATATACTGTACTATAAACTGGGTGTCCGGACATTTGGTGTGTTCCAATAGCTAACTTTTTTATTTTATGTCTGACAGTAACCTTTACATAGGTACCCCCACTTAAATTTTTATGCTCCTTTCTAATAACTTTATGATTTAAATAGAAAACGTGATTTTAAACGTTTTTATTATTAGATTTTTACCCTAAACCTAACTAATCAGGTGTTAGAGTATTTTAAGCTTTAGTTTCCCTGTAACTTCAAGAATCAAGTGGCCGAAAGTCACTGATGCTGTGCAACAATATAAATTAAACATGGTCAAGTAAATTAAAAATATAATTTCCCATTGTAGTTTATTTATGCCATCGTATATATTATAGATTGCTGAATGGTATACACTGTTTTCAGAGTAATGTAACTTTGGGCTTTGTTATTTAGTAGTCTAATGTTTTACTTATTTTTTAATGACTTTTAGCGAATAAAAGTGGATGAGAAAACGTCAAAGACACATTTGAAGGATGTTCGATAGGTAGAGGAGGTCCAGTTCCATGGCCTTCAAGATCACCGGATCTCACACCACTAAACCTTTTTCTTTAGGGTACAATCAAAGAGAAAGGGTTTAAACTCGAATGACGACATCTTAAGGTATAAGAGCAGGAGTAAAGCCGCCTGCAGAGACATTTATGAAGAAACAAACCATTATTCTTTCGCAAAGAACTCACGAGGAACGCTTGGTCATGTGTATTATTTATTGACCAACAAGGACACAAAATTGTTTAAACATGTAATGTAGAAATGGGATAATTTATCAAGCTATCTTGACGTCAACGTGTATATAGAGCCTAAGTGTTTTGATTTGTAAATAAATAAAGATAAGCTATGTAATTCCATTTAAAGTTATGTTTTACGTCATATTGAGAATAGGCAACCTGCTTTATTTATGGACAGATGTTGACAAAACTTGGTACTGTATATTGTAAAAATAAAACTAAGTTTAGGGTAAAAAGCCTACCTTCAGTGTTCCTCACTGCAGAAAACCTGCATCCCCTTTCCCATGTTTAGTTTATTTATGTAATTTTTTTAATGCGCATGTTATGCTCCGTGTAATAATAAATAGCTTGTCAAAAAATCAAAATGTTGGCACAGAACAAAATTTACACCTACTTATATATTACTTATATTACTTATATTTAGGACCTACTTTTTCCAACTATATTTTTTAAATTTTCTTGTAAATAAAAAATCTAGTTTTTTACATTCTTTCAAAACACCGACCTATTTATAAAATTCTTTGACACTACAATTTTAAGATTTAACTTTTTCCATTGTCACTTTAATTTACTTTTTTTAATATACAGGGTGGTCTGGACCTAGCGTTACATTTTTTCGGGGTGATAGAACACTACAAATGCGACTAATATTCACAAGTTAAAAAATTCTATTACACCATTTATAATTCATAGCTAACTACGATATAAGGGTTGTCTTACTCACCTTTGTAACATCTAATGTAACATCTATACTTTGGTAGAATAATTTAGATTTAAAATTGGTTTATTCACTCAAAATATTTAATATTTCTCTGTTATTTCATAACATTTTTAAAACTTTGACACTGTATTCTCAATACTATTTTAAGTAAGAATGGATAGCTTTCGGTGATCCTGAAGTTTCAAAACAAACGATTATAAAAAATCGAGTATTAACAAAAAAGGGAGAAATAAATCTAGACAAGTTTTTAAAGAAAATTACTCGTGAGTAACGAATTGCGATAAAAACTGCTTAAAAATTTCAGCTTTCAAAAAATGCCAACCCAGTAGTTTGTTTTATTCGCTTCCTTTTCAGTTTAGTGATGAAATTTAGAAAAGTGTAAACCTGGTTTGAGAAAATCAAAAATACCTCATATCCAACCAAAAAGACACATACTATCGATTTTATTGCTGCAGAAATAACATGAGGCTGCAATAAGATTTACAAAAGTACAAAACAAATTCTCGTTTTTACTTTATTAAATAATAAGAATTTGAAACTTGGTTTTAATTTATTTTCAAAATATCCTCCATTCTCCCTCATGCTCCGGCTCTCTTCCACATTGCTCCCTCCAACAGTCACTTTATGGCTTAATTTAAACCTAGGCTGTGCTGCGATTTGAATCTTGTCTAAAAGTTCCTCTTAGCTTTTCACTGGACTTCAGACTTCCCATGGAATCCATGGAATTCAGATATGGAGATCTTAGAGGCCATGGTACTGAACCTCCTTGACCTATTCATATTGGGTAGTTAGTACTCAGCCAATCTCGGACTCTTTCGTGAAATGAGGAGGTGCTCCACGCTGTTGATAAATTATATCTTGACTGAGCACAACATCAATTACGGTACATCTAAGATTTGGCGCAAATCGTGTCTCCATTCAAACCTCCCTAAAAAATGTGTGGACTCAAGAAGCGGTCGCCAATGACACCTACCCAAACGTTTACACAAAATCTTTTCAGGAAGGACATTTCTCTAGCTTCTTGTGGATTCCTACACTCTGCATATGCATATTATAAAGGTTATATACACATTGTCTTGTAAACGGAGCTCCGTCCGTCCATAAGCTTTTTTGAAAAAGTGATATTGTTTAATATCAGAGTTTAGTAAATAGCGACATAAATCTAATCTAGCAGCATGATCATTGGATTCAAGGCCTTGAACTTTTATGAAATCGTAAGGATTGAATTTATGTATATGCAGAACAGACACATTAGTTTCCCTTACACCAATTACACCAGCGATATTTCTGCTACTTATCTCCAGGTCTCCTCTTACTCGGTCCAGGATTTGTTCTTCAACATACACGTCCAAAGCAGCCGCACCCACCTCACTAAGGAGGTGTTTTAGTGAGGCACCCACCTCACTTAAGGAGGTGCCTTATGTAGGTCTACAGATCCACGTTCTACCACCTGACCACTACGTAGGCCTTACTGGGAACGTGTCTACCAGGGTAGCGATTTCCATTGCAGAAACCATATACAAAATGCATTTCCGCATATTCCTGGTTTGAAAACGACACCTTCAGACCACTAACAAAGAATAAATTAGCAAAATAAAATACACTAAAAATATTTTATCAGGTGGATCTGTCAATTATTTCTTATCTTATAATAAGGTACGCTACTATTAGGCTATCCAAAACTGGAAAATACCCTTCCACCAATCTTGACATGACATTTTAAGAACAGTTTTCTTTGACCCCAAGTATATAATATTTGAAGATAATGTTATTGAATTGTTTATCTCACCGCTAGGTAATTAGTGACAACAAGATAAATTAACTTAAATTAATTGTTTAAAATTATTTGAGGTATTATCCTCCCAGGGGAAATATACATCTTTTTTCAGTGGGTTTTGTTGGGTAATGTGTTACACTGCATACCAAGTTTTATGGAAAGTTGTTGGCATAAATAAGAAAGAAATTGATTTTATAGTATTCTCCATAAGAATAACATTGGGCGCTCTAAGACAACGTACTGCGTTTACCATGTAAATTAAATTTAGATTTAACTCTAGAATAGTCGTAGACTAATGTTTCAAAATACTAAATTGTTTAGTTTTCAACCGGTTTTAATGATGGTAGTCAAATTATTTTATACAATTTTCGTTTTGCCAGATAATAAAAAAATGCAATTTTGACCTTTTGAAGACTTAAAACTTTAAACCCCCGATGTTTTGAGAAATGTGGGTGGTGTCATTGTGTTTGTCTCATAAAGGACTTTCAATTCAGGGGCACTAAAATGGATATTTCTACACAAAAACTCGAATTAAAAAAATTCTGACGCAAATAACACTTTTTCCTTGTGCTATCATGTAAGGGGAGAGAGTATAATTGTATCATGAAACTGGAGAAAATTAATGTTTTTGAGAAAAGAATAAGATTTTTCTCAAAAAGTAATTCTCTAGTCGATTGTGTGAAATATAATTTTTTAATTATGGATTTGTGTTGCTCTTTCACCATAGAAAAGTACAAAGCTAGCTTCGAACCACCTTGTATGTTAATAATATTTTCGAGACTTTCGTAATATTTTGGTCCCTGCTCTTGAACCAAAGAGCTTAGCGGAGTCTTTTCGTTTTGTTGTTAAAACAAATACTAACGGAAAATATATATTCGGTTAGGTAAAATTATAAATGTAATATTTGTGTTTAATTTCATACCTATGTTCTACCGACCTTGTACCTGAAAAATAACCCAACCACTCACACCTGTGAAAATCAAATCCGGGAAACGTCTGAATGTACGTTTAATTAGGATGGTGAGGGGTGGATGAATGGCGAGTGGCGAGTGGCGAGGCCAACCCGGCCGAGGAGCATGCGCATTTGCGCGGCGAGCTGAGCGGTGTAGAGCAGTGGAGCAGCAGCAGCCATCTTGGGGCCCAGTCCTGCGTGAGAGGTGGCTAGTGCGTGAGCGGTGAGTGTGAGCGAGGTGAGACGCGAGTGGTGTGATGTGCCCATGGAGTACCGCGACCGCTACGTCGCCGACCAGGGTAGCTGAGCGACCCTAGATGAGGAGCGGGGGCGCCGCGCCACAAGGTAGGCAGGCCTACAATACGTACAGTATATACTGTACAGCCTCCTTGTTGTTATTTACACCTGCGGCCACGGCCAACCTGCGTCGGCTATTTTGCAACTAATCAAACAATCGCGCCTGCGCATGTTCCGTGTCTTTTTCCTTCTAACGTCTATTTCTTGTTGAATATGCAACAGATTTATTGAATTGCGCGTATTCGTCTGCTAAAGCTGAATGTTTCACCGAAACATTCAACAACGAACCAAACAATAAATTGACATTTCCTTTCTTTCTTCTTCCCCAACATCTCAACCTGACACACCAAGAAGTAAAACCTCCTAATATTACACACTATTTACTAATTTTATTAAGTTTTATATGCTCGAATGCAAGCTATCGTTGGATACTTTATAATCGTGATAAATAACCATTAAGACTTTATCTTGCCGATTAAGTGATAAGGAGGTATTATCAGTAGTTATTGTTTGGTTGAGATTGTAAAGTGGTTTAACTTCCGAGCTAATTTTGTAATAGGGAAGTAATAGCATTCAAGATTAGTCGCATGCGTTAGGGGAGACCTATGTTAATGGACGTTAGTGAATTTATAATTACGGTAGAGTTGATATTTATGTAAGAGCTTCCGACACAAATACCTAATTTTGATATTAGGTCTAGAGGCATTGGTATTAAGTTTATTATATTTTATGTCTAGAGGGTATGAGACATTAAAATAAAATAAAAAGTTCTTTTCACTAATGTTGTCAGGGTTATGTTTGTTTCAAAAAACATTTATCACTTACAAGTGTAGACTATGCCCTAACATGTAAAGCGTCATACTGTGAGCCTTCTTAACTGGAAGAGTTCGTTTAACTGAACCAACAACAATCTTAAAAAAATAAAATGAATATGAACTAAATACTCGTCAGTATAGAATGGATAGGCTATGAAGTTATTAAGTTACTTGATGAAACTATCATATTAAAGTTTGGTGAGATGAATGTAAGGTTCAGGAGATTGAATACATGAATTAAGCATTAAAAAACTACTGCCGGGTAAAAATAAACTTTATTTAAAGTTAAACTTTTAAATTACTAACTAGTTAAATTTTTAAGTGTTAAATTTAAGTTTTGCCATTTCAACCGTATTTCCGTAACGTTCAAACCCTAAAACCATCGTGAATTAATTATTTTTTATACAATAAAATAATAATACACAAAAGATTTATCATCAAATTCTGTACAGGTTTTGTTGTAATTAGGTAATGCTCTGTATTATAGTTGGCTATTATAAGGTAAGACGGTGTTAATAATAAGTAAAGTAATATGAACATTGGGTATAAGGTCTTGTAATTTGTATTTACCTTAAACTTAGTTTATTAGATGTCTGTTTATTCCTCACTTTGTATGGTTTGTTATTAAAAATGTTACTTTGTTTATTCAATAAATGTATTCTTATTCTTTATTAACTACGAACGAAAATATGTTGAAATCATAAACTAAACAGTTTTTTCTTATTTAAATTGGTTAAGTTTCCAACCACATTAAGATATAATTGGAGTTTGGTTGTAAGCAATGCAGTAAGGGATAAAGATGAACAGATAAACGGTTGGTACTTGATCAACAGACCACCACTAGTCTAAAACAGTGGTCAATACCATGTGTGATTCTATCACATATCTAATCACCAGAGTGTGACTCAAGGTCAGTGGGCAAACAGTAGTTAATATCATCTAAAGTCCACCTTAGTAGCAAAAATTAAAGGATGGCATCAGCGTGACTCATGGTCAGTGGGCAAACATGATCACAGTCTACCACCAGCCCAAAACAGTGGTTAATATCATCTAAAGTCCACCTTAGTAGCAAAAATTACAGGATTGCATCAGCGTGACTCAAGGTCAGTGGGCAAACATGATCGACAGTCTACCACCAGTCCAAAACAGTGGTTAATATCATCTAAAGTCCACCTTAGTAGCAAAAATTACAGGATGGCATCAGCGTGACTCAAGGTCAGTGGGCAAACATGATCGACAGTCTACCACCAGTCCAAAACAGTGGTTAATATCATCTAACGTCCACCTTAGTAGCAAAAATTTTAGGATGGCATCAGCGTGACTCAAGGTCAGTGGGCAAACATGATCGACAGTCTACCACCAGTCCCAAACAGTGGTTAATATCATCTAAAGTCCACCTTAGTAGCAAAAATTACAGGATTGCATCAGCGTGACTCAAGGTCAGTGGGCAAACATGATCGACAGTCTACCACCAGTCCCAAACAATGGTTAATATCATCTAAAGTCCACCTTAGTAGCAAAAATTACAGGATGGCATCAGCGTGACCCTAGGTCAGTGGGAAAACATGAAACATGATCGACAGTCTACCACCAGTCCAAATCAGTGGTTAATATCATCTAAAGTCCACCTTAGTAGCAAAAATTACAGGATGGCATCAGCGTGACTCAAGGTCAGTGGGCAAACATGATCGATAGTCTACCACCAGTCCAAAACAGTGGTTAATATAATCTAAAGTCCACCTTAGTAGCAAAAATTACAGGATGGCATCAGCGTGACTCAAGGTCAGTGGGCAAACATGATCGATAGTCTACCACCAGTCTAAAAGTTTAAAACAATGGTATTTCATGAATTACGTTCTTCAAGTTCTCTTTTACTCACACAACGGAATCTTCGGTAGATTGGGTTTATTACTGCTGTACATACAACTGTTCAATTTAAATTTGGCAATTTTAAATCACTTTATTACACTTGTCTTTGTTAATAGTTTATTTAATATCTTGTTTACCACAATAATACACAATGTTACGATGTTGATAACCACAATTCCTATAGCTCAACTACCCTATTAGAACCCATCCTGATGAATGATTACTCAATAATTTATAAATTTCAGAAGTGCAAACTCGTAATAAAACTATGTTTAATTTAACAAACTATATTCATGTACCTATAGGTCTGGATTAACTGTCTCAGTGTTTGTCATAAATTTGAGATTCCATATATAAAATAGTGGCATGACCTAAAGGAAAAAAGGATATACACGTTCTCAATAATTAAAACTGTTAAATTTCACTGTCATTGAATAAGTTTGATAGGAGAGCAGCGTTATCTTGAACTAGGCCTAGCTGAGTCACTGGCCGTTAGTGGTTGTTTGAGAGCTAACGACACTTCTGGACTACAGAAATTATCCGCCAACGCCAGCCACGATTTGTGGGGCACAGAGCATCCACCCTTATCAGTAATCAGCAGTCAGCACTGAAACCACTTTTGTGAAGCCAAGGACCCTTAAAGTAGATATTTATTACACTAAATTCACATCAAAACGTGTTGACTAAAATAATACTATGTCAATATACGAGTACCGTACTGTGTTCAGGGGAGAAAGCAACAATTTGTTATTGAATATAAATACCCATGTCTTAGCAGACCTGCGAACTCAGCGAATTCCCAAATCAATGTAATATATACCAAGTTTGATCAGTAAGAGATGATCAGATCAGTTGATAAGTAAGAGAATTCGCCTATTCTCCATAAGATTAACATGGGAATGAGTATGCAAGTTTTCTGCTGTAAGTACTGTAAGATACTTGAAAACAAGCATTTCTAACATAAATAATTTTTATTTTGACCATTCATACCAACTTTCATCAACATCTGTCCATAAATAGAGAAGTTTGCTTATTCTCTTTATGATTAACACGGAGAAAGACTATCATACTCTTTCCCAATGTTAACATATCCAGTATAGATTAGATTAGATTACTGAAATGACGACCATACTACAAGGTACCTAGGTATTTTAAGCTAAGTATGAATGAGGATTGAGTGTAAGATGATTGTGGCGCGATCTTGTAGTCTTGATACTGACTAAGGCTGACGTGTTTCCTAGACAGGACTGTTAATTAATAGCCCAACAGCCGATGGCAATTAATGGACCTACAATTTAACGTGGAATCCGAACCACTGCCTCTTAATTACGAATTGGTTTAATCATGAGGATGGCCTTGGCGTATTAACGCAGTATTCCACATGGACGTTAATCCACACAAGAGAACACTACACCCACCCACCATCGCTCACAACTATCCACAATTCGTGACCTCCAAGTAGCTGGATTACAAGACGTCGCCACCGTCCCTACTCTAAATATGCAGGATAGCTGCCATGATAAACAAATAAACAATGATTTTTAAAAATAAATAGATGGATCTCAATCACATGAAGCTAAATACAAAGTGTCGTCCAAAGATATTGGTTAATGAGGGAAATATCAATTTTTCTTTATTCTCCAAAAGATAAGCATTTGAGCCCCAAAATGCAATGTACTGTGTTTAGATTTTTTGATATCTTAGTAACGTTGGAGGTAGAACAATACTTTAAAAAGCTAAATTTTGTAGTTTTTAAGTACCGTAAGCATTTTGAAGTAGACACCTCAAAACGAAAAAGTAACATAGTCCCGGGCTTGGGTGTTGCCTTGATACCTACGGTAATAATTCTTTCCCTATGGGGAATTCGCCAACAAACGAGTAATCCTGATGGTCTCTTACACTAAAACCTACTTACTGTTATGTGTATCTGAAAGAGAGATACAATACCTACCAGGAACAACTTGTGATAGGTTTTCTTATTCCCTCGGCATTTAAGGACACGAATAAATTATCCAATCATTATCTAGTAAATAGCCTGGAAAGTACTGAAAAGAATGCAATTTACTTTTACAGTCAAATTAAACGTTAATTCCAAATCTCAAACCTCAAACTCAAACCTCCATCCTTATAAAGTAGCTATGACGTAGAAAAAGCGTTATTATTTCAGAGATTATTACAGCTTGTCAATGAAGAAACTCTCCAAGTTTTGATCCTGAAGCACACTTTCAACTATCTATTAGAGTGAACAAGTAAAATTGTTGGTACTGGTCAGCCAAAAATCCAAAAGAAATCCACGAACGCCAGATTCATGAGGAGTAGCTTCTTAGAGTGGAGTGAAAAGGTTTTGGGTCATCAAGCCATATATTTTTTAGAACAATGAGGGAAGAACTGTCCCTGTCAATTCAGCTCGCTATGTGACAATGACAAGAGAATTTTTGGTACCCCAGTTACGCCTTTTGAATCGACACCAAAGTTATCTGGTCTCAGTTGTTTCCGGGACACTTGATTGCACGATCTGACGATGTTCAGTGATGCGCGCGATACCAGAACCTTCGTCATGTGACTTTTGGCTATGGCGCTATATGAAAAGAAAATAATTTTTGTAAAAGGCCCACGATAAAGCTTAACTTCATGCGCAGTTCGATAAGCAGTACATGGGACACGTGGTTGGTGCTATTAATTCCTCAATCAATGTCACGAAACATTAAAGAACAAAATGCGAAGCCTGTGTGAATATGGGCATCACTTGAGAGATATCATCATACATAAATAAATTGGAAAAATTATGTAAATATTTTAGTTGAATTTTCAGTAGTTGTTTTCCCTTTATCAGTCCTATCTTGATAAACACCCTTGAACTTTGCCTTTTTCATGTACTGTATAAGTGACTTGTTAAGGTTACTCAAATAAAGTTCATTCAAAATAATTTTATTTATTGAGTGATGAGTTTGTGTTTGGATTATTTGTTATGATTACAAATATATTTGTTTATAATATTGTTATTATTGGCTTACACGTTTAAACTAAATGAATTGTCTTCAGGTAAGTACTCATTATTTGCAGACGGTCGTCAAGGATCAATAATCGATCAGACCTCAGCAAGGCCAGAATACCACGAACACCACTTCATGTGTCAGCTTCATTGCAAATACGACTTTTACGACTTAACAACCACAGATATTTTGAGGGAGGAGATTAAATACAGTATGTGTCCACACACCGAGAGACTCATGGTCTTATGGGAGACACGGACTCCTTTTAACCTCAAAATATGGTTTATCGGATAAAAGCTCCTCATCACCGAGGGACATAATCTGGATCTGTTTAAATTCTAGTAGTGGAATGAGGTGACTCGCCTTGAGATTTACATTCATGTATTGTCAGCCCAAAATGGTAATTAACTCATCAATTTGGGATATGTTTTTTATTAATCCAGTAGGGATTTACTTTTTGTGTAACTCATTAGCCAATTTGGATAATCTTTTCCACTTGAAGCATAAATGAAGTGCATTGACTTCCAAGTGTCTCCTTACTGGGGCATGGCTGCAACGATGATTTCTGTACGGATGATTATACCGAGACTCTAGGAAGGGACGCCATTCATTCTCACCCGTGGGTGCCAGAATCACAGGAGATGCCCAAAAACTCTCTGACGGACGTGCTGTACCAACCTTCACCATGTCGTAAAATCCTCCCCTGGCGATGCTGAGTTTCTTTGGGGCTAGACGAAGTGGCTGGCATAAGTGTTTGGGTATAACTGATCGTCTTGCTCAGTTGACAGTAGTATTTCCGCAAAGTTCAGAGTAAAGATTGATGACAACATTTGTAGTTTGAGTTCCTTTATGGAGCAGGAGAGGTGGTTGGGTGTTCTTCGGGTTCCTGATTCTAACTCGGTGTTTAGAGGTTTTTTAAATACATTCCTTCGTTTGTTCAATCATGCCTGTCCTGAACGCCAAAAAAGTGATTTCATAAACACTTTGGTTGACTGCAGGGATAAGAACTTCATGTACTAGGAAACGTGACCTCTATACTTTATCCAAAACGAATTCTTCACCAGTATTCGTCTCCTATTTCAAAAAATATAAATCCATTCTTCCTAAAGTTATTTTCAAAGCAAAAAAGAACCATAACACCAAGTTTATCAAAACAGGTTTCAATCCATCTAGAGCTACTTGGAAAGTTGGTAATGGCGAACTTGGTCATCTTGGCTCCTCATATTATCCTACTATTCTGTCAAAAGAGGATAAAACTATTGGAAATCCTAATGATGTTGAAAAGGTTTTCAATGAATTCTTTCTTTCTGAGGGCAATCAGCAAAATCAGCAGGGTTGTCTAAATGCGGCTCTGGGTTATGTTTATAATAATAATGTACACTTTTCATCAAGATATCATCCCATGTCTGTCTTTCTCCCAAAAATACAGAAGAAGTTCTTCATATAATATCAAAATTGAAAAACTCAATGTCTAGTGGGTGAGATGGTGTAACAACACCATCTGCTGATTAAGTGAGATGGTCTTAACATCTCTCACCCATCTCCCGAGTTCTGAAGGGTTGTGCAAATTCTATACAGTTCCCTTTAGTAAACATCATAAATAGATCGTTTCAGGATGGAATTTTCCCAGAAAATCCAAAATTGTCTATTGTGCGTCCAATTCATAAAAAAGGTTCAAAAACTGAAATTTCTAACTATCAACCGATTTCGTTAATATCTTCATTCGCTAAAATTTTTGAAACACTTATTTTATCTAGGCTTCAGTATCATTTTGATTCTCATTCACTTCTTACTGCATCCCAATTCGGGTTCAAGAGAGGCTGTTCAACCTCCAGCGCCTTCAATGATGTAATCGAATCTGTTTTGAAAGCTTTGGATGGATCAGTGTTTTGGTGCAATATACTGTGATCTATCCAAGGCATTTGATTCTATGAACCATACAGTTCTCTTAAATAAGTTGGAAAGATATGGGCTACAGAGTGTAGCTTTGTCTCTTTTGCTATCATACCTTTCTGATAGAAAGCAAGTGGTTTCTTTAAGAAATGGTGGACACATTAAGGGCAATTGGGTGGTGGTGTCTTCAGGAGTCTCTCAGGGCTCTATATTAGGCCTCTTCTTATTTTCGGTATCTGAATGATCTTCCAAACAATATGAAATCTCGTATTGTGTTATGCTGACGATACGACTGCTCTGTCATTCTCTAAAGATTTAGATGGACTAAAGTCTGCAATGAATCAGGAATTTTTCAGCCTCAAAGGATGGGTTTCTTTAAATGATCTCTACCTAAATGAAGAGACATCCAAGGTGATGGTTTTCTCCCCAGAAAATTGAGATTTGGAGGGTTTCAATGTGAAAGAAATCATACCTTTAGATCCTGCTTCTCTTCTTGGCGTCAAATGAAATGCAAAGGGGTTTCAGGCATCAGAAACGCATTGTCCGGATTACCTGTAAAGCAGGATTCTGTGATCATTGCAAACCATTCTTTCAACAGCTAAATATTTAAACCCTTCCAGGTGTGTCCAGAAGTTATGCCTTTCATTAAAACAATACACATCTCTTCGAATGTTGCAATATTGCCCGGCATCACTATGACACTCGCCATAATAATAATTTGGTACATCCTATTTACAGACTGACACTCTTCTAAAAAGGTTATTCGTTGCCGCTAGGCAATGAATAACCTTTTACATTATACAACCGCTAGGCAGAGGCCTAGCGGTTGTATAATGCGCTGTCTCTGTATATGAAACAATACCCATACATTAGACCTGTTTCACTATACCTACAACGATGGTATCTGTGTGTTGATTATGGTTTTATGGTATTAGTGAGTCGTGCCCGAGGTGCCACCCCATGCACAATAATGCAGTTAGGCTGGTAACCCTTCCCAACGTATGCAGATCGATTCATGGCTCGGCAATAAGCAACTGTGAGTTACGGTAACACATCTTGCCATGCTGCCGTTACCCTTGGTCGCAACATTCAAAACTTGTTTCTTATAATCAATTTCGGTTAATCATTTTTTTTTTCTTTTCATGAGCTGTTAAAACCGCAAAGCCATCCATTCGATCCTTAAACTGTAGACAAATTTATCATCCTTATGTTAAGTTTATAATAACATGCGTATAATAACATTATAATAACCTTTTATAATAACATGCGTATCCAATAACTGAAATTTTATTCTTTAAACACCAAAGACAACACATAAAATACAGTGCACATTAACATAGAGAACACATAGATCAATCACACACAAACACGCAGTAGCTTAATTCACAACTAATTATTTTCAATACTATTATACCCACACAACATTAAAACACTGTTATGGTTCAGGAGGTAATAAATTGTAGTAATTAATACATAGAATGGTGCTTTATTGATATTTAATACTGTATGATCCCAAGTACATTCGCATTTTCAGATCCAATAATTTCCAACAACAACTTTCACTTTCACTTTGTCTAATCAGGAATCGTCCGTTCAGGGTTGATAACCTTCAGCTTATAACTTGTTTAATCCCTGCGAGGATAAAATTCCCCAACATTATACAATCAACATATATTATAGTATCCTACTGTAAGTAAATTTATTTGAAAAATATATCTTGTAATCCTGGTATTATACATTACTTACAGAAATAGCTGATCTCTCAATTAGCCATGTGGCTAGAGAGATTAAACAATTTACTGCATTGTAATTAAAATATGTATATGAAAAAATAAATGAATTGAATTGAAAAAAAAGTACCTAAACGGTTTTCACAAATAATACCAATGTTTCGTCCTTCGTCAGTTTAATGTAGATTATGAGTTCATTAGCTTTACCAGCTACTACAAGTGATAAATTATGTATCTAAGGTTTATACGATCTTTGGTCCATTACTGAGTAAACGGATATTGTAGATAAGATGTTTACTTTGAAAGAAAGAGAATTATGTAAAGAGATGTTCAAGACCAAGATGTCCAAATACTCACTAGTTGCAGACTGGCAAACTGCCGCCTGTCAGCCTGCTGCCTTGTAAATGTCATTCACCTTCGCTCGGGATCAATAATACCGCAAGCGGCGGCTGACGAGCCTTCCTCATAACCCAGTCGTCTTAAGGTTATAGCCATCAAACTTTAATCGGAGTTTTTAAAATTTTATTGCATTTTAATTGTTATAAAATAAATTTAAGATATTAAGTATGCTTTAATATGTTTCGGTTTGTACTTCCCCCCCCTATACTATTGTATATGGGGAAGTATTGTTTTCGTAAGAATTTTTGAATTCCAGTTTCTGGTGAATATATCCACTTTAGTGTCCCTTGAATCGAAAAAAGTGGGTTTTAGAGTGATGTATGTGTCGGTATCTGTGTGTGTGTGTGTGTGTTTATTTATGTGTGTGGGATGTACTGAAGCCTAGAGACGAGACTATTGGTCCGATTTTCATGAAATTTGGTATGTAGGTAACAATCTACAACTAAAACTTGCTCTACTGATGTTAATGAAAATTATATAATTTATAGTCCTTTTTTGAGATATAGAAAATGGCATCACCTGCATTTCTCAAAACATAGGTGTTTAAAAGTTGTGGCCTTTTAAAAGTAAAAAAAGTATTTTTTATATTTCCGTGAAAACAATAAAGGTAAAGTATCATTTGACTTACCACCATTGAAACCAGCTAGGAAAAATAAATAAATTCCTTTTTTTAATTATTTGTCTACGACTAACGGTTCTAGAGAAAAGTCAAATTTACTGTCCATGGTTAAAGCCGTAGTTTACTCATCACCCAACAAAGCCCACTGAAAAAAGCTTGGTACTGTATTGCCGGGCTGGGAGTCCCCCTTTATAAAATTCTAACAATTAATTTAACCTTGTTTCTCTTGTTGTTATTTTCAGAAATTGGATGATTATTTTTGAAAACAATGAAGATTTACTAAATTATATTAAGATAAACTTCAAAGAATATGATCGTTTTATTAAATTGTCGTTTTAAAATTTACTTAAAGAAGAAAGTATGTAACAGTCCGCTGATACCGTTTATTTCTAAGGCTAAAGCTAACAACTAAGCAACTAAGCTAATGTTCAAAATGAAAAATGCAATGAGTGCTTTGACTAGTACAATAAATCAAATAACATAAGTTTAAATAATTACCTGACTGCATTCTATAGATTAGATTAGATTAAATTAGATTTTTGAAATGGCGACCATACAACAAGGTAGGTATTTTAAGCCAAGTATGAATGAAGATTGAGTGTTAGATGATTGTGGCGCGATCTTGTAGTCTTGTTACTGACTAAGGCTGACATGTTCCTTAGACAGGACTGTTAATTAATAGCCCAACAGCTGATGACAACTAAGGGACCTACAGTTTAACGTGGAATCCGAATCACGGCCTCTGAATTACGAATTGGTCTAATTATGTGGATGGCCTTTGCGGATTAACATAGATTAAAATTAGATAGATTTGCGGATTATCCAATAATGCGGACGTTAATCCACACAAGAGAACACTACATCCACCGACCATCGCTCACAACTATCCACAATTCGTGACCTCCAAGTAGCTGGATTACAGGATGTCGCCACCATCCCAGTCCCAGTATATATTTATAAAGTACAATTACAGCAATAATTAAATTTACTTAGCTAAATGCTTTAGCTGATAAGAAGAGCAACTAGTGAATGATAATTTCTAGTGTAGCAAAAATGTCTATCTTACTTTTCAAGCTTATGCTAAACCGACTTTTTGCGTTTAATGAAATAGTTTTCATATCAAATTTAACTGACTACAGCCAACAAACAATCTCGATCTTCGATGGATAAAAAAATTTATTATTTTTATTATTATTAATAGGACTATAATAAATTAAAATAATCATTATAACGACTATTATAACTAAGACAAATATGGCATATAGAAATTCTATCATATCTCGGCGAAAGCCATACAGATGCCATATACGATATTTCTAAAATAAAAATAATACATCGTATATACATTATATCGTATTGTGTATTTTATAATGTTTTAAAATATATCAGCAGAAAAATGACAGTGAAATCCGTACAAATTTTAATTTTTAAAACAAGATATTCAGCGAAAACAAAAATAACTACAAAGTGAAGAGATGTTTTGGAGAATTCTTCAGATATATACTCAGTTGATTATAAATTTACCTATCTTGATTTGTAGAGTAATAGATAATCAATTAAATATTTATATAACCTTAAATAAGTTAAACTTATTTTTGACAATAGACAATCACCTCTTATTTGTAATATTTAATTTTTATAGTACAAAAAATCAATCGTTTGGACCAAAGGCCAATCAAGTAACTCTGGTCACCACTAAGGACTAGTGTTCATCAGTCAAATTGTTTATTATGTGTTCTATTATTTAACTGAGTAACACAAATGAAATATTTATTTGAAAACATCATTAAAGAATAGGCCGAGACACTATCTCCATATAAATCATCTAAAGCTAAAATTAACTCGAAGAGCTCTAAGTCATTAAGTCAGATTCATTAACTAATAAGCTTAGACTCTTTTTATTATTTAATAATAAAACTTGTTTTTCTTTATCTGTATAAACAAATAACCTAGTCACTTATAATTTTATTTATAAATAAATGTCAATGTTTGTCCAATTTATATTAGAGTACTCATTTACTTTGGCTTAGTCAGTGTGCAGGGCTATTCATATAAATAGTAAAGACAGTTCAATCAAATTAATAGACACCAGGGTAAAAATAAATAAATAGATTAGTCTCAAAAGCTCTATCGACTGGGGCCGGTTGGCATCTGGTGTGACTAGTCGATGCGGTTAGTTTAGATTTAGATTTCTTGGTCTAACTTAAATAAATTAGATGTTTTGAAACAGTAAAATGTTTTATATAATGTTTTCTCACTCGCACTTCTAGAATCGTAGCAGATTTCTTGAGTCAATTCTGTACTAGTTGATCACGCCTAGCTGATGCAACAGTTGTGTCAGTTGCATCGAGTGGCTTGAAGCCGTTATTTTTATCGCGACTTGTCGCTAAGTCCATGAATTATTAACAACGACGACCTCACACAGGGGTGACTACTCCAACAACGACGACCTCACACAGGGGTGACTACTCCAACAACGACGACCTCACACAGGGGTAACTACTCCAACAACGACGACCTCACACAGAGGTGACTACTCCAACAACGACGACCTCACACAGGGGTGACTACTCCAACAACGACGACCTCACACAGAGGTGACTACTCCAACAACGACGACCTCACACAGGGGTGACTACTCCAACAACGACGACCTCACACAGGGGTGACTACTCCAACAACGACGACCTCACACAGGGGTGACTACTCCAACAACGACGACCTCACACAGGGGTGACTACTCCAACAACGACGACCTCACACAGGGGTGACTACTCCAACAACGACGACCTCACACAGGGGTGACTACTCCAACAACGACGACCTCACACAGGGGTGACTACTCCAACAACGACGACCTCACACAGGGGTGACTACTCCAACAACGACGACCTCACACAGGGGTGACTACTCCAACAACGACGACCTCACACAGGGGTGACTACTCCAACAACGACGACCTCACACAGGGGTGACTACTCCAACAACGACGACCTCACACAGGGGTGACTACTCCAACAACGACGACCTCACACAGGGGTGACTACTCCAACAACGACGACCTCACACAGGGGTGACTACTCCAACAACGACGACCTCACACAGGGGTGACTACTCCAACAACGACGACCTCACACAGGAGTGACTACACCAACAACGACGACCTCACACAGGGGTGACTACTCCAACAACGACGACCTCACACAGGGTTGACTACACCAACAACGACGACCTCACACAGGGGTGACTACTCCAACAACGACGACCTCACACAGGGATGACTACTCCAACAACAACGACCTCACACAGGGGTGACTACTCCAACAACGACGACCTCACACAGGGGTGACTACACCAACAACGACGATCTCACACAGGGGTGACTACTCCAACAACGACGACCTCACACAGGGGTGACTACTCCACAGAAATAACCGAGAAGAAGTCAAATAGATATCGAGCGACCTGGAAATAGATTCCACCTGAGGAACAAGAGGGGTCAACAGTTATGTTACTGCATCGTTGACCGTTACTAACCGCTCCAGCTCCTCTAGTTTCATTTGCTATATTTGAGAGTTCCTGAAGCTTTTTGTTTTTTTCGGCAGAAAGAATCCTTCTAAGCTATATATTCCGTGCGAATAAACTGGCACAGGGGTAACGCGCTTGCCCAGTCAAAGGTTGCTGTATCGAAACTCCTGTCGGGAACACGTGGCCATGCAGCTGCCATAGCGAATAGGCCTAAGGAATTAAGGTTTTTAATAAAAAGAATTATCATCGTCAAAAAATGGTAATGTAAATGTAAAAATGGTTAGTATAAAAATATAGCATTCATATCCTGCGGTTCCATGTATAATACCCCCGTCGCAGCAGACCTGCGCACTCAGGGTATTTCCAAATCAATAATATATTAATAATAATAATAATGATATAAAACAAGTTTTATAAAAATCTGTCGATAAATATGAGAGAAGTACTTGGTGACCGAGCTTTGCTTGGATAGAATAAGGCATGTATTATATATAACTTAGTCAGCAAAATTAAACCACTTTTATTACTCAATGTAAAAACAGTTTATATGGTTGAAATAAAACCGATTTAATAAACTCAAACTCAAACTTCTTTATTGTTGGAAAAACATTTAAGTTCATAACAATTGTAATTTTTTGTTTAAAAGAATTACTGTACAATAGAGCAGTATACAATTAATTCAATCATTTACAAATAACTGACAGTTTGAAATATAATAGTTTATTTCTATATCTCACATGAGTAATATTCGTTCAAACTGTAATATTCTTTCCTAACTAGTAGGACTTTGAGTTTTCTCTTAAATACATTGATTTCTGTCTCATTTTTTAAGGCGATTGGGAGGTGGTGAAAGAGCTTGATCGAAGAAAACAATGTTTGATGCTGGAAAACCTAGTTTTGTGCTGGGGATAGGATATTGAGATTTCGTATGTTGAATTTTGAAGGAGGCTGTTTTGGAAAGAGATCTGGGCTGTTCTTTAAAAATATCAAACAGTTGAAAATGTAGATTGACGGGAACGTTAAGATGTTGTTGTCCCTGAAAATGCCTCTACATGATGCTGTCGGGTGGAGGCCAAAGATGATTCGAACTGTCTTCTTTTGGGCTTTGAAAATGGCTTGTGTTTTTGAACTATCATGGCCCCAAATCACAACTCCGTAAGCAAGAATAGAAAAAAACATTCATAATAGGCAGTGAGGACGATTTCACGATTCGAAAAATAAGCAAGCCTGCGGAGAAGGAAGAGAGTCCGACTCAGCCTCCTGGATATTCCCTCAATGTGTTCATGAAAATTGAAGCCAGAATCAATTATTATCCCCAAAAAGTTAATAGTTGAAGATGACGTTACTTCGAAATCACCCAGATGTATATGGTCGATCTCCAAACCCTCCCTTTTCCTCAATGAGAAATTTACAAGCTTTGTCTTCGCATCATAAATACTAAGGCCATTTTAATTCAACCACTGCAAGACCAAGTTTACCTCAATAAACCATTTACACCTCTAGTGTTTCCCGACATTTGCTAGAAAGAGCAATAGTCGTGTCGTCTGCAAACAAGCAAAGATTTGCACTAGAAACACTTCTGTAAATGTCGTTTATAAAGATAAGAAACAAGACAGGACCTAAAACAGAGCCCTTAGGGACTTCAGATCGGACAGCTAATCTTCCAGAATCCTCCAGCTTAATACATCCCTGTTCGTCAATGTATGGAATAGAAACAACTTGTGACCTGCCCTGTAAGTATGATGCTACCCAATCATGGGATTTTCCTCTGATGCCTATTTTTTCCAGTTTGTTGAGTAGGAAAGTTTGATTCACAAGCCTTGCTTAGATCTAGGAACAAACCAAATGAATACATTTTCTGGTCAAGAGAGGAAGATAAATATGATAAAAAGTCAAATAAAGCATGAACAGTTGAAGTATTCTTACGGAATCCAAACTGATCCTTAAATAGAACATCGCGGGTACTCAAAAATGAGGACAACCGACTCAGAAATATCCTTTCTATCACCTTCGAAAAAGTTGACAAGATTGAAATGGGCCTGAAATGTTCTGGGATGCGGCCATTCTTTATTTTGGGCAATGGCTTGATAGTTGCGGTTTTTAGCAATGATGGAAATTGACCACATTGAAAAGAGGAATTCATTATGAGAACAAGAGGCACTGATAAGCTGTGGGCGTATGACGTCAAGATTTTAGATGAAATCCCATAATCACCAGAAGAATTGCTTGACTTCAGAGGCACAATTTAAAAAAAATGTTAAAAACGTTTTTGAACTCGATCAATTAATTAAAAATTTACTCGTGCGTTCAAGATTTAACCGATATTGGAATTTTTAGGAGAGTTAGTGGTTACAGAATCAAATATGCACACGCATACAAATGAAAGGTTTCAATCTAATGATGTGTTATAGAGATGGAAAGGTCCCGTGTTTAAGATATTTTTGCGACGGCCACGTTAATATCCTATGTGAAATTCTTCTAAAACAGGACGCAAGTGAAAGGTCAGTAGTTTGGAGCAGGGGGACGTCTTTGGATTGACAACAAAAGTCAGGGTGAAATACAGAAGTTGTCAAACAAAGGGCGCGGAACTTGATACGGCAGAGGTGAGGGGACGCCGGGGCGAGGCGCGGCGGAGTCCTCACTTTACAACCAGACACTAATTTCATGCTACAAAACTGAGGAGAGCAACTTTGCATAATATCATTTCGTATGCTATTTAACATTGACATATTTAAAAGGGATAAATGTAACTTCATGTTTCATTTAAACCTATAATATTTAAAACTTGATTTTTAAAACTGAAAAAGGTTTAATACTCTCCTTTAGAAAAATATCCTTTCCTTTAAAATATAAATGAATAACAAAAATATATAGTTTTATAAAATGAAAAGGTGAGAAATATAGATCCATTATTTTCTGTCTATAATCTAAGAAGGTAAGCCGCATGGAAGTACGGTAATATATTTAGGTTAAATAAAGTCATGACCTCATCGTTAAAGGGCTATCACTACATAAATTGACTTGTATAGAACGAAGTAAATAAGAGATGAGAAGGTACGCCGCATGTAAGTATACTCAATATTTAGGTTAAAGCCTTGATCTCATCATTAAAGGGCTATCACTACATATATTGCGTGTACTCTATCAAAGATAATTTAATTTTTATCTAATTTATATATCAAATTATTTATACATCGTTCTAATCACCATTTTGGAAGGCTTAAAAACAACTCATGTCAAATTTTGACGGTACGTACTAAAACTTATAATTAAAAGATAAATTTAATGAAAGAGCCCAGATCATACTAAAATACGGCCGTAGAAGCAGACCTGCTTATTAGGCTGATTTAGGTTTAGAGCAATTGTGTTAAAATTTCTTAGTTATTACCTTTTAGACATGTATAGAGTCTCTAACGTTTTTTTGAATCTGGGGACCCATAAGCGAAAAAATTGGTAAAACCACGTTATAGCATGTAACTTACATAATCTACTTTTGATGAATAAACATAATAAAAATTACATGTTGTTCAGGATAATTGGACCAAAATGAATGTAAAATACATGGTTTCTTTCGGTCCCCGGGTTAGTGAAAAGGTAAAGGTAATTGCTATATTTTCTTGACAAAATTCAATAAAATTAAAATGTAAATTACTAACATATTTAAAAGAAACTAACAAATTTTATTTTAACCCGTGTAATCTACATAGATAAATCAATTATAGTTCAAAATACATAATCAAACTAAAAGGCAATAATAAAACTATGATCCGTAATATACGATTATTTAAAGATCATGGTGGTAGATTCGTTAGTTGTAGCCAATTGTTAGTTTTGTGTCGTCTGGTGTTGGAGTCGGATAACTGAAGCATGTAGATCTAACTACTCTGTAAATGCGTTTGGGTAGGGCTACCGCACGCACACTGATCCTCGTATCAGGTCGGCCGCAAACCTCTACAGCCGTGATAACATTCACCGCAATAACATTCATAGGTTCAAATAGAAACTCTGTACATCCCTCAGTGGGGATACCTTTGAACATTCCAAGCACTTCTGCAATCTTTAGGTCCGAACTTTAGATGTAACGACTATAGATTCATTGCTAATTATTAAACAGTCCCTCAGGTATACAGTAAAAGGTTTCCTATTATTTCGCTATCAATTTACTGGAGAATTTCCTTTATAAATAACACTATTTCCTTTACCTTGATCCTCATTGCAGGACATAACCCGGGGAACGAAAGAAACCTTATATTTTAAATTTACTTAATTCATTTTGGTAAAATTATCTTGAAAAATATGTAATTTTTGCTATGTAATATTCTTCAAAAGTAATCATGAGCAGGACATTTTTTGTTAGGAGATTATATCAGTAAAATGAAACGCTATACATTTATTGACCTGTTTTAAGGCTTTCCTACAGACTCTACGCCCGGTTACATTTTCTAACCATCACTTTTTTAGACTAGACAAATTAAATAATCCACTGAACAGTTTATAGAATCAGCTATTTATAATATTTGGCCCAATGTATAATATTTATAATCCATCCATTATTATCTTTGACCAATATAAATAATTTATACTTATATATAAAATTGCTAGCGTTTTACTTGTCAGTCGTCACGTGTTCGCCGTCGCGTCTCTCCCCGCAGGCCCCTGCCAGCGTCTGCGCCTGCGTGTTACTTGTCAGTCGTCAGGGTTCGCATTCGCGTCTCTCCCGCAGGCCCCTGCCAGCGTCTGCGCCTGCGTGTTACTTGTCAGTCGTCAGGGTTCGCATTCGCGTCTCTCCCGCAGTTCCCTGCCAGCGTCTGCGGCTGCGTGTTACTTGTCAGTCGTA
This sequence comes from Nephotettix cincticeps, assembly GCA_023375725.1. Taxonomy (NCBI): domain Eukaryota; kingdom Metazoa; phylum Arthropoda; class Insecta; order Hemiptera; family Cicadellidae; genus Nephotettix; species Nephotettix cincticeps. Next base: position 85,367,859 of record CM041786.1, on the reverse strand, counting down.
AGGGGTTCGCATTAGCGTCTCTCCCGCAGGCCCCTGCCAGCGTCTGCGGCTGCGTGTTACTTGTCAGTCGTAAGGGGTTCGCATTAGCGTCTCTCCCGCAGGCCCCTTCCAGCGTCTGCAGCTGCGTGTTACTTGTCAGTCGTAAGGGGTTCGCATTCGCGTCTCTCCCGCAGTTCCCTGCCAGCGTCTGCGGCTGCGTGTTACTTGGCAGTCGTAAGGGGTTCGCATTAGCGTCTCTCCCGCAGGCCCCTGCCAGCGTCTGCGCCTGCGTGTTACTTGTCAGTCGTCAGGGTTCGCATTCGCGTCTCTCCCGCAGTTCCCTGCCAGCGTCTGCGCCTGTGTGTTTCTTGTCAGTCGTCAGGGGTTCGCATTAGCGTCTCTCCCCGCAGTTCCCTGCCAGCGTCTGCGGCTACGTGTTCCTTGTCAGTCGTCAGGGGTCCGCATTTGTGTCTCTCCCGCAGTTCCCTGCCAGCGTCTGCGCCTGCGTGTTTCTTGTCAGTCGTAAGGGGTTTGCATTAGCGTCTCTCCCGCAGGCCCCTTCCAGCGTCTGCGGCTGCGTGTTACTTGTCAGTCGTAAGGGGTTCGCATTCGCGTCTCTCCCTGCAGTTTCCTGCCAGCGCCTGCGCCTGCGTTTTACTCGTCAGTCGTCAGGGTTCGCATTCGCGTCTCTCCCGCAGGCCCCTGCCAGCGTCTGCGGCTGCGTGTTACTTGTCAGTCGTCAGGGGTTCGCATTAGCGTCTCTCCCTGCAGTTCCCTGCCAGCGCCTGCGCCTGCGTGTTACTTGTCAGTCGTAAGGGGTTCGCATTAGCGTCTCTCCCGCAGGCCCCTGCCAGCGTCTGCGGCTGCGTGTTACTTGTCAGTCGTCAGGGTTCGCATTAGCGTCTCTCCCGCAGGCCCCTGCCAGCGTCTGCGGCTGCGTGTTACTTGTCAGTCGTAAGGGGTTCGCATTAGCGTCTCTCCCGCAGGCCCCTGCCAGCGTCTGCGGCTGCGTGTTACTTGTCAGTCGTAAGGGGTTCGCATTAGCGTCTCTCCCGCAGGCCCCTGCCAGCGTCTGCGGCTGCGTGTTACTTGTCAGTCGTAAGGGGTTCGCATTAGCGTCTCTCCCGCAGGCCCCTGCCAGCGTCTGCGGCTGCGTGTTACTTGTCAGTCGTAAGGGGTTCGCATTAGCGTCTCTCCCGCAGGCCCCTGCCAGCGTCTGCGGCTGCGTGTTACTTGTCAGTCGTAAGGGGTTCGCATTAGCGTCCCTCCCTGCAGTTCCCTGCCAGCGTCTGCGGCTGCGTGTTACTTGTCAGTCGTCAGGGGTTCGCATTAGCGTCTCTCCCCGCGGGTCCCTGCCAGCGTCTACGCCTGCGTATGACTTGCCAGTCGTCAGGGGTTCGCATTCGCGTCTCTCCCTGCAGTTCCCTGCCAGCGTCTGCGCCTGCGTGTTACTTTTCAGTCGTCACGGGTTCGCATTAGCGTCTCTCCCTGCAGTTCCCTGCCAGCGTCTGCGGCTGCGTGTTACTTGTCAGTCGTAAGGGGTTCGCATTAGCGTCTCTCCCTGCAGTTCCCTGCCAGCGTCTGCGCCTGCGTGTTACTTTTCAGTCGTCACGGGTTCGCATTAGCGTCTCTCCCTGCAGTTCCCTGCCAGCGTCTGCGGCTGCGTGTTACTTGTCAGTCGTAAGGGGTTCGCATTAGCGTCTCTCCCTGCAGTTCCCTGCCAGCGTCTGCGGCTGCGTGTTACTTGTCAGTTGTCAGGGGTTCGCATTAGCGTCTTTCTCCGCAGGTCCCTGTCGGTGGCTACGCCTACGTGTTACTTGTTAGTCATCAGATGTTCGCCTTGGCGTCTCGTCCCGCAGTTCCCTGCCGGCGGCTGCTCAGCGTTTTACGTGACAGTCGTCAGGTGTTCGCCTTGGCGTTTTACCGCTTAACCTATGGGAGGCCGGCACGGTTGTTAAAAGGTTATTTATAAAACGTGCATGAGCGACACACTCGTATGTTGTGGCGTGGCGTAGAGGGTGACCTTTGGGAGGCGGGCATGGCTCTTATGTTCCTTTAAAAGGTCATTCATTAAACGTGCATGAGCCACACGCTCGTATGTTGTGGCGTGGCGTAGAGGGTGACCTTTGGGAGGTCGGCACGGCTCCTATGTTCCGTCAAAAGGTCATTCATAAAACGTGCATGAGCGACACACTCGTATGTTATGGCGTGACGTAGGAATGACCTTTGGGAGGTTGGCACGGCTCCTATGTTCCTTTAAAAGGTCAATCATTAAACGTGCATGAGCGACACACTCGTATGTTGTGGCGTGGCGTAGAGGGTGACCTTTTGGAGGTGGGCACGGCTGCTATGTTCCGTCAAAAGGTCATTCATAAAACGTGCATGGGCGACACACTCGTATGTTGTGGCGTGGCGTAGAGGGTGACCTTTGGGAGGCGGGCACGGCTCCTATGTTCCGTCTAAAGGTCATTCATAAAACGTGCATGGGCGACACACTCGTATGTTGTGGCGTGGCGTAGAGGGTGACCTTTGGGAGGCGGGCACGGCTCCTATGTTCCGTCAAAAGGTCATTCATAAAACGTGCATGAGCGACACACTTGTATGTTGTGGCGTGGCGTAGAGGGTGACCTTTGGGAGGCGGGCACGGCTCCTATGTTCCGTCAAAAGGTCATTCATAAAACGTGCATGAGCGACACACTTGTATGTTTTGGCGTGGCGTAGAGGGTGACCTTTGGGAGGCGGGCACGGCTGCTATGTTTCGTCAAAAGGTCATTCATAAAACGTGCATGGGCGACACACTCGTATGTTGTGGCGTGGCGTAGAGAGTGACCTTTTGGAGGTGGTCACGGCTGCTATGTTCCGTCAAAAGGTCATTCATAAAACGTGCATGGGCGACACACTCGTATGTTGTGGCGTGGCGTAGAGGGTGACCTTTCGGAGGTGGGCATGGTTCCTATGTTCCGTCAAAAGGTCATTCATAAAATGTGCATGGGCGACACACTCGTATGTTGTGGCGTGGCGTAGAGGGTGACCTTTTGGAGGTGGTCACGGCTGCTATGTTCCGTCAAAAGGTCATTCATAAAATGTGCATGAGCGACACACTCGTATGTTGTGGCGTGGCGTAGAGAGTGACCTTTTGGAGGTGGTCACGGCTGCTATGTTCCGTCAAAAGGTCATTCATAAAATGTGCATGAGCGACACACAAGGTGCAAATACGAAGTTATTTGTACCAAATATTCTTTTTTTGTCAATAAAAATTGTATCGTTGTAGATAGTTTTAATGCGTAATTTAATGACATACCATAAAAACATCTTTTTCAGCCGAGGTAATGTTTTTTGTATCACGTATCAAATAAAGTAATTATAATGTTCCTCTTTTCAAAATGCACTTGATTTTCACTTGCAAAATATTAAAATATATTATTGTTTATAAATAGATTAAAGAAGGAAATGATTTTTTCCCTGATGTACAATGATGGTTTGTAGACCGTTTATGAAAAATATGGTACTCTGTACCTTGTTAAAGAAATAATAATGAAGGATGAAAACATAAAACGTAATCCAACATTGATCTCCCGAGTAAACAATCAAACTGTTGAACGGAATCCACCGATCGCTGCCCCCGCATCATTTACATGGTGATTCGCCCACCATTCTCCTCCCAGTTGCACGTTCCTCCAGATGGATTGAGAATAAAAATCCTATAGAGTATTTTCACTGAGGAAAAATCAAACCAGTTGAAATTAAAGTGTAATGAGTATCACATTTAAATGTGAAATTACTATTAAATTTATTTCAACTTACCAAATCACATTGTTAGCTTCCTTTCTCATAACCTAATCCTTTTATTATGTTGAATCTAAATATCTCAGAGGCAGAGGTCACGTGATAGGCCCTGAAGGTCGCCAGTTCCGGACCCAGACGCTATTTGTAACTAGGCTGTTAATTAATTACAGTACCTATTTAGCCACAGGTCGATGTTACGAATAGATAATAACAAGTCCAGTGGTCGGACCGCTCCAATGAAAATGCTCATAATGTCACAAAAATTATCGTATTTACTTTCCTATTGGAAATAGGTTAGATCATAGATATGTCTAAAGGGAATGTTTTCAGTTCCGCTAAACACTTGTCCTTATAAACATATGACGTCAGCGTTACAAATTTTGGTCTGACTGATTGGAAACCCCACCACAGAGCTAAGACATATCCATGACAAAAAATATACTGTATCTATTTTTCTCGATTATATACTGAACAAAACAATTCATTAAACTACTTCTGGGAGTTACCAACTAATTATAATATTTCAACAGTTTATTAATTGTAATGAAATTGACTCCGGTATTTAAGATTCAAAATATTACACATTAATGGGATGTAATTAATTTTTCGTGAAAATTGTTTACATTATTATTGCAGTACAACTTGCTAGGTAAAGATTGAAAATGAACATTCCATTTTCCAACAGGCAGGCTATTATTGTAGTTCACCGATGGACATCCAATTACCAAATATGAACCACAGGATATTCGATTGGGATTCGGGACACTGCAGTGGGTGACACCCTTCCACCTGACTCACCTCCATCCACCTGCAATACAGCTCTCGCCGATGACCGAGGTTTGGGAACTGCAACAGAACAAGACCACAGCGGGAGACACCCTTCAACCTGACTCACCTCCATCCTCCTGCAATACAGCTCTCATCGATGACCGAGGTTTGGGAAGTGCAACAGAACAAGACCGCAGCGGGAGACACCCTTCCACCTGACTTACCTCCATCCATCCACCTGCATTAGAGCTCTCGCCGATGACTGAGGTTTGGGAACTGCATCAGAACAAGACCGCAGCGGGAGACACCCTTCCACCTGACTCACCTCCATCCACCTGCAATACAGCTCTCGCCGATGACCGAGGTTTGGGAACTGCAACAGAACAAGACCGCAGCGGGAGACACCCTTCCACCTGACTCACTTCCATCCACCTGCAATACAGCTCTCGCCGATGACCGAGGTTTGGGAACTGCAACAGAACAAGACCGCAGCGGGAGACACCCTTCCACCTGACTCACTTCCATCCACCTGCAATACAGCTCTCGCCGATGACCGAGGTTTGGGAACTGCAACAGAACAAGACCGCAGTGGGAGACACCCTTCCACCTGACTCACCTCCATCCACCTGCAATACAGCTCTCGCCGATGACCGAGGTTTGGGAACTGCAACAGAACAAGACCGCAGCGGGAGACACCCTTCCACCTGACTCACTTCCATCCACCTGCAATACAGCTCTCGCCGATGACCGAGGTTTGGGAACTGCAACAGAACAAGACCGCAGCGGGAGACACCCTTCCACCTGACTTACCTCCATCCATCCACCTGCATTAGAGCTCTCGCCGATGACCGAGGTTTGGGAACTGCAACAGAACAAGACCGCAGCGGGAGACACCCTTCCACCTGACTCACTTCCATCCACCTGCAATACAGCTCTCGCCGATGACCGAGGTTTGGGAACTGCAACAGAACAAGACCGCAGCGGGAGACACCCTTCCACCTGACTCACCTCCATCCACCTGCAATACAGCTCTCACCGATGACCGAGGTTTTGGAAGTGCAACTGAACAAGGCCGCAGTGGGTGACACCCTTCCACCTGACTCACCTCCGTCCACCTGCAATACAGCTCTCGCCGATGTCCGAGGTTTGGGAACTGCAACAGAACAAGACCGCAGCGGGAGACACCCTTCCACCTGACTCACCTCCATCCACCTGCAATACAGCTCTCGCCGATGACCGAGGTTTGGGAACTGCAACAGAACAAGACCGCAGCGGGAGACACCCTTCCACCTGACTCACCTCCATCCACCTGCAATACAGCTCTCGCCGATGACCGAGGTTTGGGAACTGCAACAGAACAAGACCGCAGCGGGAGACACCCTTCCACCTGACTCACCTTCATCCACCTGCAATACAGCTCTCGCCGATGACCGAGGTTTGGGAAGTGCAACTGAACAAGACTGCAGTGGGTGACACCATTCCACTGACTCCCCTCCATCCTCCTGCAATACAGTTCTCGCCGATAACCGAGGTTTGGGAACTGCAACAGAACAAGACCGCAGCGGGAGACACCCTTCCACCTGACTCACTTCCATCCACCTGCAATACAGCTCTCGCCGATGACCGAGGTTTTGGAAGTGCAACTGAACTAGACCGCAGTGGGTGACACCCTTCCACCTGATTCATCTCCATCCACCTGCAATACAGCTCTCGCCGATGTCCGAGGTTTGGGAACTGCAACAGAACAAGACCGCAGTGGGAGACACCTTCCACCTGACTCACCTCCATCCACCTGCAATACAGCTCTCGCCGATGACCGAGGTTTGGGAACTGCAACAGAACAAGACCGCAGCGGGAGACATCCTTCCACCTGACTCACCTCCATCCACCTGCAATACAGCTCTTGCCGATGATCGAGGTTTGCGAAGTGCAACTGAACATGACCGCAGTTGGTGGCACCCTTCCACCTGATTCACCTCCATCTAGCTGCAATACAGCTCTCACTATTGACCGAGGTTTGGGAAGTGCAACAGAACAAGACCGCAGTGAGTGACACCCTTCCACCTGACTCACCTCCATCCACCTGCAATACAGCTCTCGCCGATGACCGAAGTCTGGGAAGTGCAACTGAACAAGACCGCAGCGGGGGACACCCTTCCACCTGACTACGCTCCATCCTCCTGCAATACAGCTCTCGCCGATGACCGAGGTTTGGGAACTGTAACAGAACAAGACCGCAGCGGGAGAAACCCTTCCACTTCATCAATTTCATCATATTCACAATATTTACGGAATTAAAAAAATGGGTATAGGGGTGAATGAGTGTGAACTTTCTTAATGTTTCAATACATTTATTTATACTTATAGTTAATCACGTCAAATAATTGTAAAAAAGGTAATGTTTATGTTTAAAATAGTAATTTATAATAATAAAACACCGAAGCCGATATAAGTTTAAAACGTTTTGAAAGAATGATGGGTAAATTGGGAAGCATTCAACAATGAATAATTTGCAATATTGTAAAGATGACACTTATTTAGTTTCCATAGTTGGCAGCAATGTTTTGTTCAGTTGGCACTCTGCTGCCACAACAATGGATCTGTCACTTCCCTGCCTTTTTTCAATCCCGCCACATTTCCATTCCTATTTTTGTTAGGATCCGTGAGTAATTTCAATTCAACATCGTAACTGCACCGGAAAAGTAATTTTTAGGAATGTTGCAAGGATAAAATTTTCTATGAGAATGAAATAACGAGTAATTGACATTAATCTTGACATTTATACGAGTAATGAAAATGCAAATTTTATCGAGATAAAATTGTACATTATTGTAACGAACACTTATCGAATGTACCTTGTATATTCGTGATATATTTTCATCAACTCCTATCGGGCGAAATTGACGTCATACTCAAAATACCTCCAACAATTAATTGTTCAATTGGTACGTCGCCTAGACTTAAAATATCTTTACATATTTTATTACTTAGCTTACTCTCAAACTAAATTTATTTCATGTAAATATATCAAAATAATTTTATTGTTATAGAGGGGCTTTTAAGAAGCCTTTCACTAAAAGATCGCCTAAACATTCAGTATAAACCTTTACACATAAACACAGAATACATTAAGCATAAAATTCAATAAAACTGATATCAAAGTAAATGTTGTTTATGTAAGCTGTTATTAGAATAGTATTTAATATAAAAAATACAATGAAATGTACGCAACACACTAATCAAAGGATTTAAATTATTATAAAAGCTATAGATATAAAACTACGTTTTAGTACAAATAAAAAAGTCAATTATAAAACGATTATAAAACAGTTAGATACTCCATGTCCCAGAATTTCTATGAGGTTTCATTCAATATTCGACACATTTTCATAAAATCCTTAATCGTTTTCATAAAGAAAAATAAAGACTCGATTTGTAACGTTTGCTTATCAATATCCAACTCTAATTAGAACAATCCTTGGTATATTAATACCTAGCTTATTTCATTCTCTTATTCGTCATTAAAAACAATTCCGTTTTATATATATCATATTCTTTGTATAAATTGACCAGAAGAGATCAGAATGGCGAAACGTGACAGTTTGGCCGTTTATAAGAGGATGGCTGAGACCTGGCTCCTGAATTTAGGTACAATAGGAAGAAGACCTTCTCCAATCACTTTATTATCAATAGTTGCGGAATTTTCATTGATTTAGTTATATCTTTTTTAACTATTTTTTAGTAGCTATTAATTTTCTGGTCCACATCATTCAAACTATTACACCTTTACAAATTTGCAAATTTTAAAATCATTTTTCAGCTGCTTTACACAGTTAACGTCATTTGACTTCAAATTTATAACCAAATAGTGTTACCCATCGCGCATTTCAGCGATGTACTAAGCAAATTAATTAGGTTTAGATTTGCTGGAAAATACAAATTGTTGTATAAATAGTATGATTACTACGTATTTTCTGAATTTTCGGCTCATACAGGTATTTGTGGCCAAAATATTTGTAAGAAATGAGTGTATTCATTTGAACTTTAAACATAAAAAATATATGAAAATTCCAGACTGACTATATCATCTTATACCAGGGCACCTTTGATCATTACATTACAGCCTGGTATCATTTATACATTTCAGATAGAAAAAGGAAAATATAAAAATAAGAATAAGAATATTTTTATTTTCTCCCATTTTTACATAATACAAAAATCCACAAAATGGAAACAAACATTAAAATGTCCATAATTGTCCTTTGTGTCAGACTGACTGCTATTCTAAAATGTACAAAGAAAAAAGAAAAGAAAAGTACAAAGAAAGTATGTCTTCATGTATGTATACAAAGTAAAAGTAAATGTATCTGTGAAGTGCATAAAAACAAAAAAAATCGAAAAATTTGGGAGAAAATGTAGGGCCCCCAAGGCAAGCCTGTTCGGGGGTTCCTTCACTAAAAAATAACCAAAATAAAAATAACAGTCAGCGTTCAGATAAAATTATAAAATAAACTTGACCTCTTAATAAAAAAGAGTGGAAGGGTTTCCACCCTTCTTAATAAAAAAATTTAAACTTCTACACAGTACCTATAGAAATAAGGTTTAAGGTTTGAGGCTCTCAAACCGCGCTCTGCACCCTACCACCAGGCGGCTCAGACACCCTCAAGGGGTGCCGTCTCAGCACATGGCATGCAATGCCTAGTCCCTGTGTGGCAGAGTTCGCCAAAGAGCGCCCTTATCCATTCTAACTTAGACTACTTAAAACTATTTAATAATCAAAAACATAAAGTTTATGTCCTCCAAACCAAATAACCATTTTTTTAATTTGCTGACAAACTAATTGCTTCCGTTTGAATTTTTTATGCTAATAGGTAGAAAATTAACAAATCTTGTTGCCAAAAAGCCATATGTTCGTGTAAAAAATGTATTATTCGGACGTGGTAGCAAAACTTTATCTGGATTCCTAAGTTTATTTTTGTAATTATTGTTGTTGGGAATTCTGTTTCCACTTCTATTATAAAACATTTTCAGAACTTTATATACAAAAAGATATCTTATTGGAAAAATTTTTTTGCCGATAAAAAGTGGAAGCGATGGTACAAACTTTCCTTTGTTTGAAATTAATCGTACTAAATGTTTTTGTTGGATCATTAATGGATTTTAATGGGTTTCATACGCATTGCCCCAAAATATTATTCCATATTCTAGTCTGCTTTGTACCAAAGCAAAATACAGAATACGTAAAACTTGTTCACTGGTCATATCCTTTAAAAAATAAAAATATCATATAATACTATTGATTTTATTTTTCAATTTACTAATATGAACTTTCCAGCTAGCTTCATGATCCAGATATATCCCCAAATACTTAATGATATCGGTCTGCCCCATGGTTTCACATTTATTGGTACATACATTCCTTTTATTATTTATTCATTCAGCCGAGTGATAAGTGATTTCATTGAAAAATTTGACTTTTTTCTTAGATTAAAATTGATAAATTTAGTTTTCTCTGCACTGAGCAGCATGTATATACAACAGCTGAGTATTGTAATAAAAGATTACTAGCGTACCTGGCGCACGAAATCGTGCGCTGTCAAGGAGACAATCTCTCCACCAATAACTATGTTTAGAAACTAAGTTTAGATTTTCCCAACAGATTTTCATTTTGGTTATGTTTTTGTTTTATGCAAATAAAAACTGGTGTTTTATTGCCAGCTGTACGATGATGTCTTCATTAAACGAAAAAAGGAAGCACCATGTTTAACTGTCAGATTTGATTTGTTTATTTAACCACGTCCTTAAATAAACAGCTGATTTCTCAATCGTCGGTGTTTACCTCCATATTAAGTTTATGGAGAAAATCGCGACTTTGACCCCATTATTTTCCATGACCACGGTGAATTTTCAAAATTTTTTTAATTGATGGCAAAACTACATGCTAAGACCTTTATAACGACACCTTGGACATGGTGATTGGTAGCACCACCGCTCCAAAACAATTATCACAAAAATAGGCCTAGTGTATTAAATATATAAGATTATAATATGTATACACATTGTCATTATTTTTAATTTGGCCAACTTAGAAACATTTGATTTTTAATCATACAACTTTATCCCGTGATTACAGTATTTAGATGCAATTGAGTATTATTTTATGCCTGCTTATTTGGCTTACTCAATGGTTCAAAACAGCTGTTGTTTATACCTCAAGAGTTAAGATAACATATTGGAATTATTTGAAAAAAAAACTTCCCCATAAGATAAAAATGGGAACTTTAAAGGCATATGGGATAGAGATTTATGACAAAATCGTCAAAAACTATTAGCCTCCTAAATAATTGTGAAGTGGGAGGATTAGTGATGAGTGAAGAGGGCGTTGATATTTACATATGCAGATTATATTTGTAATCATTATAACTATTATTTATCATTGTCCATTCATTACTATAATTATTTATTATTTTAATATTAGTTACATAACGTAAATGTATAATTATACTTGGTATTGATGGATTTTACTTAGCTATTTTTCGTAACGTTTTAGTTTTTCAATACAAAGCTTGTTAAATATCATCAATCAGCTTGTTATATATAAGCTTGTTATATATAGCTTATTTAATATATTGTATATGTTAAGCTTGTTTTTGTTGTTGTATAAGCTTGTTAAATAGCTTGTTAAAGCTTAATAAATGTCTCTGTTAAATAATTTATTATTTTAGTTATTTTATTACCATTTAATTGTTTTACTATCATTTTATTAGTTTAAGTAATTATTGTTAACTTTTTAAATCAATGTAATATTTTTTAAACATTATCTTCAAAGAAAAGTATTTTTTTCTTTTAATTCCAGGTAGTGTTTTAATGTTTTCGTCATAAGATTTTGTGTATGGAATTCTATGGAATGACTGATTACTCATTATCAACCACGGAAGTAGAGTCTTTTTGGGAATTATTATCCTGTATGCAAACTCATATAGAATCAAAATAAAAGAAAAACTTAATCAAATCACTGTACAGATCAAACACAGGGAAATAATTCCCAAAAGGGCTTTTTGTCTACGGTTGGGAATGAGTCTAACATAATTAATTGTAAATACGTCCATAACAGTATCTTAAAACTAATTCATAGAAACAAAAGTCTGAAGAAAGCAAAAATTTAATACATAAACATTAGTTTATAAATAAAACAATTATCTTTTATTTTAAAATGGCAAATGATATTAAAGTTATAATATCATTGCAGTCACGTTATAACTAAACTAAACTCATTTAGTTTCTCGTACATTTAAACATAATAAGTTTTTAATTTTATATATAATTATTGAAAATTTAAAAATTAATAAAAAAGGTTAAATGGTTGAGAATACAAATGTGTAAGAATAAAATGAAATGATTAAAATTTAAATATATAAAATCCGTTATTAAATGTAGAGGCTTGGAGAACTTAATTGCCTTTGCACTGTTAACCTATTGCACTAAATCGTCGTTACTGACATGTTTATGTGAAAATATAATAAAACAAATATATATATATATATAATATGACATAGGACGTAATTGTTGTTTTTAAACTTTTTTGCTATTACAAACACTTGGCTGTTGCAAACATTTCATTAAAACACCGAGGTTCGTACTGACGTAGGCTGGGGACTGATGATAGCCTGTTACAAAGAATTAATCAAAACACCAAGGTTTGTACTGACATGGGTTGGGGACTGATGATAGCCTGTTACAAACATTTAATCAAAACACCGTGGTTCGTACTAACGTATGCTGGGGACTGATGATAGCCTGTTACAAACATTTAATCAAAACACCGAGGTTCGTACTGACATGGGTTGGGGACTGATGATAGCCTGTTACAAACATTTAATCAAAACACCGAGGTTTGTACTGACGTAGGTTGGGGGACTGATGACAGCCTGTTACAAACATTTAATTAAAACACCGAGGTTCATACTGACATGGGTTGGGGACTGATGATAGCCTGTTACAAACATTTAATTAAAACACCGAGGTTCGAACTGACGTAGGCTGGGGACTGATGATAGCCTGTTACAAAGAATTAATCAAAACACCAAGGTTTGGACTGACATGGGTTGGGGACTGATGATAGCCTGTTACAAACATTTAATCAAAACACCGAGGTTCGTACTAACGTAGACTGGGGACTGATGCCAGCCTGTTACAAACATTTAATCAAAACACCGAGGTTCGTACTGACATGGGTTGGGGACTGATGATAGCCTGTTACAAACATTTAATCAAAACACCGAGGTTTGTACTGACGTAGGTTGGGGGACTGATGACAGCCTGTTACAAACATTTAATTAAAACACCGAGGTTCATACTGACGTGGGTTGGGGACTAATGACAGCCTGATGCAAACATTTAATTAAAACACCGAGGTTCATACTGACATGGGTTGGGGACTGATGATAGCCTGTTACAAACATTTAATTAAAACACCGAGGTTCGTACTGACGTAGGCTGGGGACTGATGATAGCCTGTTACAAAGAATTAATCAAAACACCAAGGTTTGTACTGACATGGGTTGGGGACTGATGATAGCCTGTTACAAACATTTAATCAAAACACCGAGGTTCGTACTAACGTAGACTGGGGACTGATGCCAGCCTGTTACAAACATTTAATCAAGACACCGAGGATCATACTGACGTAGGCTGGGGACTGATGATAGCCTTTTACAAACATTTAATTAAAACACCGAGGTTCGTACTGACCTAGGTTAGGGGACTGATGACAGCCTGTTACAAACATTTAATTAATACACCGAGGTTTGTACTGACGTAGGCTGGGGATTGATGACAGTTTGTTACAAACATTAAATTAAAACATCGAGGTTCGTAATGACGTAAATTGGGGACTGATGAGAGGCTGTTACAAACATTTTATTGAAACACCGAGGTTCGTACAGACGTAGGTTTGGGACTGATGAGAGTCTGTTACAAACATTTAATTAAAACATCGAGGTTCGTACTGACGTAAGTTGGGGACTGATGAGAGGTTGTTGCAAACATTTAATTAAAACACCGAGATTCGTACTGACGTGGTTTGGGGACTGATGAGAGGCTTTTACAAACATTTAATTAAAACACCGAGGTTTGTACTGACGTAGGCTGGGGACTGATGAGAGGCTGTTACAAACATTTAATTAAAACACAGAGGTTCGTATTGACGTAAGTTGGGGACTGATGAGAGCATGTTGCAAACATTTACTTAAAATACCGAGGTTCATGCTGACGTGGGTTTGGGACGACTGACTCCTAAGTACTTATATTGCTCGACCCATTCATTATCATCATACTCACATTTTAGAAAAGTTAAATAATTACATGGTAGAATTATATAATTCACGTAAATGTACTAATGCAATAATGTTACGGTAAATATAATCAAATGAGACATTTCGTCTATGTTATTAATAATGAACGAAATGCATCAGCTGGCAGATAAATATTTGTTGGACATTGTGTGCCATGCGCCATGTGGCCACCACATTCTCCCGCCCCGCTACACGTGCAACGCCTGCGCTACCATTTATACCGTAGCTTCTCCCTCAGCTGACGTTCCCGTGCCGCTCACACGTGTGACGCCTGCGCTACCATTTATACCGTAGCGTCTCCCACAGCTGACGTTCCCGTGCCGCCCACACGTGTGATGCCTGCGCTACCATTTATACCGTAGCTTCTCTCACAGCTGACGTTCTCGTGCCGCCCACACGTGTGACGCCTGCGCTACCATTTATACCTTAGCTTCTCCTTCAGCTGACGTTCCCGTGCCGCTCACACGTGTGACGCCTGCGCTACCATTTATACCGTAGCTTCTCTCACAGCTGACGTTCCCGTGCCGCCCACACGTGTGACGCCTGCGCTACCATTTATACCGTAGCTTCTCCCTCAGCTGACGTTCCCGTGCCGGCCACACGTGTGACGCCTGCGCTACCATTTATACCGTAGCTTCTCTCACAGCTGACGTTCCCGTGCCGCTCACACGTGTGACGCCTGCGCTACCATTTATACCGTAGCTTCTCCCTGAGCTGACGTTCCCGTGCCGCCCACACGTGTGACGCCTGCGCTACCATTTATACCGTAGCTTCTCCCTCAGCTGACGTTCCCGTGCCGCCCACACGTGTGACGCCTGCGCTACCATTTATACCGTAGCTTCTCCCTCAGCTGACGTTCCCGTGCCGCCCACACGTGTGACGCCTGCGCTACCATTTATACCGTAGCTTCTCTCTGAGCTGACGTTCCCGTGCCGCCCACACGTGTGACGCCTGCGCTACCATTTATACCGTAGCTTCTCCCTCAGCTGACGTTCCCGTGCCGCCCACACGTGTGACGCCTGCGCTACCATTTATACCGTAGCTTCTCTCTGAGCTGACGTTCCCGTGCCGCCCACACGTGTGACGCCTGTGCTACCATTTTTACTGTTGCTTCTCTCTGAGCTGACGTTCCCGTGCCGCCCACACGTGTGACACCTGCGCTACCATTTATACCGTAGCTTCTCTCTGAGCTGACGTTCCCGTGCCGCCCACACGTGTGACGCCTGTGCTACCATTTTTACTGTTGCTTCTCTCTCGGCTGACGTTCTAGCGACGACTGCGCTAACAATTACACCGTAGCTCCTCTCTGGGCTGATATTTCCACGTTTTTTTTTTAATTCGAACGTCCGTGATTCGTGGGTTCAGTTATTAAAATTTATTTAACTATATAAAAACTTAAATTAATATTACCGTTGAATAAAATGAATATGTGTGTATGTATTTTCATTTACAGTAATATAAATTATTACAAGATTTATTTAAGTAATAATTGCGTTAAAAAGTGACAAAATAAAAAACAAAATATTATTATTGATTTTCTTACCAAGCTTAATTATTTTAAAACCTTCATTTAAGTTAAACATTTTTAACTGGAAATATTTTAAAATATAAAAATGATAAAATAACATCCAGGATTTAACTCTAAAACTATCTGAAGAACTCTTTTTTACAACTTAATTTAATGAAAAATGAAATTATATCTTCATCATGGAAAACATTAGGTTTGGATCACATTGGAAGTTGAAAGCAAGATCCGTCATGGGTTCGAACATTTAGTACCGTAACAAAGTGGTCCACTTTTCGCCCTCTTGCTTTCCGATCAACGAATAACCGTAAAACATAACGTAATGAATTACTGCAATGAGTAAATAAAGCAATCCTTACAGTTTGAATATTCAAGTGGATTAAGTGATTGAAATATACAACAGTTTACAAACTTTCCTGAACGGCAAACAAACTAGGCTGTGTAGACTTCCATGGCTCCCTGGATTTTGCATCGTGTCGTAAGCTGTGAGATAATTTCCATACTGTGTAAGAACCTGTTCCTATTATTTTATGTGACGAATGAGAATAATAATCATTGTCAACATCTAAGATAGTTATCTTATCGTTCGCAGACTGATTACAACCAACCAACAGAAAGTTACTGTAGTTGTTATTTGTTAGGAAGCACACACTCTTAGACTACGGGACATTATTATGTGTAAGATATATTATGAAAGTTTAATCTTCTATTGTATTTGTTCAAAGTATTAGGCGAGGGATTAGAAGAAGACTGTCAATATTATGGTAGTATAGTAATTTATTTTGATTTTGGGAATTACGTTTTTCATTTCTAAACTGAGAAAACACTTAATTAAAAAACCCATTTGTAAAAAACATAAAATGAGAATTTTCGATGTGAAAATATTTGAACCTTTCTACAAATACTTTGAAAATTCTAACAAAAACACATAAATACAAGGAGTATTCGTTTTATCTTTACGATTTGGAAGTTCATTCAGCCAATATTCCTATATTTTGTTAAAAATATATTAAATTGAATGTTGTGAAATATTGAGGCTGTTCATTGTATAATAACATGATAGTAATTTGTTAATTTGACTGTAATTAACAGTTTGTTGGTACAGTATTGTGAGTCAGTCTGAGCTTTAATGGTTAGGCGTGATGGTATTGGTTAGGTAATGGAGTGGTCTACGCAGTAGGCCTACGCAGAGCGATGTGGTCTTTGTTGAAGAATTAGACTAGGCCTAACCTTGAAAACATCCGATATTAAATACCCTATGCTTTACGGGTTTATTAAGCAGTTGTGGTATTAGTGGTCCTGTCCTACCATACAATAGATCTGGGTTCGATTGCCGAGCATAAAACATCATGTTGATATTTGAAACTGATATCATGCTACAGAAGATACGTTAAGCTGTCGAACCGTTGGAGACCCTCGAGTCCTTTGCACTAGTGAAACCTGAAAACTCAGATAGTCCAGAAAGCTACTCTACCATTACCTTAAACAAATTCGTAAAAACTGAAAAGTAGTTAGTGATGACGATTTTCACATTAAATAAATTTTAAAAAACTATTAAAATAAAATGTCATTTGAATTGACTTTTCTATTTGAAGAATATTGGATATTTGGGGATGCTTGAGTAAGTAAATTATTATCTCTGTCCGTAAATGTTTATTACCGTATACATAACATCTCTTGGAGTCTGGAAGAGGAGGATGCTGGTCAGGAAGGTCAAAGGTTGTTGCTTTTTTCTTGGTAATAAAAGTGGTTTGTAGATTCTTACTCACATAAGAAAAATGCTATTCGTCTAAAATTGGTGGTTTTCATCAAAATCGACAAGGAAACCATTTGTATAAAACCAGTCAGTCGTTAATTGAGTTGAATGAAGAGATTTTGAAAACGAGAGGAACTAAAAGCATAATAGCGTAATTAGTTTCGAAATACCGCGAAACAGTATGTTTATGACAGAATAATATTTTTTAAGGAAATATGAACTTATGGTTGTTTGTTCTAAATAATTGATTATATTTATTATTTCTCTGTAAGTACATGAACTCAACATTATTCAAAAACACTATAATTTTTATATGCTTTTATTTTTCTGCTCAAATATTTTGCATTGTGCTAAAATATTTATAAAGGATATTAGGGTACAGAGCTATTTAAAAAATCTAAAATTGAGGCCATGACATTTTGGATGGAACTTTTAATAGGTAGTAATTTGATCAATAAGAGAAAACGTGGTAGTTCTCTGTGACCAACCGCGTGTTGTGGGCGAGGTGAGTCGGGGTTGGAAATGACAGAATAATAAAATAAATAGCTTCTTACCAATGAGAAATTCACGAAACGTGTGTGCTATATGAAAATAGTTAGTATTAGTACTGGATAAATATCAGTATTCAAGTTGCATGGATGTGGATTGATAAGACAAACAATATCGTGACCCAGCACCCCACACGATTGGTTCTCCACCCTCAAAAGGAGTTTAGGGTTTCACCACTCCTCCTAACTGTCACTGTAAATCTTTCTTCCTTTTCTAAGTCAAATGTGTTTTGGCGTCGCCTCTATGTTTAGAAAATAAACTCACATGAAATTTCGACGTGTGGGGAAATGGTTTGTAAAGACATAAATCTTAGTATCAACACGGTAAAAACTTGTAAACGATTTGTTCACCGACGGATGAAGATCCCGTTGTAACTATAAACACACCACTGAAAACGTTAAATTATCGTCAAGAATAGCTGTTCAAGTGACGCATAAACATTAAAATTACATAATAGTTACATTATATTCACATTACCGTATGGATCAGAGGGAAGGAATAAAACCCAAAATAACATATTCAGAGATATTAACGGATTGCTTTCAGTTGACGACAGTATTTCATTACTTATATATTTTATCTTGTAAGGTGATCTTATAGTTTGTATCAGAACACGTAGACACATAGATGTGATGCTTATGTTGTAATTTTACAGGGATATTCTTCTCAGATCATAACTAAACACAACATTTACAATTACAGCTTAGTTAAACAGCAAATAGTTCAACGCCACGGTACCTTGTTTTGCCACTGGTAGCATTGTAAAGCCCGTACTGAGTTTTTCAACTGGTAGCATTTTCTGTCTGACACTAACACTGCTCCGGCCAGCATCTATTGTCTTGAACACATGCCACTGCCCGGAACCCAACACAAGCGTCCGACACCAACACTGATCTAACGAGTATCTATTGTCTTGAACACATGCCGCAGGCTGGAGCCTAGCCAACTGTCCGACACGAACACTGCTCCGGCCAGCATCTATTGCCTTGAAAACATGCCGCCGCCTGGAGCCCAGCGAGCTGTCCGACACCAACACTGATCTGGCGAGCATCTATTGTCTTGAACACATTCCACAGCCCGGAGCCTAGCGAACTGTCCGACACTAACACTGCTCCGGCCAGCATCTATTGTCTTGAGCACATGCCGCAGCCTGGAGTCCAACCAACTGTCCGACACCAACACTGACCTGGCCAGCATCTATTGTCTTGAAAACATGCCACAGCCCGGAGCCTAGCCAACTGCCCGACACTAACACTGCTCCGGCCAGCATCTATTGCCTTGAAAACATGCCGCCGCCTGGAGCCCAGCGAGATGTCTGACACCAACACCGATCTGGCGAGCATCTATTGTCTTGAACACATTCCACAGCCCGGAGTCTAGTGAACTGTCCGACACTAACACTGCTCCGGCCAGCATCTATTGTCTTGAACACATGCCACCGCCTGGAGCCAGGCCAACTGTCCGACACTAACACTGCTCCGGCCAGCATCTATTGTCTTGAACACATGCCACTGCCCGGAACCCAACCAACCGTCCGACACCAACACTGATCTGGCGAGTATCTATTGTCTTGAACACATGCCGCAGGCTGGAGCCTAGCCAACTGTCCGACACTAACACTGCTCCGGCCAGTATCTATTGCCTTGAAAACATGCCGCCGCCTGGAGCCCAGCGAGCTGTCCGACACCAACACTGATCTGGCGAGCATCTATTGTCTTGAACACATTCCGCAGCCTGGAGCCCAACCAACTGTCCGACACCAACACTGACCTGGCCAGCATCTATTATCTTGAAAACATGCCACAGCCCAGAGCCTAGCCAACTGTCTGACACTCAACCACTGCTCCTACCAGCGTCTATTGCCTTGAACACATGCCGTAGCCTGGAGCCCAACCAACTGTCCGACACCAACACTGACCTGGCCAGCATCTATTATCTTGAAAACATGCCACAGCCCGGAGCCTAGCCAACTGTCTGACACTCAACCACTGCTCCTACCAGCGTCTATTGTCTTGAGCACATGCCGTAGCCTGGAGCCCAACCAACTATCCGACACCAACACTGACCTGGCCAGCATCTATTGTCTTGAAAACATGCCACAGCCCAGAGCCTAGCCAACTGTCTGACACTCAACCACTGCTCCTACCAGCGTCTATTGTCTTGAGCACATGCCGTAGCCTGGAGCCCAACCAACTATCCGACACAACATCGACCTGGCCAGCATCTATTGTCTTGAAAACATGCCACAGCCCGGAGCCTAACCAACTGTCTGACACTCAACCTCTGCTCCTACCAGCGTCTATTGTCTTGAGCACATGCCGTAGCGTGGAGCCCAACCAACTATCCGACACCAACACCGACCTGGCCAGCATCTATTGTCTTGAAAACATGCCACAGCCCGGAGCCTAGCCAACTGTCTGACACTCAACCACTGCTCCTACCAGCGTCTATTGTCTTGAGCACATGCCGCAGCCTGGAGCCCAACCAACTATCCGACACCAACACCGACCTGGCCAGCATCTATTGTCTTGAAAACATGCCACAGCCCGGAGCCTAGCCAACTGTCTGACACTCAACCACTGCTCCTACCAGCGTCTATTGTCTTGAGCACATGCCGTAGCGTGGAGTCTAACCAACTGTCCGACACTAACACTGATGTGGGCAGCATTTATTGTCTTGAACACATGCGACAGCCCGGTCCCTAGCCAAACTGTCTGACACTCCACCACTTCTTCTACCAGCGTCTATAGTCTTGAGCACATGCCGCAGCGTGGGGCCTAACCAACTGTCCGACACACCACCACTGCTCCTACCAGCGTCTATTGTCTTGAGCACATGCCACAGCCTGGAACCTAGCCAACTGTCTGACACTCCATCACTGCTCCTACCAGCGTCTATTGTCTTGAACACATGCCGCAGCCTGGAACCCAACCAACTGTCCGACACCAACACTGACCTGACCAGCATCTATTGTCTTGAACACATGCTGCAACGTGGTGCCCAGCCATAAGTCCTACACTAACACTGATCTGGCCAGTATCTATTGTCTTGAACACATATCACTGCCCGGAGCCTAGCCAACTGTCTGACAATAACACTGATCTGGCTAGCATCTATTGTCTTGAACAGATGCCACTGCCCGGAGCCTAGCCAACTGTCTGACACTAACACTGATCTGGTCAGCATCTATTGTATTGAACACATGCCACTGTCCGGAGCCTAGCCAACTGTCTGATACTCCACCAATGCTCCTACCAGCGTCTATTGTCTTGTCGCATAGCAGATGGCAACTATGGCACCTACGCCGTCTCTCGTAGCACGTCGCATAGAAGATGGCACCTATGGCACCTACACCGTCTCTCGTAGCACGTCACATAGCAGATGGCAACTATGGCACCTACGCCGTCTCTCGTAGCACGTCGCATAGCAGATGGCAACTATGGCACCTACGCCGTCTCTCGTAGCACGTCGCATAGCAGATGGCAACTATGGCACCTACGCCGTCTCTCGTAGCACGTCGCATAGCAGATGGCAACTATGGCACCTACGCCGTCTCTCGTAGCACGTCGCATAGCAGATGGCAACTATGGCACCTACGCCGTCTCTCGTAGCACGTCGCATAGCAGATGGCAACTATGGCACCTACGCCGTCTCTCGTAGCACGTCGCATAGCAGATGGCAACTATGGCACCTACGCCGTCTCTCGTAGCACGTCGCATAGCAGATGGCAACTATGGCACCTACGCCGTCTCTCGTAGCACGTCGCATAGCAGATGGCAACTATGGCACCTACGCCGTCTCTCGTAGCACGTCGCATAGCAGATGGCAACTATGGCACCTACGCCGTCTCTCGTAGCACGTCGCATAGCAGATGGCAACTATGGCACCTACGCCGTCTCTCGTAGCACGTCGCATAGCAGATGGCAACTATGGCACCTACGCCGTCTCTCGTAGCACGTCGCATAGCAGATGGCAACTATGGCACCTACGCCGTCTCTCGTAGCACGTCGCATAGCAGATGGCAACTATGGCACCTACGCCGTCTCTCGTAGCACGTCGCATAGCAGATGGCAACTATGGCACCTACGCCGTCTCTCGTAGCACGTCGCATAGCAGATGGCAACTATGGCACCTACGCCGTCTCTCGTAGCACGTCGCATAGCAGATGGCAACTATGGCACCTACGCCGTCTCTCGTAGCACGTCGCATAGCAGATGGCAACTATGGCACCTACGCCGTCTCTCGTAGCACGTCGCATAGCAGATGGCAACTATGGCACCTACGCCGTCTCTCGTAGCACGTCGCATAGCAGATGGCAACTATGGCACCTACGCCGTATCAGCTTCGTCATTTTACTGTTAATTTGTTTCATTTTATAAAATTTTGTATTCCTTGGAATCTAAAACTATAAAAAAATCTCATAATATAAGAAATTTATTTTATAACAAGTGCCGAACCAATTTTACATTCATTCAACTCATTGATTGGTCAAAAAATCTCTTGATAAAAAATCTTTACTGATACAAATGCAGCACAAGAGTAACCAGAGGGTTTGGGAGTTGTCAACATAACTTTTCGATTCATTTTACCCCCTCGTAATTAAAAAATATCTAAAAACATTTCAAACACATTGAAGGGCCATACTGTATTTGTATTATTTTATAAGCTAAATTTTCAATCCTAATTTGTAAGAGTTGAAAAGTCATAGGTTGCTGGGAGAAGGCTTAAATGAAAGGTGCATGAAGGAAATACCTGGAGAAATATAGTTTTGCAAAACAGATACTATAAAACCTTCAACAACAAAACTTGTCTACCATGTAAAAGTTACTAAGATTTGAAAACGCGGGTTTTTGGTCCCAATTTTTTATTTAGACTCAATCAACAATAAAAACCCTTAAGACCAATAACAAATTTCAAAATGTTTAAATAAGTTATTTCATAGAATCATATTCTAGAAATTTTATATGGAATGTCCTGTTTGTCTAAAATGAATAATTCACTTGCTGTTCTGTTATTAAAAAAATTTCGTGAAACAGCTTTTTTCTTTACTTCTAAGAGTAAAATAGTATTTTAATTTGATACTTTTTTATAAATTGTTAATAAAATAGCTTATTACAAAAGTATAGGCTACTTCAGTTTATATTATGTTTTAAAAATTGTGTTTTAGCTTTTAATCATTGAAAGAAAAATATTCTTATTTTGGTAAAAAAACTTGTTATTTTACTATTACTTATATCTAGATTTTGAAATCATCAATCCTAAAAAGCTAGAACTTAAATTCCACTCAAATTTACTAATGTAGCTTCAAGCTCAAGACTGTTAAGAGAAATATTAGAATTGTGTTTCAGAAAAGACACTAGAGGGCGTAATTGTCGAGTAGGCTCTCCTGTGCTCGCGGTGGGCGGAACAATAGCCACTTCTCGCAATGGACGAGACAATACCGCGTTTACCGCGAGCCGCAAGATGAAACAGTGTCCTTTCTGACCATCCGCGTTGTCAGTATCACGCTTGCGGCAGCTCAAGTCCAGCAAGTCAGATCATAAGTGATAATTGCCCCTTCCGCTAGACCGCTATCATGGGTAGTGAAAGTCCGTGAAAATTATATTTTCACGAATCTGAATAATACAGTATGTCATATTAATATTTAACCTTATTTAATCATAATACCGTGTTTTCACATACCTGAATAACTGCAGGTTAGTGTTTACTTTAATTTAATCTTATGCCCTCAAATTATTCAGAAAGGGTTCCGTATTTTCGCGGACCTGAATAATTATCCTTAGTCGCTACTGATAATTATTTATTTTTAATTTAATTCAAAAATGAAGGTACCATACTTCCACGGACCGGAAACCTATATTTTTTAATGTTTAGTTTAATTAATTCTGTAAAATACCGTGTTTGTACGGACCTAAATTGATCTTTAAATTTATGTTTAATTGAATGAAATACCGTGATTGCACGGACCTAATTTAATATTTATTTAATATACAAATTTTTTTAATATTAATTTATGCTCAATTAATTAATATTTTTTCAATATTTAATAAGTTTAGTGAATTTTCCTACGTGAAGTAATAATGGTTATTGTATCAATAATATCTTGCTCTATCGGCAAATGCAATGGGAAAATCGTTCCTCGTTCGATCGATTTCTTTCACGAGAGTCGTAGAACTGCCCTGGCTGATGACAGCTGATGACGAGGATGTGAAGTTTCAGTTGGCTGGGAGACATGTCCTCTTCACCCAAGGATTGGTTTTGTGGTTATTTGGTTGTGGGTTTGGGTGACGTGTTGGTTGCGGGTAGTTTTTTGTGGGTGTGTTGTTGTTCTTGGTAGTTGTGGGTTGTTTTCATTATTGTATATGGAAGATTTTGGGTTATAGGTTGACGGAAAATGTTTTTGAATACAATACAATTTTGAATACTCAACCTCCTATGTAGGCCTATAGCCTTGGATTTTTCAGTTTCATATATATTGTCCTATTTACTTATTCAATAACTACCATTATCAAATTGAATATTCTTATTCACATCAATAGAAAGAATTGATTTCATTGTTTCTGTTTAGTCTCAACAAATATAGCAAGTGTTAATATAAAACATATATATTAAAATAAAATGAGTCTGGTTGTGGGTAGGTCTGTATATCACTTCAATAAATCTGTACAGTTTAATTAATACAGACTAATTTAAAATGTTAAATATTTAAAAAAAACTGAATTTAGTTTGTAAAAAAAGTGTGCACAGTGAAAGGTTTACCATAGAATGATAAATTTAAATGGTCAAGATACTGCACAGATACTTTTCATAGATACTACATGATAAACGTTCACCACCAATCAAGTTTCATTCTTACCAATTTCGCCAAAAGCTTTCTTAAAAACATATGCATTCAAATTGAAATGAGTACCATTTCAATCAATAAATCAATCTATACAGTTTTATTAATACCGACTCGCTTCGCTCGCTGGGGGCTCCGCCCCCAGGCCCCCTTATAGGTGTCGGCAGAATCGCTAATAGTGATTATTATTATTAGTGTTAGTAGTATTAGTATTATTAGTAGTAACGTGGACGTGATAAAAGATAAGTATAACATGGATGAACTGTGGGTAACTGCAGCACGATAAGAATAATTTTTTGTATAAATTTTTTATTATATTTCTGTTGTTAGTGTCGTAGAGATATTATAAAATTAGTAGGCGGTGAGTAATAAATATATTTTCAAATATTGAAGAGTAATAATATGGAGTAAGTATGTATATCGGTGAAAGTAGTATTGTTATAATTTAAGGTATTAGAGAATTGATCAGGGTGAAATATAAAAAGGAATAACGGTGGGAGTTGGTAGATAAGGTATTTAATATGATAAATTGAGTTGAATAATTATTTGTTGTAGAATATTTCAAATTTTGGTGTTGGTATTTGTTCCCCTGTTGGTCAAAGCCCTGTCAAAGCCCATGCTTTGAGTTGCATCGGGCGTATGCAATCAATTAAATGTCCCATATGATAAGTTTTCATTTCCTCATTAAAGTTGTTGTAAAATTGTTACGTTTTCTTCTTAAGGGTGATTAAAGCGATGTTGTAACGAAATATTAGCACTCTATGTACTATTATAATGTAATATGGTAATAATAAAAAAAATAAAAAAACCTTTTCTAGGAATTAAGGGAATGAGTTACGATAAAAAGTCATATTAACAAAGATATATATCTTCATTAATCCGTATGGTACGTCACTCTCGGTCTTTGAGAACATCTCGTTCAAGAAATATATAAAAGAATTAAAAATATTTATTTTTTTAATTTTTTTTAAGTAATAAAATGTTAAAAACTAAGTTATCTGCACTATATTTTACATAAACAGATTAATACAACAGGTCATCTGAAAGACACATACGAAAACCTTGGTTATAACTTGACCAGAACCGGAATTTTCTTACTGCTTACGGAAAATTACTAACATTTTCAAAATGATATATAAGTTGCAACATTATAGCGTATTCTCACTTATGGCTATAAAATGAAGGTGCATGTAAAATATTAGCCCTCGATTTACTTTAGTAATGGAACAAGAAAAAAAATTGAATAAAAAAGGAATTTTCATGAAATGTAACGTTATTTAGGGGTGAAAGAGTCAAAATCCGTTAAAAAGTCATATTCTACTTAGAGAAACTATTTGACACACACATAAAGAGATTAAAATCAACAGGTCGACTAAAAGTCACGTACAAAAACCTTGTCTATAAATTGATCACGAACCTGCATTTATATACTACTATCGGAACTTGGGAAAATGAACTAAATTTCCGATAAATGAATATTTTTAATTTTTCAATTAAATTTTATGTAATATTATTTCGTTTTCATTTTAAGGGTAATGAAAGGAAGGTGTGTGCCAAATATAAAAGCTATATGTATTATAATAACAAAACAGGGGAGCTTAATGTGGGTAAAACTGTAGATTTTCAAAAAATCTAACGCTATCTAAGGGTGAAGGAGACGAGATACGAGAAAAAGTCAAGAGACCAAAGTTGTAGATCTTGCAAAATCCGTGGCACAAGAAACCCTCCGTTTTTCGATTGGACCTTTCGTTAAAAAGATATAGCCGAAAAACTAAGATTTTTTTTGAAAAATTTTAAGATTTTTTTTAGGGTTGGAAAATATTAAAAATTCGGAATTCCGACGATTCGTTTACTTATAGTAACTTCTTAGGAACGTCCATATAAAATTTCAAGTCTCTAGCTCATCGCAAAGTCGTATTTTTGAGCAAAATAGTGAAACGTTGCATTTCACGAAATCGACCCAATGCATTTTATATGGGATAACGTTAACATTTTTTTTCTCGGTTCGTAATGAAAAATTGTAAGATTTGGGAATTTTCCTGTCGGTTGTGGACCCAAAGGAAGGTCCGTGCAAAATTTCAAGTCTCCAGCATTTCTAGAAGTGGGTTAGAATTTGTATCCCTAGTCAGGTGCCTCCCTTACCGATAAATTTGCTTCACATATTCATGTATCTATCCTCTCTGAATGTCTTTAACTCCCTCTTTGAAATACTAAATTAACTCAAAAGAAAAAAGTAGGGCAAAAAATTAACATTTATAAAATATCATCTGATAGAATTAAATGATGTATAGAAATAACATTTGCATTATGATGAAGTAAACTCTAAATATAAAATAATATGTAAACACTTAACAGATCTAATATAGAAGTTGAAAACAATTTTTCCGTCACGCTGCTTTGAAAACGACCGTTTTAAATATATGCTATGCAGGTCCAAAGTAATTCTTTCCCAACAAGTTAGGGAATCAGGTGATGTTGAGCGAGGGCAAAAGCTGTTCATAATCTTAATATATAAAATTCAAAGCCCTCACTCACTCACTCACTCATCACTAATTCTTCCACTTCCCGATTACCTAGGAGACTGAAAGTTGGTATGCGGGTTCTTTAGGCCTAAAATAGGAAAGTCTAATAGTTTTTGTGACGATTTTCCCATAAATCTATACCCTATACACCTTCAAAGTTCCCATGTTAATCATATAGAGAAATAATTTTGTTTTGGATTTCAATTTCCAACATATGTATCCTACCTTTTAAGATATAAACAGCAGCTGTTTTATTTGAACCAATGAGCAAGCCAAAGAAGCAAGCATAAAATAGTAAGTACTCAATGGTATCTAATTACCGTATAAATATAATATTTCTCAGAGGGAAGTTTTGTGACTATGTTTTATGATTTCAAATCAAAAGTCTATTATTATCAGTACGAAGTTTGCTGGGTCAGCTAGTTACAATATAAATCAGTTGAAAATTGGTAGGAAATAGTTATTTGTGCAACAAGGTAAGCGAAACTTTTTGTCCAGAAAATTACTGCTGGACATTTCCTGAGGGACAAAAGGACTATTTTAATCCCATAATACACACAAAATGTTTCCTCTACCTACACATACAAGTAACACGAGTTACTACAACCAAGTTGGCTGACACAACCCCAAAACAATCAATGGAAACTATCAGCAACCGTTCTAAATTTTTAATACTATATTTTTTTATAATTTTAACTTTAACTATAATTTTTAATATTAATAAAATTTAATACTACTGTCAGTTGCTATTGTTTCCGATGGTTCATTACAGGGTGTTCACAGTTTTCTCACGTTATTTTTATGGGATTACTTTTTCTCCCTTGGGACTAAAAACTACACACTTTTTCGCCCTTGGGACTAAAAGTATTACTTTGGTACTCCATTCCAGAGAGTAAATTAGGGCTTTACTCAGTGGGTAGATGAAAATAGGTGTATTTCAATGGTAAGTTTCCGATGATATAGAAAGCGATAATAGAATTTTACTATTGACAGACAATCAGCTGATTGCCAAGAAATTGATGGAAACAACTATTTTGTATCTAAAATCTTTGGTTTGTACAGTAGTTAGCTTATTATTTTATGCAGTCTGACGAAAAATATAGTTCATAGCTCAGATATAAAGTGCCTTTTAGTTACTCGCAAAATTACATCCTCGCCTTGGTGCTTGGTTGTAAACCTTGGCTCGTACCAAAAACATCACTCTCGATATTGAAATGTATCAGTATAATCCACAATATACACGGTCTATATTTCGTATAGTGAAATGAAAATATAAAGGAATGTTATAGTATTAAACATTATACTATAGCATACATAAAATGCATAGTCATTGTAACTTAATTTTTAATTTGGCCAACATTTGAACTTGTGGCCTAAAATTAGAAATGGAATATAAAACAGATATAATACATGCATCCCAAAAACAATAAATTTCACTCAATTTTTGCAAGAAAAATTTCGTTTTGTCTAGATCATTTTTACTTGATAGTAAAAAGTATATAGCATTTTTACTTTATTTATTACATAAACAATAGATACAGCATTGGCTAGTAAATTGCATTGATAAAGTGAAGTAACTAACAGATATGGTCATTAAAGCTTTGTAAAACAATATTTTTGATTTCAGAAAATTTGTAAACAAACTTACTCCTCTTAACATTAACATGAGATATTTATAGCGACAAAAAATTGAATTTCCAAAACTTGGAATTTTACAAAAACATCCGTGGACTCATTGAGCAATTTCCTAGTTTTATCGCAATTGGATGAATGGTTTGGCAGCGCATAAAGGACAAATAGACATACATTCATTTTTATTTTCAGAAAACTCTCAATTTTAGTTTCAAGATTAAATTGGTACCTTTTTAGTGTACGACAATTCAATAAAAGTTACAACTAGAAATCAGGTTTTACTAAAGGTGGGGAAACTGAAGGTGGTTTTGGAAAAACCTCGGGCTAGTCTTGTTTCCCGTGGTTTGGTTTCAATTACATTATTATAAATTTCTCATTAAAGGTTCATGTGGCGTCTAAATCTTTAATGGTTAAAGTAAGATGCTTTTGAGTACATCCATATTTTAAACGATATTTTGTATACTATGCTTCAGAATCTTTATATGTATTTGGTTTAAGTAGGTCGGAAGACTCTTTGACTAGACCATTATAGGTTTTGGCTTGAGAGATCATTCACCAGCAGCCGCGTCGTCTGACTTGAGGAGAAACGTCCAGGGCTGGTTCTTTGGCGAACTTTTACTAACCTTCTCCTTTTATTAACCTTTTTCAGAACTAAATATAGATTAGATTAGATTATTTGAAATGGCGACCATACTACAAGGTAGATATTTTAAGCCAAGTATGAATGAGGATTGAGTCTAAGATGATTGTGGCCCGATCTTGTAGTCTTTTTACTGACTAAGGCTGACATGTTCCTTAGACAGGACTGTTAATTAATAGCCCAACGGCCGATGGCAATTAATGGACCTACAGTTTAACGTGGAATCCGAACCACGGCCTCTGAAATACGAATTGGTCTAATCATGAGGATGGTCTTTACGGATTAACGTAGTATTCAATAGTGCGGACGTTAATCCACACAAGAGAACACTACACCCACCCACCATCGCTCATAACTATCCACAATTCGTGACCTCTAAGTAGCTGGATTACAGGATCACGCCATCATCCCAGTCTATCTTTGAATGTAAAATGTCTGGATTTTAAAAGTAACATGAGTAATGGTGTGCTCTCCTGTGAGGGAAAACATTAGTATTGGTACTGTAACCCAAATTTCCCACCAGTGGAAAGTATGAATCTGAAGGAAAATACGTCGTGCTTAAATAAATAGGCCGAGTTTGGTAGAAGGTAATGTATTTGAATGTATTGAACAAGCAATTCCACAACAAAACTGAATGTAAATAAACAGGTAAACAATGAAACATATGTTATTAATTTACATTTAATTGGGTGAGGGATGCGAAACTTGACACGCCGCCCGGAACGAGTCTTATAGCTGTCGGCAGAGGATGGCGTGTTCGGGTTGGAGGAGGCGAGTGGAGGGTTAGTGGATCTACTCTGGTCGTCATCTGAGAGGACGAAAGCCGGCTTGACACGGTCGATGCTGACTCTGATGTCCCTGTCTCGAATGAGCAATGTCATAGTCTTCTCGTCACGGCTGACTATCGGGAAAGGTCCTGAGTACGGTGGTTGGAGTGCGCCCCGGATGGAGTCGTCTCGAAGGAACGCATGGGAACATGTGGACAGTTCTTTGAAGACGAACGTCCCCGGTTGAGTGTGACGTGAGGCAGGTGTTGGTCGTAGCCGTGACATCAGTTGTCGAAGCTGGTTGACATAGTTGGTTGCATCGGGAATGCGTCCAGGAGAAGGTGAAACTAGAAGTTCGCCGGGCAATCGGAGGGGTTCGCCGTATAGAAGTTCGGCAGGAGAGGACTGCAGATCTTCTTTGATCGTAGACCGAATTCCGAGAAGTACGATGGGCAGTGCTTGGAACCTAGACATGTTAGGGTGGCACATAATAGCTGCCTTAAGCTGCCTGTGAAAGCGCTCTACAATGCCGTTACTGCAGGGGTGCCAGCTACAGGTTCGAGTTCGCGTGGTTCCAAGGGCAGTTCCGAGGGCCTTGAAGAGTTCTGACTCGAACTGACGTCCTTGGTCTGTCGTGATACATGACATTGAGCCGAAGCGAGAAATCCAGCACTGCAGTAAGGCGTTAGCTGTATCCTCTGCTGTGATGCGTTCAAGGGGCCAAACTTCAGGCCAACGAGTGTAGCGGTCGACGGCTGTGAGACAGTAGCGATATGGTCCGGCAGGTGGAAGGGGTCCTATTATGTCCACGTGAACGTGAGAAAAGCGAGCAGAAGGTGTTCGGAAGTTTCCAAGTGGCGAGTGGACATGGCGAGAGACTTTTGATCGTTGACACTGAAGACACGAACGAGCCCAAAGACGGCAATCTTTACGTATGTTGGGCCAAACGAAACGGTCAGAAATGAGGCGTGTTGAAGCTCGCGCGCCGGGATGACTCAGGTTGTGTATGGCATCAAACACTTGGCGGCGCAGTTTCATTGAAACGTAAGGGCGAAGTTTAGTCGTTGATGTGTCACAGTGTAGTACGGTGTCGGTGCCCGGTACAGCGATGTGCTTCAAATTAAGAGATGTATCTCCATCCAAAAGAGTTTTGAGTTCGGCATCCTCGGTCTGGGCTTGTGCAAAATCATGAAGGTCGATGGCTTGAGGAAGTTTGAGGGCGTTAACACGAGATAAGGCGTCAGCTACGACGTTAGAAGCTCCGTAAACATGACGAATGTCAGTAGTGAATTGACTGATGAAGGAGAGTTGATTGAGTTGAACTGGTGGAAGTCGGTCACGACGTTGATGGAAGGCGTAGGTGATGGGCTTGTGATCAGTGTAGACGGTGAAGTTTTAACCTTCCAGCATATGCCGGAAGTGTTGTATGCCAGAGTAGATTGCGTGGAGCTCTCGGTAGTATGCTGGCCACTCTGCTTGTCGGCTGCTCAGCTTGTGCGAAAAGAAAGCGAGAGGCTGCCATGTGCCCTTGATCAGCTGTTGGAGACAAGCGGCAATGGAAGAATTAGATGCGTCAGTAAACAAAGCAAGCGGTTTAGTGGCGTCAGGGTGAGCTAAGAGTGTCGCTTGTGCGAGGCTGTCCTTACAAGTATCGAATGCTTTCTGTAGGTCTGGTGTCCACGCGATCGGTTGATTTCCACGTAGGTTAGCGTTGGCGGCATGTAGAGGGGCCTGGTGCTGGCAGCATTGGGCAGGAAACGACGATAGAAGTTTACCATGCCTAGAAACCGGCGAAGATTTGGCGATACACGAGATTTTGTTGGAAGAGGGAATTCCCGTAGTGCAGTGATGCGGTCGGGCAGCGGGCGTGTGCCGTCAGCAGAGACTTCATAACCCAGGAACTTTACGGAAGGTAAGTTGAAGACACTTTTCTGGGAATTGATGAGGATTCCGTGGGATGATAGTCGTTGAAAGACGGCTCTGAGATGGCCATCGTGTTCCTCAGTTGTCCGGGATGAGATTAGAATGTCGTCCACGTACGAGAAGCAGAAGTCCAGTCCCGATAATACACCATCAATAAAACGTTGAAATGTCTGTCCTGCGTTTCGGAGACCGAAGCTCATAAAAGGGAACTCGAAAAGTCCGAATGGTGTGGTGATTTCTGTCTTATAGATGTCTTCTAGGTTAACAGGGATTTGATTGTACGCGCGGACTAAGTCAATGACAGAGAAAACTGTACAGCCTCTGAGATTACTCGCAAAATCGTGGATATGACGAACTGGGTAATTGTCTGGTATTGTTCTGGCGTTCAAGGCACGATAATCACCACAAGGGCGCCAGCCATTTGTCTTCTTGGGGACTATATGAAGTGGAGAAGACCATGGGCTGTCAGATCGGCGGGCAGTTCCGTCTTGCCGTCTTGAAATTATCGACTCTTGCTTAGCGATTTGAAGTCGATCAGGAGCAAGACGGCGTGGGCGTGATGAGACTGGAGGACCTGGAGTAGTTCGGATGAAATGAACAGTGGAGTGGCGCACTTCTCGAGGGAGACCTTGTAGTCTAGTGAGTTCTGGAAACTCTGCTAGGATTTTGTTGGCAGTATGTTCCGGAGTAATAGCCTTGATGCTGGATTGTACTGTGTGTCTTGAGTAGCAAGTCACAGATAGACCGGTGATTCCGTCTACCAAGCGACGTTTCTTGCAGTCTGGGAGAAGGTTAAAATGGCCCAAGAAATCAGCTCCAAGTATTGGGTCCGTGACGTCGGCTACGATAAATTTCCAAGGGAAGGAGCGTCTCAGTCCAAGGTCGAGTTCTGAAGTGACAGTACCGTACGTCAAAATGTTGCTACTGTTTGCTGCAGATAATGAAATGGCGGATTTAGGACGTTTTAAGTGAAGTAGGCGATTCGATATAATAGATACGTCCGATCCCGTATCCAGTAGGTAGTTGCGCATTGACTTTTTATCTTTAACGAACAGGTGCTGTGAGGTACCACTGTGGCAACCAGTAGATGCTTCAACTACTGGCCACAAGTTGGAGTTTGGGGAAAACTTGCAGGGTATAGTGCACCGCCGTGCGGCAGCACCAAGACGTTGATGATACCAACATATGTGTTTGCCGTGGTTGGGCTTGGTCGACGATGATGGAATTAAAGAGGGACTGCGACTGGGTTGTCGTTGTAGAGAATAATCTCGGCGACGGCGGTCACGGTTGTCTAGACGTGCTGAGAGCGCAGATATCTGACGTGTCAGTTCTTGTAGTGTGTCACTGACGGCAATATCCGTTGCTGATGTTGCAGGTTGGTTGCGGCTACCATGTCGAGGGACAGGTTCTGTTGCGTTACAACGACTGTTTGGACATCGGTGGGAAGACGTCCGATCCATAAGGTCCGTAGAAGTTGGTCTGGAACTATAACTGTGCTTAGAACGAGACTTCGAAGGAATCTTAAGAATTGCGACGGTTTTCTGTCTCCCATTTCGGCCTGTGTGAGCTGACGTATTCTCTCTTCTCGGCTGATAGCGATGCGCTTTTCGCTTTTTTTCGATTCTGTTTTAAGCTTCAAGAACTTGTCTTCAGCCGGAGGATTGGTAATTATGTCTTGGACTTCTGCGGCGTATCTCTGGTCAAGTTGAGAAACTACGTAGTAAAATTTGCTAGCGTCGGCAGTAATGCGCTGAAATACTAATTGTGCTTCGACTTGTGCAAACCATAGTGCCGGATTTTCTGGCCAAAATGGTGGGAGTCGAAGAGATACACGGCCAACCTTCGGAGGATCTTCTTGTGGTTGCATCGTATTTGGCGGCGCTGGTTGAGACTGGAGTGTTTGGAGTTGATTTCGAAGGTCATCTATAACCTTTCTGAGATCTTCGTCCATCACGTCGGGGTCACCTCTGAAGGAAAATACGTCGTGCTTAAATAAATAGGCAGAGTTTGGTAGAAGGTAATGTATTTTAATGTATTGAACAAGCAATTCCACAACAAAACTGAATGTAAATAAACAGGTAAACAATGAAACATATGTTATTAATTTACATGTGGCTTTTCCGCCACAAATCGATTAAATAATAACTACCACGCCTCAGACAATTGAAAGCCTCGGCTCGCTCAGTTCGGATGCTGGCATACCTCTAGGAATAAAAGCGTATCCTCGTAGTAATCAGATTTTATCCCAGTAATAAGATAAATAGCCTTAATTAAAAAGTAGTTGGGGTCTAATTCAGAAAATAAATATTATTTATTGATTTTTAAATCCGGAAATTTTAAAAGTCAGTAAACTGCCATTCTTTGTGGAGCACAAGGAGCAAACAGTTGTTCTGTGCTCATGTTACAACTTAGACAGTAAATTGATCTAACCAGTAATTGATCAAGAACCGTGACTTTCTAATTAAAAGTCAATGTAATTTGAACTAATATTGGAGTTGCCACCAAGTAACCCAAAACCCTTATTTACAGTCATTAAACTAAAGGATTAAAAGCCTGTCAGTGAAAACCACTTTCAGATAATCCGAAGTTTGACAATTATTACGGATTAGTCACGGTACCAGAAGTACCTAAAAGATATAACCGCACATATTTTTAAGGTATATGTGCACATACTTTAGGGTGTAACCGCACATATATGAGAGTATAACCGTTTATACCCGAGGATATAACCACAATACCTGAAGGTATAACCCCATATAACTCAGGTTATAACTGCTAATATCTGTGGGTCATACTTACTTACCTGAGGGTATACAAATTTTTAGTCGAAAAGCTAAGCACAAGACCTTTTGAAACTGAAACTGATCACAGAACTGGTTCTCAACTGGTCCCCACGAATGATCGCCAACTAGAGCCGGTCAAAGCGGTTTTATTCACATGGGCCATTCATAAATGAGGAAGTCACAAATTTGGGTTCATGGCCACCAAGAAGCTTACGAAAAAGTGGCCATCCAGAAATGCTCTTGTACTCCGCAGAAGAAAGTCCGCTAGAGAAGAAGATCGATACCTTCATTTCATTCGGTCTCTCTCCTGTCACTGTCAGTATTCCCATCATAGCTGGCCGGCCAAGCTACAGGTCCCCCGCGACCCTACCGAGGTGGAGTATTCCCATCATAGCGGGCCGGCCAAGCTACAGGTCCCCCGCGACCCTACCGAGGTGGAGTATTCCCATCATAGCGGGCCGGCCAAGCTACAGGTCCCCCGCGACCCTACCGAGGTGGAGTATTCGCATCATAGCTGGCCGGCCAAGCTACAGGTCCACCGCGACCCTACCGAGGTGGAGTATTCGCATCATAGCTGGCCGGCCAAGCTACAGGTCCCCCGCGACCCTACCGAAGTGGAGTATTCGCATCATAGCTGGCCGGCCAAGCTAAAGGTCCCCCGCGACCCTACCGAGGTGGAGTATTCGCATCATAGCTGGCCGGCCAAGCTACAGGTCCCCCGCGACCCTACCGAGGTGGAGTATTCCCATCACAAAACCATAAAAACAAAATGGAACTGGACTGATAAACTGTACAATAAGATTACCGAATAGGGTAGGTATGACCTGTGTTATTTATCAGGCATGGAGTATGACCCTTTTTAATAGTGATTAAGGGATTTCTTTTATAACAATCAGTTTGATTATATTATAATTTAGGTTATACTGAAAAGGTAAACGGTCCAAATAGTGTAATTTACTTACTGATTTACTTACTACTGTTATCGTAGGTCTCATGGCGAGACTTAGGCCCGGGATCATGTTATTTTTTCTTCTTTAGGTGCCCAAAGACCAAAAACAATAGTCGTTAAAATTTATATATATATATATAATGAACTTAAAAATGGCCTTTAAAGGTTGAAACATGTTGTTTAAATAAAATAATGTTTATCAAGGATACTCAGTTAATTATTTTAACTTTACTTAATATATATATATATGTATATACGTAAAGTAAAGTCACATGGAGGGTTAAAGTGATTCAACATAAATAAATAAACAGCTAAAAAATTAAAATGATTATTAATTTCTTTACAATGATAACTGATTTTAAACTATATTAAAATGTTATCTTAACGTAAACCAAATTTTACAAATGATACACATTGTTCAAATTTAATCCAATATTAAATTAATATTGATTGATTGAATTGTTAATAACAGTTTTAATAATAATTGAGATGAGAACTTGTTATAAAATACCCCCGTCGCAGCAGACCTGCGTACTCAGCGAATTTCCAAATCAATAACATAAAAATAATATATGATAAGTTTGAAAAAATCTGTCCATAAACATGAGAATTATTTGCCTATTCTCCATAAGATTAACATGGCAAAGAGTGTGCAGGTTTGCTGCTATGAGGAACACTGAAATTAGGCATTTCTACCATAAATAATTTTTATCTTAACATTTATACCAACTTTCATTAACATCTGTCCATAAATAAAGGAGTTTGCCTATTCCCTATATAATTGTTATGGGAAAAGAGTATGCAGGTTTGCTGCCATGATGAACACATAAACTATGATTTTTAAGCGTAAATGGATAGATCTTAACCACATGAAACTAAATATCAAGTTTTATCCAAAAATATTCATTAATATGGGAAATATAAATTTTTCCCTATCCTCCATAAGATTAACATTGGAGCCCCACAATACAATGTACTGTGTTTAGATGTTTTAATATCTCGGTAACCATTGGAGATAGAGAAAAACATTAAGGAACTTAATTGTGTAGTTTTTTAAGCTGATTCTAATGGTGACATATAAAATTAGAAATTTTTAAAAATTACACGTGAAAAACGCAAAAAACCCCATTTCGGGGTACAAAACCCCCCAAACTACCCGTTCCCATTGACCGATATGTCTGGTTTACGAACTCGTCCGAGCATTTGTAGGAATACACGTCTCTACCAAATTTGGTCTCGATCGGACCATTTTTACGAGAGTTATCGTGCTAACAGACACACACACACACACATATATATATATATACATATATACATATATATATATATATATATATATAAAAATTTTAACGACTATTGTTTTTGGACTCTGGACACCTAAAGAAGAAAAAATAACATGGCCCCGGGCTTAAGTCTCACCATGAGACCTATGATAATAGCTTCTTCCCTATAAGAAATTCGCTAAAAAGTGATAAAATTGTTTACGAAATGTTAAACAAAATATTTAAAAAAAAACACCTCATATTTTGAGCATTTAGTATTTTATCTTACTTATTCTTGATCGTAATAAGTTTACGGGTGAAATTAAATGTAAGTTTGGCCAAATTATTGTAATAATTCAAAAAGTCTTGTACGTTTATGTAGACGATGACCCGTGAAATGAATCTAAATAAACAAACACATTAAAACGTGCAAATAAATTAGAAAACAATCTTAAGATATTTTTAATTATACACATTAAATGGACAGTTTATTGGACCTTCCGTTTTTCAGGTGTTCCAAATGTGTTAATCAGAGTATACTAATAAAGTATATATACACACATACACACACACGCGCGCGCACACACACACACACACACACACACACACACACACACACACACACACACATGTATATATATATATATATATTCTCATATAATTGATTAAAATGCATAAATAAATATTTTTTCTGAGCGTTAGGCCCCTTTTACTTTCTCCCCTTATACATAGTATATGGAGAAAGTATTGTTTTCGTCAAAATTTTCGAATTTGAGTTGAGGGTGGATATATCCGTTTTGGGGTCCCCTGAATCCAAAAAAGTGGGTTTCGGCGTGATGTCTGTCCGTCCGTGTGTGTGTGTGTGTGTGTGTGTGTGTGTGTGTGTGTGTCTGGATGTGTACAGTGCCACAGCCTACCCCGTTTGTCCGATTTAGATGAAATTTGGCATGTATATATATAGTCACCGTATCTCCAGGCATTTTTTTCATTTTTTTGAATTTTTGATTTTAAAGGGTAGTTCACCCCTAAAAACCCTTAAAAAACGTGAAAAATCCAATTTTCTCAAAAACGGCTCTAACGATTTTGATTAAAATTTGACAGTTTATAGTGTACAGAGCATTAAACAGTTTGACACCACCCGCATGTCTGTAAAAATGACGGTTCAAAAGTTATGGCCTTTTAAATGTCAAAAAAATCAAATTTTTAAATTTTCAGCGAAAACAATAAAAGTAAAGTATAACTTGACTGGTACCATTGAAACCAGCTTAAAAAACTAAACAAATTAGTATTTTGAATTATTTGTCTACGACTAACGGTTCCAGAGAAAAGTTAAATTAAGTTACTGTCCACGATAAACGCAGTACGTTGTCTGAAAGCGCCCAATGTTATTCTTATGGAAAATATAAAAAATCAATTTCTTCCTTACTTTCCACCCGTTTTCCATGAAACTTGGTATGTAGTGTAAGGTCAAATCACCGAACAAAACAAGCTCAAAAAAGCTTGGTATTACCGGGGGGGGTGGGTTCCCCCCATACAATTTGAACAATAAATTATTAAATGATATTTAGAATTACTTTGTAGAACATGATAGTTTTATTACAGATTGTCTTTTTTAAATTTGCTTAAGGGAGAAAGTATGTGTCAGTCCACTGGTACCGTTTATTTATACTTCAGATAATTCTGGTCCAATAAAATATCCCATGTATAACGTATCTCATTATGCTGGTCTACCACGTGACGAGATTGTGGAGGGGATGAGGGGAAATTGTACTGATAGATGTCTAAACTCTCTCATCATGTTGGTCCACATGAGGAAGCGACAATGGTGGTTCATATAAATGTTTATATCAAGCTGGTACGACCAGTATCTGCTTAGTCAAGTAATTATTAGTGAATATTGTGATAAATACGGGCATATGCTGTATGGACGTGAATAGTTATACTTAATCCGCGTTACAGAAAAGTAAAACCCTTTCTAATTCTATGAAATAATATAAATACTGTAATACTGTAAAACAAATCATACAACGACGGCTATATTATAGTATACGAAGTGGTATAGTAATGATTATAAAATATTTGACACAGTTTATCCTGTACTATAATGTGAGCGAGATTTTATCCTTTTACAACAGAGGCTTCAAAACATTCCTTAATATATCCAAAATAACTGATTTCGTTTTCAAGAATAAATTATATTCCATATCTAGGAATTACTCCTTGAACTTGAAAATTACCAAAATAACAAAGGCTAATGGAGATCCAAATAGAACAAAAGAATACCGAAATAGCCGTTAATGAGTACAATTGATTTTTATGAAACATAATGTTAAATTGATAATATTTGGTTTAAAAAGAGGATGACATATAATGTGTTCCTGCAGGATATAAATACTGGTTGTATATACAAACATGCATGTATGCATGTAATAGATAAATATATTTGTATACTTTGTAAAAGAGTTGTTATGACAATGTAATTTGTTTTGTAATAAAGTATTATTCTGCTTGAAATAATGAAAGAAAACAATTGAAGAATAAATTAACCAAACGAAGAATATACTAGTGTTAATTGATAAAAATGAAAGCAGTTACTAATAAAATAACTATCATCAATGTTTATAATTTTAACTTTGTAGTACTGTATTTCATACACTCTAGTGAAAACCTCTTAAGTGCTCTCCAAAGTAAATAGATTGACGAGGAAACGAGAGAGCTCAAAGAACACCCTTAGATTAGAACCGTCTGAGGACTCAGCTGTTTAAGGAAGCCTTTTGTGTGTTTACCCTGGATTACTTGCAGCTCTTGTGGGTTTTTAGAGCTACGATACAAAAGGCAAACTACACAAAACGCAGATAGATAGATATTATAATAATAGATATTAAGATGTGCATAAAGCTGTTTCACTGATTTATATAGATACTTGTAAAATCGGGAAATGACCTAATTTAAGATTGAAATTGAATGGGATGAAACGTTTGACGGATCAATATTTAGTTTCGGAGCTGTATCAGAATAACCACAAGTGAACTATAGTAGCAGGCACTACATAGCTTTCTTTGTTTGAAGGAAAAGTTTGCATATATGAATAATTAATTCTAAATATCTGTGATCTGAGCGATAAAGATTAGTTATACACACTTTTCTAATACTTTATGGAGCCACATTCAATGTTATACCAACCTATACCATACTATCTGTTAACTTTTTACTCGTACGCTGTACCTGTTGACTAGTCCTACTCCCACATGTTTTAGCAGGCGTGACAAAGACGATATTTCTTGTACGAATAGGATTAATGTATGCTATATGTTAGAAACATATTTGATCGTCGTATGATAGGCATAATAGACATCCCTTAAGAGGTAAATCTCTATAAATAAAAATGAATGAATTATGTATGTATGTCCTTCATGCGTTTGCCAAACTACACATCCAATTATGTATGTATGTCCTTCATGCGTTTGCCAAACTACACATCCAATTATGTATGTATGTCCTTCATGCGTTTGCCAAACTACACATCCAATTGCCATGAAATCTTAGGAAGTTGCTCCATATGTGTACGGGAAGGTTTTACTGAAAACAATTTTTAAAAACT
The DNA here is from genome assembly GCA_023375725.1 of Nephotettix cincticeps. Classification (NCBI taxonomy): domain Eukaryota; kingdom Metazoa; phylum Arthropoda; class Insecta; order Hemiptera; family Cicadellidae; genus Nephotettix; species Nephotettix cincticeps. The sequence continues at coordinate 85,327,223 of CM041786.1, read as the reverse complement.
CTATAAGTTTCCATTTTATGGCGTTTTAAATTTCTAATGTTAACTTTATGGGGACTAAGTTTGTTTACAAATTCCATACAATCAAAACATTTGATTTCTTAGGCTACAGCTGTTGGACTACTAACCACTAGAAATATGCTTTACTACCCAATGCCATCTGAATGACATTACTTCAATCCAGCCATTAAAAAATAAAAAATGAAAGTTAGCCATTCATGTAAAAATATAAAGTTAAAAAATATTATATAAAATGAACAGCTTCTTTCGCCACGTTAATAGTTTATGGTATTTGAGGATTTTGTATTTATATGTTCTGTCTGATTAAAAGTCACGTGTATATATGTTGGCCAAATAAAAAATAATTACAATGTTTATACATATTACGTTTATTATAATAATCAGCTGTTGTATATCTTTCCTATAAAAGCCATATTACTGGTAGGTTTGGTTTGGGTTTAGGTTGGATTAGAAAATTGTGAATCGATCCAATCAAATTTATTTGTTTTGTGAGAATGTTATTAATATGTCTTATTGTTTCATATTTGTTATTAACTAGCCCGCGGCCCAGAATATCTAATCTTTCACAACGAAGCCGTAATGCTATTCGATTTCAATACATGGCTAATCTAAAAGTTAATACATTTTTACTGTAGGGTGTTATGAATTTCGCCAGGTCAGATAGTTATGAATACAAATAATATATAATTAAAAATTATGTTATATTAATATAATTTCGTTGTTTAGTGTTAATACCATCTGTGCTTACTAACAGAGTTAAAAGTACCCCCGTCGCAGTAGACCTGCGTACTCAGCGAATTTACAAATCAATAATATAATAATAATAATATATGACAAGTTTGATCAAAATCTGTCGATAAACATGAGAATTATTTGCCTATTCTCCATAAGATTAAAATGGGAAAGAGTGAGTAGGTTTGCTGCTGTGAGGAACACTGAAAGTAGCCATTTATACCATCAACAATTTTATTTTTAACATTTATACCAACTTTCATCAACATCTGTCCATAAATAAAGGAGTTTGCCTAATCTCCATATGATTAACATGGGAAAAGAGTATGCAGGTTTGCTGCCATGATAAACACATAAACTATGATTTTTAAGCATAAATGGATAGATCTCAACCACATGAAGCTAAATATCAAGTTTTATCCAAAAATATTGATTAATATGGGAAATAATAATTTTTCCCTATCCTCCATAAGATTAACATTCGAGCCCCACAAGACAACGTACTGTGTTTAGATTTTTTAATATCTCGATAACCGTTGGAGATAGAGGAAAACTTTAAGTTACTTAATCGTGTAGTTTTTTAAGCTGATTCCAATGGTGAAATATAAAATTATAAATTTTTAAAAATTACATGTGAAAAACGCAAAAAAACCCATTTTGGGGTACAAAACCCCCCCAAACTACCCGTTCCCATTGACCGATATGTCTGGTTTACGAACTCGTCCGAGCATTTGTAGGAATACACGTCTCTACCAAATTTGGTCTCGATCGGACCATTTTTACGAGAGTTATCGTGTTCACAGACATATATATATAAATTTTAACGACTATTGTTTTTGGTCTCTGGGCACCTAAAGAAGAAAAAATAACATGGTCTCGGGCTTAACTCTTGCCATGAGACCTACGGTAATAGCTTCTTCCCTATGGGAAATTCGCTAAAAGGAAATGAAACTTTGGAAGTGGATTAAAATAGTAAGTACATATGTTGAAATAAATTATGTTGATAAAAACAGAAATAATTTTTGCAGAATAATTGCAGCAAATGAACTGTGAGAGGGGAGAGTGGGAGGGGGCTGTTGGGGTCCAATCATTGGTCGGCACAGAACACTGCTTCCGTTTAAATCGGACAACTCCACTCACAGCTCGTTCATATAGAGAGCTTTTTATAAAACTCAATCTAGGATTAGGGAATCAAAACAATGTTATTTGGAAAAGGTTTTATTGATTCCTATTAGTTTATAGGGTTATTTTATATTTATTACTAAATATATTATTTATGCTAAATGTTTTATCATTATTCCCAAGTCATAGTGGTATCGTTTATGCTAAAAATAAATGGTGGCAAGGAATTTTCCCATTAGAAACTAATGTTAGATGGATTTGTAACTTTAGAGTTGATACAATAAAGTGAGTAGCCAGAATAAGTCGTAAGATGATCACAATCAGTATGTTTCACCGAGGCAAGGCACTGTTGAATTTGTAGCTTTAGAGTTGATACAATAAAGAGTGTGGCCAGAATAAGACTTAAGATAATCACAATTAATACGTTTCACCGAGGCACCGCACTTTTGAATTTGTAGCTTTAGAGTTGATACAATAAAGAGTGTGGCCAGAATAAGTCTTAAGATGATCACAATCAGTATGTTTCACCGAGGCAAGGCACTGTTGAATTTGTAACTTTAGAGTTGATACAATAAAGTGAGTAGCCAGAATAAGTCTTAAGATGATCACAATCAATATGTTTCACCGAGGCAAGGCACTGTTGAATTTGTAACTTTAGAGTTGATACAATAAAGTGAGTAGCCAGAATAAGTCTTAAGATGATCACAATTAATACGTTTCACCGAGGCAAGGCACTGTTGAATTTGTAACTTAAGAGTTGATACAATAAAGTGAGTAGCCAGAATAAGTCTTAAGATGATCACAATCAGTATGTTTCACCAAAGCACCGCACTTTTGAATTTGTAACTTTAGAGTTGATGCAATAAAGTGAGAAGCCAGAATAAGTATTATAATAATTGCAATCAATATGTTTCACTGACGCACCGCACTGTTGAATATATATATATATATATATATATATATACATATATACATATATGTGTTCGTTAGCGAGTTACAGCTAGCGAAAGATTTGGCCCAGATTTCAGTATCTCCGATAACATGAGGCCATGCTTGTTTTGGCCTTCATTAAATTGTCAAATGTAGTGTTTTTAGTGTGAAATGAAAAATTGAAAAATGAAATGAAGAAATTGATAAAAATGGTACCGAAACTGTAAGTAAAGTTTTTATTGAGAAAACCGGCATAAAACGCAAGTATCGTAGTCAATTAGGTCTGCAATGACTGTAAACTAAGTAAACAAATACATTTTTGAATTACAATTTTTTAATAACTGAGTGTTAGATATAATAACAAAAGAGTATAAACAAATAGAGTGATTGTTGAATGTGTCAACCAAAACATATACACAGTACAGAGTGACTGTTGAATGTGAACTAAAGGAAATACGCAATACAGAGTGAGTGTTGAATGTGTAAACTAAAGTGAATACGCATTTGATATATATATATACTAGCCAAAGTACCCGTTCTTCGCACGGGTAAAAAAGGCTGAGAGGTGTAGGCTCTACAGATACATTTAAGTTATTGATAATTAATTCTTTATCCAATACTATAATACGAGCAAGGTTTGTATATATATATATATTTGCACACGGATCTCGAAAACGGCACCGAGGAATTTCTTTAAATTTTGGAAATAACTAATTTCCGAGTAGAAAATAAGTTCTAGATAGGTCTAATGTCCAGGAAAATTCGTGTTTTACTGTAATATTAAGTTTAAAATCTAAAAATTTAACATTACATTATTATTTAACATTATGGAGAATAAAATGTAAACAATACAAACCAAAACAGCTGTTTATAACCGTTTGACAGTTAGTTCTTGATTGAAGACTGCGGGGAACAATATAGAGGCTATGCATTAATATTTATTTTATGAATTAAATAAATGCAAAATTATCAGGTTACTAAACAGTTTGTAAAAACTTAAGGATAACATAGCTGTGCGAAATAAAAGCAGAAAAAAGTATTTCCAAAATTTTCCGTGTTTTGATAGAAAACTTATTCGTTGTATTGCTTGAAGCCACTGTAACAAACCAATTAATTGATGTAAATTAAATTTCTCTTTTGCTTTTCAATCCTCATTCCGTTTATAACAAAATCAGTTGATCACAGGCTAATAATAACTGTATGGATAGTTAAACAGTAAATGATCGGCTAAAACAATTGAGGTTGGCTAAAACACCTTAACCGACGTCGCTCATTTGCCGTGGTCCAGCGGTAGCGTGTTCAAACCCCATTAGGGGCAATACTTTTTGTTCAGTGCTATATTAATTATGTGTTTTAATTAAATGTGTTTGAATTTTTCTAATTAATTTTTATAATACATGTAGTATTCTAAACGAGCAAAGCTCGGTCACAAGGTACTTGTTTACAAAATGTCAAAACACGTGTCTAAGTATATATCTAAACATGACAAAGTAACATATGTCAAATATTGGGAGAGGATAAGCATTAACGTAATGGAGGCAGGCATCGGGAGAAAATTAAAAATCTACCATTCCACTATTTCGAACTAATAATTCACTAATTTCGATCAAGCAGTTTATGTGTAAAAATTAACTTTATTTCTTTTTCTTCCCGAACTGTCAAAATTTAAAGTAAACGGATGTTGACATTAAAAACTTTAAACATTGAATCCCAGGGTATTTACAGCAACCATGTCTTCTGCTTCTCGAACTGTCAAATTTTAGTGTTCACAGCTGTTGACATTCAAGTAATTTTATGTTTTCATTTTCTAAAAATGTAAACATTGAAACTTAGGACGTTCACAGGGCGTAGCCCGAGAGGATTTTAAGGAAATGAGTATGCCTATGTGTTGCATGAGTTTAAGATCTGTCTTTTTGTAAAATTTCAAACTGTTTGGTTTAGTATTTTTTGCGTTCACTTGCCACAACAAACCCACAAACACACAAACACACAAACCCACAAACAAACATACAGAAACCACCTCTTCTTTATAATATTATAGATATATATATATATATATATAGTACGTATTTTGTTTTCTTTATTTTATAAATTAACATGTCTCACATTAAAAATCGCAATAAAAAAGATCAACTTACATAAACAATCATGTTAATTTAAAATTGCAAATCTTATAATATAATATTTGTAATAACATATTATGTTATTTTATACAATGAAAGTGACAAAAACTCATTAAATCGTATGAAACTAAAGTATTTTATAATTTTATATCAATGCAAACAAAAGAATACGGATGAAATTGTCGTTCCCAAGATGAATTAAATGATAATATAACCTTATTTAGATTATTTCGTAAGACAATAATTTTAAATTATCTCTAAAGTTTGAGTATTAACCTTAAAAGTTTTCTAAATAAGAAAAAATATTGCTTACGAAAGATGAAACACTTTAACAATTGATCCAGCTAAATGAAGCATCATAACGTTCAAAGGAAACCAGTAATATAATTATTGGTACGTCAATACTCTAGAATCTGTTTGATCTTTGGAAGGGAAAATTGGAATGAACGTGCAACAGGTCTTGTGTCTCGTGTCTCGTGTGAGGCCCAGTCGTTTCCAAGACGATAGTAGTTTTTAAGTTTTGAACACATTTATTCTAGATGGTCCTCCTTTGCAAAACATTTGAGAAAGTTAAAATTATTTTCTGCTATAAAAATAATATTGCATAAATGTCACTTGTAAATTAATACCTTACTTAATATCGGTACAGAGCATCATACGAGTAGATAGTTGCACGTTATTACTTACCGTTCGTCCAGCAGCATGCTGTGAGCACGCAACGTGAACCATGGGATGCGAAACGAATATGACTGATATTATTAATAGGTTGGATTATTAAATGGACAGTTACTTGAAGCTTATACGAGTATATTAACAATAAATTTCAAGAGGCTGAGATATAGTTTCTGGCTGAATAATAGTTGACTGTTTACCTTGCGTTGTGATATGCTGACTGGAACGTCATTTTTGTGTCCGCCCGTTTTTATTATGTTTACTTTATAAGCCAGAGGATGTTTTTTAAATTTAGTAACAGAGTAATTATATACCAACTCCTTTTTGGGAATTGGTCCAAACCCGAAATGGGCAACCCGGGATTTGAGCCCTAGACCTCTTGCAACGAGGTTCAAGACGCTAACTACTAGGCTAGCAGTAGAGCCTAAACATTCGTTGTCCACCAGTCTCTTTTACCCAGGAAGAGGGCGGAGGGGAGTTTTGTGATGAGGATTTAGGTAGGGTTTCGCACGTCTAAATATGGAGGTTAAAAGAGGGTAGAAGCCTCTTTTATTGAAACTTCATCCCATCCATCCACATAAACAACAGATCCGTGTGTGGGATGTATTGAGTAAAGAAAGAAAATCGTTATAAAGTAATGTTTGCACTTTTGTCTAAAACAAATGTCATGCTACATATACATTTTAAAATTAAATGAAAATTGATTTTGCGCAAATCGGAAGTTGCATTGTAGTTAGGGCAATGCTAAATAAATTATTTTTATGTTTCTTAGTTGGTAATAATGTATCGTCATTTAGTTTAAAATCTCAACTTGAATTGAAGCAAAATTGTTCATAGAGTATATTGACTTCGTCGAACTATTTTTCCAAGTATGCATTATCATAATAATAAACAGAATAATGCAATACTTATAAAGGATTCAAAGAAGAACATCGCCACACGCACAACATCACCACCATAACACCGCCACCTTAACAACACCGCCACCTTCACAACACCGCCAAACGCACAACATCGCCACCTTCACAACACCGCCACACGCACAACATCGGCAACTTCACAACACCGCCACATGCACAACATTGCTACACACACAACGCCTTCACACGGACAACGTCGCTTTAGGCAGAACACCTCCACACGCACAACACCGCCACAAGCACAGCATTGCCACACGCACAACAAAGAAAAATGCCTGTGAAACATACATCAACAAAGCTAATAATAAATGCAAAGCAGCCTGGGACATAATTACTCAGGAAAACACCACTACACGCACACATGATATTACACTTGATCCGAATAAACTCAATCGGTATTCTGCAGAGTCTGTAGATAAATTGTTGGAACTTGCCAGTCAGGACTGTTTGGGCAGGTCGGCTGAGGAGTTTTTGAAAAGTTGTACCTCTCTTTCTGAGAATCAATATTTCATTTGGAGGTCCATTACACCAGAGGAGGTAACTGCTTTGATTTCAAAATGTTCAAACTCTAGAGCAATCGATTATTATTGGCTGTCAAACTATATGATTAAAAAACTATCCACTTAATTAGTCAACCACCTTCCTTCATTTATAATAAACTAGCATTACCCGGCGAACTTCGTACCGCCTAACACTAATGTATACAGTTTTATAGAACCTTTCAAATCATTTCATCACAGCTTATAATTTTGTAAACACTATATTTATAAAACCTGACACTGCACCATTTTCTACCCTCTGGGTCGGAGCCCTTTGGTATATTAATTTCAATTCAATTCTAGTTGCCTGAATCAACTTATAGTAACATTAGTGTCACCTTTGAATACGGCATTTCATTTCAAGTGTATGTAGTTATCAGCCCGAAGTTTCTTCTGATTATTTCTTATGAAGTTTAACCTCTCGGTTTCAATTTTGACGTACATGTTAACTATATATTGGTTTAATAAGCCACGGAAATGAAGCAAATAATTTACCTTCTCTTTAAAGACCATTAAGCGAAAACAGTGGAACATTGCTGCAGAAATTGTTTTCAAAAAAGGGGACTTTGTAATTGGGTCAGTTTGAGAGATGGAAATGGAGTAACCATTCTCACCATAGCACACATCAGAGGATACTGCAAATCATCATACGATCTGTGAGTTTCACTAATATGCTATAGTCTATCCGATCTACTCTTTATTATAATGTCTCTTTTTCCAAACTCTTGGCCTACAATAACTGCACCAACTTCTCCTGTTTATGGTTCATTATACCTGCCTCTATGGGCATTGACAGGCTTTTTATCTGCACGAATGACCTTTTCGAATTGTCTACTTGGTTCTGTCTCACTTTCGATGGCACATTTAAAATCCATAATAGAGTTTGTTACAATTGTGAAGCATATTCTGCATTGTTGGACCAACGCTGGTTTGACTCCTGGTACATTCTTACAGCGTGCCGTTGTTTCCTTGCTGTCATCACCGATAAAATTCATTTGTAAAAAAACTGATGGTCGTCATTGTTGGATGAAGGTAATAAGCTACCAATTAAATGGTATATTTGGCCTTGTACTTTATATGTTGGCATAAAGCCATTTTCAACGATTTGCTTAGCTCCAAAATATGTCATTTGGAAAGCACTGTTGTATTTTCTGGAGTTGTTACGGAAATGTTCACTTTCGGGATGGTCATCAACAATGAGGCTATGAAGTGGTTTAGGTTGATTTTCAAGATGGCTTACGCAAACTCTCCCACTGCTGCAACACAACCCCTTTGACTCGTGTTTCCATTTTAATGCCTTACAATAAATGCATACATTATTCAGGGCTCCAATCGCAATGGTCTTATCTGATTCATAACAGATGTCATGGTCATATTTGAGTCCAGAGTTGGTGTTTACAGTCTACAGTTTGTTTTTACGATTTTACGTTTTTCGTTATTTCTGTCATATTTTGAAACTGCAACAATGTTTACTTCTGGATTTTTGTGTGTGTATCTTCTAACAGTCACTCAAATTACCTCAGGGGTTTCTTGCGTGTACTTCTTAACTGCAGCTCGATTGACTTTAGAATTTGTCTTTTTATACTTAGTTGCAGACTCACGTAGTTGATTTAAACATGGCAAATTCGAGAATCGCCTTCTCCACTTGGTTCCTTTCTTGTTTACATTGTCTTCCTTAAGTTGTTTCATTGGGAGATTCTTCAGGTTTTGAAGAAAGTTTTCATTTTAATCCCTCAGGTGTTAGTTGCACTGTTTGTTCGGTGCCGTGCTCATTAAAGTTTACCATCTCACTTCCATTACTTCCAGTCATCTTCCAGTCATTTTGGCAGGCGTTGCCTCGAGAACGTCAAAGTGCTCACTACTAAGACTTCCACTAAACAGTATATGGTAATATGGTACTCTGAAGCTGAACATTCTCTTTCAAAGCTCTTGAGTAAAATACCATTGTGGTGCACTATGAATACGCAGTGGTAAATTTCAGAAGCTGCAATTAACTCGCATGCTGACAATATGTGGATGGTTTTAGCATCTGAATCCGATAGTGTTCAGGTGAGGTATAATTTTCTCCTTTTGAATCATGATTTAAAATTTTAAATTTATGCCAATTAGCCGAAACGTAGGCTAAAATTTTTTTCCTAACTTCAATTGTAAACAGATTATTTCAATGAAGTAGATAGCATATTGCGTGAAAAAGACATGACCCATCTGGGGACATTCAAACAACACTAAACAGAGAATTAATTGTCTGCTCTTTAAAATACTAACTGTCCATTTCAAAAGATTTCAATAAAATATTGTAAAAAGTATTATGTTCAAAATAATGTATAAAAATAAGAGAAGAACACTACGAAAATCACTAAAATGATAAAGATCAAAGATCACAATTTAAACTGTCACCTTATCACAGTAAGTAAAAAAAATAAACAAACCAATAAAACCAGCTGTATGTTGTAGTTTGACAGTAATAAATAAAATAGATAATCTTCATTTTATATTAATGCCTTTTTAATGTAATTTCTGTAGCTAAATAATTATTATTACTATGTTTTATTAAATAAATTAATATTATATTCATATAGTATCTAGATGTCTTTGGGTTTGTGTTTTCTGTATGTTTTGCTTGCTTCGTTGGCTTGACTCAATGGTAAAGTTCAAACACTTGCTTTTTAATATGGTAACTTTAAAGACGTATAGGGTAGAGATTTATGGGAAAATCGTCACAAAAACTATAAGACTTGCCTATTTTCAATCTAAAGAATATATACAGGTATATCCAAAGTTTGACCTCTCTAGCTAGTCGGGATGTGGGAGAATTATTAGTGATGAGTGAGTGAGACGCGCGCGCACACACACACACACACACACACACACACACACACACACACACAAAATCAAATATAATAATCTATAATAATACAAAATAAGGTATCAACCTTTTAGACATTTCAGATAGAAAAAGGAAAATATAAAATATATACAACAGCTGATTATTATTATAATAAACGTATTGTCATTATTTATAATTTGGCCAACAAATAAACATTTTATTTTTAATCATAAAACATAATCAAAAAAGTTATTTCTGAGAAATATTATATTTATACAGTAATTAGATACCATGGAGTGCTTACTATTTTACGCTTTCTTCTTTGGCTTGCTCAATGGTTCAAATAAAAACAGCTGCTGTTTATATCTTAAAAGGTAAGATATATATGTTGGAATCCAAAACAAAATTATTTTCCCATAAGATTAACATGGGAACTTTGAAGGCGTATAGGGTAGAGAGTTATGAGAAAATCGTCACAAAAACTATCAGACTTTCCTATTTTAGGCCTAAAGAACCAGTATACCGAATTTCAGCCTCCTAGGTAATCGGGATGTGGGAGAATTAGTGATGAGTAAGTGAGTGAGGGCTTTGAATTTTATATATTAAGATGTCTACTTTCTGGACATTTTCCAGAGCAACTAAAAATATCCAAACTAATTCCTGTTTTTAAGAAAGGAGATAAATCAAAATGATCATCCTGTCTCCACCTATTTTTTACAGTATGCATTACCCAGTTACACCACGTACACCTCGCTGGCCGTGTGTCGTCGTACTTATGATCCCCACTTACGAGATATCAGCCTATGCATTGCCCAGTTACACCACGTACACCTTGCTGGGACGTGTGTCGTCGTACTTATGATCCCCACTTACGAGATATCGGCCTATGCATTACCCAGTTACACCACGTACACCTCGCTGGCCGTGTGTCGTCGTACTTATGATCCCCACTTACGAGATATCAGCCTACGCATTGCCCAGTTACACCACGTACACCTCGCTGGCCGTGTGTCGTCGTACTTATGATCCCCACTTACGAGATATCGGCCTATGCATTACCCAGTTACACCACGTACACCTCGCTGGCCGTGTGTCGTCGTACTTATGATCCCCACTTACGAGATATCGGCCTATGCATTACCCAGTTACACCACGTACACCTCGCTGGCCGTGTGTCGTCGTACTTATGATCCCCACTTACGAGATATCGGCCTATGCATTACCCAGTTACACCACGTACACCTCGCTGGCCGTGTGTCGTCGTACTTATGATCCCCACTTACGAGATATCGGCCTATGCATTACCCAGTTACACCACGTACACCTCGCTGGCCGTGTGTCGTCGTACTTATGATCCCCACTTACGAGATATCGGCCTATGCATTACCCAGTTACACCACGTACACCTCGCTGGCCGTGTGTCGTCGTACTTATGATCCCCACTTACGAGATATCGGCCTATGCATTACCCAGTTACACCACGTACACCTCGCTGGCCGTGTGTCGTCGTACTTATGATCCCCACTTACGAGATATCGGCCTATGCATTACCCAGTTACACCACGTACACCTCGCTGGCCGTGTGTCGTCGTACTTATGATCCCCACTTACGAGATATCGGCCTATGCATTACTCAGTTACACCACGTACACCTCGCTGGCCGTGTGTCGTCGTACTTATGATCCCCACTTACGAGATATCGGCCTATGCATTACCCAGTTACACCACGTACACCTCGCTGGCCGTGTGTCGTCGTACTTATGATCCCCACTTACGAGATATCGGCCTATGCATTACCCAGTTACACCACGTACACCTCGCTGGCCGTGTGTCGTCGTACTTATGATCCCCACTTACGAGATATCGGCCTATGCATTACTCAGTTACACCACGTACACCTCGCTGGCCGTGTGTCGTCGTACTTATGATCCCCACTTACGAGATATCGGCCTATGCATTACTCAGTTACACCACGTACACCTCGCTGGCCGTGTGTCGTCGTACTTATGATCCCCACTTACGAGATATCGGCCTATGCATTACTCAGTTACACCACGTACACCTCGCTGGCCGTGTGTCGTCGTACTTATTATCCCCACTTACGAGATATAGGTTATATGCATTACTCAGTTACACCACGTACACCTCGCTGGCCGTGTGTCGTCGTACTTATTATCCCCACTTACGAGATATCGGCTTATGCATTACTCAGTTACACCACGTACACCTCGCTGGCCGTGTGTCGTCGTACTTATTATCCCCACTTACGAGATATAGGTTATATGCATTGCCCAGTTACACCTCGTACACCTAGCTTGACGTGTGTCGTCGTACTTATGATCCCCACTTACGAGATATCGGCTTATGCATTACTCAGTTACACCACGTACACCTCGCTGGCCGTGTGTCGTCGTACTTATGATCCCCACTTACGAGATATCGGCCTATGCATTACCCTGTTACACCACGTACACCTCGCTGGCCGTGTGTCGTCGTACTTATGATCCCCACTTACGTGATATCGGCCTATGCATTACCCTGTTACACCACGTACACCTCGCTGGCCGTATGTCGTCGTACTTATGATCCCCACTTACGAGATATCGGCCTATGCATTACCCAGTTACACCTCGTACACCTAGCTTGACGTGTGTCGTCGTACTTATGATCCCCACTTACGAGATATCGGCTTATGCATTACTCAGTTACACCACGTACACCTCGCTGGCCGTGTGTCGTCGTACTTATGATCCCCACTTACGAGATATCGGCCTATGCATTACTCAGTTACACCACGTACACCTCGCTGGCCGTGTGTCGTCGTACTTATGATCCCCACTTACGAGATATCGGCCTATGCATTACCCAGTTACACCACGTACACCTCGCTGGCCGTGTGTCGTCGTACTTATGATCCCCACTTACGAGATATCGGCCTATGCATTACCCAGTTACACCACGTACACCTCGCTGGCCGTATGTCGTCGTACTTATGATCCCCACTTACGAGATATCGGCCTATGCATTACCCAGTTACACCTCGTACACCTAGCTTGACGTGTGTCGTCGTACTTATGATCCCCACGTACGTGATATCGGCCTATGCATTACCCAGTTACACCTCGTACACCTAGCTTGACGTGTGTCGTCGTACTTATGATCCCCACTTACGAGATATCGGCTTATGCATTAGCCAGTTACACCACGTACACCTAGCTTGACGTGTGTCGTCGTACTTATGATCCCCACTTACGAGATATCGGCCTATGCATTACCCAGTTACACCTCGTACACCTAGCTTGACGTGTGTCGTCGTACTTATGATCCCCACTTACGAGATATCGGCTTATGCATTAGCCAGTTACACCACGTACACCTTGCTGGGACGTGTGTCGTCGTACTTATGATCCCCACTTACGAGATATCGGCCTATGCAATACCCTGTTACACCACGTACACCTAGCTTGACGTGTGTCGTCGTACTTATGATCCCCACTTACGAGATATCAGCCTATGCATTACCCTGTTACACCACGTACACCTCGCTGGACGTGTGTCGTCGTACTTATGATCCCCACTTACGAGATATAGACCTATGCATTACCCAGTTATACCACGTACACCTCGCTGGCCGTGTGTCGTCGTACTTATGATCCCCACTTACGAGATATAGACCTATGCATTACCCAGTAACACCACGTACACCTCGCTGGCCGTGTGTCGTCGTACTTATGATCCCCACTTACGAGATATCGGCCTATGCATTACCCAGTTACACCACGTACACCTCGCTGGCCGTGTGTCGTCGTACTTATGATCCCCACTTACGAGATATCGGCCTATGCATTACCCAGTTACACCACGTACACCTCGCTGGCCGTGTGTCGTCGTACTTATGATCCCCACTTACGAGATATCGGCCTATGCATTACCCAGTTACACCTCGTACACCTAGCTGGCCGTGTGTCGTCGTACTTATGATCCCCACTTACGAGATATAGGCCTATGCATTACCCAGTTACACCACGTACACCTCGCTGTCCGTGTGTCGTCGTACTTATGATCCCCACTTACGAGATATAGGCCTATGCATTACCCAGTTACACCACGTACACCTCGCTGGCCGTGTGTCGTCGTACTTATGATCCCCACTTACGAGATATCGGCCTATGCATTACCCAGTTACACCACGTACACCTCGCTGGCCGTGTGTCGTCGTACTTATGATCCCCACTTACGAGATATCGGCCTATGCATTACCCTGTTACACCACGTACACCTCGCTGGCCGTATGTCGTCGTACTTATGATCCCCACTTACGAGATATCGGCCTATGCATTACCCAGTTACACCTCGTACACCTCTTGACGTGTGTCGTCGTACTTATGATCCCCACTTACGAGATATCGGCCTATGCATTACCCAGTTACACTCGTACACCTAGCTTGACGTGTGTCGTCGTACTTATGATCCCCACTTACGAGATATCGGCCTATGCATTACCCAGTTACACCACGTACACCTCTGGACGTGTGTCGTCGTACTTATGATCCCCACTTACGAGATATCGGCCTATGCATTACCCAGTTACACCACGTACACCTCGCTGGCCGTGTGTCGTCGTACTTATGATCCCCACTTACGAGATATCGGCCTATGCATTACCCAGTTACACCACGTACACCTTGCTGGGACGTGTGTCGTCGTACTTATGATCCCCACTTACGAGATATCGACTTATGCATTACTCAGTTACACCACGTACACCTCGCTGGCCGTGTGTCGTCGTACTTATGATCCCCACTTACGTGATATCGGCCTATGCATTACCCTGTTACACACCAACACCTAGCTTGACGTGTGTCGTCGTACTTATGATCCCCACTTACGAGATATCGGCTTATGCATTAGCCAGTTACACCACGTACACCTTGCTGGGACGTGTGTCGTCGTACTTATGATCCCCACTTACGAGATATCGGCCTATGCATTACCCAGTAACACCACGTACACCTCGCTGGCCGTGTGTCGTCGTACTTATGATCCCCACTTACGAGATATCGGCCTATGCATTACCCAGTTACACCACGTACACCTCGCTGGCCGTGTGTCGTCGTACTTATGATCCCCACTTACGAGATATCGGCCTATGCATTACCCAGTAACACCACGTACACCTCGCTGGCCGTGTGTCGTCGTACTTATGATCCCCACTTACGAGATATCGGCCTATGCATTACCCAGTTACACCTCGTACACCTAGCTTGACGTGTGTCGTCGTACTTATGATCCCCACTTACGAGATATCGGCCTATGCATTACCCAGTTACACCTCGTACACCTAGCTTGACGTGTGTCGTCGTACTTATGATCCCCACTTACGAGATATCGGCTTATGCATTAGCCAGTTACACCACGTACACCTCGCTGGCCGTGTGTCGTCGTACTTATGATCCCCACTTACGAGATATCGGCTTATGCATTACCCAGTTACACCACGTACACCTTGCTGGGACGTGTGTCGTCGTACTTATGATCCCCACTTACGAGATATCGGCCTATGCATTACCCAGTTACACCACGTACACCTCGCTGGCCGTGTGTCGTCGTACTTATGATCCCCACTTACGAGATATCGGCCTATGCATTACCCAGTTACACCACGTACACCTAGCTTGACGTGTGTCGTCGTACTTATGATCCCCACTTACGAGATATCGGCCTATGCATTACCCAGTTACACCACGTACACCTTGCTGGGACGTGTGTCGTCGTACTTATGATCCCCACTTACGAGATATCGGCCTATGCATTACCCAGTTACACCACGTACACCTTGCTGGGACGTGTGTCGTCGTACTTATGATCCCCACTTACGAGATATCGGCCTATGCATTACCCAGTAACACCACGTACACCTCGCTGGCCGTGTGTCGTCGTACTTATGATCCCCACTTACGAGATATCGGCCTATGCATTACCCAGTTACACCACGTACACCTCGCTGGACGTGTGTCGTCGTACTTATGATCCCCACTTACGAGATATCGGCCTATGCATTACCCAGTTACACCACGTACACCTCGCTGGCCGTGTGTCGTCGTACTTATGATCCCCACTTACGAGATATCGGCCTATGCATTGCCCAGTTACACCACGTACACCTTGCTGGGACGTGTTTCGTCGTACTTATGATTCCCACTTACGAGATATAGGCCTATGCATTACCCAGTTACACCACGTACACCTCGCTGGCCGTGTGTCGTCGTACTTATGATCCCCACTTACGAGATATCGGCCTATGCATTACCCAGTTACACCTCGTACACCTAGCTTGACGTGTGTCGTCGTACTTATGATCCCCACTTACGAGATATCGGCTTATGCATTAGCCAGTTACACCACGTACACCTTGCTGGGACGTGTGTCGTCGTACTTATGATCCCCACTTACGAGATATCGGCCTATGCATTACCCAGTTACACCACGTACACCTCGCTGACGTGTGTCGTCGTACTTATGATCCCCACGTACGAGATATCGGTATGCATTACCCAGTAACACCACGTACACCTCGCTGGCCGTGTGTCGTCGTACTTATGATCCCCACTTACGAGATATCGGCCTATGCATTACCCAGTAACACCACGTACACCTCGCTGGCCGTGTGTCGTCGTACTTATGATCCCCACTTACGAGATATCGGCTTATGCATTACTCAGTTACACCACGTACACCTTGCTGGGACGTGTGTCGTCGTACTTATGATCCCCACTTACGAGATATCGGCCTATGCATTACCCAGTTACACCTCGTACACCTAGCTTGACGTGTGTCGTCGTACTTATGATCCCCACTTACGAGATATCGGCCTATGCATTACCCAGTTACACCACGTACACCTCGCTGGCCGTGTGTCGTCGTACTTATGATTCCCACTTACGAGATATAGGCCTATGCATTACCCAGTTACACCACGTACACCTCGCTGTCCGTGTGTCGTCGTACTTATGATTCCCACTTACGAGATATAGACCTATGCATTACCCAGTTACACCACGTACACCTCGCTGGCCTTGTGTCGTCGTATTTATGATCCCCACTTACGAGATATAGGCCTATGCATTACCCAGTTACACCACGTACACCTCGCTCGTGTGTCGTCGTACTTATGATATTACGAGATATAGGCCTATGCATTACAGTAACACCACGTACACCTCGCTGGCCGTGTGTCGTACTTATGATCCCCACTTACGAGATATAGTATGCATTAAAAACCACGTACACCTCGCTCTGTGTCGTCGTACTGATATTAGAGATTGTATGCATTACCCAGTAACACCACGTACACCTCGCTGGCCTTGTGTCGTCGTATTTATGATACTTACGAGATATAGACCTATGCATTACCCAGTAACACCACGTACATGTTTTTAACTTATGATATTAAGATATTATGCATTATAAAATATGTTTTTCGTACTTATGATATTGAGATATTATGCATTATAAAACAAGTACATGCTTTGTGTCGTCGTATTTTATGATTGTTACGGTTCTATATAATAAATAGTAAAAAATTATATCATTATATTTAATATTGTTCTTATATAATCTTACAAGTATGTGTTAGATACTACACGTATTTTTACGCGTATGCAGTTGTGAATGAGTAGGATCAAATCTCTTAAATTTTTTGTACTAAATACTTACAAGCTTTTGAAAACATCCAATTCCTTTTATATGTTGTATCAATATTAATAAAATCTATTTATACCTGAAGTCATTATACTAATTAGTTCTCTTAAATCTCAAAAATTATATATATACAAACAAAAGTACAGTGGTACTATACTTTTTTCAGTTATTTAAATGTAGAATATTCTTGAAAGTCCTGGAGGTGTTCTTAGTAAAGTATGCAAGTTTTGAAATAATAGGGATTACATAGCAGATGCTTTCTTCAAAGCTCTTTTTTGTCTCTACTTAAAACTTACAAGACCGTGGAAAACTCCAAATTTCTTTGGTATGATAGGTTGGTATAATATTAAGTTTGCGATTTAACACGATAGTATTTATACAGTTTGAAGCAATTACCTGCCAATAAATTGATAAAATTTAATGTTGATAAACGATAACTTTTCAAAGAGATTGAAAAACACATCCTTTATGCATCTCACAAAATATTAATACCGGCCTGTTGATTATCTATGATTTATATAAAAATAGGAAATCTATTAAAACATGATATTATTATCTTTTATGCCAGATTATTTAAAAATGCATAGATTAAAATTGATTAATATCGTGCAGTGTTTTGTAAATATACAGTATGTAGCAGCTCGTAATAACTACTAAGACAAAATATCATAATATTACTACTATGTAACTATGAATGTATTAGTATGAGATTTTGAAAACCTTGTAAAATTCAATGATACAAAGAATCGTTGTTTTTATCTGAGGAAGTCTTTACTTGTAATTATATACATTTGCAGAAGGATATTTAAACCAAGTACAGTTCATGGTCCGAATAAATCTAGTTTATCAGAGTCTAGTTATCTTTGTATTAGTCAATGGTGTTTGGGTTTTATAACTACTGTATGGATTAGCACTTAGTTAATATGGAATGTAAATCTTTTACCTGTCTGGAGACAATGGGAACTGCTTTTATAAATTTTCTGAGATTAAAAACTACCTTATTTCTTAATGTTAAGTTGAAAAGAAGGGAAATAATATTTTATTAAAGGTTTGCATATTTTCATTATACAAAATTGTTTGTAAAAGTTTGTATATTGTATATTAATAATTAAAATCTAACAAGGTTTAGTACCGCAATATGGAGTCGAGAAAACACTGTTATTGGGCAAGCAGGAACGACAGCTTGGCGCCAATATTGGAGCGAAAAGGCGGGAAAACGCAATATTGCGTGTTCTAAACAAGTGACACACTGGGAAGGGGTAATCAAGAGAGTATGGGAGGAATTACTGTCAGAGAAATGTTTCAAATATATAATGACTATATTAAAAACTTATAATCGATTAATGGAAGATAACAATTGAAATTATGGCATATAAAATAGTAATATGCAAGGTTAAAAGGGATTAATGTATGAAAAAATAGTTTAGAAGTGATCTTAAAGAGATTGGTGATACCATTAAATTACTGGCTCCCGGAGATTGAGGAAAGGTGGTATATCAGTAATAAACTGGCTCCAAGTGCATAAAGAGGATTGGTTGCATCAGTAAATTACTGGCTCCCGGAGATCGAGGAAAGGTGGTATATCAGTAATAAACTGGCTTCAAGTGCTTAAAGAGGATTGGTTGCATCAGTAAATTACTGGCTCCCGGAGATTGAGGAAAGGTGGTATATCAGTAATTAACTGGCTTCAAGTGCTTAAAGAGGATTGGTTGCATCAGTAAATTACTCACTCCCGGAGATAGAGGAAAGGTGGTATATCAGTAATAAACTGGCTTCAAGTGCTTAAAGAGGATTGGTTGCATCAGTAAATTACTCACTCCCGGAGATAGAGGAAAGGTGGTATATCAGTAATAAACTGGCTTCAAGTGCTTAAAGAGGATTGGTTGCATCAGTAAATTACTCACTCCCGGAGATAGAGGAAAGGTGGTATATCAGTAATAAACTGGCTTCAAGTGCTTAAAGAGGATTGGTTGCATCAGTAAATTACTGGCTCCCGGAGATTGAGGAAAGGTGGTATATCAGTAATAAACTGGCTTCAAGTGCTTAAAGAGGATTGGTTGCATCAGTAAATTACTGACTCCCGGAGATTGAGGAAAGGTGGTATATCAGTAATAAACTGGCTTCAAGTGCTTAAAGAGGATTGGTTGCATCAGTAAATTACTGACTCCCGGAGATTGAGGAAAGGTGGTATATCAGTAATAAACTGGCTTCAAGTGCTTAAAGAGGATTGGTTGCATCAGTAAATTACTGACTCCCGGAGATTGAGGAAAGGTGGTATATCAGTAATAAACTGGCTTCAAGTGCTTAAAGAGGATTGGTTGCATCAGTAAATTACTCACTCCCGGAGATAGAGGAAAGGTGGTATATCAGTAATAAACTGGCTTCAAGTGCTTAAAGAGGATTGGTTGCATCAGTAAATTACTCACTCCCGGAGATAGAGGAAAGGTGGTATATCAGTAATAAACTGGCTTCAAGTGATTAAAGAGGATTGGTTGCATCAGTAAATTACTGGCTCCCGGAGATTGAGGAAAGGTGGTATATCAGTAATTAACTGGCTTCAAGTGCTTAAAGAGGATTGGTTGCATCAGTAAATTACTCACTCCCGGAGATAGAGGAAAGGTGGTATATCAGTAATAAACTGGCTTCAAGTGATTAAAGAGGATTGGTTGCATCAGTAAATTACTGGCTCCCGGAGATTGAGGAAAGGTGGTATATCAGTAATAAACTGGCTTCAAGTGCTTAAAGAGGATTGGTTGCATCAGTAAATTACTGACTCCCGGAGATTGAGGAAAGGTGGTATATCAGTAATTAACTGGCTTCAAGTGCTTAAAGAGGATTGGTTGCATCAGTAAATTACTGACTCCCGGAGATTGAGGAAAGGTGGTATATCAGTAATAAACTGGCTTCAAGTGCTTAAAGAGGATTGGTTGCATCAGTAAATTACTGACTCCCGGAGATTGAGGAAAGGTGGTATATCAGTAATAAACTGGCTTCAAGTGCTTAAAGAGGATTGGTTGCATCAGTAAATTACTGACTCCCGGAGATTGAGGAAAGGTGGTATATCAGTAATAAACTGGCTTCAAGTGCTTAAAGAGGATTGGTTGCATCAGTAAATTACTGACTCCCGGAGATTGAGGAAAGGTGGTATATCAGTAATAAACTGGCTTCAAGTGCTTAAAGAGGATTGGTTGCATCAGTAAATTACTGACTCCCGGAGATTGAGGAAAGGTGGTATATCAGTAATAAACTGGCTTCCTGTGGTTGAGGAAGTATGGTGGTATCAATAATAAACTGGATTCCTTTGGTTAAAGAAGTATGGTGGGTGGTGTCAATAATAAACTGGCTTCCTGTGGTTGTGGAAGGTTGGTGGCATCAGTAATGAACTGGCCTAATGTGGTTGTGGAAGGTTGGTGGCATGAGTAATGAACTGGCCTAATGTGGTTGTGGAAGGTTGGTGGCATCAGTAATGAACTAGCCAAATGTGGTTGTGGGAGGTTGGTGGCATCAGTAATAAGCCGGCTCCCTGTGTTTGAGGAAGGTTGGTGGCGTCAGTAATGAACTAGCCTAATGTGGTTGCGGAAGGTTGGTGGCATCAGTAATGAACTGGCCTAAAGTGGTTGTAGAAGGTTGGTGGCATAAGTAATGAACTGGCCTAATGTGGTTGTGGAAGGTTGGTGGCATGAGTAATGAACCAGCCTAATGTGGTTGTGGAAGGTTGGTGGCATCAGTAATAAGTCGGCTCCCTGTATTTGAGATAGGATGGTGGCGTCAGTAATAAACTAACCTAATGTGGTTGTGGGAGGTTGGTGGCATCAGTAATAAGCCGGCTCCCTGTGTTTGAGGAAGGTTGGTGGCGTCAGTAACGAACTGGCCTAATGTGGTTGTGGAAAGTTAGTGGCATCAGTAATGAAATGGCCTAATGTAGTTGTGGAAGGTTGGTGGCATCAGTAATGAGCTGGCCTAATGTGGTTGTGGAAGGTTGGTGGCATGAATAATGAACTGGCCTAATGTGTTTGAGGAAGGTTGGTGGCGTCAGTAATGAACTGGCCTAATGTGGTTGTGGAAGGTTGGTTTCATGAGTAATGAACTGGCCTAATGTGGTTGTGGAAGGTTGGTGGCATGAGTAATGAACTGGCCTAATGTGGTTGTGGAAGGTTGATGGCATCAGTAATAAGCCGGCTCCCTGTGTTTGAGGAAGGTTGGTGTCATGAGTAATGAACTGGCCTAATGTGGTTGTGGAATGTTGGTGGCATCAGTAATGAGCTGGCCTAATGTGGTTGTGAAAGGTTGGTGGCATATTTAATGAACTGGCCTAATGTGGTTGTGGAAGGTTGGTGTCATGAGTTATGAACTAGCCTAATGTGGTTGTGGGAGGTTGGTGGCATCAGTAATAAGCCGGCTCCCTGTGTTTGAGGAAGGTTGGTGGCATAAGTAATGAACTGGCCTAATGTGGTTGTGGAAGGTTGGTGGCATCAGTAATGAACTGGCCTAGTGTGGTTGAGGATGGTTGGTGGCATGAGTAATGAACTGGCCCAATGTGGTTGTGGAAAAAAACAATAAAAACATTAAAACGTAAAAATAGTCCGATCGAGGTCAAATTTGGTAGAGACGCATTCCTACATTTGCTCAGACGAGTTCGTAAACCAGACATATCAGTCAATCGGTAGATTGTACTCAAACATTGGGGTTTTTGCTTTTTTCATTTGTAATTTAATATGTTTTCTCTATTAGAATCAGCTTAAAAACTACACAATTTAGTCCCTTTAAGTTTTTCTCTATCTCCAACGGGTACCGAGATATTACAAAATCTAAACACAGTATTTTGTATTTTGGGGCTCCAATAATTTTAATATTATGGAGGATTAGGAAAAATTAATATTTAACTTAACAATCTATATTTTTGGATGAAACTTGAAATTTAGTTACATGTGGTTGAGATCCATCCATTTATGCTTAAAAATCGTAGTTTATGTGTTTATTATGGCAGCAAACCTTCATACTCTTTTCCAATGTTAATCATATAGAAAATAGGCAAACTCCTCAATTTATGGACGGATGTAATGAAAATTGGTACAAATGGTCAAAACAAAAAATTGTTTATGGTAGGAATGCCATGGTTGAACTTTCAAGGTTTCTCGCAGCAGCAAACCTGCATACTCTTTCCCATGTTAATCTTATGGAGAATAGGCAAATAACTGACACATTTATCGACAGATATTGATAAAACTTGTCATATATCATTATTATTATTATATTATTGATTTGGAAATTCGCTGAGTAAGCAGGTCTGCTGTGACAGGGGTATTTCTTGAAATGTTAGTCTTGACAAAATCGTCATATTTAAAAAAAAATATATATTTGTAAATATAATATTTGTAAATATTTGTATAGCTGATTTTTAATGCCTAGTCGGTCTCATTGCGCCAGAGAATAACTGTTGATTACAATGTTTGTCTTTATTTACCGGCCTAAACGCTCACCTGATTACTGCAGTAGGAAGACCCAGTATGGCGTCTGCTAACTTTTAATTGTCAAACTTGCTACTCAAGTTTAGCCTATTTAATAGTCACACGTGTTGAGACGTCTTCCGACAAACTTGTAGCGATCCTTGGAAGCACCGATAATGTTCAGGATCCTGCGGTTGACGATTGTTACCTCCTCTGTGGTGAGCTGTGTATGTATTTGGGTGGGGGTAAGGTAGGGTGTGTATACTTGAACTCTTTACATAGAGGGTAGTATGTTATATAAATGTTTTTAATCAATCTAGAAGCTATAGTTATAGTCACGGTCCATATGTTTCATATGTTTTTAAGACAAGTATGTTTATAGAAATCGAGTAATTTAATAATACAGAATGAGTCTATAAAGGAGGCTTATCTATAAAAAATCACAGATTCTGTAGTGTGCAAAGTTGAATTTTCAGAGAATGTCCTAGCAATTGTTGTGTTAAAATAAAATCACGTTGACCTAAAAAGCTTTAAAATCATAATTGAAAATTATAAAACAGTCATTTTCTGAATACAGTATAACCTCGCTAAATCGAACCTCGATTATTCGAAAACATCAACAATTCGTATATTTTTTCTGTTCCCATGGGGAAATCTTTAGCGTTCGGAAAAACATTTTCATTAATTCCAACTATTTTTTACCCATAATTTAGACTTTAAATTAAAATTTGTTTGTACGTAAGCCTCTAGAATTTGAGTTACGTTCCTTTAATTTGAAACACTACCTCTAAAGTTCAAAGCAATTAAAGAGGTTCGGATTGTCATTTGCATTGTTTCCTTTGCCTCTTTACAGTATATAAAGTATATAACTTTATAGTATTTATACTATCAAAGATCAAAGATTACAGCTATCGTGTCGTAAACCGTTTGATTTTATCTATAGTAGACCGTATTTATTATACACAACTTTTAGAGAATGGGTGCAAAGAAGTAGGTCTACAAGTACCTATAATTTGAATTTTATCATCAAAACTGTACAACTACAATTTTACTAACGCTAATTTCTACAGTTAAAACTCCCTTTAGTTCTAAGTTAATTATTTTCCTTTGAATTTTGACCTAGCTGGGTTCCACTGTGTTATGAATGTTAAAAAATTATTTGATTCTGTGACATATCAACGAGTCTTATGACAGGAACTGTTGGCTGTGCGCTTTATTATTATTGACTTTGATACAAATGCACTTAAGCCTGACTGTTAATACGAGCTCTGGGACCTTTGGTTGTCTTTGATGTCACGTATAGTGGATTATTATACACGAGGTAGATGCTTTCAAGGCACTTAGTATGGCCAATACCTTGTCCAACTATTGGTAGTATAGTTAATCTCATGACAAGTCCAGTTAATCCCTATATCATGTAAATCATAAGTCATGGTGACATGACGGTTTTCCTCTCTGTCATATTTCGAACAATTGTGGTTTGTAGTTTTTTGATTTTGTGGTTTGGACGTTTTCATGTCGCGATGGAGGTGGTAGGATGTTATAATGATCCTATCGTATGAGGGCTACCACAGTGGAAGAGGAAAATGATGTTGCATATAGTTCCATATTGTGTATACCGCAGTGGTGGAAGTGGTAGGATGTTAAATTTGTCTCATATTGTGTGTACCGCAGTAGTGGTGGTGGTAGGATGATGGATTGATTCGACATCGCGTATCACAATGGGTCGTAGGGTGATGTATTGTTTATGTATAGTGTGTAACACAGTGTTAGTAGTGGTGTGGTGGTTTGTTTCCATATATAACGTACAGAGTGGTAGTTAGTATCTCAGTTGCGGTGGTGGATAAGAGCTTTCCATACTTTGTGTGGCTGAAGTGGTGGTGTGGCGGTATATTCCAGGAAATTAAATGAAATGAAATGAAATAAAAACTGTTTATTTCAGAAAGAAAAATATGTACAAACTGGTCTTAGAAAAAATACATGAAATATAGTCCCCCACATGGGCAGAAGCCTGTGTGTGCGGGACGAGTTCTACAGTCAAGGAATACATAAAAGTATTTAGATTACCGACTTATACAAGGCACCAGTAAAATAAAGTATACTACAGGGAAGAAAACTTAAGTTATAAATAAAAAATAGCTGATCATGGGAGCAGTGCATGAGAAGATAGACCGGCAAGCCCTAACTCTATGATTATTAGCATGATTGGAGAATAATTCAAACAGAAACACTACACGCGCACACACACAAACACACACACACACACACACACACACACACACACACACACACACACACACACACACACACACACACTCATACACACACGCACGCACACACACACACACACACACACACACACACACACACACACACACACACACACACACACACACACACACACACACACACACACACACACACACACACACACACACACACACACTTACACACACACTCACCTGTCACGCACCAATATTCATCTATACTGCGAGGAGAAATATTTTTTCACTTCATTCCGACCAATAGTTGATAACCAAAGGTTAATTTTTTTTTGTAGATGAGAAAATTGCAAAGGTGCGGATTTTTGAGGTGGTCAGGAAGTTTTGAATAAACAAAGTTAATAATGTAATGTGACGATGTTGCGGTGATGGTTTTAATCAATTTAGGTGGGTTTATTCCAATATTTGCCGATTTCCGAGTTAGATATGGGTGAGTAATTTCCTCAAATAGGCTGTTTCTGTTTTTAAATATGTAAGAGATTAAGGTTCGGATGTAAAGTTGGGGAATATTAAAAACTTTAAATTCATCAAAAATTAAATCCGTGGGATGAAAACGATTTTTTTGCAGGGCTGCTTTAATTATTGATTTTTGTGTAATTTCTAGCGGGGAAAGGATACTCTGGTAGCAGCCACCCCAGGCTATGATTCCATATCGCAACAAGGACTGTATATATGCATGGTAGACTGCCCGTAAGAGGTCAGGAGCAAGAATGTTATTAAGTGATGAAAAAATGAAGATGAATTTTCTTAATTTATTGCTTAGACATTCAATACGGTAGGTCCACTTCAAGCGATTATCAAATATAACCCCCAAATATTTAAAATGGGACACAACCTCCACTCGCTCACAGGGCGTACACACTCGCTGGCCATCACATGAGTGCAAGCACAACTCGATGTTGGGAGGATCGTGGTCGGCCCGTAAAGAGATTGGCAAACATTTTGTCTTTGACAAATTTACAGTGAGCCAATTTTGATCAAACCAACGCTTGACCATGAACAGGCCCCGCTCCGCCAGACGGAACACCCCCTCCCAGCTGTCACCTTCGAACAACAATGCAGTGTCGTCCGCATAAAGAATGATCCGTCCATTTGTTAGTCTTAATCTTCCAAGATTATTAATGTATAACAGAAAGAGTAAGGGACCAAGCGAACTTCCTTGCAAAACTCCGTAGTCAATCTTATTAGTAGAACTGACGTGTCCATTAATTGAAACAATTTGAAACCGATTGCTTAGATAAGACCTGAACCAATTTAGTGACATACCTCTTAACCCAATGTGTTCAAGCTTTTTTAATAATAGTTCTCTATCTACAGTGTCAAATGCTTTGGCTAAATCGATAAAAATCAGAAGAGGTTTCTTATTGCGTTCAATTGATAAGTGGATATTTTTTGTCAACAAAAAAAGGTCATCATTCAGATTCTTATCATTCCGAAATCCAAACTGGTTACTGAATAAAACTTTGTTTTTGACCAAAAAGTTTTCAAGTTGTATTCTAACAATTTTTTCGAGTAGTTTAGATATAACGCTTGCCAGAGTGATAGGTCTAAAACTAACACATTGATCTTTGGGCCCCCCTTTGTAAATTGGAATAACTTTCCCTACTTTGAGAGAATTTGGAAAAATCCCGTTTTGGACACTACCATTCAAGATATGGAGAAGAGGAACTTTAATGGATTCAAAACAACTCTTGAATAGTGACGCAGGAATATCATCTATGCCAGGAGCGGATCCACCTCTAAGGCCACTGACAACACGAGCCAGCTGAGTTTCTGTTACAGGTTCCAACCGGAAGGTCGAGTCCACCCTGTAATCCTCGTCGTCAACTGTACCGTATAGATGTGAGGTACAATACCAGCACGTGTAACGTTTAAACATGTTCTAGCAAGGCAAGTCAGACCAACTAGATCGACCAATCAACGTTCGAGTTTCGTAGATTCTTCTAGATCCTCGAACCGAGGTTATAAAAGCAGGCCTAACTTCGATTCGGCCTTCTTGCTCATTTAGCCTTCTGACTTAAATGTTATCTCCACTGTTCGTTAGTTTAGTTTTTCTTATACCCCAAATTTGGGGTATTAATGTTAGATTTTGGAAATAGTCAAGAATGTTTGAGCATAATAAGTAAAATATTTTTTTTCAATAAAGAAGATGAATTAACTGCAAGGAATAAAATTATATTTTATTTAAACTCCTTCAAAGACTTTTAAATTCTATTTTATAAAATTGTACACCAAATAAAAGGCGGTACAATGAATGCGCCACTCTGCTTCTACTTTCAACTAATTGGTTTATATAAATATTCTAATTATTGAAGAAAGTGAGATCTGTCGAAGAAAGTGTTTTTTTTAGTGTAATAAAAATGGCTCTTAAAGTGGACTTTTTACTTAAAGATGAACTTGAATTTGAACTACTAATTAGAGGAGTAAATGTAACTAAAAGTGATACAGTAGTGGCTCTGCGTAAAAAGCTTAGAGAAATAGTAAGATTGGGTATTGAAAGTAATTATTTAAATTTGCAAGATAAAATTGATTTAGAAATAAATTTAGAACTGGTCAGAGAAGGTATTGAGAATTTAGTAGTAAAAGTCGGACATGTAACTGAAATAGCAAACCTTAGTGAAATTTTAAGGATCGAAACCCGACTAGTTCATTATGAAAATAGGGTAAAAGCTCTAAGTAAATTTAAGTTTCAGGATGAAAACAAAGAACAGGCTAAGAAAGATTTAATAAGTAAATTTGTAGGCAAGTTAGAAGAAATTCGTAACTCTTTTAAACACGTTAAGTATGACAAAGATAAAAAGGAGATCATGGAAAGAAAAATCAGTGAATCAAATTTAGAAGAGGAAAATTTAGATGAAGTTTTTAACGATAAAGTAAATATTTCTTGCTCCACTGAAAAACCCCCTGATGTGCGTACCATTGCTAGCATGTATAGTAAACTCTCAAACCCAGCCGAAAGACATTTCAAAAATTTAAAAGTAACTGACGGACACAACGCTTTTCAACTTTTGAAATTTATAGATACTATTTTGAAAGTAAAAGATGAAACAACATTTACTGACCCACAAATTTTGGACTTAAGCTTAAGTTATTGTTCAGGTCCTCTATATGATAAAATTATGTATAGTAAAAATGCAAATTTGACTATCGATGAAGTGCACACTAGGCTAATAGACTGCTTCATTCTATAGGATTAAGAGAAAATTTGAAAACAGAGCTTGTGTCACGACCTCAAAAGTTGGGTGAACCCCTAAACATATAAATTTTAGAAGTAAAATTGAATGCAAAATTACTTAAAACTTGCTTCTCTGAACAAGAATTAGTTGAATGAATTAGAATTGGAATGAATCCTGAAACTAGAAATAGAGTATCACCTAAACCTGGTCTCAAAACGTTTGACGAACTAATCGAATTGTGTATTCTTGATCAAAATGTAAGTTTTGAAGACCACCGGCGCAGTAAAAATCCAAAAGCCCTACCTTTTCAAGTCAGAAATGTGAATTTTGTACCTAGCCCTAAGAAATGTTATGTATGTGGTAAGCTAGGTCATATTGCAAAATATTGTTATAGTCAAAGTACAAACGGAGCCCAGGGTAATTATAATTTTCAAAGCCGATTTTCAAAATCCGACTCAAAAAACGGGTCTCATGGGAGGGCTTCAAGCACTCAAAATTAAATCAGAAACTCTCCCAATATCCTTCTCGAGTTATCATAAACCAAAAAAGGAAGAAAAGATTTTTAAATTTAATGGAAAAGAAAGACTTTAGAAATAAAATAAAGAGTGAACTGGTTTCAATAATGAGAAAAGACAAGATATCAGGTCAGTCAAGTAGTACTTTGCCAACTATTAAAGTTAATTTCGGTAAAGGAATAACCGAGAATGTACTTATCGATACCGGAAGCTCAATTAATTTAATTAGTGAAAACATGTTTTACAAATTAAATGAAAACCATATTGTGACTAAATTAACTAGAACAGATATCTATTGTAAAACAACAGTTAACACCAGTATCAAGATTATAGGAAAAAGTGTACTGAAAATAAAAATAGCAAAGTTCTCTTGGTATGTAGAATTTGTAATTGCTAAGGATTTAGCATGGAATGTAATCCTAGGAACTGAATTTATCAAGAAAAGTCAAATGCTGTTAAATCTGAAACTAGATCTATTTTATTTTGCATTTCAACCAAATTATAAAATTGAGTTTACTAGCAATGTTTCATTAATAGTTACAAATGTGAATTCTAAAATTAAAATAAGTTGCAGTAAAGCAACAGAAGATGTAACTAAATTGATAGCCGATTATCCGAAGATATTTACTGACAAGATAGGAGGAGCCATAAATTTTGAGTATGAAATTAAACTTAAAGATAAGGAACCTGTAAATATCCGACCATATCAGATGAATCCTCATAAAATGAAAATTATGAAGGAATTAATTGATGACCTAATAAAGCAAGGGGTTGTAGAGCCATCATTATCTAGTTATGCTAGTCCTACATTTTTAGTTAAAAAACCCAATAGTGACAAGTATAGACTAGTAGTGAATTATTCAGCCTTAAATAAAAAGGTGGAGAGAGTTAATTACCCTATTGGTGACATGAATGATATATATCATTATCTACAAGGAAGCGAATATTTCAGTGTAATTGATTTGTGCAACAGCTTTCATCAGATTAAGCTAAGCGAAAATTGTAGGGATTACACAGCTTTTGTAACACCATTTTCACAGCTAAGATTTTGTAGAATTCCTTATGGTTTACACTTGGGTTCATCTCTGCTCAGTAGTTATATAAATGAAGTTTTGAAAGATATAAAGTTCAAGTTTGTCATTAATTTTGTTGATGATTTAATTATTTACTCAAAAACATATGAAGAGCATTTGTTGCATTTAAGAGAAGTTATTAGCAGGTTGAACAGCCATAATTTAACAGTAAACCCTGAGAAAGCCAGTTTCATATTTAAAGAAATTAAGTTCCTGGGATATTTAATAAGTAAAGACCAGATTAAAATAGATCCTGATAGAGTAACAGCAATTAAGGAATTTAGGCCACCTAAAGACGTTAAAGGTCTTAGTAGATTTTTGGGAATGACTAATTATTGGTCCATGTTTATTCCTAAGTATGCTGAGATTGTGGCTCCGCTTAATGATGGAGTGATAATTGTCAAATAAGTTTTGAAAAGCTTAAGCAATGTATCATTGAACCACCAGTGTTAGCTATTCCTAACTACGACTTACCATTTATACTGCATTGTGATGCAAGTGAAAAAGCATGTGGGTCCTGTCTTCTTCAAAATCATAACAGTATAAAAAAACCTGTTGCATTTTACTCTAGAAAATTTTCTGACAGCGAACAATGTTTATCAGTATATGAAAAGGAAGCACTATCAGTTGTATGTGCTATTTCTAAATTTAGAAAATTATTGGAAATAAGAGAATTTACTCTAGTTAGTGATAACAGTGCTTTGGCCTTTGTTTTATGCCACTTATTTAAAAAACTCGGTAAGCTGGGACGCTGGGTCGGAACCATATTGTCATTGCCTTTCAAAATAGTGTTAGTCAAAAGTCAAGACAATGTAATTGCTGATTTTTTGTCAAGAGTTTTTGATAAACAAGAAATGGAACCGTCAGAGTTTATTGTAAATAATGTATATAGTAATGTAGATTTAAATGTAAGTGAGCTCAAACTCGACAAATCAAAAATGCCAAAGTTGGGAACAAATGAAATGAATGAATTTAATCTAATTAGTCAGTGTAACAATATAAGAGACTTTCCTTTAAGCTTAAGGGAATTAAAGAATTTCAGAAACAAGATCCTGAAATAAGAAATATTGTATCAAGTGTTATTAAAGGTGAAGGTAAACATAACTCTGTAATGAATCAAGGTGTCCTTATGTATAAAAAATCTAATAGGGATACAGTAAGAATTTATTTGCCAGAAATATTGTTGGATATGGTGTTCAAATATTTTCATGATTCATATGTTGGAGGACATTTAGGTGTATTTAAAACTGTTAAAAAGATTAGTCAGTATTTTTATAGGCCAGGATTAATACCGGAAGTGACTAAAAGAGTAAAAAACTGTAAACTTTGTGCTCAGGGGAAACCTGCAAAAAGAGTGTATAACGGACCTTTAATTAGCTCAGCATCAGCCAATGCTATGGATAAGTTGTATATTGATACATATGGACCTTTGTTAAGAACTAAGAACTTTAGTAAATATTTGTTAATAGTAGTGGATGACTATAGCAAGTATACATGGTTATGTCCACTCAAAGAATGTACTAGTAAATGTATTATAAGGGCCTTAGAAAATAATGTTTTTAAACATTTTTCTGTTTGCAAAGACATTGTTAGTGACAATGCAAAATATTTTACTGGTAATGAGTTTAAAAAATTTTTATTTAACAAAGGAATTTTGCATAGACCAATAGTAGCTATGATGCCCAGGCAAAATAAGAGTGAACGTTATTTAAGAAATCTTAAAGCAATGTTTCAGATTTACTATCATAAAAATCAAAACCAATGGGACTCAAACTTAAGTGAACTTCAATTAGCAATGAACTGTGCTGTTAATGAAACTATAAAAGTAACACCTTTTGAGTTAATATTTAATTTTAAGCCTAACAATCCACTCACAAATGCATGGTCAATTAATGAGTTAATGGAGAGTAATTTAGGTAGGACACAGTTAGCTAATAAATTAGCAGAAGCCTTTCAAAATGCTAAGGAAGCAATCTTAAGAAATAAAAACCGCAAGTTATATTCCGAAGAGCAAAGCAAACACCCTTTTAAGAGAGGATCAGTTGTGTACATAAAGACTTATCCTATTAGTAATAAGCAAAAGAATTTTCAAGCTAAACATGCATTGCGCTACGATGGACCTTACAAAATTTTATTGTTTATCTCAGATGTAAGTTGTGTAGTGCAAAAAGTTGAAGAACCAGACATTGTCAAAAGAGTGCATATTTCTCAACTTAAAATGTAAATATAAAAAAAGTAAGCTTTCCAAAAGTTCCTTTTTATTTTTATGAAATGAAAGTTTAATTTTGATTTTAAAATTTTATTTTTGAAGAAGAACAAATTTATATGTGTGTATTTTGAAGCAATGCAAATACAAGCTCTTATCATGTGCGCTTTAAAGTAAAAATAAATAGAAGTCAGTATCATTTACAATGTGTGAAGTAATCTATCAAAGGTGAATATGTATTTTGTGAAGAATATGAAAAACAAGTAAATAAAAAATCTGCTGGGCAAACAAAAGCATTTCCACAAGATTTTATCAATACAGAAGAAGTTATTAATTAATTGAGATAAAGAAGAGGAATAATTCAAGATAAATAGACGAATTATAAATGAAATGGTATTTAACAAATAGACTGAATTCAAGAAGGTTGTATGAAGTTTTAGAATCCATGAAGTCCTGCTTGCTCATATGCTAGGGAAAACAACTACCAAACCCTTATCTGCTGAGCAACCTGATTCTGAACCTGTTTGGCTGAACTTGGACACTGATAACAACACTGCCCCATGGTTGCCAAGTTTCTACACAGTTACCACATCGATTAGAAACATTTTTGGAAATTGTTTTGGAACTTTTCGAAAACTGAAGCGAACACAAAAGTGGACTTGAATTAATTTATATTAATAAACTAATTTCAACTTAAATATATGATCAAATGTAATTTTTGTACCTTAAAAAAAAGTTCTAGTATTTAATGTTTCGGGGGTGGAGAATTGTACCGTATAGATGTGAGGTACAATATCAGCACTTGTAACGTTTAAACATGTACTAGCAAGGCAAGTTAGACCAACTAGATCGACCAATCAGCGTTCGAGTTTCGTAGATTCTTCTAGATCCTCGAACCGAGGTTATAAAAGCAGGCCTAACTTCGATTCGGCCTTCTTGCTCATTTAGCCTTCTGACTTAAATGTTATCTCCACTGTTCGTTAGTTTAGTTTTTCTTATACCCCAAATTTGGGGTATTAATGTTAGATTTTGGAAATAGTCAAGAATGTTTGAGCATAATAAGTAAAATATTTTTTTTTCAATAAAGAAGATGAATTAACTGCAAGGAATAAAATTATATTTTATTTAAACTCCTTCAAAGGTTTTTAAATTCTATTTTATAAAATTGTACACCAAATAAAAGGCGGTACACAACCACGAACTCAGCCACAGGGGGGACGGCTGCAGCCAGGCTGGCCCCCACACTCACATAATAATCATTAAGAGTGTTTGCCACTTGTTTAATGTCCTCAGGTTCTACATCGACCTTGTGCAAAAAATGTTCAGTTGGAAAACTATCTTTACATTTTTTAAATCCAATGACTTCTGAAATATTTTTCCACAATTGCCTTTTGTTATTCCTTGACTCATTAATTTTGTTCCTGTAGTAAATTTCCTTAGCTGTCCTTATTGTATACGTTAAAATATTTCGATAATTTTTGTAACGTGTTTTTAAGGCCAAATTGAATGGTTGACTTTTGAGGCGCCTCCCCATCCCGTCCCTGGTCCGTATGGAGCGTAGTAATCCCGCTGTCATCCACGGTTTGACCCGGGAGGTTTTCGCTGAACAAGGATTTGATTTGGTTGACAATGAAACAATGTTTTGTAATTTCTCAATAATAATGGAACAACCAAGATCAACATTCTCCGTATCAATCACCTCAGCCCAACCCAGACCAGAGAGGAGATGGGAAGCCACCCTAGGGTCAAAAAATGACCGACTAACATTGGAACTATTAAATATATTTTAAAAACAGTAAAATAATGGTCAGTCATTTCTGTTTTAATTACAGCGGATTTAATTGAACTAATGTCAGTGACATTAGTAAAAAAATGATCTATGCAACTTTTTGTAAAACCTGTAACACGTGTAGGAATATTGATACAGCTTGTAAACCCCGCCCCATACAAAATGTCCAAATATTTTTGCGTCAATACATCTCTTGTTTCCGGCAATATACAACAGTTAAAATCACCAACCAGCCAAGCCGCCTTACCCCTGCACCTGTCCTCCAGATAAGATTCCAGCTCGCTGATAAACAGTCCGAGGTCACTTGACGGACTTCTGTACACCGCCAGCAGAGACAACCGCTCACCGCCAAGCGTCAGCTGTAATTCCAAACATGTGGCGCCATGCAAACTTACATCCACACTACTCACCACCATACAGTTACTAACAAATACAATCACTCCGTCATTCTGATTTTTGCTTATCTTATTGACATACATTTCATACCCATCCATTCTCACATTCGCGCTACTTTCATTCATCCATGTTTCTGTTAGAATAACTATATCAAACCTTCTGTTGTAACTGTTTAATATTACTAAAAGTTCATCGAAGTGCTTATTACAACTACGGATATTTAAACTTAGAATTGACACAGAGTGTTGAATATCTGAATCATGCTCAGAAAAAAAACTGAAGTCGCCGATCTCCTCATACACGCTCGCATTTACAATCCTACTATTTACAATTTCATCAATAACATCATCCATTGTCCAACTACAACAATTCACCCGCACGTACCCGCCCCACCCGATTTTAAGGCGTTAAACAAAGATGTATCGTGACTTAAAACTTTAAATCAAGTACTGATTCTAAAAGGGCTACTATTTTAAGTGTGCGTTCCTTACAAAGTGTACTTCAGTTGATAAATTATAGAGCTCAATTGTATTAAATATTACTTGAACAAAATTAATAGAATTTAATACAAATTTATTTTATTTACTACTTGTTCAGTAGACGGAAAATTAGTAAAATAAGAAATTAAGTTTCCTTTTTACAATTCTGTAACAGAATTCAAATGACATCAGTTGCAGTAATGTACTCTATAATAATTAAAAAGTGTGGTTTCTTACAAGATGTACTTCAAATAATAACGAAAGTGAGAAAACAAATGAGAGTTGGAATTAATTGTTTGACAGTAAAAATCACTTTGTCACAATATAACTGTACAGAAATAATATTTAATCAACTGAAAATAAAAGAACTCAATTATATTAAAAATACTTCATGAACAAAAATAATAGAATTTCATACAAATTTATTTATTTACTAATGTTCAATTGACGGAAAATTAATGGAACAAAGGATTGCAGTTTCCCTTATAACTCTATAACGAAAGTCAAATTAAATTAGTTGCAGTAATGTACTCTGTAATAATTAACAGATTATGTACTTAATTACAAAACCGAGTGGGCGATAACATTAGATTGAGGAGATATGAAAAGATACAAACAAAAATGCATCTAACCGCCCCCCAATAATTAAGCACTGCAGATTAGCAGATAAAATAATTGTAATATATGCTTGCTTAATGTTTTTGTTAGATAAAGTAGAGTACACTAAACACATATTTTAGAAAATATTTATTTAATTTTTTAAATAAACTAACCACATTAACCTCTTGATCAACTGAGAAACATATTATCCTAAAAAAATAATAAATCTTGACAAAGCGTTATCAAATTTCATAGTTCCTGCAATAGGCCTATCTATTTAATTCTACCTGAAACGTGTAAATTAAGTATAATGTGTTTAAAAAAGATATGGAATGCATAATAACTATTTATTTATTAAATTTTGAATTTAAAAAAAGGAAAAGATGATTGAAGAAACCTGAAATTTTTACTCTTAAAAACTTAAAATGACTACATAAACAAAAATAACTAAAAAGTACTAAAAATAACGATATATTCATATACTTAAGTAACATATAGCTTATAGCTTACATAGTTCAGTAACTAATGAACAAGGTCCCTTCGGTGTCTCGGCGTTGGTCCCTCACTGTTTCTTAGGTGTCGGAGTCGGTGTCCTCTGGGTGTCCTGAGTACCCTCGCCGTCGCCGCTGTCACCACGTCCTCGTCGGTCCTGGTTGGTTGGTTGTGCCACCTCATCCACATCACTGATGCTGCGAACGCGCTTAGCTGCAGAGCTCGGAGTCTTGCGTACGAGGATCTTGCCATCTCTTGACCAGGCAAAAGCTAGGAGGCCCTCCCTGGCGCACGTCTTGGCGTGGTACAGGAGCTGTTTATTCTGCGCTGTTAGATGTTCGACCACAAGTACTGGGGAGGGTTTAAGTGATGAGGCGAGGTCCGATGTTTGTATTTTTTTCAATTTAGCAGCTGCGATCCATTCAGCGCGAGTTGAACGGCTCACAAACTGGGCGCGACTGATATATTGTGGTGGATGAGTCATTGGCATACTTTGTGTACCACAGTGGTAGTGGTGTGGCAGTTTGTTTCCTTGTACTATAAACTAAAGTGGTAGTTTATATATCAGTCTCGGTGGTGGATGAGTGATTGGCATACTTTGTGTACCACAGTGGTAGTGGTGTGGCGGTTTGTTTCCTTGTACTATAAACTAAAGTGGTAGTTTATATCTCAGTCTCGGTGGTGGATGAGTGATTGGCAGATTGTATCCATGTAGTGAGTATTAAAGTGGTAACGGTGCGGTGTTGTGGTGGTGGTTTACTATACCAGAAATACACACATCATGGCGTCGGTAGATGAGGGCTTAGCGAGGGTTGTCACATGGTAACCTGGTATCGAGCGTTGACGCCGCCTCAATTTTGAGTGGCAAACACCACCGCACTTGATGACTTACCCTTTCTCCCCTCGACTGCCCTTTTATCTTCCCTCAAGCTCCCTACCTCCATCTTTTATCGTCTGGCGGCTATAATATTGCAAGCTTAGATGCCATTGGAACTTATGTAAACTAAGACGGGATGTGGTTAATATTGCTTTTGTTGTTTTAAGTAAACTATATATTTTTGATGTTATTGTAGAAGCCTTTATATATTTAATTTTTAGTTTTTAACAATATAATCATATAAAATATTATGAATAAAATAATATTGTTCTTGATACTTAATACTAATACAAAGTATTGAATAATGGGAATAGTCTCTTCTAGCAGTACTGTTATCCTACACTTCATCTTTAGAGACACACCAGGTGTATTAATATTTTTTAGACTTAAATTTAAATAAAAAAGCGTAAGCACTGCAGGCTGAACTTGAGTAGCAAGTTTGAAAATTAATAGTTACCCAACGCCTTACTGGTGGCCGTGGTCTGGGGCTCAGCAGGGTCCCGTGGTCCGGATACGGAGCAGCTGCAAACCAGTATTCAAAAACTTATTCCGTCGCCTTAAAATATCAAACTAACCGAGTACAGCTAAAAACATTTTATTTATCTGTGACCTATATAATCAGACAGAGAAGAAAATGCTTGATCTAAATGCAACACACGCTATCTCACTGTGAAGAAATATTTATTTTCTAAATATCACGAATTATAAGTATAGCTTAAACTCAAGTATGTAGCTAAACTTAATCGGCATGGGATTTTACTGAAACTATGATCGTGTGTTAAGTAATTTAAATAACATAAGAAATTCTCTGATAGTAGCCCGCTGGAAGGATTTTAAATTAGGTATTTGTTAAGTTAGCAATAGTGCTGAACTTATAAAATAAATAATAAAACCTAATAGAACCCTGCCTGTGACTAACCTCTGTGCACCCATTAAGCCGCTGTCCACCTGGCCACTGCGAGTGTTTATGTCTGCGCCTTCAATTACCAGACGGCAACCTCATCGCCCTATCGTTCTGTGAATTGCAGTTCGTCATATGCAGGCGTACAGAAGACATTAAATTAATCATCAGGCAGCAATTCTTTTTCTGTGCCAACACAAAAATGGTACAAACACGGGGCATGTCTAATAATGCCGGAAATGTAATTGAGGACACATTTTCAAAAACAGAAAATTTAAACTTGGACATAGAAATGGTTCTTACTAATATATGCCTCGAGTTAAAGGTGTTAGAGGCAAATAACCCTCAAATTGCTTTGACTGATCTTCAATCGAATATCTGCACCTTGGTTCAACGTTTTGACGATGCCTTTGCCTCCAAAAAGGACTCTGAGGCTGTTATTCATGACCTTCGTTGCAGCATTTCGATCCTTGAATCTCGGCTGGAACGAGAAAAACAACTACGGCAGTCCGAACTCAACTCTTCATTTAATGAACTGGATGACGTCCGCGCTGAAAAAGACATTGTGCTGAAAAAGAATAGCAGCATCCTAACTAGCTTAAATAATGTTAAAATTAAGTTAGAAAATAAATCTGCTGAATGTAAATCTTTGCAGTCTCTTATTGCTGAAAAAGATTCAATTATTGCTGACCTTGAGTCAGACCTTAAGATTAGTAATAATCAGAAACTAGAGTTAAATGGGTTTGTAGACAAACTAAAAACCTCAGTTAAAGATGCTGAGGAAAAATCCTGGCTTAAAAGCAGGTGGCTGGAGGATTCTATTCTGGATTCTTTCTTTCAGGGCTTCAATAACAATGCCAAGGGTAGTTTGTCTAAGGTAATTTTTATGGGTCCTTCTGTTACTCAGGTTGTAAAACATGGTAGTTGTAAAGATGTAAGGGCTCTTTTGGGTGATCTTATGTTTACCACTTTTGACTATGCGTTTTTGTGTATTAGTAATAATGCAACTACTGTTAAGCAAGATACTGGCACGCATTGGAGCTTGTTGTTTGTGGATATTTTTAGTCAAGTAGCTTACCATGTAGATTCACTGAATGGCACAAACGCACTGGCTGCAAAAACGGTCACAGGAAAACTGGGGCTCAACGCAAACGGGTTCCGTGAGTTGAGTTGCGCTCAACAAAACAACACTTATGAATGCGGTCTAAGCGTGCTTGTCAATGTTAAATTTATTTATGAGGGTTTTTGTAAAAAAACTAAGCCAGGTCTTCATTTGTCGCTCCGTGACTGGTATGAAATGTTTAATGAGGGCCATGTAGTATTTTTGATGCAGAGGTGTCTGCGGTGGCTCCAACTGAGTCAGCCGCGGAGCCCGGTGAAGTTCAGGACTGCTTATCTTCCATTGTCAATGTTACTAATAATGACCAGGTTTTCAGCCCAAATACTGACAGCTGTGATGGTGCTCCATCAAATAATTTTAGAAAATGGGTAATGGTAAATAATAAGTGTAGGCGTACAAAAAATATTAAGGAAACTCACTCTGTAGGATATTCAAATATTGTAAATATCTGTAAAAATGATGGGAACTTGAACACCAATAGTGTTCTTAAATATGATAACTGTGTAGCAAGGGAAGAGTATAGCAATACGGGCTCAGCAGATCCTGGGTTGAAAAGGGAAGAGGCTAAGCAAAATCAGTGGGTGAGAGTATCTCATAGACGAAAAGTGAAATACTCAAATAATCAATCTGTAGTTAATAGAACCAATATTGGTTTTGCTAGTAGAAACCAATTTTATGTTTTAAATGACCTTGAAAAATCTGTAACTGTGGAAGGGAACAGTAAAAGGCCTTCTTTTCCATCAACTGAAATTATAAGTAATGTGTCTGGGAAATGGAAGGTAAGGTCAAAGAATAAAGATAAAGCTAAGATTAATAAGGTTCCTCTATCATGTGATAAAGGTTCATCCTTAAATGAGACAAATCCTGTATTTAGTTCTAAGTTGGAATCATGTTATTATAATAATGACAGGAGCGTTAGCAAAGGTTGTGATTATGCTTCACGCGTGACGGATCACACTTTTGGTGCCAAGAGCAGTCCTCCTTCTGAGAATCAGGCTTATTTATTGATTGGGGATTCCATGCTGCGTCATGCCGGAAGACTTTGTAAAAATAATGGTTGTATGTTAAGCGTGAATCCGGGGGCAAAAATAAATAATGTAAAGTTAAAACTACTGTCATTCTCTAAGATCCAGCCTAAAATCATCCATTTTAATGTTGGTACTAATGATCTTCCATTGCACTATAAGGGTGGGCCGGGATACAACGGAGGGTGGGGTAAACGCGAGGCGCTCCACAGTATGGCTGACCTGCTTTACACCGCTAGATCCGAATTTCCACACAGCACTATAATTGTTAATAGTGTGTTACCGAGGTCTGACATTAGTTACAGGGCTTTGGCTTTGTTTAATGAACAGCTCGAATTAATGTGTGGTAACTTTGGTGCTGATTTTATCAACACCGGTGTTTGGGTGAGTAAGCATCACCTTGGGCGGGATGGGAGACACCTCAATAGACAGGGTGTGAC
This sequence comes from Nephotettix cincticeps, assembly GCA_023375725.1. Lineage (NCBI taxonomy): Eukaryota > Metazoa > Arthropoda > Insecta > Hemiptera > Cicadellidae > Nephotettix > Nephotettix cincticeps. The sequence continues at coordinate 85,286,821 of CM041786.1, read as the reverse complement.
TCTTTTTGGAGAGAAACTCTTAGAAGTGTATCGTAAGCATGTCACGATCACTACAGTTTCACTACCACCATTGGCCACAACAGTGAGTGTGTCACTTGAGAGCGACGAAGCGGAAGCACCTGGCTGTGCTGTTGGAGAGGATGAGAGCGCGTCAAAAAACGGAAAAACAAGGCCAAACCTAAACTTAGAATAAGTCATATCAACATAAACTCCATATCTACAGGTTTCGAAGAATTGTGCTCAGTAGTTCAAGACCTAGATTTGGATATTCTGGGAGTTACAGAGACGTGGTTGACAGACAAAAAGTCGTCAAATGAAGTGGAAATGCCAGGATATACACTTATTAGACGGGACAGAAATGGGCGAGAAGGTCTCAGTAGAGGTGGTGGAGTTGCTTTTTACGTAAAAAGTCATATTCATTTTGTCATACATAATATCGAAGATAATGATAACAAATTTCCTGAGAACATTTGTTGCCTGTTTAGAATTAAAGGGAAAAGGTTTTTGATTTGCACAGCATACAGAAATGAAAGCATGCCATATTCTTGCTTAGAGCCATTCCTTGCACATGTGTTTTATAATATGTCGGAGTTTGCCGACGACATGGTTGTTATGGGAGACTTAAATATAAACCTGCTGGATGGTACCCTTCCCGAAACCCGTTTTTTGAAGAGTCAGTTTGAGTCTCTAGGTGTGATACAAATAGTGGACAAGGCCACACGAGTTACTAAAACATCGGCAACTCTGATTGACCACATTATCATCAGTAGAGGACTAAAAGTCATTGCTTGTGATTTGGTGGATATGTCATTGATTGTTGATCATAGAGGCGTTAGGGTGTCCGATCATATGTTAACTTACTGTGATTTTGATATAGAGAAGCTGAAGAGAACCGCTAAGTTTATTCAATACAGAGATTATTCCACCTTTACTGCTGAAAATTTAACAAGAAGCGCTGCAAATGTAAATTGGAGTGATATTACATCGATCACACTTGTCGAAGATAAGCTGGCTTTTTTAAATAGGGAAATATTAAAAATATTTAATGACAATGCACCTCTAGTAAAGAAAAGAGTTACCAGAAATAAAGCCCCATGGCATACTGAAGATATTAAGAAATTGAAGAGAGAAAAGAATTACGGTAAAAGAAAAATGTTAGAGACTGGGTCACTAGTCGATAGGAAAGTGTATTGCGAGGCTAGGAACAAGTTAAATTATAGTATAAGAGCTGCTAAACAAAAATATTTTCTTAATAAACTGACAGACTGTAAAAATTCAGCACAATTTTGGAAGACAATTAAAGCCACTGGTGTTATTAAATCTAAACATGTTGACATGCCATATTTTTTCAAAGACCTTGATGAAATTAATAAGTATTTCGTTAATACGGCAGCAGGGAATCCAGTGGCTCAGCATTGCCTACAGTTTTACTTGACTGAGACGTGTGAATCAGTGAAAAGCCAATTCCAGTTACGTTCGGTATCTGTAAGAGAAGTCAAAGATTCGTTGAACAGCATAAAAAGTAGAGCCGTGGGCACTGATAATATAAGTGTCGATATGCTAAAAATGGTTGGTCCATTCTGTATTGACGCGATTACTCACCTCATGAACAGTTCATTAGCCACTGGCGTGTTTCCTGACGCTTGGAAGGAAGCAATAGTCATACCATTGCCGAAAGTAAAAAATCCCACCTCTGTGGCTGAATTGCGCCCTATTTCGGTGCTGCCCGCTATGTCCAAAGTTCTCGAAAAATTAGTGGCAACACAGTTTGTCGAGTTCCTAGAGTTGGAGAATATTATTCCTCCTTTTCAATCTGGATTTCGTAAAGGCTTCAGCACTACAACCGCCCTTCTTAATATCTGTGATGACTTGCTCAGTGCGAAAGCGGAGAGAAAGGCCACAACAATGGCGATGCTAGACTTCTCCCGGGCTTTTGACTCCATAGACCATGAACTGTTGTGAGCTATCATGAGATATTACAGAGTTCAGCCTAATGCGATTGCATGGTTTTTGTCCTATTTGAGTGAAAGGAGACAGAGAGTCAAAGATGGAATTGATGTATCTGCCTCCACTGAAAGGACCTTAGGAGTCCCCCAAGGAAGTTGCCTGGGACCCATTTTGTTTATATTTTTTGCTTCCACCATGGGCAAATCTGTGAAGCACTCGAAGCTGTACTCATACGCCGATGATGCTCAATTGAGCCTCTCTTTTGACTTGGAGAAGGCCGATTCAGCTATTCGGCTGTTGAATTCAGATTTGGATTCAATTTACAATTGGTCGATGGAGCATGGAATTAAGCTAAACACGAACAAGTGTGCCTTGTTCTTTTTCCATGGTAGCAAGGTTTCCCTTTCTCCGTCAAGTCTGATTTCTATTGGTGGTGCAGCTTTGAAGGAGGTCGTTTCAGCCAAATTACTTGGTATAGTTTTCGATAACGGTCTCAATTTTTCCAGCCATGTGAGTACCGTGTGTAGAAAAGCTGTTTCCTGCCTCAGAGTGTTGTACAGAAAAAAACATATGTTTCCTCAGGCGGCGAAGCTTCGCCTTATCCAGGCTCTCGTACTCTCTCTGTTTGATTACTGTCTTCCTGTCTTTGGGAATGTTATTACAGCAGGGGACATGGAGAGAATGCAGAGAGTGCAGAACATGTGTGTCAAATTTGTCTGTGGTCTTAGGAAATATGACCATGTTTCAAGTGCACGTCTGATGTTGGGATTATTACCCATTTCTGATCTTTGCACTCTGCGTACGGCTACGGTAGTCCACAGAGTTTTTACCGCAAGTAAGCCTGAATATCTAAGGGACAAGATAAAAACCCGGTCTGAGGTTCGTCCCCGTAGTACTAGGCAAGATGCTATGTTGGAGTTGCCTCGTGTGCGGTTGGAGCTTGACAGGAAGCGTTTTGGGTACTTTGGTCCAAAAATTTATAACCAAATGTTCTTGGCCGGAGGTGATGTGTCGGTCAGTGGGACAAATCATAATGGGTGACTGTGTCATTTAAAACTTATGTAAAACTTATGTAATTTTATATATATATATATATATATATATATATATATATATTTATAATGTATTTTAGAATTAGTTGACTTGAGTTTTTTTGTAAAACAACTGCTATGTTGAAAAACGCTCATGAATAAAGACAACATTCATTCATTCATTCATTCATACGATGAAAAATGATCGATGTTTCCTCGCCGGCTTGTTTCCGACGCACTTCAGATAGTTAAAATGAGAGTAAAATGTAAAGTGTAATCAAATTGTGTCCTTCAGCATGAAGGCACCGATTTTTTAACAGAACGTGCAATTGTCCACTGGTCTACTCGACCACAATTGAATACGAAAATTGCGTGTTATCGGAGGATAAAAAATAGCATAACGGATTAAGTAATTACAGTATAAGTATAATAATGAAGGCGTTTGGTTACAGGTAGGCCTACTGTACGAGATGAAGCTGATTGTTAAACATCATCCAGACATCATATTTGGCCTCATAGAAGGTTGGATATACAGTATACTTATTAGAATATATATTACATCTGCTTCTCTCTTGAACAGTAAACATCGCTTACGGCGGTAATATATTAAGATTAGCCCACAACCGATGGTCGTCTCGGCTCTCATAAAATCGGAGGGACATGTATCGAAACATGACTGCAAGAGAAATTTTAATTTCTTATAATTTGATACCAAAATTGATCACCTAGTTTTATACAAATAAATATGTGATACTAACTATATAGCAATAACTATATCTTTGGCTACTTTATAAACATTCTTTTTTAAAATATATTTTTTAGCACTCTATAGACTTTATGAAATTTTACCTAGTAAAGTATAAGAGGATATCTGGTATAAAGTGTGTTTATAACAATTTTCAATCACTGCAATTATTAGGACATAAATATCGGTTTGTTGTTCAGATATTTACATGTTGTAAAAATAACCTTCGAAATGGCTCATAACAAGTTGACCTCTTGATATGAAATACCCATTATAGTAGCTGTACAAGGGTATGTTATATTATTGATTTATGATAATTTGGAAAATGTTTACAACTCCCAGAACTTTCAACTCTAATTGCGAAATTAGGTCAGTAATAATATGGTTATAACTCTAAATAAGATTGTGTGTTGTTATTAATTATTCATTTTTCATAATTTTATAACTAATTTTCTAACACTGATTTTACTTTTCTTATAATGGTAGTATAAATTATTCAAGTGTTTTAAAGAAAAATCAATGTCCTTAGTTCTTACGTACATAATACGGTATCTGGACACATTTTTTCATAGAATTTCAAACACTGTTTTAACACACTCAATATATATCACTCAATATTTTTGGATTAACCTTGGTATTTACCTTCATGTTCTTAATATCCACCTGTTTATCCTTAAAAATCATAGTTTATGTGTTTATCATGGCAGCAAACCTGCATTCTCCTTTCCCATGTTAATCAGATAGGGAATAGGCAAACTCCTTTATTTAGGGACGGATGTTGATGAAAGTTGGTATAAATGTTAAAAATAAAAATTATTTATGGTAGATATGACGACTTTCAGTGTTCCTCACAGCAGCTCTCCTGCACACTCTTTCCCATGTTAACCTTATGGAGAATAGTCAAATAATTCTCATGTTTATGGGCAGATTTGTTATAAAACTTGTCGTATATTATTATTATTATTATTATTATTACTTTCTCCCATTATACGTAGTATATGGAGAAAGTATTGTTTTCGTCAAAAATTTCGAATTAGAGTTGAGAGTGGATATATCCGTTTTGTGGTACCTTGAATCCAAAAAAATGGTTTTGGATGTGATATCTCTCTGTGTCTGTGTGTATATATGTGTGTGTGTGTGTGTGTGTGTGTGTGTGTGTGTGTGTGTGTGTGTGTGTGTGTGTGTGTGTCTGTGGATGTGTACAGTGCCACAGCCTACCCCGTTGGTCCGATTTCATTTTCATTTTTGTTCTTCCTCATTTTCCAACAGTTTTTCATGAAACTTGGTATCTAGCCTAAGGTACAATCATCCAACAAAACCAACTCAAAAAAGCTCGGTAATACTGGGGGGGGGGCGTTTCCCCCATACATTCGAACAATTAATTTAACTTTGTCTCTCTTGTTTTTATTTTTAGGAAAGGGTGATTTTATTTTTGAAACAATTAATTATTAAATGATATTTAGGTAAACTTTGAGGAACATTATAGTTTTATTACAGAGTTTCGTTTTTTAAATTTACTTAAGGGGGGAGTTCACGGCCAAATCACTGAAAATATAATTTTTTTTCAAAATTTTTTTTATTTTATTTTATTTTCCTACAATTTTTTGTGGTCATAAAAACATATAAAACATGGTCAGAAACAACTTATTTCATATAAAAAAATTAAAATCTAAAGGCTGTAATTCTAAATTTTGAACCTCTAATAGTTCCGCTACTGCTTCGTGATTTCTGATGATAAAATTGAATATTTTTTATACACTACATATAGCATAATCTAGAGTCAAAAAATGAAAATGAAAAGACAACAGGATGAAGAAAAGAAAAAAGAACAAGAGGGGACCATGTGTGGGGCCGGAGAGTTCTAATAAAGTACAAATAAGCAGATTTTTGTTTTATTGCGTTTGCCGAAAGTTTGTTTTTTGCGGACGATGGAGATGATAATTTCACTTGTATAAGGGCTATTGACTTAATCTTTTTTTGTTTTGTTCCTAACTAAAATACCCACAAAGTGAAGCATGGTTTTTAAATTTGAATGTGCCTAAGGGTTATAAAAAATTTTGTTTTTTTTATTTTTGAATTTAAAAATTACATTTATTTATTTTAATATTTGAATTAGGGATAACCCATGCTTCACTTTGTGAACAGTCATGTCAGGAACAAAATAAAAAAAGAAATAAGTCAATATCTTTATTAATTTTTATACTAGGCCGATCACCGTACAACCTTAAAAAAGTGAATTATAGCCCCCCCTACCCCCCATGGGGGAATTTAAAAAAATAGTAATGTGCAATTGTTGTCCTAAGATATGTACAATATTAAGAAAAAATATGGAAACAATATATTAAAAAATAAAAACTTTCATATTTTTCATGAACTCCCCCCTTAAGGGAGAAAATATGTGTCAGTCCAGTGATACCGTTTATTATGTTATTGATTTTGAAATTCGCTGGGTACGCAGGTCTGCTGCGACGGGAGTATTATAAGTTTAGAAAGGCAAAAAGAAATCATCAAGTTTAATTTATATTCATTATATTATTATTCGACTGGAACACTGAATAGTTTGAGTGAAATTAACATCTGTTTCATACAATACTCTACAGAGTAAATGTATTGTGTCGATATTTTTTGGTGAAAGCATTTGCGGACTAGACCCACACTAATATAGAATTAAAAATTAATAAATGCCAAAATATAAACTCAGGTAAAAAAAATAAACGTTTGGTAAACAAGAGTAAACACCTCCTGTTAATCTGCGAATCATAGCTGTGTTACAAGCTCATTACTACATTACTAACTGTTGCCTGTTGTTAACCGAAAGTATATGATAAGAGAATTCTATCCATTAGTTTGGTAAACAAGAGTAAACACCTCCTGTTAATCTGCGAATCATAGCTGTGTTACAAGCTCATTACTACATTACTACCTGTTGCCTTTTGTTAACCGAAAGTATATGATAAGAGAATTCTATCCATTAGTTTGGTAAACAAGAGTAAACACCTCCTGTTAATCTGCGAATCATAGCTGTGTTACAAGCTCATTACTACATTACTAACTGTTGCCTGTTGTTAACCGAAAGTATATGATAAGAGAATTCTATCCATTAGTTTGGTAAACAAGAGTAAACACCTCCTGTTAATCTGCGAATCATAGCTGTGTTACAAGCTCATTACTACATTACTACCTGTTGCCTGTTGTTAACCGAAAATATATGATAAGAGAATTCTATCCATTAGTTTGGTAAACAAGAGTAAACACCTCCTGTTAATCTGCGAATCATAGCTGTGTTACAAGCTCATTACTACATTACTAACTGTTGCCTGTTGTTAACCGAAAGTATATGATAAGAGAATTCTATCCATTAGTTTGGTAAACAAGAGTAAACACCTCCTGTTAATCTGCGAATCATAGCTGTGTTACAAGATCATTACTACATTACTAACTGTTGCCTGTTGTTAACCGAAAATATATGATTAGAGAATTCTATCCATTAGTTTGGTAAACAAGAGTAAACACCTCCTGTTAATCTGCGAATCATAGCTGTGTTACAAGCTCATTACTACATTACTACCTGTTGCCTTTTGTTAACCGAAAGTATATGATAAGAGAATTCTATCCATTAGTTTGGTAAACAAGAGTAAACACCTCCTGTTAATCTGCGAATCATAGCTGTGTTACAAGCTCATTACTACATTACTAACTGTTGCCTGTTGTTAACCGAAAGTATATGATAAGAGAATTCTATCCATTAGTTTGGTAAACAAGAGTAAACACCTCCTGTTAATCTGCGAATCATAGCTGTGTTACAAGCTCATTACTACATTACTACCTGTTGCCCGTTGTTAACCGAAAGTATATGATTAGAGAATTCTATCCATTAGTTTGGTAAACAAGAGTAAACACCTCCTGTTAATCTGCGAATCATAGCTGTGTTACAAGATCATTACTACATTACTACCTGTTGCCCGTTGTTAACCGAAAGTATATGATAAGAGAATTCTATCCATTAGTTTGGTAAACAAGAGTAAACACCTCCTGTTAATCTGCGAATCATAGCTGTGTTACAAGATCATTACTACATTACTACCTGTTGCAATCGTTGTTAACCGAAAGTATATGATTAGAGAATTCTATCCATTAGTTTGGTAAACAAGAGTAAACACCTCCTGTTAATCTGCGAATCATAGCTGTGTTACAAGCTCATTACTACATTACTACCTGTTGCCCGTTGTTAACCGAAAGTATATGATTAGAGAATTCTATTTATTAGTTTGGTAAACAAGAGTAAACACCTCCTGTTAATCTGCGAATCATAGCTGTGTTACAAGATCATTACTACATTACTACCTGTTGCAATCGTTGTTAACCGAAAGTATATGATTAGAGAATTCTATCCATTAGTTTGGTAAACAAGAGTAAACACCTCCTATTAATCTGCGAATCATAGCTGTGTTACAAGCTCATTACTACATTACTACCTGTTGCCTTTTGTTAACCGAAAGTATATGATTAGAGAATTCTATCCATTAGTTTGGTAAACAAGAGTAAACACCTCCTGTTAATCTGCGAATCATAGCTGTGTTACAAGCTCATTACTACATTACTAACTGTTGCCTGTTGTTAACCGAAAGTATATGATAAGAGAATTCTATCCATTAGTTTGGTAAACAAGAGTAAACACCTCCTGTTAATCTGCGAATCATAGCTGTGTTACAAGCTCATTACTACATTACTACCTGTTGCCTGTTGTTAACCGAAAGTATATGATAAGAGATTTCTATCCATTAGTATGGCAGAGAAACTAACAAGAGTTTTCCTCAAACTGTGTATATATAAAAGAGGATTTTGGTACATGAGTTTGTATATATATATATATATATATACAAAAAAATATATTACTATATATATTATTTTCATTTAACTTGAACATGGCCTAAAGGTCGAAACATGTACTTAAGATAAAAAATGTTTCTAAGGGATAAACAGTTGATTTTTAAACTATACTTATATACACTTTATATATATATATGTCTGAAATATATGCGCTCAAACATCCTTGGACGATTTTCCATGAAAAGTTTTACTTTGGTAAAATGTAATGGAGAAGGTTTGTGGATCATAATTTTTTTGTAGCTCAATTGGGTTTCACCCTAGAAACTAAAAAAAAATCCCATACTATGGAATAAAAACTTTTTTAAATTATAACAATTTTCTTTAACATGTGATTTCCTTACTATATCTATTGCCACAGGTACGCACAGGCTTGCATTTGTTTATTCAAAATTTCCCATAGGGAAGGAAGCTATTACCGTAGGTCTCATGGCAAAACATGTTACTTGAAATGTTTTTTTTCTATTTTAAGGTGCCCAGAGGCCAAAAAAAGTCGTTAAAATTTATATATATATATATATATATATATATATATATAATATGTATATAATACCCCCGTCGCAGCAGACCTGCATACTCAGCGAATTTCTAAATCAATAATATAATAATAATATATGACAAGTTTTTTTAACAATCTGTCCATAAACATGAGAATTATTTGCCTATTCTCCATAAGATTAACATGGGAAAGAGTGTGCAGGTTTGCTGCTGTGAGGAACACTGAAAGTAGGCATTTCTACCACAAAAATTTTTATTTTTAACATTTATACCAACTTTCATCAACATCTGTCCTTTAATAAAGGAGTTTTCAATTCCCTATATGATTAACATGGCAAAAGAGTATGCAGGTTTGCTGCCATGATAAACACATAAACTATGATTTTTAAGCATAAACGGGTGGGTATCAACAACATGAAGGTAAATACCAAGTTTAATATAAAAATATTGATTGATATGGGAAATATTAATTTTTCCTTATCCTCCATAAGATTAACATTGGATCCCCAAATACAACGTACTGTGTTTAGATTTTTTAATATCACGGTAACCGTTGGAGATAGAGAAAAACTTTTAGGGACTTAATTGTGCAGTTTTTTAAGCTGATTCTAATGGTGAAAGTTAAAATTAGAAATTTTTAAAAAATTACATGTGAAAAACGCAAAAAACCCCATTTTGGGGTACAAAACCCCCCCAAACTACCCGTTCCCATTGACCGATATATCTGGTTTACGAACTCGTCCGAGCATTTGTAGGAATACACGTCTCTACCAAATTTAGTCTCGATTTGACCATTTTTACGGGAGTTATCGTGTTCACAGACATATATATATACAGTATATATACTTATATATATATATATATATATATATATATATATATATATATATATATATATAATTTTTAACGACTATTGTTTTTGGACTCTGGGCACCTAAAGAAGAAAAAATAACATGGTCCCGGGCTTAAGTCTCGCCATGAGACCTACGGTAATAGCTTCTTCCCTATGGGAAATTCGCTAAAAAGGGTGTTTCAAAAAGGACGCACATGGAAGTTTGAGAATGTGAATTTATTACATTAAGTTATTAAAGTAATTATAAGTTATGCTGTATGAAATTATTACCTTTATTATATTCAAATTACCTTTAAAACTTCACAATAAATGTTCAAAATTGCTTCCTCCACTAGTAATGCAGGTTCGAACACGTTTCATAACATTTGCAGCCACTTTTCGTATTATTTGCTAAGAAATGATTTTAATCTCACTTTCAATATTAGCCTTCAATTCGTCAAGTGTATGAGGATTGTTATTAAAAACCTTACTTTTTAAATTCCCCCAAAGAAAAAAGTCAGCTGGAGTAAGATCTGGGGATCTTGGCGGCCACAATCCTTTTGATACCACACGATGGTCAAAAAATTCTCATAACATATTCATAGTTTCAGCAGAAGTATGGCATGTTGCATTATCCTGCTGAAACCAACAATATCGATCGTCTAATTCTAACAACGCTATAAATTGTTCAATAAGGCTGCGATACACAACACCGTCTACGGATTTGTCAAAAAATAAAGGCCCTACAATACGACGCCAGGAGATCGCACACCAAACACTAATTTTACGTGCATGTATAATGGTCGTTCTTGAAATGCGTGAGGATTTTCAGTGCTCCATATTCGGCAGTTTTGGCTGTTGACGTAGCCATCTAAGTGGAACCACGCTTCGTCACTGAAATAAACACGATCCAATGTTTCAATACCGTTGTCATTAACAAGAGAACGTATCCAACGACAATACTGTATACGTTTCCCATGGTCAACATCCTTCAGTTGATGAACGACTCCGATGCGGTAAGGACGCAGATTCAATTTTTTAGTAGCCCTGAAAGTGGAAGATAGTGACAATCCAGCCTGTACAGATAACTTTCTAAGTGATTTTTTTTGGGTGAGGTAGTTAAACGTTGTTTCACATTGTCCAGAACTTGTTCTGTTAACACTGACAGTCGACCTGTGCTTTTCCGATCCTTTACACTTCCAGTCTCACGAAATTTATCGATCAGACGCGTTATTGTGGTGTTATTAGGTACTGCAGAATTGGAAAGTTTCAACCTGAATTCGTCTTTCACTCGTTCGTAAGATTTATATGCGAAATAACTTTAAATAATAAACACACGTTCATCCTTTGAAAAAACCATAGTTGAACATACACAGACACTACAGATTACAAATTAATACTAACAAGCACTAGTAAATGTAAAATGGTGCATGCCGGCTCAACAATCAGTACGGTAGTGCCAACTGTTATTTGGGGGAACAACATATTCCCTATACAGAAAATATATTCGCTCAAACTTCGATGTGCGTCCTTTTAGAAACACCCGTTTTATATATATATATATATATATATATATATATATATTTAAATTTGGCATTTTACATTTAGTCTAAGTATTCTTCTATTGAGTAACCTGTGTAGCTGACTATAATTGATAATGTTGGTCCGACTGACAAATAACTGAAAATGACAGTCCGGTAATGACTGTGACTGTAATAGATATAACATGTGTAGTTTGGTTCTGAATAAACATTATATATATATATATATATATAGATATATATATATAATGTTTATTCAGAATATTTTTTTTTATTCTGAATATAATGTTTATACATATATATATATATATATATATATATATATAATGTTTATTCAGAACCAAACTACACATGTTAGATTAAACTTTAGATTACACGTTAGATTAAAGAAACTGGTTCACCGGGACTTGAGCTCATTTTATCTATCTTTATGACATTTGTAAAACTAAAATATTGCTACTGATGAGGATTACTTTACGAATACGAAGAGATTATATAATAGAACTATAAATTAAGCAAAAATAACTGAGTAATTAACTAAGTAACTAAGTATCTATCATTTTAGCATTTACTCAATAGAAGAATCCTTAGACTAAATGTAAAATGTCAATTTTAAATGTATACTATTGTGCTCATTGACGAATCCTATTAAATGGATGGAATTAAGATGTTGTACCTTGATTCCAATGCCAAATAAAACGAAAAAAAAATTTGACTTAATCTTACGATTTCCATCTACATAAGGAGTTACAGGAAATTCTTAAGCTGCAGCTTAAGTAAAATTCTGTATAAAATTATAAATTGTACAAAATAACAACATTTATTTTGAACGTTATTTGTAAGACAGCTTAAATCAATAGTTTTTCAAAGGATATTGGAGGGGACCATAACACATTTGTTTGTAAAAAGCTCTTTATGTAGATGGTGTGTTTTACAATAAATTATAGTCAGCTGATGATAATACCTTCCCTGAGATTAGAGTCTGAATTATTAGGTTAAACTCCTTATATCTTGTCATAGTTTTCGTAGTAAACTTACTTGAGCAAAACCAAGACAATTCCCCTTTAGTGCCACGCGTCATGATTGGCACACTGACCTCAATGCCCCTTCCTCCTCCCCACACAAGCGTACAAGACCATGGATTGGGGTTTTATACCAAACATAATGTCGATCAAACAGAAAAATATTATAAATGTAAAATGTATAGCGTAAACATAAACCTCTCAGAAGTTACAAATAGGCTATAAAGTAAAATTAGGCGAGAGTTTTCGTTAAAAATAATTATTGTCTGTTATTCTATTTCTTAATATAATAAATAACCGAAGATGACTCATTTGATGTCCCTAAATTCCAAATACACATAAGTGTAGGGTCAAACTATGGGAAGGTTATTCCAAATATACAGGTGTCACATAAGTGTAGGGCAATGTTTATTCAGAACCAAACTACACATGTTAGATTAAACTTTAGATTACACGTTAGATTAAAGAAACTGGTTCACCTGGACTTGAGCTCATTTTATCTATTTTTATGACATTTGTAAAACTAAAATATTTCTACTGATGAGGATTACTTTACGAATACGAAGAGATTATATAATAGAACTATAAATTAAGCAAACATAACTGAGTAATTAACTAAGTAACTAAGTATCTATCATTTTAGCATTTACTCAATAGAAGAATCCTTAGACTAAATGTAAAATGTCAATTTTAAATGTATACTATTGTGCTCATTGACGAATCCTATTAAATGGATGGAATTAAGATGTTGTACCTTGATTCCAATGCCAAATAAAACGAAAAAAAAAATTTGACTTAATCTTACGATTTCCATCTACATAAGGAGTTACAGGAAATTCTTAAGCTGCAGCTTAAGTAAAATTCTGTATAAAATTATAAATTGTACAAAATAACAACATTTATTTTGAACGTTATTTGTAAGACAGCTTAAATCAATAGTTTTTCAAAGGATATTGGAGGGGACCATAACACATTTGTTTGTAAAAAAGCTCTTTATGTAGATGGTGTGTTTTACAATAAATTATAGTCAGCTGATGATAATACCTTCCCTGAGATTAGAGTCTGAATTATTAGGTTAAACTCCTTATATCTTGTCATAGTTTTCGTAGTAAAATTACTTGAGCAAAACAAGACAATTCCCTTTAGTGCCACGCGTCATGATTGGCACATCTCTGACCTCAATGCCCTTTTTCCAGTAATGAATGACCCATGGATTTTTTATAACAAACATAATGTCGATCAAAATATTATAAATTATTATATAATATAAACATAACTTATTTATTTAAAATTTTTTAAATAATTATTGTGTTATTCTATTTCTTAATACACATGATGTTAAATTCATAAATAAGTAAGGGTCAAAACTTGGGAAGGTTCATTCATTTACAGTGTATATTTTTCTAATTAATAGATGTTAACAAATTAAATTTACGGTTAATATCTAATTCTTTGGAAAGTTTTATATTTTATGTCTATAATAATTCAATAATATTTTGTATAATATGGCATTTATTGGACAGTCTCAATAAATGGGTAGGTTATTCCTCAAATAATAAATATTCCCCAATTTTCACATCAAAATATTAAGTCTTACTGGTATTTCAAATAAAATTTAATCCAAGGGTTTAATTGTTGATGTTATATTGATTTCATAAATTCCATTAATTGTTTTTATTTTAAAAATGGAACATTATTGAAAAATTTTATAGTTTTATAATATTACATAATTGTTTAATTTATATCAAAAATGTTATACTATTCGTATGATAAACTTAAAATCATTATTAACAGTCCAAATTATATACACATTAATTTTTGGATGGTTTTTTTCATTTAAACAGCAATAGATGTTATAATATTATTTTGTTTATTACGAGTAAGAAAAGTTTTATTAGACATACATTTTGTTAGTAACATACATACAATTTAAAGCACTCCTTACCTACTCCAAGCAAAACAACAATTAATAAAAAAATAAAAACAATTGTATCTAAAAATTACATTAAATATTAATATATGTTCTTTTTTATATATTTCATTACTTTCAAAAAAATAAAAAACCAATATTCATGAATGTCCCAAAAATTCAATAAATAAGTGTAGGGTCAAACTATGGGAAGGTTATTCCAAATATACAGGTGTCACATAAGTGTAGGGCCAAACTATGGGAAGGATATTCCAAATATACAGGTGTCACATAAGTCTAGGGTCAAACGATGGGAAGGATATTCCAAATATACAGGTGTCACATAAGTCTATGGCCAAATTATGGGAAGGATTTTCCAAATATATACACAATATAAATATATTATATTATAATATAAGAACAATAATTCCTCGTATTGTAAAAATTATAAACCTACTATTAACTAAACATATATCTTACTAAATCAATTCTAACGATTTCATTACTATCATAAAAATAAAACTTTTCACTTGAAAGTGATATTTAATTTCAGCAAGGCAAAGGTTTTTGTTTTTACTATCTGTTCATAAAAAAAGACAATTTCTGCAAAATTATTGTTGAATTTTTGTACAAAAACTATGCTGATTACAGCTTTTTTACTTCCCAGTCAGCTGTTTTAGTCAACAAATTCTGCTTATAAAGAAATTACGAATGGCTGTAGTAATTAGTTTATTATTTAGAGCCAATAAGACAAATGTTAATGTCGTACCTTATTAATGTTTTTATGAAATTTCAACATTTTTTCAATGTATGTCCCCTTAATATTTATACACAATTTTAAAGCCAAATAAATGAAGGAGTTATTTATGCAATTGAACATAAGAATGAGAGATATTAAACTGGTTCAATTAAGCCTTAAATGTGTTTGAAAATTTTCAGTAAAAATATTTCGACTTTAAAATTGTTTAAAACCCATTGTAAAAGAAGTTATTAATGAAGTACTATATAAAAATTATAGTAAACTTAACGTTCTTTAAAGTGGTGTTACTTTCCATGTTGTAACTAAAATAGTTTGCATTCTATCGCTGAGCTAGTAACAAATTGTAAAATAAAAAAAAATCACAAAATACGCTATGAAAGCTATACGGTTAAGATAAGATACGGAATTATATGTATTCTTCTTTATTTTTTGTTCCTTTTTGTGAGTAGAATAAATACACCCGTCGCAGCAAACCTGCGTACTCAGCGAATTTCCAAATCAATAACATAATAATAGTAATATATGACTAGTTTTATCATTATCTGTCAATAAATATGAGTATTATTTGCCTATTCTCCATAAGATTAACATGGGAAAGAGTATGCAGGTTTGCTGCTGTGAGGAACGCTGAAAGTAGGTGTTTCTAGCGTAAACAATTTATATTTTGACCATTTATATCAAGTTTCATCAATATCTCTCATCAAATAAAGGAGTTTACCTAAACTCTATATGATTACCATGGGAAAAGAGTATGCGGGTTATTTGCCATGATAAACACATAAACTATGATTTTTAAGCATAAATGTATGAATCTCAACCACATGAAGCTAAATATCAAGTTTAATTAAATATAAGTGAAACATTAATTTTTCCTTATCCTCCATAAGATTAACATTGGAGCTCCAAAATAGTACAACGTTATGTGTTTAGATTTTTAATATCTCGGTAACTGTTGAAGATAGAGAAAAGTTTAATGAACTAAATTGTGTAGTGTTTTGAGGTGATTCTAATAATGAAAGATAAAATTTGAAATTTTTAAAAATTACATGGGAAGAATGCAAAAAACCTCGTTTTTGGGTACAAACCCCTCCCCCCCAAACTACCCGTTTCGATTGTCCGATATGTCTGGTTTACGAAGTCGTCCGAGCAAATGCAAGAATACACGTCTCTACCAAATTTGGTCTCGATCGGACGATTTTACGAGAGTTATCGTGTTCACAGACACACACACACACACACACACACACACACACACACACACACACACACACACACACACACACACACACACACACACACACACACACACACACACACACACACACACACACGCACACACATACACACACACACACACGCACACACATACACACACACACACACACACACACACACACACACACACACACACACACAAATTAGTGAAATTAGTAAAATCTAGTGAGTAGAGACTCACCTTGTATACACGTTTTAATATATATTTTTCTAATTCGTAATACTAGTTTCTTATATTTTACAAACACGTAGAATACGTGTTCAAAATGATATGGAAGATCAGTACTCTACTAATATATGTTTGTGTGGTGCGGGTGCGGAGAGCAGGTACATTGGAGGAGACCAACTCAGTAGGCCCGTACCACTCATTGATTTGGCCGCCGCCGCCGCCACCGCCGCCCCCGCGCACCCTGGGGGCCTACCCCTGCGTTACCCTACTGCCACACACCGCGCTGCGCTGTCAATGACCTCTCGTTGTACAAACACTAGTGAATCTTTCTACTCTTATGTTAACTACAACAATATGGGTCTCTATTTATCGCTCTTTATACCACTGTTCATATATAGAGTAAATATTGCTACAGTATTTCAAAAAACTATAATAAAGAACACAAGAAGAAGACACGATGTTGTGCGCGTATGTGTGTTTACGATACTGCGTTTATACAGTCTATCACGATTGCTAGATAAATTACTCACAGGGTCAATGGTCATAAACCAAAATACCTCCGTCGCAGCAGACCTGTCTACTCAGCGAATTTCTAAATAAATAATATAATAATAATAATATATGACAAATTTTATACAAATCTGTCCATAAACATGAGAATTATTTGCCTATTCTCCATAAGATTAACATGGGAAAGAGTGTGCAGGTTTGCTGCTGTGAGGAACACTGAAAGTACATATCGGTCAATGGGAACGGGTAGTTTGGGGGGTTTTGTACTCAAAAATAATTGTGTTTTTCACATATAATTTAAATAAAACATAAACATTTTATCTTTCACCATTAGAATCAGCTTCAAAAACTATACAGTTAACTTTATTAAAGTTTTTCTCTATCTCCAACGGTTACCGAGATATTAAAAAATCTAAAAACAGTACGTTGTATTTTGGGACTCCAATCCAATCCAACACTATAATACGAGCAAGGTTTGTATATATATATATATATATATATATATATATATATATATATATATATATCCAATACTATAATATGAGCAAGGTTTGTATGTATATATATATATATATATATATATATATATATTTGCACACGGATCTCGAAAACGGCACCGAGGATTTTCTTTAAATTTTGGAAATAACTAATTTCCGAGTAGAAAATAAGTTCTAGATAGGTCTAATGTCCAGGAAAATTCGTGTTTTCATGTAATATTAAGTTTAAAATCTAAAAATTTAACATTACGCTTATGGAGAATCAAATGTAAACAATGCAAACCAAAACAGCTGTTTATAAACGTTTGACAGTTCTTGATTGAAGACGGCAAAGAACAATATGTGAATAGAGGTTTTTTATAAATATTTATTTTATGTATGTAATAAATGTAAAATTATCAGGTTACTAAACAATTTGTAAAAACTTAAGGGTAACATAACTGTGCAAAATAAAAGCAGGAAAGAGTATTTCCAAAATCTTCCGTGTTTTGATAGAAAACGTATTCGTTGTATTGCTTGAAGCTACTGTAACAAACCAATTGGTGTAAATTAAATTTATCTTTTGCTTTTCAATCCTCATTCCGTTTCTAACAAAATCAGTTGATCACAGGATAATAATAACAAACAGTATGGACATTTAAATTCAGTATAAGATTAGCTAAAACAATTGAGGTTGGCCAAAAACTCTTAAACTACGACGCGAAATCGGCTGACGCCGTAGCTTAAGCGCTTAGATCTCACGTATGCAAGGTCGCGTGATCGATCCCCACCCGAGGGCTATATATTTGTTCAGTATTTATGCCTTATTAATTAAGGGGTATTAAAACGGTTTTATTTAAACCACATAAATGTTTTCATTGAGCAGTAAATTTGTTTTAATTTTGCTAATTAACTTGTGAAATACATGTCTTATTCTATCCGAGCAAAGCTCGGTCACCAGGTACTATATATATATATATATATATATATATATATATATATATATATATATATATATATATATATTCACACGGATCTCGAAAACGGCGCCGAGGAATTTCTTTAAATTTTGGAAATAACTAATTTCCGAGTAGAAAATAAGTTCTAGATAGGTCTAATGTCCAGGAAAATTCGTGTTTTCTTGTAATATTAAGTTTAAAATCTAAAAATTTAACATTACGCTTATGGAGAATAAAATGTAAACAATACAAACCAAAACAGCTGTTTATAACCATTTGACAGTTCTTGATTGAAGACTGCGGGGAACAATATAGAGGTTATGCATTAATATTTATTTTATGAATTAAATAAATGCAAAATTATCAGGTTACTAAACAATTTGTAAAAACTTAAGGGTTTAAGGAACTTAAGGATAGCTGTGCGAAATAAAAGCAGAAAAAAGTATTTCCAAAATCTTCCGTGTTTTGATAGAAAACGTATTCGTTGTATTGCGTGAAGCCACTGTAACAAACCAATTAATTTATGTAAATTAAATTTCTCTTTTGCTTTTCAATCCTCATTCCGTTTATAACAAAATCAGTTGATCACAGGCTAATAATAACGGTATGGATAATTAGACAGTAAATGATCGGCTTTGGCTAAAAGACGTTAAACGGCATCGCTCAATTGACTAACGCCGTAGCCGAGTTGTAGCGTGTCGGCCTCAAGAACTATAGGCCGCGAGTTCCATTCCCACCAGGGGCGATACTTTTTCTTTAGTGCTATATTAATTATGGTGTATTAAATCGGTTTTATTTTAACCACATAAATGTTTTCATTGGGCAGTAAATTTGTTTTAATTTTGCTAATTAACTTGTAAAAACATGTCTTATTCTATCCGAGCAAAGCTCGGTCACCAGGTACTGTTAATCTTATGGAGGATAAGGACAAATTAATATTTCCCATATCAATCAATATTCTTGGATTAAACTAGGTATTTACCTTCATGTTGTTGATATCCACCTGTTTATCCTTAAAAATCATAGTTTATGTGTTTATCATTGCAGCAAACCTGCATACTCCATTCCCATGTTAATCAGATAGGGAATAGGCAAACTCCTTTATTTATGGACAGATGTTGATGAAAGTTGGTATAAATTTTAAAAATAAAAATTGTTTATGGTAGAATTGCCTACTTTCAGTTCTCCTCACAGCAGCAAACTTGCACACTCTTTCCCATGTTAATCTTATGGAGAATAGGCAAATAATTCTCATGTTGATGGACATATTTTTATATATTGTAAAGTACTATGTATTAAAAAATTACACAGTAATTAATTACATAGTAGGCCTAAAAAAACCGCAGAAGTCCTTTTACTAAAATATCTTATATAAAAATTTTAAAATTGTAATTGATGAACGGACGTAGAGGAGCACAGAGCAAGCCGTATCAGTCGTGGAGGTGGATGGGATGAGAGGATGGTAATATGGTGGGTTGGGGTAAGGACGGGGAGGGGTTGTGCTGGTATGCAATAAGTACGAGTCTACAGCGAGGAGGATTTGCCCTTAGTCTCGCTCGCTTTACCTAGAAATCTGAATACGGTATAGCTGAATACTTCAAAAGTGTAATTTTTATGTCTTTCTCTTTTAAAATTTATTTATGTTTTAATTACCTATGTTAGTTTAACCCTCGCAGGTGCGGGGGTACTCATAAAGAGTTACCACCTGCACAAGAAACAAATTGTAACTACTCGTTTATTCGTTAAAGTAAAGTTAATTAATATTGAACAGTTTGGGGATTAATTACCGAGATCGCACGCAGCACGCTGGCGTGAGTAGATCAAATTTTACAGAACGTATATTATTCCCGTCATAGTATTCGAATAGTACTAAGCATGCAGGTTTGCTGCAATAAAGGTTGTTTTACATAGTAAAAAGTTTATATAAAGGCTGTTCACTCAGTAACATACAGATAACATTTTATCAAATCATGTCAATTACTAGGCAAGCTATGTCAATTTATCTATTCTCCGTAAAAATTACAATGAATGATCTTTAGCTATTCTTCATAAGAAACATTATACAATGTTCTGTGTTTACCATCTTAAATATCTCAATAACCATAAGTCATGATTCAAAATTCTGAATTGTGTGTTTTTTATCTGAATCCAATGGTGAAAAGGAAAGTTTGATATTTTCAAAAATCGTATATAAATAAAAAATACCTATTCCTGGAGTACAAACCCATACCCCCCAAAAAGTGTAGTTAATGTAGAAATGTATTGTAGAAATGTAATGTAGAAATGTAATGTAGAAATGTTAGTGTAGTTAATGTAATGTAAGTGTGTTAATGTAGTTAATGCGTTGCTCAATGAGGTTATCCAAGATATTACCGAAAGGAAAAACTCCACCGAATTTTATCAGACAACAATTGCGGCCGTTATCGTGGTGACACATATATTTACTTCCCGGCCTCGCGGGCCTGGTTGGCACCATCGAAATACTGCAACCCGTTATCGTGGTGACACATATATTTGCTTCCCGGCCTCCCGGGCTTGGTTGGCACCATCGAAATACTGCAACCCGTTATCGTGGTGACACATATATTTGCTTCTCGGCCTCCCGGGCTTGGTTGGCACCATCGAAATACTGCAACCTTTTATCAGATTCTATTAGATTCAACTGACGTTGAGATTTCCTCGTGAAAACAACATTTTGGAAAATATATTACCCTACTATTATTCTATGCATATTTTAATACATAGTAGCTCTTAAAACTTATTCACCAATTTGCTCATTTTTTACTTTTTTTTAATTTTACTATACAGGCCTCAACAAATCTAAAACCTTTATTTACTCAGGTTTATACAGGATGTCCCATTTGTAAAGTTTCAAACTCTGTTAAATGGTTTTATGGGTCAAAATAAAAATAATATCAATAATGAAACTTTTTCGATAAACGCTACGATTACGAGATATCCTGCATTTTGTATTTTTTACAAAATAATTTATAACTCAATTGACCGATTGGGTTCATACTTGATAAGGTTCTTACTTTGGTCAAGACCTAATTGATAAAAAATAGCTAGCTCAGTTTGATAATACCTTTAAAAATGGAGGCCATTTAAACATTTTAATAAATATTACTAGAACACTGTAACTTTTATCAAAACATGTTAAGAATGTTTTATTGTAGCCATTTTCATTACAAATAGAATGGTGTAACTGACAATCGAACGACGAATACCGCCACAGCATTGATCACTATCTTGAAAAACATGGATTTATTGGTCCGTTAAGAGATGGTAAAAAATAAAAATGAGCTACTGATCATCCATGCTGTGGTGGTATTCGTCGCCCGATTGTTTTGACAGTTACCCGATTGGATTTGTAAAGTAAAGACCTACAATAAAGCATTCTTAAAATGTTTAACGAAATTTACTGATTTTTGTTTTTGTTTAAAGTTTTAAAATGACCTCCATTTTGAAATGTATCATCAAACTACGCTGGTTATGTTTTTATTAATAAGGTCTTCACCAAAGTAAGAACCATACCATGAACCTGGATTAAAGAACCAAAGTATGAACCCAATCGGTCAAACTGTTCTTGAGATATAAATTATTTTTAAAAATATAAAATGACTGATAGCTGGTAAACGAAGCGTTTTCCGAAAAAAAGTTATTCTTGATTTTCTTTATATTTTGACCCATAAAGCTATTTAACAGAGCTTGGCACTTTACATAATATGGGACACTGTCTTGTATGCCATCAACAATCAACAACTGTCAGTAAGACTGTGAACAGACACACCTCTTTGGATTTCTACATCTAAATCCATAATGTTTGATTATATTAGATTAGATTATTGAAACGGCGACCGTACCAAGGTAGGTATTTTAAGCCAAGTATTAATGAGAAATGAGTGTAGGGTAATTGTGGCGTGATCTTGTAGTCTTGTTACTGCCTAAGGCTGACATGTACCTTAGACAGAACTGGTTAATAGCCCAACAGATAATGGCAAATCTATGGGACCTACAGTTTAATGTGGAACCAGAACCAGTGCCTCTGAATTACGAATTCGTCTAAGTATGAGGTTGTTCAATGCGGATTAATGTAGTATTCAATAGTGCGGACATTAATCTAAACAAGAGAACACTACACCCACCGACCATCGCTCACAACTATCCACAATTCGTGATCTCCAAGTACTGTAGCTGGATTACAGGACTACGCCACCGTCTTAGTCTGTAATTTTTAACTCAATAAATAATTTTTAAATTTAATTTTTAAGATAACTGGGATTTTCCTAAGCATGGGTGAGGCCTATCTGGGAATTGATTTGTTCAATAGTAAACTATTTTAAAAAAAAAACTCTGGAGCCTTTTTGAGATCCTTGAGTAACACACACACACACACACATATATATATATATAATATATATATATATATGTGTGTGTGTGTGTGTGTGTGTGTGTGTGTTACCTTGCTACTATTTTAGCTAGTAGTTTTCTAGTGTTAAAAACCCTATTTTATTCTATAGTATGGGCCAGATATATTTACACACACACACACACACACAATATATCTGGCCCTTACTATAGAATAAAATAGGGTTTTTAACACTAGAAAACTACTAACTAAAATAGTAGTAAGGTAACGCTACTCATAACCTATACTTCCTAGCAACGTATACTGCAGCTTCTGCTGACAGTTCCTCTTAAGACAGATACCTTGTATGGTATTAAGTACATCCGGATAGGCTCGACAAGTGGTCTTTATGCAGGGTTTTAACTCAGAAGTAGTTTTAGCGCAGGAAGGGGACCCGAGGGTAGTCACCAGGGGAGGGGGTGTTAAGGGATGGCTCTTCAACGAGCCCTGAGAGTTACTTAAGACATTAAGCCTTTTGTGTCCCCTTTAGCAAAGAATCGATAAATATGGCGCTTCGTCACTCGAAGGTTTGTGACGAATGTGAACCCAATTTTAGTAGCTACGTTATATCGGTCATAAAACGATAAATTTAACTTGCTGTTCTAATATAAAAATAAGAGTAATATAAATGCTGACATGTAAAAAATATTTAAAATTAAAGTATTAAATAACTATGGTAACTCAATACCCAAAGTAAAGTTTAACTCTAAGGTTATAGGTTTAAGTATATAGAGTTAAGTTAAGTTGAAGTATATACAGCACATTAAAATACGAAAGTTGGATTCCAATGCAAGATAATGCACAGTTTAAAATTCAAATATCAATTTAACCGTAGATTTTTATATTTTTTACTATTAAATACACGCTTCTATAGGTCATATGGAAGCGACTTTAATAAACACATCTATCTGAGGTATTTACTAATTGGTCAAAAAGAGAACTTACTAAATATAACATTACTTAAATTCATAAAACATAATTACATGGTGATCTAAATCTTAAAATTCAATATCAACAACTTGTCTCGCATTTGTTCACCTTAGTAGCATACTATTAAGTGGCCCGTATTCACGTTATTCAGAGAGTGTCTGTAATCACTGACATCTACAATTATTTAATTTGTGTAAAACTTGTATTTTCTTCAGTCCATTACAATAGTACGCTACTCTGGGGCCGACACAACAACATGTGTGTCAGGTGGGGCCGATTGTCTGTATTCATTGTCATCTACAATTGTTTAATTTGTGTAAAACTTGTATTTTCTTCAGTCCATTACAATAGTACGCTACTCTGGGGCCGACACAACAACATGTGTGTCAGGTGGGGCCGATTGTCTGTATTCACTATTGACATATGGTCTTAAAACCATATGGTTTTTGTTGACATTTTTCATTGTTGATGTTATATTTTTGTGTGTGATGTTAAGCATTAAAAGGTTCTTCGAAATGTTTGTTTCACTTATAATGTGTTAATATATGTTACTGGCGACGAGTTTTTGAACCTGTGTGATGCTGAGGAAACATCAAAACAATCCGGACGAAGGGCGGGAGCAGCAATCCCAAGAACCTGTTCTCCCGATGTTTTCTTGCGAACAGTTCGATCCGGAGAAGATGTCTATTGAGGTTTGGCATACTAAATTTGTGACTAATCTGTCATTATCTCAAATAATAGACGATGTTACAAAAAGATATTTATTAACTGTCTATGCCCACAAGTCTTAGAAACGCTCATAAACTTATGTAAGCCAAATTCTATCAATGATTTTTCTTTTGAGACATTGTTTTAGACACTTTCTGCCAACTATAAAGTGAAGACTATTGCTGTCGCTGAAAGGGTTAAATTTTTTTCTTGTAGGCAAAACTGTGAATCATGACAGAATTCGCTAACAATCTAAGGCACATGATCAATCGTTGTAATTTCCCTAACCCATTTTATCAACAAGCGTTAATAACTGCTTTCATTATGGGAATTTCTAATAAGAGTATTAAGGAAAATCTTCTTAAAAAATATCATGAAACATTTTCTGAAGTTTTAGAGTTAGCGAAAACCCTCTCCTGCGTTCAGGTTGCGTCAGCAATCAACTTAAATGTTGATCACTCATCAGAGGAGTGCCATGCGATATCTTCCGGCCCTTGTTTTATCTGTGGTGGGAATCACTTGAAAAGAAATTGTAGGATAAAAAATCCCATTTGTTACAAGTGCAGAAGTAAAATGCACATCACGAGAGCCTGTAAAACAAATCATAGGAAGTCTATTAAAACTGTTACCGAGAATTGTTTTGAAACAAATCAGAATCGAATTGACGAAACTAACTCAGTAGGTGGCATATTTGATATAATGTTGATCAATAAATCCTCTAATAATCTTCAAAAATTGTTTCTTGACCTAATAATTAATGAGTATACGATTTCGATGCTATACGATACTGGTAGCTACGTCACTATAGTGTCTGAGGAAACGTGGGAAAGAATAGGTAAACCTACCCTGTATACAAGCTCGAAAAGCTTTACATCATTTACAGGGCAGACTGTAAAGTTGCTGGGCGAAGTCAGTGTACAAGTAAAACTAGGAGGAGTTACACGTATACTTAGTCTCTATGTTGCATCTGGTGTTCGACACAACATATTAGGAATGGATTGCATATTCCAACTCAACTTACAAACCAAGCCACTTGTAAGTTTGTTCGATTTAAATTAAAATCACACTCAGTCTGCATTATTAGTCCAAAGCCCGGAGAAAGAGTTGATAGAGATATTTAACGAGTACTCAGAAGTTTTCACTCCGGGAGATGATAAGTGTTCAAAAATACCGGCTCACCTCTACTTAAAGAAGGATGCCATGCCTGTTTTTAAGAAAGCTAGACCGATTCCATTGGCTCTTAGAGATAAGGTTAGAGAAGAACTTGACCGTCTAATTAAAAATGGTGTCCTCGAAGAAGTAGATTATTCTGAGTGGGCCGCTCCGTGTGTTTTGGTTAGGAAACCAAATGGAAACTTAAGAATTTGTGCAGATTTTTCCACAGGATTAAATCAATCACTAGAAGTTCAAACATTTTCTCTACCTACTCATGATGAGCTGTTCACAAAAATAGGAGGTGGTGACAAATTTACTACTCTCGGTCTTACTGATGCTTATTTGTTTATACCGATGGAAGAGGAATCCAAGAAACTCCTGGTAATTAATACCCCGTTTGGGCTGATGCGGTATAACAGACTTCCCTTTGGAATCGCTCCAGCTACTTCTATTTTTCAAATGAGAATGCATACCATGTTAGAAAGAATACAAGGCATTGCTTTCCTACTTGATGACGTCATTGTGACCGGAAAGAATGATGAAGACCATCTTAAAACCTTAAGAGAAGTATTAAAACGAATCAAGGATAATGGGTTTTGTTTGAATCGATCTAAGTGTGAACTATTTGGGCCTAAGTGTATCCAAAGAAGGTGTATCAACTAATGTTGATAAAATTCAACCTGCCCTCAATATGCCGGAACCCAAGGACATTAAACAGTTGGAGACCTTTATTGGCATGTTTAATTTTTATTCAAGGTTTATTTCGAGGTTTTCTGACATTTGTGCTCCCCTAAATACTTTGCGCAAGAAAGGTGTTGCATGCAATTGGACAAAAGAGTGTTCTGAAGTTATAAGCCGATGAAGGCTACAGTACTGTTGTTAACCTCATATTTTCAGGAGTATGTCTTCCCTACCAGTTACAAATAAAGAGGTAAGTGAAGAAACTGATAAAGATATTATTCTTAAGGAAATCAAGAATTACATTGTGAATGGCTGGCCAAATAACAACACTGACCCAAAGCTTAAAGCATTTAAAGCAAAGAAACACGAATTGACCCTACACAACGGCTCTATAATGTGGGGTATTCGAGTCGTCATACCAACCTCATTAAGAAGGAACATTTTAGAGAATCTACACGATACCCACATGGGAATGGTGAAAATGAAATCGTTAGCTTAAGAGTATGTATGGATGCCAGACATTGATAAGTCGAACTTCTTTCACAATCTTGCTCTTTATGCAACACCTTCTCGCCTAAACAACCTCAGAAAAAGTTTCTTGTCCCATGGCCTCACTGTAAGACACCTTGGACCCGCATACATGTTGATTTCGCTGGCCCATTTCTTGGAAAAACTTTTCTTCTGGTGGTTGATGCTTTCTCGGGCTGGACAGAAATAATAGTTATGAGTTCCATGACCTCAGCAGCAACTATCAAACAGCTCAAACTATTGATCTGCCGTTATGGAATTCCGACAAAAATAGTGTCCGATAATGGTTCATGTTTTACGTCCACAGACTTTTTCGATTTCTGTAAAGAGTTAGACATTAAACATTTGACAATACCAGTGAATCATCCATCATCAAATGGACAAGTTGAAAAGTACGTGGGAACTATGAAGAACGCTCTGAAGAAGCTACATAGTGAAGTTTCACCAAAAGGTCTGGAAGCTGATTTGAACAACTTTTTATTCAAATACAGATTAATACCTCATCCGACAACTGGTGTATCTCCCGCAGAACTTTTTTGGGTAGGAAATTACGGTGTAAGTTTGATTCTATGCGGCCGAAAGACAACGAAACAGAACTATCCACAATCATCTCTAACAAATTAAAGACTAGACAACTTATGCACATTAAGGATTTTAGTGCGGGGCAACTTATTTACTGGTCCGAAGTGAGAAATGACAAGATTCGTTGGAAAACCGGAAAATCATCTAGAGACTCGGAACAAATAATTGGCAAATTGAAGCCGGAGGGAAAGTATTAAAGAAGCACGCTACGGAATAGGACTTCGAACCAAGGACTTTCGGTAAGTTTTTATGTCTGTAGCCTAACTCAGCGGGGAGATGACATATGGTCTTAAAACCAAATGGTTTTTGTTGACATTATTCATTGTTGATGTTATGTTTTTGTGTGTGATTTTAAGCATTAAAAAGTTCTTCGAAATGTTTGTTTCACTTATAATGTGTTAATGAATGTTAACTATCATCTACGATTGTTTAATTTGTCTACAACTTGTATTATTTTCAGTCCACTACAATGGTACGTTACTCTGTGGCCGGTACATTAACATGTAGGTTGGGTGGGGCCGAGTGTTTGTAATAACTAACATTTACGATTATTCAATATGATTACAACTTGTGTTTTGTTCAGTCCACTACAATAGTACGTTACTCAGAGGCCAGTACAACAACATGTATGTCATGTGGGAGCCGAGTGTTTGTAATAACTGACATTTACGATTATTCAATATGATTACAACTTATGTTTTGTTCAGTCCACTACAATAGTACGTTACTCAGTGGCAAGTACAACAACATGTATGTCAGGTGGGAGCCGAGTGTTTGTAATAACTGACATTTACGATTATTCAATATGATTACAACTTATGTTTTGTTCAGTCCACTACAGTAGTACGTTACTTAGAGGTCAGTACAACAACATGTATGTCATGTGGGAGCCGAGTGTTTGTAATAACTGACATTTACGATTATTCAATATGATTACAACTTGTGTTTTGTTCAGTCCACTACAGTAGTACGTTACTCAGAGGCCAGTACAACAACATGTATGTCATGTGGGAGCCGAGTGTTTGTAATAACTGACATTTACGATTATTCAATATGATTACAACTTGTGTTTTGTTCAGTCCACTACAGTAGTACGTTTCTCAGTGGCCAGTACAACAACATGTATGTCAGGTGGGAGCCGAGTGTTTGTAATAACTGACATTTACGATTATTCAATATGATTACAACTTATGTTTTGTTCAGTCCACTACAACAACATGTATGTCATGTGGGAGCCGAGTGTTTGTAATAACTAACATTTACGATTATTCAATATGATTACAACTTATGTTTTGTTTAGTCCACTACAATATTGCGTTTCTCAGTGGCCAGTACAACAACATGTATGTCATGTGGGAGCCGAGTGTTTGTAATAACTGACATTTACGATTATTCAATATGATTACAACTTGTGTTTTGTTCAGTCCACTACAATAGTACGTTACTCAGAGGCCAGTACAACAACATGTATGTCATGTGGGAGCCGAGTGTTTGTATTTCACTGACATTTACGATTATTCAATATGATTACAACTTATGTTTTGTTCAGTCCACTACAATAGTACGTTTCTCAGTGGCCAGTACAACAACATGTATGTCAGGTGGGAGCCGAGTGTTTGTAATAACTAACATTTACGATTATTCAATTTGACTACAACTTATATTTTGTTCAGTCCACTACAGTAGTACGTTACTTAGAGTTCAGTAAAATTGCATGTATGTCAGGTGGTAGCCGAGTGTTTGTAATAACTAACATTTACGATTATTCAATATGATTACAACTTGTGTTTTGTTCAGTCCACTACAATAGTACGTTACTCAGTGGCAAGTACAACAACATGTATGTCATGTGGGAGCCGAGTGTTTGTAATAACTGACATTTACGATTATTCAATATGATTACAACTTATGTTTTGTTCAGTCCACTACAATAGTACGTTACTCAGTGGCCAGTACAACAAATCAGTAATATGGCAATAGTAATAGAAGTCAAGTATATGGTTTGTATTCCCTGACATTAACGAGTTGTGAGTTATTAGAGTATTTGCCTATCCTCAGTAACATTACCATTTGAACATTCTTATGGGAATCTACTGAAGCGTCAGTTTTCATGACGGAAAACGGTGGTCCAATCAATATTCTTAAAAAGTCTTTTTTCGGAAAATGGTTAGGGAGTGGTTAGGTGGCAGGACCTTTTAGAAATAGCTACGTCTCTGTCAGCAGAGTAAGAAGACATACTATATTTTTGTATGTTTTGCTTGCAGGTATCGGCGATAATATCCAATGAGGTGTTTAGGCAGCAGGTCCGTATATAGATACGCGTCGTCTCGGTCAGCAGAGTAAGAAGACATACTATATTTTTGTATGTTTTGCTTGCAGGTATCGGCGATAATATCTAATGAGGTGTTTAGGCAGCAGGTCCGTATATAGATACGCGTCGTCTCGGTCAGCAGAGTGAGAAGACATACTATATTGTTGTATGTTTTGCTTGCAGG
The DNA here is from genome assembly GCA_023375725.1 of Nephotettix cincticeps. Classification (NCBI taxonomy): domain Eukaryota; kingdom Metazoa; phylum Arthropoda; class Insecta; order Hemiptera; family Cicadellidae; genus Nephotettix; species Nephotettix cincticeps. Next base: position 85,256,773 of record CM041786.1, on the reverse strand, counting down.
TATCGGCGATAATATCCAATGAGGTGTTTAGGCAGCAGGTCCGTATATAGATACGCGGCGTCTCGGTCAACACTGTAAGTAGGCATTTTTACCATTACCATTTTTATTTTGATGCTTGCAGGTATCGGCGATAATATCTAATGAGGTGTTTAGGCAGCAGGTCCGTATATAGATACGCGTCGTCTCGGTCAGCAGAGTGAGAAGACATACTATATTGTTGTATGTTTTGCTTGCAGGTATCGGCGATAATATCTAATGAGGTGTTTAGGCAGCAGGTCCGTATATAGATACGCGTCGTCTCGGTCAGCAGAGTGAGAAGACATACTATATTGTTGTATGTTTTGCTTGCAGGTATCGGCGATAATATCCAATGAGGTGTTTAGGCAGCAGATCCGTATATAGATACGCGTCGTCTCGGTCAGCAGAGTAAGAAGACATACTATATTGTTGTATGTTTTGCTTGCAGGTATCGGCGATAATATCCAATGAGGTGTTTAGGCAGCAGGTCCGTATATAGATACGCGGCGTCTCGGTCAGCAGAGTGAGAAGACATACTATATTGTTGTATGTTTTGCTTGCAGGTATCGGCGATAATATCCAATGAGGTGTTTAGGCAGCAGGTCCGTATTAAAGGAGTTTACCTATTCTCCTTAAGATTAACATGGAAAAGAGTATGAAGGTTTTGGTGCTGTAGTGAGGTAGTTAGCCTTACGATTAACATTGGAACCCCAAAATACTAGTACGTTGTATTTTGGGGTTTAGATTTTTCCACCATGAAGGCCCCCTCAAGCCTCCAGAGGCAAAAGCGCAAAAGACCCAATTTTTGAATACAAAAACCCCCCCGTTCCGATTGACCGATAAGATTGGTTTACGAACTAGTCTGAGAAAATGTAGAATACACGTCTCTATCAAATTTAGTCTAGATCGGACAATTTTTACGAGAGTTATCGTGACCCCGGTAGCACACACACACACACACACACACACACACACACACACACACACACACACACACACACACACACACACACACACACACACATACACACACAACACATACACACACACACATATATATGTATAAGATATATATTATTTATATATAAATAAATATATATATATATATATATGTATATTTAGCGAATTTCGCTAAAAATTATACAACAATGTAATTTACTAACAATATTAATACTATTATTAAAAGTACTTCAAGGGTTTCAAAATAAGATAAAAAAACAGTGACTATATATAATAAATAAATCATTAACGCAATAATTTTTATCCTGGAAAATGCTTCAAATAATACTAAAATTTTCATGTTTAATAAATAAATGCACTCTATCTTACATTTTTATGACTACCTTAAGGATTTTGAGGTAGTTCAATTTTTAATCCAAACGTGCAAATGAATGATCGGCTTTCAAAACTAGCAAAAGCTAAAAATAAAGAGATATGTTTTCAAACCCTTTCTCAGTAAATATATAATTTAATGTACATATTAGAATTTAAAAAGTACTCTTGTTTCTCAAATTAACCCTTGAAGTAAATAATACAACCAGAGCTGCAGGTCAATACGGACGCAGTAATTAGGAAGCATGTATGATCAGACGTGACATGATAACAGATTGCGCTTGGGTTTGGTTCAATTAAGCACCAACAGTGACAGAACCACACGATCGGTAGCCCACTGTTGTGATAAAACATATCAATACGACGGCCAGTGCCACGATGAAGGTCAATACAGACACAGTAGTTAGGAACCTGTGTGTTCAGCGGTGACATGATAGTATAATATACTTTGTCCAAATGTTGATTTGTTTTAAATATTACTAAATTATCGGCCTAGTTGGGCTAGATGACAACAGGACTCAAAATACCGATCTTTTACCTTATTTACATCACAGATTATCTAATCCTAATCTGTTTTTAATTTTGGTTTCCCACCAAACCCTTAACCTACAGTTTATTTCCTCCCCTAATCTAAGCTACAGTTTTGGTTCCCTATACAGTTCTATCTTACAGTTCCCTTATCCATTCTAAGGCTTAGATACCCCGTATCCTATGGTTATCCTATGGTATCTATGGTTCGGTTTGTTTTAAATATTAACGTACTAAATTATCGGCCTAGTTGTGCTAGCTATTAATTTTTTTCTGTGAACGAGAGATTATAAACACAGTAGTTAGGAACCTGTGTGTTCAGCGGTGACATGAACAGATTGCACTTGGGTTGGTTCAATTATGAGTGACACTAAAGCCCTTAGAGGGACTCAAGCTGCACATTCTTGAGTATCTAAAAGGCTCGTTATGGGCTTCTCAGTAATCTGCGAAAATCGCCAAAAGCCGATGTTGAACTCTTCGTATTTATTTATTATTATAAATTATTAATGTTTTGTAAATTAGTTAAAGAACTAATATACTAACTTAATATACTACTAAACTAAAGTTAACTACTAAATATACTGTATTTATATAAATATCTAAACGTAAGGAAACAAGTTAGTAATGTTGTAAACTTATCGGAGGCGTTATTGGTTAATATTAATTTTGGTAAGCAGTTTAGCATGTTAATTAAAATTAATTAAACATATTAAAATTAATTAATAAACATAACAATTGTCCAGTGCACACACCATACGGTGATTCACAGAACTACTGGAACGTTGTGGTTCATACAGAATCTTAATGTCTGTAATTATAATGTGTGACGCGCCCTGCGCTCTATCAGCCTTTGGCGAAACTACGAGCAGATGCAACGCTTCAGTGAAGGGAGAACAGTGTCGTGTGAAATAAACAACGTCTTATCACGCGGGTCAAACTGTACACTTTCGAAAATTACAATTACAGTATTAATAAAAATAACATGCAATAATTCTTAGAATACGATGTTAATTTGCTAACTAAGATGAAAACTTTAAAATAAATATCGGTAGGACTATATCGTGTGATTGCAGTATTACCAAATACCAATCAGTATTTGATATACGTGAAAACGTGGGGTTTACTGATATAGTTCCATGCAATTTTGTCATAATAGGTTAAAGTTATTAAATTTAAAAATGTTATATAAATAAGATTTGTTGGATATATTTTAATTACTGTATATTGTAATTTTTCTTTTAGTTTATCGTGAATAAATAAATCATATCAAAATTTGTTTGATAGTGTAATTTGACGATTATTTTCATACCACATTAAGGCTCACGGTTTATATACTTAGGGATTATAAAACGTAGTTGTCCAATTGCTTGTGGCGTGTGTCTAAAGATGTGAGGTGGACCCAATATGCCTATCGTCAAACAATCTCTTGATACTAGTAGTTCAATTGCGTATGTCTAAAGACATAAGGTGTACTCAATATGCCTATCGTCAAACAAATCTCTTGATACTAGTAGTTCAATTGCGTGTGTCTAAAGACATGAGGTGTACCCAATATGCCTATCGTCAAACAAATCTCTTGATACTAGTAGTTCAATTACGTGTGTCTAAAGACATGAGGTGTACCCAATATACCTATCGTCAAACAAATCTCTTGATACTAGTAGTTCAATTACGTGTGTCTAAAGACATGAGGTATACCCAATATACCTATCGTCAAACAAATCTCTTGATACTAGTAGTTCAATTGCGTGTGTCTAAAGACATGAGGTGTACCCAATATGCCTATCGTCAAACAAATCTCTTGATACTAGTAGTTCAATTACGTGTGTCTAAAGACATGAGGTGTACCCAATATACCTATCGTCAAACAAATCTCTTGATACTAGTAGTTCAATTACGTGTGTCTAAAGACATGAGGTGTACCCAATATGCCTATCGTCAAACAAATCTCTTGATACAACCACACGTTCGGTAGCCCACTGTTGTGGTAAAACATAATGCCTATCGTCAAACAAATCTCTTGATACTAGTAGTTCAATTGCGTGTGTCTAAAGACATGAGGTGTACCCAATATGCCTATCGTCAAACAAAACTCTTGATACTAGTAGTTCAATTGCGTGTGTCTAAAGACATGAGGTGTACCCAATATGCCTATCGTCAAACAAATCTCTTGATACTAGTAGTTCAATTGCGTGTGTCTAAAGACATGAGGTGTACCCAATATGCCTATCGTCAAACAAATCTCTTGATACTAGTAGTTCAATTACGTGTGTCTAAAGACATGAGGTGTACCCAATATGCCTATCGTCAAACAAATCTCTTGATACTAGTAGTTCAATTACGTGTGTCTAAAGACATGAGGTGTACCCAATATGCCTATCGTCAAACAAATCTCTTGATACTAGTAGTTCAATTACGTGTGTCTAAAGACATGAGGTGTACCCAATATGCCTATCGTCAAACAAATCTCTTGATACTAGTAGTTCAATTACGTGTGTCTAAAGACATGAGGTGTACCCAATATGCCTATCGTCAAACAAATCTCTTGATACTAGTAGTTCAATTGCGTGTGTCTAAAGACATGAGGTGTACCCAATATGCCTATCGTCAAACAAATCTCTTGATACTAGTAGTTCAATTACGTTTGTCTAAAGACATGAGGTATACCCAATATGTCTATATTCAAACAAATCTCTTGATACTAGTAGTTCAATTACGTGTGTCTAAAGACATGAGGTGTACTCAATATGCCTATCGTCAAACAAATCTCTTGATACTAGTAGTTCAATTGCGTGTGTCTAAAGACATGAGGTGTACCCAATATGCCTATCGTCAAACATGTCTCCTGATACTAGTAGTTCAATTGCGTGTGTCTAAAGACATGAGGTGTACCCAATATGCCTATCGTCAAACAAATCTCTTGATACTAGTAGTTCAATTACGTGTGTCTAAAGACATGAGGTGTACCCAATATGCCTATCGTCAAACAAATCTCTTGATACTAGTAGTTCAATTACGTGTGTCTAAAGACATGAGGTATACCCAATATGTCTATCGTCAAAAAAATCTCCTGATACTAGTACACACGATCGGTAGCCCACTGTTGTGTAAAACATATCAATTACGACGGCCAGTGCCGCCACGATGAAGGTCAATACAGACACAGTAGTTAGGAACCTGTGTGTGTCACGTGACATGCAGGACACATTGATGGTGCTTTTTGTGGTTCAATTAAGCACCAACAGTGACAGAACCACACGATCGGTAGCCCACTGTTTTGTGTATAAAACATATCAATACGACGGCCAGTGCCATCCGATGAAGGTCTCTTGATACTAGTACCTATCGTCAAACAAATCTCTTGATACTAGTAGTTCAATTACGTGTGTCTAAAGCAAAAATCAAAATATGCAGATACATCAAAATTACAAGAATACAAGGCTAATATAGCTTATACTTTGTAATAAATACGTTTTCGTCATACTGCTTCAAAAAAAGGTTTTTAAGATACATATGTTGAAGAGCAAAAGTTATTTTTCTTCCTAGGACTAAACCTATGAAGACATGAGGTGTACCCAATATGCCTATCAGGTTTGTTATGATGATTTTTTAGTCCTGCACTTTCGACTTTTGGTGTATTTTGGACGCTCCGGATATCGATTGTGACACTGGTAACGGACTATTAAATTAAACTATTGAATGCTTGAGATCGAACTATCGATAATATTAACATAACCTAAACAACTAATCTGGAATCAAGAAGTAACTGCTACAACGTAAGTAAAATAACAGCATATTAGTCTAAAGCAAAAAAAAGGTTAACGACTATTGATACTAAATCAGGTAATAATTCATGTTTTACGAGCATGAGGTATACCAATATGCCTATCGTCAACCTGAAGATTATAAAAGAAATGGAATTTCGCTATATAAAAGCTACTATAAGCATTTTTTCTTGACACAAACATAAATATGAATGAAAATAAAGGTTTTCTGCAGCGAGATCAGATCTGTCCCGAGAGATGGCATAATGGGAATTCATAAATAATTTATTCAAAATCTATGCTGAACCATACTTTTTATTTTCATAACTTAAAATAATAATGATAAGTAAGAAATTAATTTTAAGTTTTTATTATTTACCGATTAGGATTTTATTTTGAATCTCTAATGTCCCTGTTGATGTATGTCTGTGCACTCTGAGAATTTCCGTTTTTTAAATATTTCCAGGTTCTATAAAGGTCTAAAAAACGTTTTATAAATCCATTAAAAAACTTTTAAATATTTTTTCATGCTTTCCTAGGAACAAATGGTAAGTCAATCTGACAAATAACATTTTCCGGACATACAGACATACATACATACATACATTCAATTTTATATATAGAGATATAGTACTTGTAGCTAGCACACACACACACACACACACACACACACACACACACACACACACACACACACACACACACACACACACACGCACGCACGCACGCACGCACGCACGCACGCACGCACGCACGCACGCACGCACGCACGCACGCACGCACGCACGCACGCACGCACGCACGCACGCACGCACGCACGCACGCACACACACACACACACACACACACACACACACACACACACACACACACACACACACACACACACACACACACACACACACACACACACACACACACACACCAGGGCGTTCAGGGCGCTCAGTCCGTCAGAACAAAATCTCTGTAACAAAAAGGTCAGGGTAACACTTTGACCTTGACCAAGACCTAAAGATAGACAGCAGCATGAAGAGGTACATAAGGTGCTGGACCATAGCTATTGATTAACTTTGTCAACAAAATGTTCCTACTGGTGGTCGTGAATCTTGACACCCCGACTAAATAAATACGCCCCGGATAAATATGCTATGATATAAATGATTGGACTATGTTTAATGCAATCACATATTTCCTCAGAAAACTGACTTAAGGTTTTGTGTTACAAATGAAAAGAGATCTGATGAAAATTGCAATGTTCAAAGTCAACAGATTATTTAGACAAATTAATCGCAGTTATAAAAGCCAAAGGAGCCGCTGTGACCCGTAGTAATTGGGTTGGCAGGCTTTGGCTGATATTGGAATTTAAATTATTATTTATTATTGGAATTAACCTTTTGTCTTCTGAGGTTTTACTTTTTACTTGGTTTTACATTTTTTATTTATTTTAAAATAATTGTTAGCTAATAAACCATTATTATAAGACACCTATAGACACGAAATCAAATTTAAAAGTGGTTGAAACAAGATGATACAGATATTACAACCACAACGTGGAAAATACTTGCATCAATACAATATCGGGCATAATGTTCATACTTACATGAAGATTTAAAATATATTATTAGTTTTAAAATGTTTGTTAGTACCCTACATGGACCATTCTCTAGTTGAAACGTTTCCTATCAATTTAGGCCTGTAAATTATTTTTGAACATTCACGCAAACCTATTCTAATTTTACTATTTAAATATTTTTATGCAAACGCAAATAATTCTATACAAAACATAGTATATATAAACATTTATATTATTGATTTGCCAAATATAAAGCAAGCATTAAACTGAAATAACTTGTTGAAGCTTGTTCGTTTGATATTTAAAATATTTTACAATATTGTAATGCAAAGCTGTTTTACATATTGAAAGTAAAATATGTCCTTTACAATTTATATAAAATAAAATTAAGAGTGTTGACTGTTCATTAATAGACATTTGTGTTTTTTTGTTTGTTGTAGTCCTAAGGAGACATTTTTGTGAAACTTTGTTAGGTCCTTTTTTTGTACATTGTGGGGAGGGTATATATATATATATATATATATGGTAAAAGTAACACCCTCAAAACAGTTTTGAGAGGTGTTAGGCCTATTTTATCTAAACTTTCATGAAGACGTGATCTAATAAAGTGACTTAACAGACGGAAATGTTAGCTGTCATATTAAAATCAACATTAATTTCTTTACATTAATCATTGATTGTTTAAAAAATGTTATCAAAAAGCGACAGACCGAAGGCATGATAGAGTTAAATAATTAAGCTGAGATTCGCGATTTAATTTTTATTTATTTGTTTATGAATTATGGTTAGTATTGTGACATAATACTATCTTTCATCTGAACATTAAGTCAAACAAGCCGAATAAAGGACGGGACTATTGCTAGTTTAACATAAAAACTAAGAAAGTTTTATGATGGCAAAATCGGTGGAAATTATATTCGCAAAATATGTCGTTAGAATTATTCAGTTCGTTTTAGAAAAAAATAAGCTCAAAGCATACTGTAGAAAATCCACGACGAATAAATAGTTATGACGGTGGAAATTCCCCCGTTTTTTTATATAAACGCCTTTTTGAGAGGTACAGATGAAATATCAAAGTGAACGACGTTTCTAACATTAACCTAACTTTAGCATATATTCAGTTGAGTGATACTTATTTTAATTGAAAAGCGAAAGATCATTTTTAAAAGTAATGGTAAATTATAATTTTTTTTATCGTGGTGTGAGTTACTGATGATTGAAGTGATGTGGTTACACAAAATTCAGTTAATGTACTAGTTCGTTAATGTACTATTTCGTTCATGAGAGCGATGTAGTCTAGCAAGACAATTTATTTCCCCGTTATGTCTATTTCTTCATTTGCCAGCCTGAATCATTCAACTATTTTATATTCTAGGTCTTCTCCACACTCAGGACACTCCACATGCAGTTTCTAGTCGATTGTGTTATGATGAAACTAATTTTAACACTTCGTTTTTTTCTAATAGCATTATATTAATAATCTTAATAACCAAGAGTATAAAAGTTTATGAAAAAATGGAACCTATCAAATATTTCCTTATATAAATATATTTTACAATTTTTACTCCTCCCTTGTTTCAGTTTTTAAATAAAACGTAGATAAAGTTACAATAATGGCAGCGGCTCGTAAGCACAAAAGGCCACGACACCATATGAAAATGCGGAGTACATTTCAATCAATAATGGCAGCGGCTCGTAAGGACAAAAGGCCACGACACCATATGAAAATGCGGAGTACATTTCAATCATTAATGGCAGCGGCTCGTAAGGACAAAAGGCCACGACACCATATGAAAATGCGGAGTACATTTCAATCAATAATGGCAGCGGCTCGTAAGGACAAAAGGCCACGACCCCATATAAAAATGCGGAGTACATTTCAATCAATAATGGCAGCGGCTCGTAAGGACGACCCCATATGAAAATGCGGAATACATTTCAATCAATAATGGCAGCGGCTCGTAAGGACGACCCCATATGAAAATGCGGAGTACATTTCAATCAATAATGGTAGCGGCTCGTAAGGACGACCCCATATGAAAATGCGGAGTACATTTCAATCAATAATGGCAGCGGCTCGTAAGGACGACCCCATATGAAAATGCGGAGTACATTTCAATCAATAATGGTAGCGGCTCGTAAGGACGACCCCATATGAAAATGCGGAGTACATTTCAATCAATAATGGCAGCGGCTCGTAAGGACGACCCCATATGAAAATGCGGAGTACATTTCAATCAATAATGGCAGCGGCTCGTAAGGACGACCCCATATGAAAATGCGGAGTACATTTCAATCATTAATGGCAGCGGCTCGTAAGGACGACCCCATATGAAAATGCGGAGTACATTTCAATCAATAATGGCAGCGGCTCGTAAGGACGACCCCATATGAAAATGCGGAGTACATTTCAATCAATAATGGCAGCGGCTCGTAAGGACGACCCCATATGAAAATGCGGAGTACATTTCAATCAATAATGGCAGCGGCTCGTAAGGACGACCCCATATGAAAATGCGGAGTACATTTCAATCAATAATGGCAGCGGCTCGTAAGGACGACCCCATATGAAAATGCGGAGTACATTTCAATCAATAATGGCAGCGGTTCGTAAGGACGACCCCATATGAAAATGCGGAGTACATTTCAATCAATAATGGCAGCGGCTCGTAAGGACGACCCCATATGAAAATGCGGAGTACATTTCAATCAATAATGGCAGCGGCTCGTAAGGACGACCCCATATGAAAATGCGGAGCACATTTCAATCAATAATGGTAGCGGCTCGTAAGGACAACCCCATATGAAAATGCGGAGTACATTTCAATCAATAATGGCAGCGGCCCGTAAGGACGACCCCATATGAAAATGCGGAGTACAGTTCAATCGTAATAAAGTGCATGGCTCGCTTGTAGACTAACAATTAACTACATAATGTATCGAGCACAAGGCTTTCAGTTAAGTAGATTCTTATAAATATTTTACATAAATAAGTTTTAATGAAATAAAGTTGGCCTCTTGCATCCAATTCTTTTTCAAAGATAACTCTGGTGTTACTTCTAATTTTCTAACAACATTTTAATCAGTTCCTATATTGTTATGTTTGTTTTTGTTACTATAATTTAACCTTCACAGAATCTGTTTTTTTAAAACCATACCATGCTTAAAAACATTTTAATTCATAATGCATTAAATGTATAATGTTTAAAATAATTTTATTCATTTAGACTATTTTTCATTATTATTATTTTGATTGAATTTATTTATAAAGTTGTTTATGCATTCAATATAAATTAACTAGTAAATGAAAAACGACTAACTAAATTCAGTAGTAGAATTCTTCATTTAATGTCACAAGTTGATAAATGTAACAAATTTGGAGATAATGTATTAGAATAGGTACACTACAGATAAATTATACATCACATGCAACCCATTAAAGCATAAATGTGAGCCTATGGCCAAATACAGGATGAGTATGACGAATGTCGAGATACTGTTTAGGTTGAAGTATATAGTTGTGCCTATGGCCAATTACAGGATGAAAGTGACGAATGTCAAGATACTGTGTAGGTTGAAGTATACAGGTGAGCCTATGGCCAACTACAGGATGAGTGTGACGAATGTCCAGATACAGTTTAGGTTGAAGTAAACAGTTGTGCCTATGGACAATTACAGGATGAAAGTGACGAATGTTGAGATACTGTTTAGGTTGAAGTATACAGGTTAGCCTATGGCCAACTACAGGATGAGTGTGACGAATGTCGAGATACAGTTTAGGTTGAAGTAAACAGTTGTGCCTATGGACAATTACAGGATGAAAGTGACGAATGTCAAGATACTGTGTAGGTTGAAGTATACAGGTGAGCTTATGGCCAACTACGGGATGAGTGTGACGAATGTCGAGATACAGTTTAGGTTGAAGTAAACAGTTGTGCCTATGGACAATTACAGGATGAGTGTGACGAATGTCAATATACTGTGTAGGTTGAAGTATACAGGTGAGCCTGTGGCCAACTACAGGATGAGTGTGACGAATGTCGAGATACAGTTTAGGTTGAAGTAAACAGTTGTGCCTATGGACAATTACAGGATGAGTGTGACGAATGTCAAGATACTGTGTAGGTTGAAGTATACAGGTGAGCCTATGGCCAACTACAGGATGAGTGTGACGAATGTCGAGATACAGTTTAGGTTGAAGTAAACAGTTGTGCCTATGGACAATTACAGGATGAGTGTGACGAATGTCGAGATACAGTTTAGGTTGAAGTAAACAGTTGTGCCTATGGACAATTACAGGATGAGTGTGACGAATGTCGAGATACAGTTTAGGTTGAAGTAAACAGTTGTGCCTATGGACAATTACAGGATGAGTGTGACGAATGTCGAGATACAGTTTAGGTTGAAGTAAACAGTTGTGCCTATGGACAATTACAGGATGAGTGTGACGAATGTCGAGATACAGTTTAGGTTGAAGTAAACAGTTGTGCCTATGGACAATTACAGGATGAGTGTGACGAATGTCGAGATACAGTTTAGGTTGAAGTAAACAGTTGTGCCTATGGACAATTACAGGATGAGTGTGACGAATGTCGAGATACAGTTTAGGTTGAAGTAAACAGTTGTGCCTATGGACAATTACAGGATGAGTGTGACGAATGTCGAGATACAGTTTAGGTTGAAGTAAACAGTTGTGCCTATGGACAATTACAGAATGAAAGTGACGAATGTTGAGATACTGTGTAGGTTGAAGTATACAGGTTAGCCTATGGCCAATTACAGGATGAGTGTGACGAATGTCGAGATACTGTGTAGGTTGAAGTATACAGGTGTGCCTATGGCCAATTACAAGATGAGTGTGGCGAATGTCGAGATACTGAGTAGGTTGAAGTATACAGGTGAGCCTATGGCCAATTACAGGATGAGTGTGACGAATGTCGAGATACTGTGTAGCATAAAGTATAAAGGTGAGCCTATGGGCAATTACAGGATGAAAGTGACGAATGTTGAGATACTATGTAGGTTGAAGTATACAGGTGAGCCTATGGCCAATTACAGGATGAAAGTGACGAATGTTGAGATACTGTGTAGGTTGAAGTATACAGGTGAGCCTATGGCCAATTACAGGATGAAAGTGACGAATGTTGAGATACTGTGTAGGTTGAAGTATACAGGTGAGCCTATGGCCAATTACAGGATGAAAGTGACGAATGTTGAGATACTGTGTAGGTTGAAGTATACAGGTGAGCCTATGGCCAATTACAGGATGAGTGTGACGAATGTCGAGATACTGTGTAGGTTGAAGTATACAGGTGAGCCTATGGCCAATTACAGGATGAAAGTGACGAATGTTGAGATACTGTGTAGGTTGAAGTATACAGGTGAGCCTATGGCCAATTACAAGATGAGTGTGGCGAATGTCGAGATACTGAGTAGGTTGAAGTATACAGGTGAGCCTATGGCCAATTACAGGTTGAAAGTGACGAATGTCGAGATACTGTCTAGGTTGAAGTATACAGGTGAGCCTATGGCCAATTACAAGATGAAAGTGACGAATGTCGAGATACCGTGTAGGATAAAGTATACAGGTGAGCCTATGGCCAATTACAGGACGGTGCACTCACTCTCTGTCACTCATGCAGTGAAAAGGCTTTGATGTTGGAGTTTAAATTAATGAACAGGTTGTATTTAATGCTTGTATCTTAGGTGGAGAAATTTTTAAGTGGAGGATATATATATGCTAGTTTAACTTTGAATTATGAACTGTAAACTATAACTGTAAATGTACGTATGGATTGATATAACTTCAGGAAAACAACTAATTCTGAGATTGACGTTAGAGCAAATGTTGAAAGCTGTTTGATGCAAGGGATATGATAACTGGCATAATAACACCTCTATGGTCAGGTAAGTGGAAGGTACTGGGAATTTTATCTAGAGACCGATCGTAGCGCACACATCCCTAAACCAAGCCAGCTTTGATGGCGTGCTAAATTTAATACATATTTGGCTAACCTATCTTGGTAGTTTCGGATCTAACTATTTGACATGGATATTAATCTGATGAACACATGGTTTTGAAAAAGCCCCCCCTCTGCATACCCCACTAGTTTCCTAATATGCTAAGTGATTGGTGGCATTCCCTGTTTCCCGCTGATCCCTAACATTTCCCTTTATTTTTAACTTAACACGACATCTTAGACTAGTATTTACGGATAGTAATTAACTCGGAGTAGGCCGCCGGTGAACATTGTGTGGCTCGACGTCGGGGAGCTGTAGCAGAAGGAAGATTCAATAGGTTGGCCCGAAGTTATCCCAGCGACACAGCAAACTATATCTCGCGTCCACCGAACCGATAATATACTATTTCATTACATTACTATTATTATTACATTGGGTGGCTAACCGCCACACTCAAAATGGCAAATTTTTTCAGTATTCACTATTAGTGACACTTTAAGTATCTAGTATCTTTTTAAATTTAAATATTTTTTTCTTCAAACATAAAAAATCATTCAACTTAAAATAACCGACAAAGTTTAAATTGTTTGTTAAACTCGGAGTAGCCCCTGTAATACATTTTTTAAGTGCTCGTTGGGTGATTACCTCGTATACCCAGATTAATAATTAACTATTATATTAATTTATTATATTAATATTATTATATATATTAATATTATTATATTTATTATATTTATTATATTTAACATTATATTATATTATTATATTTAAATTATATTATATTATATTATAATATATTATATATATTATATTATTATTATATTATATTATATTATAATATATTATATATATTATATTATTATATTATATTATATTATATTATATTATATTATATTATATTATTTAATTATATTATATTATATTATATTATATTATATTATATTATATTATATTATATTATATTATATCATATTATATTATATTATATTATATCATATTATATTATATTATATTATAATATTATTATATTATATTATATTATATTATATATATTATATTATATTATATTATATTATATTATATTATATTATATTATATTATATTATTATATTATATTATATATATATATTATATTATAACATATTATATTATATTAAATTATATTATATTATATTATATTTTACTATATTATATATATTATATTATATTATATTATATATATTATATTATATTATATTATATTATATTATATTATATTATATTATATTATATTATATTATATTATATTATATTATATTATATTATATTATATTATATTATATTATATTATATTATATTATATTATATTATACTATATTATATTATATTTTATTTTACTATTATAATACACTGGCAAGATTTAACCAATAGAAAGTTTAATTAACGATCGTTTGATTGATGCCAGTTCAATTAAAGAACTGCAATCAACGACAGTGAAAACAGCGTTCTAGCATTGATAACCGTATCCGCCAATCATAAACTTACGTGTTACTTGTGTATTCCATCCGTAGTCCGGGCAGACCAGAAGTTGGACTGGTCAAAAGGTATAGAGCTACTTAACAAGAAAACTGTTAAGGCCATAAAAAATCTTTTCCAAAAGGAGGTTTTTAGTTTCAGTTTCAGAAAAATCATGGATATTGCGCAATTTTTCTGATAATGCCTGGAAAGGTTTGAGGCCACAATATTTTGGCTTATGTTCATATAAGATTACCTTATATTGTTCGGCATGGATGCCTTTTTTCTTGTATCGTAGCTATGGTTTACAAAATTAGGTCTTATATTTTGATTTTTGATATAGCAAACTGCTTCCAGGATGAAGGGACTAGGAACAGTCAAAAGGCCAAACTGAGTGAAATATTCCCTTCAGCTAGCTTGAGACGATAAGCCTAAAATAATTAGATTTGCTTTCTTTTGCTAGACGAATATTTTATCTAAATTCCCTTTCACAGATCCCTAGAGAACGATGGAATAGAATATTTGCTGTTCGAACAGGTCTCATCCGTCTCAGGATGAAAACCCCCTTAGCAAGTGATCCCTCCAACTTAGCAAGCTGGCCAGTCCACCTCACCCCCCAGAAAGTCTGCAGGTTTGGAATTCAGCTTCTTCCTCTCCTATTAATGTGTTTGGAGAATTTTGCCTTTGAGATGTCTGGAAAACAATAAATTTAGCTTTTTGTAAATTTAAGTTCAATTTGCTGTTTGAGAAAAAAATTTGCAAGGACTTTGTTTGTCTCTAACTCTTTGATTTATTAACTCTCTTTCTCTGATTTGTGTTTGTGTAAACGCTGACAATATCATTGAACTGTCACATGCCTAATAACAGAATGTCGTCTTACAGGTTTTTATTTGTATTTGATCATTACTTAAAAATGTATCATAATTAGAGTAGTGTACATACTTGTACTCACGTTCAATCTCAGACAAAAAGTAAAGCATTCTTAATCGCCGCCAAACAGCTGTGATTCAACATATCAAACTTTTAAATGAATAAATGGTTTATTTCCTTTCAAGAAATTTCATACAATATACATTACATAAACAGGAAATATACTGGCCACTTAAATCCAGTTGTGTGGCCAGTGAAGAAAATTAAACTAAAATAAAGTAAAAATATTAACAAAATTCAAATAGGCCTGCAAATAGGCCTTTAATAAAAAGAGAAAGCATGTTTTTGACATGGATAAGTCTTAGCTCTGGGGAGGGGGGGTGTTGGTGATTTTTAAGATGGAAAATATGTGACAGGTTTCCGTAGAAACTGCCGCAGCTATTATATTGATTTTTTAATATAAAAGAATAAGAACATCTGTTTAGATTAACTGAAAACATTCCCTTTAGACCTATCCATGATCTAACCTATTTCCTACAGGGAAGTAAATACAAACTTTTTCCTCTTCTACATGGGAAACATAGGCCTACATTCGCCGATCGGATTGAAACCATAATTTGTCCACAATATAAAAAACAATACTGTCTATTTTTACAACCTAAAAAAAGCTAAAAGTTCGTATCACCGAGCCCTATAAAAATCTCCCTCAGTTGACCAATCCTGCGTCTTGAGTTTGGCCTTTCCAGATTATAATTGATGAATTATCTGTTGTTGAGTATCCGTAGTATCTCTTTCGAGGTAATTCGTTTAAAACTGAACAAACAATAAATAGTTTCAATAAATACCGCAAACACCAGCACCTTTACGTCCGTTCAATAGTGTATTAGTAAACGCTATGGAATTTCCAAAGTTTGATGGAATTGGGCCTGAGTAAAATTAACTGAATTCATAGTACCACTCAATTTAGTTAATCAGACGATAAGAGAGACCATATTAGGTCCATATTTTGTCGTGTTTGACCAGCAGTGTTTGACTGACAGTGGCTAGCCTCGTACTGTATGTTCAATGTTCATCAAGCAGTTCAACTTGTGTCAATTGGAGCAAATGAGGTCAGGATCGTCTCGCGGGCCACCATAACTGGAATCAGTTTACTAACACTCTTGTTGTTATAGAAATAATATACATTTCGAATCTTAATTTAAGTCAAAAACTAAAAAATTTCACAGAATTAAATTAAATATACCTAGTAAAACAATATTATTGCTTTTTGCATTGTGTAGCTCGTTAAATTTTAAACTGGGTTTTGTTCTTTCATAAAAGTTTACGCTATCTAAAATAAAGAAGTCAATAAAATGAAGCGATTCACAGAAACTGGTAAAACTATGCATAAACGTGTTTACAGAAGTTCTATATTATTTCAATTGTAATAATATATATAATTTGTAGTATAGAAAATCAGTCAGTTATAAAAATTATATTTAATCCTTAGGTATCGAATGGTTTTAACCTGATCAAGTAGTACAGAGAAATAGAGTAATTATGTAGTAGTACCTATGTACCTAGAGTACCTATGTATTGTTTTATAGTATCAGGGGATAGGATTGAGAGAAACGACGCGACCGTGGTGACCAGATCCTGTTAGTGCCTTCTATAGCTGATCCTACAGGGCATCTGCTGCCACAGTGACAAAATGACGTATGCTTGTAACAAGCTGGTCGGAGGTATCTGTTGCCACAGTGACAATGACGTATGCTTGCCACAGGCTGATCCTACAAGGCATCTTCTGCCTCAGTGACAATGACGTATGCTTGCCACAGGCTGATCCTACAAGGCATCTTCTGCCTCAGTGACAATGACGTATGCTTGTAACAAGCTGGTCGGAGGCATCTGCTGCCACCACTGTGCCAGCAGTATATTGTAACAAGCTGGTCGGAGGTATCTGTTGCCAGAGTGACAATGACGTATGCTTGCCACAGGCTGATCCTACAAGGCATCTGCTGCCTCAGTGACAATGACGTATGCTTGTCATAAAACTGGTTGAAGGCATCTGCTGCCACCACTGTGCCAGCAGTATATTGTAACAGTATATTAACTGGCTGGGTGGTGTAGTGGTTAAAATATCCGCCTTCAAAACTGAAAGTCGTCGGATCGAATCCCGCAAGGGTCGAATCTGGACCCAGTCGCCATTTGTCATTGGGCTACTAATTAATGATGCTTCCTAACAACAGGTCGACGTTAGGTAGTAACAAGACCGGGGTTTGGACCGTTCCCCATCAAAACGTTAAAAAATGCCACTGGCGTAGAAATACACAAAATAAAATATAAAATAAAATAACAAGCTGGTCGGAGGTATCTGTTGCCACAGTGACAATGCCGTATGCTTGCCACAGGCTGATCCTACAAGGCATCTGCTGCCACAGTGACAATGACGTATGCTTGTCACAAACTGGTTGATGGCATCTCTTGCCACCACTGTGGCAGCAGAAGCATACGTTATTGTCACTACAATGACGTATGCATAATGACGTCAATTAATACTGCGTGGCAAATCAGCGTTTGAAATTTTCATCCGAGGCTATAGTAACTTTCCTTCAACACAGTGTCAAGATTCATGGAAACAGCCATCTCCGATACAGCAATCAGGGATATTTGCAGGTGCCACACGGTCATACACTCGCTCCTTCCCTAGAACAGACAATCCAAACAGTTATTCACGACAGTTCAACAAATAGAGTGTGAGTGCGCGTGTGCGCGTGTGCGGAGCCGCCTGCGCCGCCGTCTGTGTTCAGTGCCAGTAGTCAGTCCCGCTGTCGCCGAGGTAAAGCAAACGTACGGTGCGGCGCGGCGCGAGTGAAGTGACCACCAGAACAACCTCTGTTTGTAGTGCTTGGGTCTGTGGATATATTGTAACTAACTGCACCATGTCGTCAATTACATACGTGCATGTAGGATAGGGACAAATAATTTTATAGTATAGATCCTTGGGAAACACTAAATGTATTTTTAATCCCAAATTAAAGCCCTAATTTAGTTTATTCTAACAATTCATATGAGTAAAAACTGTATAAAGTAAACCTGTTAATATGTTCGGAGGGGGTTTAAGATGCCAGAAATAGCTAGGTTTTTGTTAACTATTATTTACTACGAACTCAGTTTACTATTAAAAAAATTTTTAACAGAAGGGGTTTTAGAAGGGGAAGACTTCAAACTTCACCAAATGCCAACTCATTAATAGTGTGTAAGTTAATGCATCAATACAAATAGACCACAGAAAATGAAACAAAAGTTAAAAACTGTTAGTAAGTTACATTTAAAAAGGTTTATTTGGACGTACTAATTACACTTTCAGAACTTAAATATTTCAAATGAAAATCCTTATAGCCAAAATACAAACTAGAATTTAATTTGAAAATTATTATGTACCAATTATTATGAAATGTAAATGTACATATACTCGAGATTGGAATGAAATAAGACTGTGTATGAGTTTTCAATGTTTATTTCTAGGTTATTAAATATATCATCGTCATGTACTTCGATTTAATAAACGTTCTCACTTATATATTTTCACGCTAATGCGCACATAGCCCATAGTTAAACGATCAGGACGTAGTTCTCAGTTCATTTATCTTGAATGTTCGGTATTAGGTATCATCTAGTTAGAACAAAGAGGGTCGCTTACCCTTATTGGGGATTAAATCGATGAAACTATTCCACCTCGATGAATACGACAGAGCCGTCATTTGGAAAATGTAGGCTACCAATTGAAAACAACTCGATACATCACGGCCTGCTGATCCTCCTGGAGAAGCGCGCCTACAGAAAATACAATTACTGGATCTTATTTAACATACTTACAAAGTTTTAAAGTTTTTTCGTAAATAAAATATTTTCTATCATTTATTTTATCATCTATATACCATTATAATAACTTAGACCTACTACGTATTTTATCATGTATTTCCGAAAATAAAAAAGTAAAATAATATGGACCTGCTATATTATAAGATAAAAAAGAGAGCATGAGAAGTAAAAGATAACAGCTGGAAAGTGTTTTAGTTTTTTTCTTTCTCTTATTATAGTTCCTTTAAAGCCAGTCTTGTAATAAAGCAAGATTTAAGGATCTTATTTTTACTTTTTTCTTTTAGAGGAAGACAAACACTTTTAAATAAAGAGAGATTTAGTAAATAAACAGAAGGTGAAATATGGAAACAAAGCCTTCGAGGCCCAAAGCATCTTGGGCCCAATGTTATCCAAACACTTGTGAATATTGTATATCAACCTCTCCGACAGGAATATGAACACTCTCTTACCTGAATACGATCATGCTGACAAATCCATAACACAAGGCATTCACTTTAACCTAAGCTGCATTTTAATCAAATTCTACATTTCTAATTGCAGTTATTAACCGTTGATATGTTAAATATCATAATCTAATATCATTTGCATGAACCTGTTGTTGGTATTAGTGATTATAGAATGACTTGATGAGCATTACCCGATGAGTCGAAAAGGAAAAGATACCCTATTTTTAATACACCTATCTTATAATCACATTGTTAGTGCAAGTTAATCGGTAATCCATGATCCCCACGTCCCCTGGTTCATGGGGGTTTTCCCCGAATTTTCAACCCTACACCCTTTAGTTTTACTAAAAAACTGTCATGTTGATAAGTATAGGCCTACTAATTAGCAATTTAGTTTTTAAATATTAATAATTAAAAATAAAGTACACCTATTACCTAACCCTGGCGTCAAGATTAGTGTTAAGAATGGCTGCATTTCTTAGACAAGGTCGGTAAATTTAGCCCAACATATGGCCAGGTTATCTTGGTTACAACTCTTACACAGTCTAAACTTGCCCGGCTTCATTGATCTGCAAAAAATATCTCGTCAGTGGAGAGATTAATCTGCACTGTGCATATTTTGTAAATAGATTTCCACTTAGCTTATTTTACCCTTCATATTTATTTAAGGCTACTTTTCTGAAGTGAGGTTAAATTTATTTAAACATGCCCTATGTCATTGCGCTATTAAAACTAAATTCATTACGCATATGTAACTTAATCATTTTTAGATACACAATGGTTGTATCCGTATTTTACAAATTAATGTGATTATAAGGTAACATACGATGAATATATATTAAAATTAAAATACGTGAACACGAAGTTGTGTTATACTTTTGTGACCTTCGTAAAGTGGAATGATTTATCAACGTTGTCTTGAATAATTCAAAGCTAAATTTTAACAAAATATATTTTAATTAAAATAATTGTTCCTCATCAAAATCGTTATAAGTTGGAGACCCTCGGCTATTTCACGGTTTGCTAGTGACCGGTTTCACTCAGAATTGTTTAGAAAATATGCAATAACCAATGTTTTGCTTTCGAAATAAAAATATAGAATTTCTTACTATGGTTTCATGAGTTATAACCAATATGTGAAAAACATTAAAGCTATCACAATTAATTATTTATTTTTGATGGGAGACGATCGAGTTTAATAATCTAATGCTGATTGAATATAAGTTATTCCATATAAGAATAAAATCCTTGTCACACTAAAAGCAATATGATTGTTTTAAAATATAAATTAATATAATAATTATAAATATAACATAATAATTGCATGCTGCCATGGAGATGTGGTTGGATGATCATTTGTATTTAAAAGCCAACTTATTACTTAGGATTTAAGGACAAAAATAAACTTGTAGACAAGGTAAACTGTCCACGGCAAAACAGCCCAAGCTATCTCCATAATCACTTAAGTTAATCACTTATAAAATAGCTCAATTTGATGGACACACTTCTCTGACACCTAGATTATTAGTCGTCATTAGAGAGCATCAAGATTTGGTTTGGTATATACGAGTTGTTTTAGTTTACCATAAACGCGGATTATAAGGTCGTCATTAGAGAGCATCAAGATTTGGTTTGGTATATACGAGTTGTTTTAGTTTACCATAAACGCAGATTATTAGGTCGTCATTAGAGAGCATCAAGATTTGGTTTGGTATACACGAGTTGTTTTAGTTTACCATAAACGCGGATTATAAGGTCGTCATTAGAGAGCATCAAGATTTGGTTTGGTATATACGAGTTGTTTTAGTTTACCATAAACGCGGATTATAAGGTCGTCATTAGAGAGCATCAAGATTTGGTTTGGTATATACGAGTTGTTTTAGTTTACCATAAACGCGGATTATTAGGTCGTCATTAGAGAGCTTCACGACGAATTGTTTTAGTTTACCATAAACGCGGATTATTAGGTCGTCATTAGAGAGCATCAAGATTTGGTTTGGTATACACGAATTGTTTTAGTTTACCATAAACGCGGATTATTAGGTCGTCATTAGAGAGCATCAAGATTTGGTTTGGTATACACGAGTTGTTTTAGTTTACCATAAACGCGGATTATTAGGTCGTCATTAGAGAGCATCAAGATTTGGTTTGGTATATACGAGTTGTTTTAGTTTACCATAAAATTAGATTATTAGGTCGTCATTAGAGAGTATCAAGATTTGGTTTGGTATACACGAGTTGTTTTAGTTTACCATAAACGCGGATTATTAGGTCGTCATTAGAGAGCATCAAGATTTGGTTTGGTATATACGAGTTGTTTTAGTTTACCATAAACGCGGATTATTAGGTCGTCATTAGAGAGCATCAAGATTTGGTTTGGTATACGAGTTGTTTTAGTTTACCATAAACGCGGATTATTAGGTCGTCATTAGAGAGCATCAAGATTTGGTTTGGTATATACGAGTTGTTTTAGTTTACCATAAACGCGGATTATTAGGTCGTCATTAGAGAGCATCAAGATTTGGTTTGGTATATACGAGTTGTTTTAGTTTACCATAAACGCGGATTATTAGGTCGTCATTAGAGAGCATCACAAGTTGTTTTAGTTTACCATAAACGCGGATTATTAGGTCGTCATTAGAGAGCATCAAGATTTGGTTTGGTATACACGAGTTGTTTTAGTTTACCATAAACGCGGATTATTAGGTCGTCATTAGAGAGCATCAAGATTTGGTTTGGTATACACGAGTTGTTTTAGTTTACCATAAACGCGGATTATTAGGTCGTCATTAGAGAGCATCAAGATTTGGTTTGGTATACACGAGTTGTTTTAGTTTACCATAAACGCTATTATTAGGTCGTCATTAGAGAGCATCAAGATTTGGTTTGGTATACACGAGTTGTTTTAGTTTACCATAAACGCGGATTATTAGGTCGTCATTAGAGAGCATCAAGATTTGGTTTGGTATACACGAGTTGTTTTAGTTTACCATAAACGCGGATTATTAGGTCGTCATTAGAGAGCATCAAGATTTGGTTTGGTATACACGAGTTGTTTTAGTTTACCATAAACGCGGATTATTAGGTCGTCATTAGAGAGCATCAAGATTTGGTTTGGTATATACGAGTTGTTTTAGTTTACCATAAACGCGGATTATTAGGTCGTCATTAGAGAGCATCAAGATTTGGTTTGGTATACAGTTGTTTTAGTTAGTTTACCATAAACGCGGATTATTAGGTCGTCATTAGAGAGCATCAAGATTTGGTTTGGTATACACGAGTTGTTTTAGTTTACCATAAACGCGGATTATTAGGTCGTCATTAGAGAGCTTCACGACGAATTGTTTTAGTTTACCATAAACGCGGATTATTAGGTCGTCATTAGAGAGCATCAAGATTTGGTTTGGTATATACGAGTTGTTTTAGATACCATAAACGCATTATTAGGTCGTCATTAGAGAGCATAAGATTTGGTTTGGTATATACGATTTGTTTTAGTTTACCATAAACGCGGATTATTACGTCATTAAAAGATTTGGTTTTTAAACAATTTTTTAGTTTCATAATAACAATAATATCGTCATTAAACATCAATATTTGGTTTGTATAACAGTTAGTACCATAAACGCATAGGTCGTCATTAAAAGCATCAAGATTTGTTTGGTATAACAATTTTTAGTACCATAAAACGCGGATTATTAGGTCGTCATAGAGAGCATCAATATTGTTTGGTATAGACGAGTTGTTTTAGTTTACCATAAACGCGGATTATTAGGTCGTCATAAAGCATCAATTTGGTTGGTATCACAATTGTTTTAGTTTTAATAAAGCAAGGCTCATTGAGCATCAATATTTTTTAGCCCGGGTAAAAACCATACGCAATAGGCTCTTATTGATGGTTTTATTTTGTTTTTACCAAAACGCGGTATTATCTCGAGAGCATATGATAAGAGTTGATAGTTTACCAAAAACGCATTAGCAATGTTTGGTGCCTGGCGAAAAGTAAGCCTGTAAAAGATTTTTTACCCTTACATAATTTTTTTTGTTTTTTTTAATCATTTCTTAGCCGATGAATGCTGCATAGCCTCAAATAATACATAGATTAATCAAAGTATATAAATAAACATTTTACACAAAAAATTAATCATTTTGAATAAAACATTAACTGAAACAGATTATTTCGTATCTCGGGGTTTCCTCTCGGAATGCATCAAATCGTTCACCATAAAACATGCGACACTAAAAACTCCTAATTTATATTTGAATGGTGAAACACTCTGATCTCTGGACCTGTTTAGTATAGAAACCCCGCCTTGATGGACCTCCGTGACCGAACCTATGCTGAGCAGTCTAATACTCTAGATGTGTTATAGTTATGAAGTTCGCCCCTGTGTCAAAAATTTGCAGAGGAGAGCAAGCTCTAGAATATATAGACAGCTAGTGTTGCGCTATCCAAAACAAACATCTCTAAAAGGAATAGCTATTATTTACTTTTTTGAAACCGAACTGTTCGTGAACAAAAAGCGAAAAAAATTCATGAATCAATCCGTGATAACATGAACAATTTTAACAGTGTTCGACAGCTGTCTGAGCAAATATATTGCTGAGATAGCCTTTTGCAAACACTGTTGATTGGAAATTCGTCATCAACGAGCATTGAATTTGGATTCCGACTTCTTTAAAATGTGTCATCTATCATAGCATGGGTGGTATGAATTTAGAGCGGTGCTGTAAATATCACACAATTAGATTTAGAGGGGTTTTTGCCCTCAAAGTATTGAATACAAGCATTGATTTCTTCAAAGAATTTGTTCAATTTGGCCAATATCATTTGAACTGAAACAGAGAGTCGTATCGTCGCTATTGGACAAGCTCTCGGAATGACAGAATTCAAATCGTTCACATACACCAAGAATAACAGGGGTCCGAGAATCGATCCCTGTCACCATATCTCAAAGTGGTTGTAAAATCACTCCATTCACATGGACCTGCTGCGACCTGTCAGAGAGGTATGATCTTAACCACTTGTGTGGTAAGCCCGAACTCCACAGTGACAGTCGGTCAAGGAGGATATTATGTTCGACACAATCAAAAGCTTTGGATAGGTCGAGAAAGATTATGTCGTGCGCTTATCCAAGACTAACAATACTTTCTACTAAGCAGATAATTGCATCAACAGTTATTTACTTTTCTGAAACCGAACTGTTCGTGACACATCTTGAAACGCTCAAAAAAATTTAAATCTACACATGAATTTTCCTTTGAGCACCGGTAGAATTGAAATAGGCCTGTAATTGCTAGGCTTAAATGGATTTTTTGGAAAAATGGGGTCACGTAGCAAGTTCAGGGAATTTGAAAGTGTCATAAAAAAAGATTGATTGATTGTGTTAGGGAACCCACGATGCCATTGTGGCATTTTTTCAAGAGCCAAGTTGATAAGCCGTTCACATCGGCAGACTTTTTTGACTTAAGGTCGCAGATCGCCTTCGAAGCCTCCCGCTCAGTAACGTCGCTAAGGTACATCGATTCGGCCGGTACCAACCGACCAGGAACAACTAGAGGGGCGAGCGCAATACCAGTGTCCCCGACGTTGGCAAAGAACGAGTTTAAAGCATCCGCCACCTCCACCGGCTCCCGGACGATCTTCCCCTCCACCTCCAGTTCCGTGATTTTGTGTTTTTGATTATTTAATTTGTTATTGTTTGCAATTGACCAAGCTTGTTTGGAAAAATTTTCAGAATTTCTTAACTTTAAATTTATTTCATAGCTCTTGGCAGCTCTTATTACTTTTCGATACATTTTTTTGTAAGAGATATAAAAAAGTTTAAATGCTGGATCATTGTTTAGTTTTCCTTTGGTGACCCAATTGTTATGATTCAGATTTTTCTTTGGCTTAAATGTTTTTTTTGGACAAAAGGAGTCAACGTAAAAAGTTAGGCAGGAATTGAAAGTGTCATAAAAATTATTAGAGCAATTGATTCCCGAGAGGCAGTCCCAATTCTCTTTTTGCAAATTCGTGTTTAGAAGTAAGACGTTGGAGGGTCTGGTATCCCTAATAGTAGGCTGGAGATGGAGTGGCTCGGCCTCCGACAGTGGCGACTGAGCATGGTGATCAGATACAGCGGTCGCAACCACAGAAACCGTCACGTCTGCGATGTTTGAGACATATTATCAATCGTTTGCGATGTTTGTGTCACCCTGGTGGGCGAGTTCACTGACCATTTTAACCCAAAGCCCTCTAGTAACTCCCTGAAATTCTTAGTTTTACTGTCGCGGGCGTTCAATACATCGATGTTGAAGTCCCCCGCTAATAATAATGTCTGTTTTTTTGTGGTGATGTGTTGCAAAAATTGTTCTAATTTGCTAAAGAAAATGGATTCATCACTGTCAGGGGAACGGTACAGACCATAAATAAACAATGATTTATTGTCAGATGTATAAATCTTGACGCCCGCGACTTCAAAATGCTTCTCTGCTGACAATTTAATTGGCACAGATAAAAATTCAATCGTGTTTTTAAGATAAGTAGCAACTCCCCCCCACTTAAAGTTTAGTCTAATGAAATAATCCCCCAGAACGTAATTTGGAATTTCGGAAAATTGAATATTTGACTCATGAAACCCAAATTCGGACAAAAATTAATAAATCCGGCTTGAGTTCCTCACAAAGTAATTCTAATTCTAAATTTTTATTCGTGGCAACTTGTATATTTTGATGTAAAATCTTTATTTCATTACTTGTAACCCGACTGGAACCTGTACAAGCTACATTTTTTTCTAAAAAAACAGCGTTCTTTTGTCTCAGCTATATCATATCTATATCATAAAAACATAATTACGATATTTATTGATATTTATATTTAAAAATGAAAAAAAGTGTAATTAAAATTTAATAAATTAAATTATGGTTATTTTACGCAACTATAATTTATATCTTTAATCAGTTTCGAGTTTTAGCCAACCTTATGTTTTAATGAACACAACTTAGAACAAACGCTGCTAAATGTTGGCCGAGGATTATTTGGTCTGATTGCTGGATATTAATGATTGAACGCTACCAACAATTAAAACAGGACAAACACTGATCATCAGTTACTATTATTTAATTAAATTACAACGTTAAGTAAATAACAATTATGTTTGAACAAATTTGGTTTCGTTATAACTAATTTAGTTAGACATAATGAATGAGTTGTCAATACTACGGTCCCGGGTTGAATATGTCGCTTCCGCAGACTACATCATCACGAAACTATTTCTCTCAACAAAAGGTTGAAAAAGTTCAAGTTAGTTATAATAACTATAATTAATATGGTAAACTCAATATCCGGTTAGTGGTACGAATCAGACTTCCAAACACGTCACTCACTTTTTCACATATTTTTTATGGTCACGTTGAATTCTTTTGTCCTCCACATTGATATGTTTTATTATTTCTCGTTTTATGATGGGTAAGGGTTGGCGGATGAGATGTTATCAAGTTAGGAGACGACGGCGCCACAGTCATTAGTCAGGGCTACGTCATCAGTCACATGGGCTGACTAATGGTGTAGCCCGACAGCATACCGATCCTGTCCTGCTTGATTTGCACAATCAATGTGAGTGGCCCAATAAAATGGTTTTACAATGACTAACGTCGATGAGTAACATTAATATGTATATATAATTTTGGTATTCGAGATAAAAAATCATCTTTTAAAAGTAAAATAAAAAATCGATTGATTTTAAACCGTGCAATCAAATATTGTAATAAAGTAAATTTTCTGGGGCCCTACCAATAGTTTCGTTATCTATCATTGCCTTGCAGTTTGAATGCTTTTTATATTTAAGCTTTTTCTTGTAAAGAGGTTGTTAAAATTAATCTATATTATTTTTTGGCAATTATTACCAAATTTGATAAGAAGCAAACCGCGTTGGCATTTTCAATTCAGTGTCTTAACATTTACTCAACATATAATGTAGAATAATTTTATGTAGGAGAAAGAATTTATGTTACTACAAAATGTGTCCGAGGGAAATATCTTCATTTAACAAGGAACGGATGCCAAATTGGACAGGGATTCAAAGGATGTTTATGTGAAGCGGCATTTTCAAGACGTTACATCCTATCTACAACTGCCGTGTCATTCATTTCCCGATACCACATTTTCTAAAAAAATAAAAGCTTCGTGTTTCCAGATCTTGTTTTTTGGACTCAGGGTATGACAGAAATCTTTTTAAACTAATCAATTTTCTCTATTTCATCTTTCAGTTTTTTGTTGATCTTCAACTGTCTAATTAAACTAACTGTTATCAACTAATTGACTATTTAAATTGAACACAATATAACAGACTAATATAAACTTGCCATGATATAGACATATTATGTATTATGTATTGCTCTAGTTCCGTACGAGTACCGTAGCGTCTTGTTATGCTTCTCTTAATTGAGTGGTTTTTAGTTAGGAAACGTAGTCTATTGACTTGAGAGATTTTAATAACAATACCATAATAACAATAGAATAAGCCATACTGTTTTACAGTTAAATTGATTCTTTCTGTTTCTTCTCAATAGGCTAAACCATGTTTTGGATATTATAAACACATCACAAAATATATCTTGCACACACATACTTTAATACTACAGTAATTATATGCCAACCATCCGAATCAATTACGGTAATTAATGTTTCTAATTTCACCTAATTACTGTTTTCACTTGTAAAAATGTTAACACCAAAACATTTTAGCAAAATATGTAAGGGAGTAAAAAATACGGGACTAAGATTGGCGAACGCGTATAACTGTTTACTCTTCAGGAATAATAATAATGACCGTGGTCTCTACACAAGAATATTATACATACTGAACCTAAAGTATATTTAAAAATATTATTAAAGTCTATAAATTGATATGGTTATATTATAAATTTGCTTTTTCACTTTTTAAATTATTACGCGTAGTCCCTATTAAATTAATTGTAGACTTTGATAAAGTAATGTTTCTAAAAATAAACTATAAGTATTGACATACCTGAGCATTCCAAATCGACTTGTAGGGTGGTGGGTTGTGTGTCAGTGGTGGTGAGTGGTGATGTGAGATCCAGTGGGCAGCGCGAGTAGGTCGCCCGATGGAGGTGGCGGGCAGCAGCCACGTGGACCCGGGGGTGGAGTCCTCGGACTTGGTCAAACCCGGCACCATCCGCGACAGGTGGAAGGCCGTCGTCAAGAAGATGAGGAAGAGGTATATTCTACTCGTATGTTATAATCAATTAAAATACAATTTCAGAATATTTTTAGGCGTTTTAGTAAGAAAAAATCAGCGATTGTACTTCAGCTGCTGTACTTCTTATTTCCTGCCAGTTTCAATTTTACTATTTTATTTTACTTAAAATGAATAGAAAACAAAAAGGGTTTCTGTCCTTTAAGAAAACATGCTTGTAATATTGTACTAAACAGTTATCTATGCGCTAAAATAAGAAATTTGGCAAGTTACCCTCTTTAAAATTTAGTGACATTCAAAATTGTATTTGCATAAGATTACTATAGGATTATTGATATATTATTGATACTAAACAGCAGACTAGTTGCGTGAAACACAAATGTTCTTTTGGCCACAGCATCAATAATCATGGGCTGGAAGTGAGAGTAAATTTTGAAGATGAAAATAATTTATGTTAGCAATATTTTCTAAAATATGTTTTGCAAATATCATGTGGTTTATTATATAAAAGTATAATGAAGAAATGAAAGGAGGAAGAAATAAAGAAAAATGTCTTTATTGGAGCACTTGTACTACTTTATTAGAGCACTTTCTTGGAGCCCCATATGGGTGAAATAACTTTTTTGCAAATATAATGTGGTCTATTATACAACAACAGAATGATCAAAACTGTTATTTATTACATGTGTATTATGTATTGAGCTCAAGAAACATAGATAGGGTGACAACTAAGTCTTGGAACGACTTAATAACTTTAAAACGGAAAGAGATTATAACCAAATTAGGCAAAGAATTGGTGATCAGGGTACACCTGTAGTAGACAGCCTCTAGAGAGAAAGTTGAACATATTGCAGGTTAATAGAGGTTGATATGTAGACTTCCTAATATCAAATAAAATTTCTTGTTAAACTAATAACAATTCCACAAACTTGAACTTAAAATATTGAAGCAAAGCAAAATGGCGGTATTTTCAGAATGGAATATCATGAACCTCAAAACCACCGCCGTTTTGTTTTGGATCGACGTTTAGAATGTTGTTTTGTTTGTCCACTTAAAAATATTGTTGTATCAAATATGAATTTGATACAACATTTTGCTGAAACTAAAAAGTTTCCTGTGACTCCTTGTACGACGATCTGTTAGAAGTTAGAGGAAATGTCTTAAATATTACAGCATAAGTCAACTTGGTATCAGATTGTGGATATTGTTTATTGGAATACAATGCCTGAAAGCAGCGGAACTCAAAAGGTCAATGCAAAATAAATTGGTTTGAATTTTATAGCTTTACATTTTCAAACCACAGGTATGGCAATCTTTTTAGCTAACTTTATAACGTCGGGTTCAAGGCATTGTTTTTGGTTGATTAAGACCTTTGATTTTATATACATATCAGTTTTATGTACATTTCCTTCAAGATTGTCAACTAACTCCCCATGGGTCTCCCAAAGATGACTTCCGATCACTATGTGCACAAAAAACTAACTTACTGTTACCAGTAATGATATGCTTAATTGCAATGCAGTTGGTAATGCCATC
This sequence comes from Nephotettix cincticeps, assembly GCA_023375725.1. Taxonomy (NCBI): domain Eukaryota; kingdom Metazoa; phylum Arthropoda; class Insecta; order Hemiptera; family Cicadellidae; genus Nephotettix; species Nephotettix cincticeps. The sequence continues at coordinate 85,226,187 of CM041786.1, read as the reverse complement.
TCTTATCTTTTCATAGCTATTAAGTCGTATATCCTAAGACTTAACTTTCACCCTGTATAATGTTGACCTAAGAGACTTTGAATTGCTGCGTAGCTTAGTAGTACTTTCTTAGATTGTAATTCAGTTACTATTTTATAACTATTATGACACTATTGAGAGTAATAGAGAGTTTTGCTGGATAGTCCTTTCTTTGTTTGCTGCATTATCGATTCCGATAGATTTGGTGGTACTTGACTTGAATATTTAGCATATCCCTCGTGTGGCGGACTCATTACGTATGATGAACAATGAACATTCCCAGAATACGTAAACAACAGTATTGAGATGGCAAGCTCAATGTTAGGTAATATTATCCTAATAATGTGTAAGGAATACTGTCCAAAAGAGAGTATTGTTATTTCGCTAAGTTTATGGGTAAGAAATTCACTGTAAAGTTCGATCTTAACGAATGTTTGTTTTTTTTGTTGTAAATTTATGGAGATGGTAGAGTTTCTGTTAAACAAACTTTATTTTCTTAGATTCACACAATTTTGGATCCTGTGTAGTTTTTACGTCTGAGGTATTTTTTTCACCTTTACTATTAAAAACTCTACAAATTATGGTCTTGTTACTACTCAACAACGACCTTTTTTATAGTAAAATGATAGTTAAATTAAAAATAAACTATCAATGTACAATTTTAGGAAAGTTTTTGGATTTTTACATGAAATATTACAAAGTTATTTTCCATTGTCAAGTGGCCTTAGTCCTCAGCGCAATCCTATTATGAACTTGAAAATAAGAGAATGCAACAGCACTGTTTACATGTTTTGTTCCTAGCTATTATGTTGGTACTTTGCAATTCAATTCGGAAACGAGTCATTACCAATGCCAAATACAATCTCGTAGCAACAAAGGTTAAAGTTAGATTAAGCGTCATTTTACACTGTTTGGTTGCCACACGCCTTATTACACGCTGCAACTGAACAAATATGCTTCTAAATGGATAATTATTGTCAACTTCCAGTAGCTTACCGGCGAACCCCAATAAAAGGCTGATCGAAAACTGAACGAGCCCCGGCAAACATGCATTTAAAACTAACTTTTAATGCTTCAGGTTTAATATTGCATTTGTGTTAGGCCCTACATATTTTCATCAAAATGTCTTATTTAAAACCATATCTGCTGCGTCTTCTCGAAGTCGTCAAAGTAGGGGTTATAAAAAATGAGAAGAAATTACCAAGCTGTTGTAAACTGTAAAAATGTTGTAAACAGGTGGTTAACAGGAGGTTAACGGGTCACTAACTCGGGAGATAGTGACCTGCAGTTGTCTTGTATTTCCTAATAATTTCGTTCTCTGTTATCAGAACTACTTATAGCCATTTTTTATTTTACGATGCTTTCCGGCTAACTCATAGAAACATGTACGTTTTTCCTTATCGTTAATAACTGTAATTAGGTTTTTATTATATAGCAAGTTTTTATGCGAGCAATATTAATTTTAAAAAGTTTACATTATGTTATAATGATCATTATGTAGATTAATACTTTTAATGAACAAGCTTTTGCCATTGTCTTTGAAGGAATTCCACTCTGGAAGAAGTTGTGAAAAGATATTTTTTAACTCGGACAACTTTCTCTGCTGAGGAGAGGTTCATTGAGTAGTTATATATATCATTGAGATGTTTAAACAAGTTTAAAATTTATTTTTATTATACTGCAAATAAAAAGGCCGTATTGGTTCTATAAATTATCCGTAAGGTTAAATTATTTAGTCACATTATATTTGGGCGCTGAAAACACATTAACGTCTTCTCAAACATAGTCTTAAAGATTGTCTCCGAATCATCATAGTCATTGAATTTATTTTTGACGTGGATGTGTCTAAGCTCGGTGGGGGGGGGTTGTTAGCAGATTTGTATAGCGCAAAAATTGCAGCTGTGCTAAGTGTTTGGATCCCGTTTCTATAGAAAATGGCAGAGCTTATGTATTCAATTATTGGTTATAAGAACAGCTGTTTAGATGAGCTGAAAACATTAAAAAACATTAAGCATATCGATGATGTAACCTATTTTCCACAGGGACGTAAATACAAACATTGTATTTACTAATATTATCACAAAACAAATACATCTTCTGACATCTCTATATATAAAATTGAATGTATGTATGTATGTATGTATGTCCTTTATGCGTTGCCAAACTACTCAACCGGTCGCCATGAAATTTTAGGAAGTTGCTCTATATGTGTCCGGGAAGGTTTTAGTGGAAAAATATTTTCGAAAACCCCATAAGTTTCCATTTTATGGCGTTTTAAATTTCTAATGTTAACCTTATGGAGAGTAAGTTTGTTTACAAATTGTCTACAATGAAAACATTTGATTTCTTAGCTACAGCTGATTGGTTTACTTTCCATTAGCAATACCGTATGCTTTACTATCCAATGCCATCTGAATCATTCATTAATGTTAAACTATGAAGTAAATGTGTACTGTAAAAAATGAACAGCTTTATTCACCACTTTAATAGTTAACGGTTTTGGGGGATTATGTATTTATATTTTTATTTTCTGTCTGTTAAAGTCACGTGTTTATATGATAATTACAATGTTTATTTTATTACGTTTATTATAATAATCAGCTGTTGTATATCTTTCCTTTAAAAGCCGTATTACAGTTAGGTTTCGTTTGGGTTTGGATTGGATTTGAAAATTATTGTGAATTTTCAAATCACCAATCTGAGTGGATACTCAGATTTATTTGTTTTATGGGAATGATATTAATATGTTTGATCGTTTCAGTATTGTTATTCACTAATCAGCGACCCAGAATATATAACCTTTCACAATGAAGCCGTATTGCTATTCGACTTCAGAACATGGCCAATCTTAAAGTTAACATGTGTTTACTGTGAGGCGTTACGAAGTTCGCCGGGTCAGCTAGTTTGAAATAAAAGATTTCAGTACCTTTCTGTTTAAGTTGCCATTTGAAATACAATTTCAAACAAAGAAATCTCCCATACACATCTACATGCCACATCCGTAAGCCATTTGTCAAATTTACTGACTATAGTATACGCAGTATGTGGTATGAGAGCAACCACTATGTTATTCTCAAGGACATTCCTAAAATACTATATTCGTTCCTTATTTCCCCAGGGCGATGGTGAGTTAAGTATGTCCATCACAATCCCGGAACTTGTATAACGGATATGTCAGAAATAAATATTATAACTACTTCTAATGATGAAAATGTTTTTAATGCTATTTTAATAAGAAGTTAAAAGTAAAATACCGAATTAAACTTATATGGAGTTTCTTAATTAATTAAAGTTGACTTTTAAACGGAAAAAAATGTATCAGTTCACTGATCTCGTATTTTACGTAAGGTTTAATTTCTATAACTGAGCACTCTTCTTTCTATGATCAAGCAGCCTGCTACTTGGAAGTAGTGTTGACATCCCTCCAAGACACTATGAGCTGTCACTCTCCTAGTTTAACAGCAGCGACCGTGAAGGTCTGCTTGTACCCAATGTGCAGCGTCTCACAAAACAGGCAACATATGCAGCTCATATGTTTTATTGAACATGTGTCCAACTATATGCTTGTTCCAAAGCCCAAAAAAAATAATTTTACGAAAACATTTTTATTCTTGGGCCCCAGTATATTTAGCTTAGGCCTACTTCCTGAGGAAGTAAAAAAGTCTAATAAAAACGTCTTCACTATAAAAATGAAAAAAATGCTACAGAAAGTCAATAAAATTGAAATAATTTTAAGTGTTTCGAGCTAGCAATTAAAATATAAATACTGTACAAATAAGTCTTAAGCCTTTTATTAGTAGTTTTGAGATGAGTGTGATATTATATTAAATTTTGAGAAGTTCATCCCACACGAGCTTAAGCCTAGGGGATGAATCACTTGTTTCACACTAAAAAAGAAACTTTGTGTTTATTATATATAAGTATATTATGTTAACTGTTTAATGTTATCAGATATAATATTCACAATTGAAATCATTTGTCAACATTAATTGTGTGAAATAAATACGTTTTGAATTGAAATTGAATTGAATTGAAAATTTTTCTTAGTATAGTTAGTAAATTAATATTTTTTTGTTTTTTTTTCACAAATCAAAATTTTTAGTAATCATGTACTTTGCTATCCTATGTTTCCCTTATCCTATTTTAAGACATAATTTTTTTTAAACAAAAATCTCTACAGCGGAATATGAATTTATTAAATTTTATTTTGATTTTAAGTGTAATTTAAGTTGTTTCTTTACTAAGGAATCTCTAAAACAGGTCTTGCCTTAAGAGGTCCTAGATTTCCCAGAGAGTCATTACTGTATATTTGTTTGTTTCTTTTTTTTTCTCGAGGGGAAATGCTCTCATGACCCATCAGGGAGGAAAACGGTGCACTCCCCGTTGTGTGGGATTCGCACCCAACTAAAACCCCCGCCTCACGCTGTTGACCACTTCGGAATAACCTATAAAGGCATGAACCTCAAAGTGGAGCCTCGTATTTAAAGCTCAATGAATTTCAACTCCAATTTAGTCTTCTGAGGGAAGATCCAGGATGTTACGGATCTTCAAGTTTCTTTCTCTTGAGAACTTTCTCCACGAAGGACGCGATGAGAGTCCAGTTCTCAAGAGATGTCACCATTTTTTCTACTGCGGTCTCCGGCGTAAATTCACCGATCTCCAGCAAAAGCTGCCTCCTTAGAACTGCCAACCGGAATATATTTGTTTCTTTAGTATTTGTTTGTTTATTAATAGTTATTGCAATGCTTTTGTTATTTATTTTAATATATGTGAAAATGGTTTTTTAATTATTAATCTAGTGATAAAACCTAGCTAGTGGTAAAACCAAATGATAATTTAGACGAGTACATAATATATATATATATATATATATATATATATATATATATATATATATATATATATATATATGTAAAGTGCAATCTGTTCATGTCAAGGCTGAACACAAAGGTTCCTAACTACTGTGTCTGTATTGACCTTCATCGTGGCACTGGCCGTCGTATTGATATGTTTTATCACAACAGTGGGCTACCGAACGTGTGGTTATGTCACTGTTGGTGCTTAATTGAACCAAACCCAAGCGCAATCTGTTCATGTCACGGCTGAACACACAGGTTCCTAACTACTGTGTCTGTATTGACCTTCATCGTGGCACTGGCTGTCGTATTGATATGTTTTATCACAACAGTGGGCTACCGAACGTGTGGTTATGTCACTGTTGGTGCTTAATTGAACCAACCCCAAGTGCAATCTGTTCATGTCACGGCTGAACACACAGGTTCCTAACTACTGTGTCTGTATTGACCTTCATCGTAGCACTGGTCGTCGTATTGATATGTTTTATCACAACAGTGGGCTACCCAACGTGTGGTTATGTCACTGTTGGTGCTTAATTGAACCAAACCCAAGCGCAATCTGTTCATGTCACCGCTGAACACACAGGTTCCTAACTACTGTGTCTGTATTGACCTTCATCGTGGCACTGGCCGTCGTATTGATATGTTTTATCACAACAGTGGGCTACCGAACGTGTGGTTATGTCACTGTTGGTGCTTAATTGAACCAAACCCAAGCGCAATCTGTTCATGTCACGTCTGATCACACAGGTTCCTAACTACTGTGTCTGTATTGACCTTCATCGTGGCACTGGCCGTCGTATTGATATGTTTTATCACAACAGTGGGCTACCGAACGTGTGGTTATGTCACTGTTGGTGCTTAATTGAACCAAACCCAAGCGCAATCTGTTCATGTCACGGCTGAACACACAGGTTCCTAACTACTGTGTCTGTATTGACCTTCATCGTGGCACTGGCCGTCGTATTGATATGTTTTATCACAACAGTGGGCTACCGAACGTGTGGTTATGTCACTGTTGGTGCTTAATTGAACCAAACCCAAGCGCAATCTGTTCATGTCACCGCTGAACACACAGGTTCCTAACTACTGTGTCTGTATTGACCTTCATCGTGGCACTGGCCGTCGTATTGATATGTTTTATCACAACAGTGGGCTACCGAACGTGTGGTTATGTCACTGTTGGTGCTTAATTGAACCAAACCCAAGCGCAATCTGTTCATGTCACCGCTGAACACACAGGTTCCTAACTACTGTGTCTGTATTGACCTTCATCGTGGCACTGGCCGTCGTATTGATATGTTTTATCACAACAGTGGGCTACCGAACGTGTGGTTATGTCACTGTTGGTGCTTAATTGAACCAAACCCAAGCGCAATCTGTTCATGTCACCGCTGAACACACAGGTTCCTAACTACTGTGTCTGTATTGACCTTCATCGTGGCACTGGCCGTCGTATTGATATGTTTTATCACAACAGTGGGCTACCGATCGTGTGGTTCTGTCACTGTTGGTGCTTAATTGAACCAAACCCAAGCGCAATCTGTTCATGTCACGGCTGAACACACAGGTTCCTAACTACTGTGTCTGTATTGACCTTCATCGTGGCACTGGCCGTCGTATTGATATGTTTTATCACAACAGTGGGCTACCGAACGTGTGGTTATGTCACTGTTGGTGCTTAATTGAACCAAACCCAAGTGCAATCTGTTATCATGTCACGTCTGAACACACAGGTTCCTAACTACTGTGTCTGTATTGACCTTCATCGTGGCACTGGCCGTCGTATTGATATGTTTTACCACAACAGTGGGCTACCGAACGTGTGGTTCTGTCACTGTTGGTGCTTAATTGAACCCAACCCAAGCGCAATCTGTTCATGTCACCGCTGAACACACAGGTTCCTAACTACTGTGTCTGTATTGACCTTCATCGTGGCACTGGCCGTCGTATTGATATGTTTTATCACAACAGTGGACTACCGAACGTGTGGTTATGTCACTGTTGGTGCTTAATTGAACCAAACCCAAGCGCAATCTGTTCATGTCACGGCTGAACACACAGGTTCCTAACTACTGTGTCTGTATTGACCTTCATCGTGGCACTGGCCGTCGTATTGATATGTTTTACCACAACAGTGGGCTACCGAACGTGTGGTTCTGTCACTGTTGGTGCTTAATTGAACCAACCCCAAGTGCAATCTGTTCATGTCACGGCTGAACACACAGGTTCCTAACTACTGTGTCTGTATTGACCTTCATCGTGGCACTGGCCGTCGTATTGATATGTTTTATCACAACAGTGGGCTACCGAACGTGTGGTTATGTCACTGTTGGTGCTTAATTGAACCAAACCCAAGCGCAATCTGTTCATGTCACGGCTGAACACACAGGTTCCTAACTACTGTGTCTGTATTGACCTTCATCGTGGCACTGGCTGTCGTATTGATATGTTTTATCACAACAGTGGGCTACCGAACGTGTGGTTATGTCACTGTTGGTGCTTAATTGAACCAAACCCAAGCGCAATCTGTTCATGTCACCGCTGAACACACAGGTTCCTAACTACTGTGTCTGTATTGACCTTCATCGTGGCACTGGCCGTCGTATTGATATGTTTTATCACAACAGTGGGCTACCGAACGTGTGGTTATGTCACTGTTGGTGCTTAATTGAACCAAACCCAAGCGCAATCTGTTCATATCAAGGCTGAACACAAAGGTTCCTAACTACTGTGTCTGTATTGACCTTCATCGTGGCACTGGCCGTCGTATTGATATGTTTTATCACAACAGTGGGCTACCGATCGTGTGGTTCTGTCACTGTTGGTGCTTAATTGAACCAAACCCAAGTGCAATCTGTTATCATGTCACGTCTGAACACACAGGTTCCTAACTACTGTGTCTGTATTGACCTTCATCGTGGCACTGGCCGTCGTATTGATATGTTTTATCACAACAGTGGGCTACCGAACGTGTGGTTCTGTCACTGTTGGTGCTTAATTGAACCAAACCCAAGCGCAATCTGTTCATGTCACCGCTGAACACACAGGTTCCTAACTACTGTGTCTGTATTGACCTTCATCGTGGCACTGGCCGTCGTATTGATATGTTTTACCACAACAGTGGGCTACCGATCGTGTGGTTCTGTCACTGTTGGTGCTTAATTGAACCAAACCCAAGCGCAATCTGTTCATGTCACGGCTGAACACACAGGTTCCTAACTACTGTGTCTGTATTGACCTTCATCGTGGCACTGGCCGTCGTATTGATATGTTTTACCACAACAGTGGGCTACCGAACGTGTGGTTATGTCACTGTTGGTGCTTAATTGAACCAAACCCAAGCGCAATCTGTTCATGTCACGGCTGAACACACAGGTTCCTAACTACTGTGTCTGTATTGACCTTCATCGTGGCACTGGCTGTCGTATTGATATGTTTTATCACAACAGTGGGCTACCGATCGTGTGGTTCTGTCACTGTTGGTGCTTAATTGAACCAAACCCAAGCGCAATCTGTTCATGTCACCGCTGAACACACAGGTTCCTAACTACTGTGTCTGTATTGACCTTCATCGTGGCACTGGCCGTCGTATTGATATGTTTTATCACAACAGTGGGCTACCGATCGTGTGGTTCTGTCACTGTTGGTGCTTAATTGAACCAAACCCAAGCGCAATCTGTTATCATGTCACGTCTGATCATACATGCTTCCTAATTACTGCGTCCGTATTGACCTGCAGCTCTGGTTGTATTATTTACTTCAAGGTTTAATTTGAGAAACAAGAGTACTTTTTTAATTCTAATATATACATTAAATTATATATTTACTGAGAAAGGGTTTGAAAACATATCTCTTTATTTTTAGCTTTTGCTAGTTTTGAAAGCCGATCATTCATTTGCACGTTTGGATTAAAAATTGAACTACCTCAAAATCCTTAAGGTAGTCATAAAAATGTAAGATAGAGTGCATTTATTTATTAAACATGAAAATTTTAGTATTGTTTGAAGCATTTTCCAGGATAAAAATTATTGCGTTAATGATTTATTTATTATATATAGTCACTGTTTTTTATCTTATTTTGAAACCCTTGAAGTACTTTTAATAATAGTATTAATATTGTTAGTAAATTACATTGTTGTATAATTTTTAGCGAAATTCGCTAAATATACATATATATGTACAGGGTGATTCACGAGGATATGCGGTAACTTTGAGAGCTCATTCTATATGTAAAAATAATGAAAAAAACTTATATAAACATAGGTCCGGAAATGTTTCGTTAGCGAGTTATACAGGTTAAAGATTTCGCCTGTGATTTCAGTTGCTGAGTAAATGAAGACTCTCTGAAATTTGGGAAGTTAAATTTAGCAAATCATTGTTTCTTATGGTTTTTTACCTGAAAATTGATTAGAACAGTTGAACTGTAAGATGTATTTTTGAGTAATCCATTAAATTAAAAACATTGAGTAAAAAAACCAATTTTACATCTGGAACGCTTTGTATTTTCATAAATTGATCAAATTTCAGAACAAAACTTGTAGAAAATTTAATTCTAAACAAAACGGTATGATTAAAGTATACAGAAAGTGAACAGATAATCGATTAAAGGAAGTTTTATTGAAAACTGTAATGTAAAGTTATGCAATAAAATTACAGTAAATTAAATTACAAAAAAAAATTAACATTTCACATATAATCAATGTTTTTTGATTTCAATTGGTATTTACCTTCATGTGATTGGGATCCATACGGGATTACGTTTTTGCTAAAAAATCATTGTTTATGTGTTCCTCACAGCACCAAACCTTCATACTCTTTTCCATGTTAATCTTAAGGAGAATAGGTAAACTCCTTTATATATGTCCAGATAATGATAAAACTTGGAACAGGGTCAAAATAAAAATGGTAATGGTAAAAATGCCTACTTACAGTGTTTCTCTAAGCAGCAAACCTTCATACTCTTTTCCATGGTAATGTTACTGAGGATAGGCAAATACTCTAATTTATCAACAGGTTGATTGATCAATCTTGTCATATACTTGACTTCTATTACTATTGCCATATTACTGATTTGGGCATTTTCTGAGTACGCAGGTCTGCGGCGACGGGGGTATTTTACCTGTATAGTTCATCGAACCTAATGACTTGGTGTTCAATGAGCCTTAGTGATTTATTGGTACTTTATTTTTCATGTTTCCCAAATTATGAATGAAATAAAAATTACAATAAAAAACTCATACTACAATGAGGATAGATTATAAAATATAATAAAAATATATAAATTGCTATAGAAGGCTTAATAAAAATAATTGCATTTAACCATCGTTTTTAGATTTTCACAATGTCACAATATGATGATCACTCCCCGCAACACAGGTGTACAGTATAATAACTTCGTTAATTCACAACTTAATATTACGAAGCTAATGTGACCCCATCGAGTCATGCTCTGAGCTGCTCAAGGCTTCATTTGTTTGATTGTATCAAAACCATACCAACTATTCTCACTGGATCCATCCAAACATTATATTTTTCACATGTGCAAAAGCTTTGACCACTAATGTTTTTTATTAATTCTGGCTTAAATGTAACTACATCACCTGCGAGTAACCTAACCTGCTAAATAAACGTAATTTAACGTCATTTTATCGTTGTTACTATTTAGAGCAACCCATTAAGTTCCTGTAGAGTAACAGTTATTGTTAACCGTAAAAGCGACAATAAGAAAGAAACCCATCCGAGATGTTGTATTTAACTTTATGAAAGGAGCGACGGAACGGTAGGAGCATTTTACGATATGACAGTCGTAAATCACGTATTATATTCTACGTCTACGACAGGCAGCATTCCGTTACGACACGCTTTTGACATCGGCTAACATCATCCCTTCAATTATATATTTGCTAACTATAAAACTCATACACTGCCATGTAAATAACGTTTACATAGTTGATCGTTGATGTATTCCGTTTTGTATGCAGTACAAACAGGTTTAACTGAGCTAAATATACCGTAGTTTCCAAAATCTGTTGTCGTATATTATTTTGGTCAACCTCAAAACACCGAGACACAAATATATAGCACCAATATATTTAGTTCGACTCCCCAATAGGAAAAAATAACTTTGTCGTAATTTATATTAATATTAAAACTATGATATTATTATTAATACATAGGATTCTTTTATTTATCGGATCTTTAAATTTTATTAGTGCAGTGTCAAAGATTTGAGGCAAAAACTTTGAGAACAGCAGAAGAAGGGCTGCCACTCTGGCAAAGTAAGAACCGTTCAATGCCCTATTGAGTAGTTGCACCATTTTCTGTAGCTACAGTTATTTTGGCCTGCACATACATTAGTATATACACATACATACAGTCCTATAGTACACACACATTATTAGGGTTACATATTAGTATTTTATACATCTGTCCAAAGTTATTATTATCATTCAGCAAATTATCGTTCGTTGTAATTTATTGTTATTTCTCCAGTTAAAAGTGTCCTCAATGTTAAGTATTTGTTCCACTTTTCTTGGCCATTATGTAAAACTGTGATTTTATTGAAATAAATGAATAAATAATTTCAAAATTAAAAACCAAACAAAGTGGATGTTAAGGCAAACATTTAACTAATCACATTAATTTTTGTAAATAGTAAGCATCAAACAGGACAAAACAATTCCAATATACATACCTAAACTAAACTGTTGGTAAAATCACTAGAAGCTTCAAGGTCACTTATAAATGCAATTAAACTTTATAACATACTAGCAGCAAGCCCGTCCTTTGTATAGGTTGTAGGATCCAGGTTAAAGGATAAAGATTATCATACCAAAATGTAAACCTGTAATCCTAAACAAATCAGTACAAAGAAAATAAATCAATACCCAGCTTTATTATTTTGCATTACTTGACAATTAAACCATTATTATAATTAGTTATACGTTAAAATAGCTTTTTAACATAGTATGATTTTGAGATGGGGTTAAAATCAATGACCAATATAAACTAATTAATATTGATTTGACAGCTGTTTGTTTTTCTTCCTATGAAATCTTTCAACTCAAAGACAGCTGATTATTACCAGTAGGTGGTTCATTGACATTTGAAAGCAAAATGCGACTTTCAAAAACCTTCTTTGGAATGTAGAAAATGCATCAAATAAGTTTCATTTTTATCAGTTTTCTCCCTTTTTTCGGGGAAGAAGGCGTAAAAAGCCTCCTAGAGCGTCACATATTAACAGACACAAATTGAGATAAGACTTGTTTCGTCTTGTCTAACGCAAGAAACGTAAAAATAACTAAAAAATTAATAACTCTGAGCAATGTACAGACAAAACTCTAATATCATTTATATAGATGGTTGGATAGTAGTAATAGTTTAAACAATAGTCAGACTTCAATGACATACTATGTTTAATGACTAGTCATATGAACCATATGACTTTTAAACTTGACCTCGGAGATTCTATTGATTTTAATCCTAGTATATAAGGGCACTATTACATGTCATCGCAACTTTTTTTTATTACAAATTTTAAGGACTTCAGACCCTAAGTTGTTAAGAGTTTTCATGTAGTATTTGTGTAAATTATTTTCTGTGTTGATTGTTTACATAAACGTACAATTATTTGTAATCTGCATATTCTTAATACTATCTTTTCCTGAATTTTAAGCTTATAAGTTTAAAACTTAGACTATCAGCCTTAATCAGTGTCAAATAGATTTAAAATTTGGAAACCTTAAGTATTCTTTTAGTCATTCTTTGAAGTCACTGAATGTACGCCGTTATCAATGATTTCTTTTATTCTTATAAAATTACATAAAAATTATCATTTCTAGTTAACATCAACCACGATTGATATTGCAAACGGGAGCTGCAAGTATGTTTCTGAACAACATACATATATAAATAAATAAATAAATAAATATATACATATATATATATATATATATGTATATATATTTATTTATATTTATTAAATATATACATATATATATATATATATATGTATATATATATATTTATTTATTTATTTATTTATATATGTATGTTGTTCAGAAACATACTTGCAGCTCCCGTTTGCAATATCAATCGCGGTTGTTGTTAACTAGAAATGATAATTTTTGTGTAATTTTATAAGAATAAAAGAATATATATATATATAAATATATATATATACATTATGTGAAAGTATGTATGTATATATTATATGGATATATTCCAAATCTTTATAGAACTATAAATAGCTCATAATAGAAATAATCTATGAAGAGTTTCTACCATCGTAATATTAATGCCTAGGGCGGTTAATACTGTGCAAGTACGCAGAATGAAGATTTCCTATGCACTTTGGTATTTGTAATATTGAGGGTGAAATATTGGCAGGCATAGCATCGTTACTCAAGCCTATCATCAGTTATTTCTGACGGTGTCTCCAACAGAACACTCCAACAACATCTACCGTACTCTCAAGTCATCCAAAGAGTTTTTTTCATAACTAATTTAACAGACGTGATTAAATTACCTGCAACCATACAGATTTTAAGGTCAACCATTTATTGTTTTGAGAAATAATTTACACTTGTCATTACGTTCAGAGATAAAATATACATAAAAATTATCATGTCTAAATAGTTAACACCAACCACGGGTGAGGTTTATAGAAGATCCACTGACATATTCAATTTTAAGAAAATTTTAATGATAGTATTGAAATTTATCAAAGTTTTTTTTGATGTCAATGGAGAGAGGTTCTAGATAATTCGATACAATGTGTTAAATTTTGAATCTCGTAACAATTTCTCATCAAACACTTTTCACGTATTAAAATAGAATAACTCTTTACGCTTCAAAATTTTTAAAAACAAAATTTTAAACACTTTGACTAATCCATTGCATCTATTGCATTTATTTGCATATTGACGTAATACAGAATGATAATTTGAATTTTAACTATTCCACTTATTGATGATTCGATAAAGTCATTAATTCAGTAAACTCTTTCAATTGAAAAAATATTGTAAATGTATTTTGTTATAAGTGTTGAGTCACTCATAATTAACAGCTTCATTTAATTAGTGAACGGATTAGTATGTTTTTACAAATATCTTCCCCAGATATTTCTATTTTTATTTTTCATTTAAAGTTAAGAGAGCCTGTTTCATGATTGGTAACATTTCATGACGTTTCAAATCATAAAGAATCCTTTACTAACTATTGTAATAAATCTTATTTGTTCTTTTTATGCAGTTTAATAAATAATATCTCATTGTATATTTATTATGAAAAGAATTTTTAAATGATGTTTTAAGTACTACAAACATATAAAATAATACGATAGATTACAGATTATGTTTTAACAACTTATTTTAACAGATTACGACCAGGAGAAAATTTGAGAAAGACTTGTGAAGATAATATACGTATTTTTAATAATATTTTTCTAGTAAATTTTTAATATTATAATTTTAAATGTATGTAATGTATAATAATTGTGCTCTTTTATTCCGTTGGAATTATTATATTTTATGAGAAATTTCAAACATAACTCAAAAACAGTTCTCCAATTGTGTTTAACTTTTTTTATAATAAGGGTATTATCTTTTAAAAACCTCAACAAAGTACTTTACAATAATCAAACTACGTCATTTAAACCTACCACCTATTTCCCCTCTGACTGGACTTACTCCTTGGAATTGGACTCGTGTGTTCTTGTAATTAATTAAATAGAGAACCAAACATATGTAATAGTTTAACTAATATTAGCCAATGAATATAATATATTACCCAAATATACTGTATAAATATGTACTTTCAATGAATTTACACATCTATAGTGTTGTGCCAGAGCACAGATTTGAAGCTCCAATGAATATAATATATCTACCGAATATACTGTATAAATATATACTTTCAATGAATTTACACATCTATAGTGTTGTGCCAGAGCACAGATTTGAAGCTCCAATGAATATATCACCCAAATATACTGTATAAATATATACTTTCAATGAATCTACACATCTATAGTGTTGTGCCAGAGCACAGATTTGAAGCTCCAATAAATATAATATATTACCCAAATATACTGTATAAATATGTACTTTCAATGAGTTTACACATCTATAGTGTTGTGCCAGAGCACAGATTTAAAGCTCCAATGAATATAATATATTACCCAAATATACTGTATAAATATATACTTTCAATGAATTTACACATCTATAGTGTTGTGCCAGAGCACAGATTTGAAGCTCCAATGAACATGATATATCACTAAAATAAACTGTATAAATATGTACTTTCAATGAATTTACACATCTATAGTGTTGTGCCAGAGCACAGATTTGAAGGTCCAATGAATATAATATATTACCAAAATATACTGTATAAATATGTACTTTCAATGAGTTTACACATCTATAGTGTTGTGCCAGAGCACAGATTTGAAGCTCCAATGAATATAATATATTACCCAAATATACTGTATAAATATGTACTTTCAATGAATTTACACATCTATAGTGTTGTGCCAGAGCACAGATTTGAAGCTCCAATGAATATAATATATTACCCAAATATACTGTATAAATATGTACTTTCAATGAATTTACACATCTATAGTGTTGTGCCAGAGCACAGATTTGAAGCTCCAATGAATATAATATATTACCCAAATATACTGTATAAATATGTACTTTCAATGAATTTACACATCTATGTGTTGTGCCAGAGCACAGATTTGAAGCTCCAATGAATATATTACCCAAATATACTGTATAAATATGTACTTTCAATGAATTTACACATCTATAGTGTTGTGCCAGAGCACAGATTTGAAGCTCCAATGAATATAATATATCACCCAAATATACTGTATAAATATGTACTTTCAATGAATTTACACATCTATAGTGTTGTGCCAGAGCACAGATTTGAAGCTCCAATGAATATAATATATTACCCAAATATACTGTATAAATATGTACTTTCAATGAATTTACACATCTATAGTGTTGTGCCAGAGCACAGATTTGAAGCTCCAATGAATATAATATATTACCCAAATATACTGTATAAATATGTACTTTCAATGAATTTACACATCTATAGTGTTGTGCCAGAGCACAGATTTGAAGCTCCAATGAATATAATATATCACTCAAATATACTGTATAAATATGTACTTTCAATGAATTTACACATCTATAGTGTTGTGCCAGAGCACAGATTTAAAGCTCCAATGAATATAATATATCACTCAAATATACTGTATAAATATGTACTTTCAATGAATTTACACATCTATAGTGTTGTGCCAGAGCACAGATTTAAAGCTCCAATGAATATAATATATCACCCAAATATACTGTATAAATATGTACTTTCAATGAATTTACACATCTATAGTGTTGTGCCAGAGCACAGATTTAAAGCTCCAATGAATATAATATATCACTCAAATATACTGTATAAATATGTACTTTCAATGAATTTACACATCTATAGTGTTGTGCCAGAGCACAGATTTGAAGCTCCAATGAATATAATATATCACCCAAATATACTGTATAAATATGTACTTTCAATGAATTTACACATCTATAGTGTTGTGCCAGAGCACAGATTTAAAGCTCCAATGAATATAATATATCACTCAAATATACTGTATAAATATGTACTTTCAATGAATTTACACATCTATAGTGTTGTGCCAGAGCACAGATTTGAAGCTCCAATGAATATAATATATCACCCAAATATACTGTATAAATATGTACTTTTTAAATGAATTTACACATCTATAGTGTCGTGCCAGAGCACAGATTTGAAGCTCCAATGAATATAATATATCACCCAAATATACTGTATAAATATGTACTTTTTAAATGAATTTACACATCTATAGTGTCGTGCCAGAGCACAGATTTGAAGCTCCCGATCAGTATCCCAATCGGAAAATTGCATAATATTTTCGTTATTTCAATAGTAATTAGTGTTGGCATTGGAGATTTCTAAAACATTTTACTGTTGAAAACAGATTATCACGTAATATTCAAAAACAAAATTATAGCTTTGTGCAAAAAAAAACAAAAAATGCTTTGTAAATAGAAAGAGCAATACATTTGTACCAATAAAGCTATATGTAGTTGCCTTATTCTCCGGCTGTTTCTTAATTTCTCTTTTAGTCAAATTGACGGCCTTTCTCTTTTCATTTTTATCTTTAGCCGGATGTCCTCCATTAGCTGCGATTTCCAAACGCAATTTCTACGTCTTCCATATAAGATTTTAAACGTATTTTAAACAAATTTATTTAATTACGTTGCCTCTAAAGTAAATACGAAAATAAACTAAAAATGTACCTAGTTATATTAAAATTTTCACTTTTTCAAAACCTATATTTTTAGTTTACCATAAAAGCACTAACATTATAAATATAATTTTGTCAATGCGTATTTTAGTTTCCTTGGAAATCAATATTAATAAATATGTTACATAACCGTTGAAAAATACCTCCTAAAATACAGATAAAACAAAGTACTCACATAGCTCTATATTCGCAATCATAACATTACATAACTAAAACAACAAACATAAACAATAACAATGAAAAAAATTAGGCTGTTTCAATTAACAGATGAATACAGCAAACAATGTTAAGACAAGAGGCAAATATATAACAACTGTTTATTATAATGAGTATGTAGGCCTACTCTCCTACTTCAATAACCGCATACATGACCCGACTGAAAAATATGGGGAGACCTAGGAATACCTATATATTCACTTTATACAATTAATTTATAAGCGTTATAGTTTATTACTTAATGGGTATACTAGAAAGTGCACAAGCAATAACACTATAAAACAGTTTTAACAAACAAAGCATTTAAAGAATTTTTAATAGCCCGTGTTTAGGTCAAAGCACATTGATAACTTTTCACAATAACCTTTCATATTTAAAACTCCGACCGTTTGGTTTGAAGTTTTTTAGTTATTTCTAAGCAGCTATTGAAAATATTCAATATTTTATTTCTATTGAAACTATAGCCATCAACATATGTTAGGCTTCATCTTTCGATGCTAATTTATGAATTTTATCTGTATTCTAACAGTTTTAAATCATTAAAACTTATTAATCTAAGCAAAGTATTACTCCATAATTGGAGTACTGACATCACGAATCTGAGTTAGTATTATTTCTTATAAACGTCTGCCTCACGGTTGAAAACGATTTATTAATAGCCATGGTAAAAGGCTTTTTTGCCAGAAACTAGTTACCAATTAGGCTGAATTGTGTAAACTAATTCTGTCAGCTGAACGGATACGCCCCAGGCGCGATACGTTATTTTTCTTATTTCCCTTGAGGTGTTTCAAGAACAGTCTCTTATTTGATTAAATTTTCTTCTGGCTGAATGTGTGCACTGTTTAAAAAAGTAACGAAAAGTACAAAGATGAAAACTAGTATTAAATTTTAGATGCGAATTAAAAATATTACCCAGTCGCATCCTGTAGATGTAAGCTATGTCAATAATTATTTTAAATTATTTTGACTCCTAATATAAGGTAAACTATACAATTCACAAAACAATTCATAATGTATATAAATAATACTAGGTTTTTTACCTATATACTAACTATCTATAATTTTGACGTTTTCAGTCAGTTCTCCATTCTACAATCCAGGAAAGTCGGAACAGATTATCTCAATATATTTAATCTGCTTGTCTGCAACTTCTTGAGTGTAGAATACGTTTTAAGATCTTATTATCTTTGAACACGAGAGAACCTATTATAATAAAGCTATATTATTCTATACATTTTAGAGACACTTCTATACTTTAAACTGACCATGCATTTTTAAATAAAGTAAACCACGAGCAAAAACTAATTTTTGAGCGAACGAGATATAACATAATAGTTTAATGGTAAAATAGGCGTATTTACTTTCCTGTAGGAAATAGGTTTGATCATAGATTTAAAGGAATGTTTAAGTTCCACTAAACAGCTGTTCTATGAACCAAATGAGGTCAATTTCATTACACCTTCGCGTCCCGCAAATTACTAATACCTCCCCCCAGAAGATGTATTTGTATAAAAAAAACAGCTGTAATACGTTCTAGGATTATTATGAAAACCATAAATAATTAGTTATTACTGATTTGAAACCTATTTCAAAATTATAGGCCCCACTAAATTATTTTCCTAATGGTAGAGCATTAGGATAACAATATTTTTAGTTCGTACTTTTTTGTAGCTTTTAATTTACATGTAGTTTTTACTTTCTTTGTACATCCAAAGTTTAATAAAATTTCTCTTATTTGTACCTTCCGTTGATATTACAGCTAATATACTTTGCTTATCATATGATAACATATTTTCAGACAATACCAAATCTTCCAGACAATATCTACCATAATATGAGTAATAATAGGCTTTATCCGATTGCAAAGCTATTTCTAAAATTAAACTGAGTTTTTTTAATTATTTGATTTAAAACTAACATACATGTTTTTGGTATAGTTAGAAGAACTATTTTTCTTGTTAATACTGAACCATACAACCATTTACAAAGACACCCTTAAAATACCTACACCGCTTGTATATATAAAAGCTTACAGTACAGTATTAGTACAGTATTATTATACAGTACAGTATATAAATCTGATGGGTTGTTGTTGCAATCAATACGGTTTTGGAGAATACAGATGTATAGTCCGTTGTATCGTTAATCCACTATTCAGCTGGACAACGAGAGGTTAATCAGATTATAACAATGATCAAAGTCAGCAGCACCCTTGGAAAATACACTCGACAGAGCAGAAAACATACGCAATACACTCTAACGTCCATTAGTACCATAATATGATGAAAATGATATACTGTGTCTGAAGTTAAACATTCGAAACTCTATATTTTCAAAGAAAAAATATTAATTCTACACGAGTAACGTCATAGGCGTCCTAGATTGAAAACCATCACGAGAGAAATCGTAAAAACATCTGATAAACACAAAATGCTTTGGAAATTAAAACATACTTGGAGCTTATGAAGATTAAAATGAAAAAGAACAAACATTAAAAAATATTTCCTTAGTAACCGTTTGATTGATCATATTATACATACTATTCGTTCGTTCCTTTTACTTGTTCATTTATATATTATAAACGGACAAAAAGTAGCGAATTGGTAGGTTATGTGTATAACCTAAATGTATTTCATATGTATTTTTACTTTCTCCCCCTATACGATAGTATAAGGAGGAAGTATTATTTTCGTAAGAATTTGAGTTTTCGGTTGATTTTATAAAAAATCCCCCTGAATATAAAAGTGGTTTTAAAGTGATGTCTGCGTGTGTGTGTTAGGGATGTGCAGAACATGTGCCTATAGACGAGACTATCGGTCTGATTTTCATGAAATTTGGTATGTTGTGTGGTATAATCCATATTTTACCCCCAAAAACACAAAAAATAAACGGTATCAGTTGACTGACACATACTTTATCCCTTAAAACCCTTTCAGTGCTAACGTCCGTATATACGGACGTCGGCAAAACATGCAAGAAGAGCCAGCGTCCTTATATACGGACGTCCAAAAAATGAAATAAAAAAACATATTTTTATTCAAAAAATTATTTTTATTTTTTATAACTGTGTTTAGGATATAAATATCACATTAAATATAATTATTTAAGTTAAAATGTTTTTAACTTATGTAAAGTCTTATGGGCTGCAGTCCACATCAACTTCTGTTGTTTGTTTACTTTTTTAGGCAGACGTAAGACTTAGGAAATTAGAGGTTATTATTGTTTATTTAGTTTCTTTTGTAAATGAAGTGTATTGATTCAC
Source organism: Nephotettix cincticeps (assembly GCA_023375725.1). Lineage (NCBI taxonomy): Eukaryota > Metazoa > Arthropoda > Insecta > Hemiptera > Cicadellidae > Nephotettix > Nephotettix cincticeps. Next base: position 85,205,459 of record CM041786.1, on the reverse strand, counting down.
CTGTCAATGATAAAACAATTCTTAGAGTGTTAAAAAGGTGATAGTAATGTTTCCATGAGTAATTTAAGTGGGAGTGATGAGTTGTCAAGTTTAGGCTTTGACAACACAGACAGTGATCCAGATTTTGATCCTGATAATCAGAAACTCTTAAAAGTAATAATCAGAATAGTTTGAATCATTTTAGCGAATTTCCCATTGGGAATAAGCTATTACCGTAGTTGTCATGGTGAGACTTAGGCCCGGGACCAGTGACTTCTTTATGTGCCCAGAGACCAAAAACAATAGTAGATATATATATTGTATCTTTTATATTTTTTATATTTTTTATCTTTGTAAATTCTTGAATAATAAGATTAAAATTAATTTAAACTGGAATGAAAGTTATAGCGTAAAAAATAACATGGAAGTGGTAAGTAAAATCTCCGATATTGACATTCCTAATGATTGCATTTTCATTTCATTTGATGTGAAGGATATGTATTCAAATATCCCACCAATCGAAACCTTGAACATTCTCAAAAATGACTTAGAAAAATGTGGAACTTTATCAAACTCAGAAATTAGAGACATATTCAAATTAACTAAAAACTGTTTACAGCAAAATTATTTTCAATACAACTCTGAATTCTACAAACAAATACACGGTCTAGCCATGGGCTCACCTTTATCGGGTCTACTTTCAGATATATACATGCACTACTTAGAGGTCAATAAAATTAACAATGACATAAACCCATTTAAATCAAAAATAATATATTGGATAAGATATGTCGTTTACATATTATGTCTTTTTCAAGGAAATTCAAACGAAAGCAACAATCTACTAGAATATTTAAACTCACTATCAGATACAATTCAATTTACAAAAGAAAGCCAAATCAAAGAAATTAATTATCTAGACTTAACCATCAGAAAAGAAAATAATAGACACAAATACAAAATTTACAGAAAACCAACCCAATCAGACCTTGTAATACCATCTAAATCTCATCATCCCTGGAAATACAAAATGGCAGGATTCAGAACCATGGTAAATAGACTCATACACATCCCTATGGACAAAGAAGATTATAAAAAGAAAAAGACACCATTAAATTTCTAGCTGTCAAGAATGGATACAACTCAAAAATAATTGACAAAATGATTAGAAACATAAAGAAAACCAAAAACAAACAAAATAAAGAACAAAAACCTAAAAATAAATACATAAGTTTACCATATAATTCAATACTAAACAAGGCAACAAGAAAAACATTTAGAACATCTAACTATGAAATCAGTTACAAAACCCAAAACAATGCATTTAACATGATACATAATAAAACAAACAATAAAATACATCAACAAAATAAATACAACCAATCAGGCATTTATAAATTAAAATGTTCAGACTGCAACAAATTTTACATAGGCCAAACAGGAAGAACATTCAAAGAAAGATTCAGAGAACACATTCAAGCACTCAGAAGCAACAACACAACCACCATGAAATCAAATTTTGCAGAACACTTACTATCACAAAATCACAACTACAAGAACATGGAAGAAAATCTGGAAATACTCAAATTCACAACTAAAGGACACATCATGGATTCAAAAGAAGATTATTACATTTATTCAGGACAAAAAACTGACCCTCAAAACATTTTGAACAGCCACATAACAAAAGACAATCCAATTTTTGAAAAAATCAGAAAACTCAAACAAAACATATAATCACATTTTACATTGATATAGATACAACAGTTTTTAACTAACTTCCTCAAGAACACTTGTGCACCTATTAAATTGAAATTATTTAATTTAAACATATGTGATTTAAATATTGTTTATATTAGATTATCATTTTGAATTAACTTGAAAATGGCCTTTAAAGGTTGAAACATGTTGTTGAAATAAAATAATGTTTGTCAAGGATACTCAGTTAATTATTTTAACTTTACTTTATATATATATATATATATATATATATATATATATATATATATATATACCATATGGGACCATGTTATTTTTTCTTCTTTAGGTGTGTGTGTGTGTGTGTGTGTGTGTGTGTGTGTGTGTGTGTTTGTGTGTGTGTCTATGAACACGATAACTCTCGTAAAAATAGTCCGATCGAGACCAAATTTGGTATAAATATGTATTCCTACAAATGCTCGGACTAGTTCGTAATCCAGACATATCGGTCAATTTGAAGTAATTGGAATTGGTAGTTTTGTGTGGTTTTGTACCCCAAAAATGGGTTTTTTGCATTTTCCTGCGTAATTTTTTTTAAATTTCAAATTTTATCTTTCACCATTAGAATCAGCTTAAAAACTGCACAGTTAAGTTTCTTAAAGTTTTTCTCTATCTCCAACGGTTACCGAGATATTAAAAAGTCTAAACACAGTACGTTGTATTTTGGGGCTCCAATGTTAATCTTATGGAGGATAAGGAAAAATTAATATTTCCCATATTAATCAGTATTTTTAGATTAAACTTGGTATTTACCTTCATGTTGTTGATACCCACTCGTTTATGCTTAAAATTCATAGTTTATGTGTTTATCATGGCAGCAAACCTGCATACTCTTTTCCCATGTTAATCATATAAGGAATAGGCCAACTGCTTTATATATGGACAGATAATGATGAAAGTTGGTATAAATGTTTAAAAAAAATAAAAATTTGTTATGGTAGAAATGCCTACTTTCAGTGTTCCTAACAGCAGCTAACCTGCACACTCTTTCCCATGTTAATCTTATGGAGAATAGGCAAATAATTCTCATGTTTATGGACAGATTTTTACAAAACTTGTCGTATATTATTATTAAAAATTCGCTGAGTACGCAGGTCTGCTGCGACGGGGGTATTATTCATTTACTCAGCTATAGAACCAGTTCAAATTCCATGACGAGTGTAAAAATATTGTCAAGAGTGATTAATCGTTTCAGTAACTTATGGAAAAACCAAAACTCACGATATTTTCTAAAATAATCACAGAAACTTTACTTTTGAAGATAAATGTTAAAACGTTTTGCATTTTTGTACAAACTAAGTATAGTCCAACAAAAATACTCAAATTTAAGTATTAGGATTTTTCTATTGGCAATTTTTTTTACTTCAAACTGAAAAATTCATTATAAAATATTTAATTAAGTAATCGTTTTTCATAATTTATTTTATGAATAAAAATATTAAGTATATTTATTTTATCTGTTACATTTACCAAATTTATTTATGAACAAAACAAAACCAAAAGTATCAATTTTCATCAGTAAATAATAAAACAATGAACTTTTCTCAAATATCTAAAAATTGCTATTTTTAACCTGGATTTATTGCACACGCTATGGGAGTAACACCTGGCACTGACAGGGTTAAGTACCGTAAATTAAAAAAAACGACAATGTGTAATTGAGCTATCATATTCTTTAATGTTTATCTAAGTATCATTAAAAAAATTATTGTTTCAAAAATAATCATCCGAATTCTGAATTAACAACAAGAGAAACAAAGTTTAATTAGCTGTTAGAATCTTATGAGGAACCCCACCCCCCGGTAATTCCAAGCTTTTTCGAGTGGTTTTTGTTGGATCATTTTACCTTACATCTCATAATAAGTTTAATGGAAAACCGGTTGGAAAATAAGGAAGCAATTGATTTTTAAATACTCACCATAATAATAACATTGGAAACTCTCAGAAAACGTAATGCATTTATCATGGACATTAAAATTAACTTTTCTCTAGTCCTGTTAGTCGTAGCCAAATAATTCAAAATATTAACTTGTTTAGTTTTTAAGCTGGTTTTATTGGTAACTAGCCAAAGTACCCGTTCTTCGCACGGGTAAAAAAGGCTGAGAGGTGTAGGCTCTACAGATACATTTAAGTTATTGATGATTAATTCTTTATTGTTTACAAAATGACAAACACGTGTCTAAGTATATATCTAAACATGACAAAGTAACATATGTCAAATATTGGGAGAGGATAAGCATTAACGTAATAGAGGCAGGCATCGGGAGAAAATTAAAAATCTACCATTCCACTATTTCGAACTAATAATTCACTAATTTCGATCCAGCAGTTTATGTGTAAAAATTAACTTTATTTCTTTTTCTTCCCGAACTGTCAAAATGTAAAGTAAACAGATGTTGACAATAAAAACTGTAAACATTGAATCCCAGGCTATTTACAGCAACCATGTCTTCTGCTTTTCGAACTGTCAAATTTTAGTGTTCACAGCTGTTGACATTCAAATAATTTTATGTTTTCATTTTCTAAAAATATAAACATTGAAACTTAGGACGTTCACAGGGCGTAGCCCGAGAGGATTTTAAGGAAATGAGTATGCCTATGTGTTGCATGAGTTTAAGATCTGTCTTTGTGTAAAATTTCAAACTGTTTGGTTCAGTATTTTTTGCGTTCACTTGCCACAACAAACCCACAAACACACAAACCCACAAACAAACATACAAAAACCACCTCTTCTTTATAATATTATAGATAGTCAAATTATTCTTTACCTTCATTTTTAAGCTGACAATAAAAAAAATTCATTTTGTGACATTTACAAGTCCATAACTTTTAAACCATTATTTATATATACATGCAGGTGGTGTCATATTATTTAGTACTCTGTGCACTATAAATTACCAAATTTTAATCTAAATTGTTAAAGCCATTTTTAGTAAATTTGGAAATTCGGATTTTTTCACGTTTTTTAGGGGTTTTAGAGGTGAACTACCCTTAAAAATCAAAAATTCAAAAAAATAAAAAAAAAACTCTTTGAGATACGGTAAATATTTGCCAAATTTAATCTAAATCGGACCAACGGTTTAGGGTCTGTACACATCCACACATCCAGACACACGCACACACACACACACACACACACACACACACACACACACACACACACACACACACACACACACACACACACACACACACACAAAAAGACAGACAGACAGACACACGGAAAGACAGACATTACGTCGAAATTCACTATTTTGGATCCAGGGGACCCCAAAACGGATATATCCATTCTCAACTCAAATTCTAAAATTTTTACGAAAACAATACTTTCTCCATATGATTATAAATAAGGGGAGAAAGTTATACGTAAAATGAAATTTTCTTAAGAACGGGCCTAAGAATTTTAATTTTGATGAACATTTTATGATTTATATTTTCCTGAGGTAAAAGGTTTATACAAAATAAATAGCCAGAGACCAGCTGCAACAATTTAATTATGGGAAGAAACCTTACGAATAGTACAAAACCCGGGAAATGTCTTGCTGCGAATAGCTCTGCCATAAATATCACTTTACTCTAATTTTTGAACACTCTAAGACGTGTACAAAGCTCATATAAAGTGTAGTTGGCTAACTCGGACAATATTTACCATCTTCATTAAACTCTTCATTAAAAACCTTCACGTTCACTCTGGTCATCTGCCTTACCATCCACGGTTAAAGAGTTCCAGAAAGAATGCAATATGTTATATTTTTTTAATTTAAACTTGAACCTGATCAAAGTTACTTTTTCATCCTGCCTTATTAGACATAAATGAAGTTAAGACCAAAATTCTACAAAAAATATAGTAATCATAAAAATACCCCCGTCGCAGCAGACCTGCGTACTCAGCGAATTTCCAAATCAATAATATAATAATAATAATAATATGACAAGTTTGGTCAAAATCTGTCGATAAACATGAGAATTTTTGCCTATTCTCCATAAGATTAAAATGGTAGAGTGAGTAGGTTTAGATGGTTTATAACCTGTCCACCTTGCTACATATCGGAGAATTATTTTCAAATGCCCCGGGACAACTAGTATCTCATTGAATTGCGCTACACAATTAAACTATTTTAAGGTAGATTGTTGTTCCTTTATTTTTTTATTTACAGTAAATCTAAACTTTATTTACCAATCACTGACAGGAACATACTCTAGTTTATCCATAATCAAATAAGTTTGTACAATACTAAATAGTTTGTGGATAAGTTTGCATTTGTACGTTTTCCTCCAAGCAAAATATTTTATGCAAAGATCTTCTGATAAATGAAATAATTATAATTCATTCTAGTTGACGCATTTGCTAAACCCCAATCAAATCCACTTAACGCGCTAACAAGGAGACAAATCATCGTTGAAGACCACCGCGGCGGCGCTTAGTTTGTTTTTCCCACCAAATGTGGCTGCAATGTCCCGGGCAACACTCGCCCGCACTCCGGCTTAGGCTCTCTAATCTGTTTTAACATTTCATTAAACTGTTTTAATCATGATGGCCGCTATTTCCTCGTAAATCCTCCCTCGATTAGTGTTGACTCGCTAATGAAAGAGCTCTCGGCGGCAGAGCTACATCCAACTGTGTATCCAACTTGCTAGTATATGCCGACTGTACGGGTTCCAGAACTACTTAGTAGCAAGCTATCTGATAGCCGGTACATACCATCCGTGCGGGTCCCAAAGCTACTCAATTACTACCTGGTATCAGGTACATATCAACTGTACGGGTCCCAGAGCTATCTAGTAGCCGTTACATACATACCATCTGTACGGGTCTCAGAGCTATTTAATGACTACTTGGCATTTGGCACATTGAAACTTTACGGATCCCATAGTTACTCAATAGCTACCAGGTAGTTGGTACATACCAACTGTATGGGTCCCAGAGCTACTTAGTAGGTAACTATCTGGTAACCAGTACATACCATCTGTATGGGTACTCAATAACTACCTGGCAGTTGGTACGCATAAGCTGTATGGGTTCCCGAGATACTCAATAACTACCTGGCAGTTGGTACGCATAAGCTGTATGGGTTCCCGAGGTACTCAATAACTACCTGGCAGTTGGTACGCATAAGCTGTATGGGTTCCCGAGATACTCAATAACTACCTGGCACCTAGAACATACCATCTGTACGGGTCCCAGAGCTACTCAATAACTACCTGGCACCTAGAACATACCATCTGTACGGGTCCCAGAGCTACTCAATAACTACCTGGCACCTAGAACATACAAACTATACTGGTCCCAGAGCTACTCAATAACTACCTGGCACCTAGAACATACCATCTGTACGGGTCCCAGAGCTACTCAATAACTACCTGGCACCTAGAACATACCATCTGTACGGGTCCCAGAGCTACTCAATAACTACCTGGCACCTAGAACATACCATCTGTACGGGTCCCAGAGCTACTCAATAACTACCTGGCACCTAGAACATACCATCTGTACGGGTCCCAGAGCTACTCAATAACTACCTGGCACCTAGAACATACCATCTGTACGGGTCCCAGAGCTACTCAATAACTACCTGGCACCTAGAACATACCATCTGTACGGGTCCCAGAGCTACTCAATAACTACCTGGCACCTAGAACATACCATCTGTACGGGTCCCAGAGCTACTCAATAACTACCTGGCACCTAGAACATACCATCTGTACGGGTCCCAGAGCTACTCAATAACTACCTGGCACCTAGAACATACCATCTGTACGGGTCCCAGAGCTACTCAATAACTACCTGGCACCTAGAACATACCATCTGTACGGGTCCCAGAGCTACTCAATAACTACCTGGCACCTAGAACATACCATCTGTACGGGTCCCAGAGCTACTCAATAACTACCTGGCACCTAGAACATACCATCTGTACGGGTCCCAGAGCTACTCTGTAGCTACTTACTAGCTGGAACTACTTAGCTCATACCTAACAAATAACTCGTTTTATTACGAAAATTGTATGTTAGTAAATCTCTATATATAAAATTGAATGTATGTATGTATGTCCTTTATGCGTTGCCAAACTACTCATCCGATCGCCATGAAATTTTAGGAAGTTGCTCTATATGTGTCCGGGAAGGTTTTAGTGAAAAAATATTTTCGAAACCCCCATAAGTTTCCATTTTATGGCGTTTTAAATTTCTAATGTTAACCTTATGGAGAGTAAGTTTGTTTACAAATTGTCTACAATGAAAACATTTGATTTCTTAGCTACAGCTGATTGGGTTACTTTGCATTAGCAATACCGTATGCTTTACTATCCAATGCCATCTGAATCATTCATTAATGTTAACTATGTTAACTATCATTCATTAACTATGAAGTAAATGAGTGCTGTAAAAAATTAACAGCTTTATTCACAACGTTAATAGTTTCGGTTTTGGGGGATTATGTATTTATATTTTTATTTTCTGTCTGATTAAAGTCACGTGTTTATATAATAATTACAATGTTTATATTATTACGTTTATTATAATAATCAGCTGTTGTATATCTTTCCTATAAAAGCCGTATTATAGTTAGGTTTTGTTTGGGTTTGGATTGGATTCCAAAATTGTGAATTAATGCACTTAGATTTATTTGTTTTATGGGGATGTTATTAATATGTTTTATCGTTTTGTTATTGTTATTCCCTATGCCGCGACCCAGAATAAATAACCTTTTACAATGAAGCCGTATTGCTATTCGACTTCAAACATGGCCAATCTTAAAGTTAACATGTATTTACTGTCAGGCGTTACGAAGTTCGCCGGGTCAGCTAGTTCCAAATAATACACACGACTCTGGCCCAACACCATGACTCTGATGGCCATGACTCCGGTCTTCATGAACGTATTCTCTTCAAAATTAAATTAGAGGAATCAATCAGATATATTGATTAAAAAAACTGCAGTTGTTATCAAATGTACCTAGTCAATTTTTAACTCAAAAAGTATCTACTGTTTGTAACAAAATATTATGTTGCGGTTGTCATTGACTACAGCTTTATTGTTCTGTAACTTCTTCATCACGTATAAAACATATTGTAAGACATTTCAAGTTCAGAGTTATTTTTATCTAGTAGGCTATAAACATAAACAATTTTCCCATTAAAAATACAAAAATGGCCCTGTTTTTGGTTTTTTCCCTTTAAGAACATAATAATGATGTCAATATTTTATCTTTAATCTGAACATTTACCTGGTACGGCGAGCAGAGCAGTGTATATCATGTTTTGGCTCTGAAAGCTTAACGGTAGAAAGCAATTTATTTCACATCAACAACTTCCTGAGACTTAATTTATTTCACACCGTCCGATGTTTCGCACTGAAAAAATTTGTTAACGTAAACTAAATTTAGTTGGGGAAGAACAACCTTACTTTTTAGAACTATTTACTTTTAGAAATATATATAGTAACTACAAAACTTAATAGCATAATGTCCATCAATTATTTAAAATGATTGTCTAATGGCAATCATTTTAGTTAGAGCTGAAATTTGTTTATAAAACTTTAATGACGTACAGAAAGCTCATGACATAGCTTTATAAGGAAAATCTAAAAAGAAATAACTATCATCAAGCCGCGTCTCCACCAACCGAACATTTGTGAAGGCTGCCTAACGTTTTACGTTGTTGGTTTGGTGGAACACTTCTCGAATATTTTGACTGTCGTGATTGGAGTATGGGGGAAAATGTTCGCTGATGCTCCAAAAATTTCAGTTTCAAGAAAAACCACTGTTGGAAATGTTTGTCTGACATGTCTGATGAATTTAATGTGTATTGCATGTACTATGTTCGGCGAACATGATCGGTTGGTGGAGACTCATTTACGCGTGACGCGTTTTAGAGTAATTAGGTATTTGAGTAATGCATTTGAGGATATAATGTAGCTTTATTCACAAAATGGAAAACAAATACAAAACAAGCTTACATATAAACAATAAGATATATACCTCAGTCAGTCTGCTGTTCAATTACAGTTTGGGGCTAGTAAGATGGATTTTAATAAAAATAACCTGGTGTTGAATAACGTGTACATGAAAATGAATTCACAAAGTAGCACTTGTTTTGCATATAAAGAACATCTAATTATACTAAATGTATAGAATTAACAATTAAATTTTTTATCCGTGTTTAAAACATTTTACTAAAAGAATATAATTAAAATCTCCAATCAAAGAGACAATAACATCTATTACCCTATTTTTTTAATGCTAATACTAAGAATGCTAAGACTAAAAACAAAAAAGAATAAGGTAAATTTAACAGATTCAATGACATTCTTGTAAATCAATTTAAAATGATTTAAAATTACATAGATAATTTCTGAACCAAGAGCTGTAACAAGGATCACTTCCGTCGCCTGGAGCCTGGAACAATCACACGGTTGCGGAGCCCAACATTCTGGCAAGGGATTGTTTATTGATACAATCCCTCTGTAAACAAAACAGCTGCCAAGTATGCGACCTTGCGTGGACCACTGCTCCACGCTCCGGCTCTTCAATCTTCCTCAGTAGTTGTAGTCAGAATCGTTGAAGGAAATGTTTGGTAATGTTTGGAAATCATGACGTTGAATAAATCATTTATAGTTAAATTTGTATCCTATGGAACATACGCAATTTCCGTAATAATGTTAGTTAAGTACTAAAAGGTGGAACGCAGTACGTCTCATCAACGGCGTGAATAATGATGATAAGTAATTTTATTTGTTTGGTATATTTTCCCTTGTAAGATTAATGTATTTAACACAAGAAGTTGAACTTTTGGTGTATGTGTGTGTGTGTGTGTTTGTGTATTGTTAAGGCAGTGAAATAGAAACAATTTTAAGAAGTATTTTTTGTATAAAAAATATTTTACAACCAAAAATTTTAATCAGCGATAACCAAAAACATATAGATTAATTTTGAGAAAAATAAAGATTATGCACATGTATATTATTACAAAGAATGTGTTTTCAGCAATTACAAATATATAAATATTATTTTTGTTACCGAAATATAAGCTAATATAGGAAGGCAGGCTTGTCTACTGTACCTGCCTTAGTTGTTAATTTTACCTCAACTCGATGGTTAATTACGTAGCTCCCAGGGCAAAGTTTATGCGAACAGTCTCCATAATTCAAGCTTAATATTAAACATTGTTTAACTTTCCTACCTCCGTAGTATTTATTAATCAACTAATGTCTTGTCAGGAAAGCTCTAAAATTCGTCAATAAAAACGAATAATCCACTCAACTACCATCATAGGACCCCTCCCTTTACCAAGGTACCACAATGCATTATTGGCAGAGGCCGTGTGTCAGTTTCAAATGTTGCTAATGACCAGTTGTACTGGACATGTTTAAGGCTGCCATGGACACAGACTTCTGGCTTCTAGCATGGACTTCTGCCTTGGTGGCTGGCGACTTGTCTCCTCGGCAGTATAGTTTCAGAAACGGGCGATCAACAATACCCGCGATCACCGAAGTCCAGAGAGTCGCGGGGAGGGCCGAGAGCCACAACTATTTCTCCCGCCGAGTGGTGCTTCTTGTTACGCTTGATGTCAAGAATGCTTTTAACTCTGCGAGGTGGATTGATTTGTTGGATGCGCTTCGTAACACCTTTCGTATTCCATCATACCTGCTGAGGCTCATAGAGAACTATCTCCGCTCCAGACACCTGAGTTACGATACCCGTGATGGAGCGCGGACGATGGAGTTCACCTCTGGTGCGGCGCAAGGTTCAATACTTACGACAGCCTTGTGAGATCCAAGATGCCAGGGGAGACCATCTTAGTTGGGTACGCCGATGACGTTGCGGCTCTTATCGCCGCACACAACGTTGTGCTGGCCCAACCAAAGTTGAACCAGGTCATGCGCGTGGTTAAAGCCTGGATGGCCGATCATGGTCGTTCGCTCCCTCTGAACAAGACGAAGATGGTGATACTCACAAAAAAGTGGATCAACACCTTCGTCCCACTACGAGTAGGAAGGGAAGGGGTCCAGACCAATGTCGGGGGTCCTCGGTCGAGCAGAAGACGTCTCTTGATATCCGCAGTCCACAGTCGGTGCTCCTTTATGGGGCAGAAGTGTGGGCAGACGCTCTCACCAAGGTTATCTACCGGTTGCGACTCGCCCGGGTTCAGCGTCAAGCTGCGCTCCGGGTGTGTTCTGCATACCGGACAGTATCCGAGCCTGTCGTCCTGGTGGCCGCTGGAGCCATTCCTGTCAAACCTTTGGCAGGGGAGAGGAAGGCGGGATCGACAAGGATGCTGCAAGGTCTGAAGAGCGCTCCCGAACCATTCAACAGTGTCAACACAGCTGGGAGCACTACGCCCGCTCCTAGTAATCCACCTGCTCTGAGTCTCGCTACGGTGTCACCAGGCTCGAGGCTTGAGGCCCGTAGTTAATGGTGATGTGAAGGTATCAACACAACTACAGGGGTCTCACACACACATGCATGCACACGTCGTCATGATTCACAAGTTTAATTACGCTTGTCTAGCCTCGTGTTCCTGCCGCACAGATCAAATTGAACATATTCACGTTTAATTAAAATCCCATTCATGGGAACAATTCGTTGAATTTCGTTGGAGGTGATGAAATATCACCAAAACCCCTGATTAATCTGGGCTTGGTTTATAGTGTAGCTGTATAGTGTAGTATAGCTGCTTTGACTTGTAAAACTCTTGCCATAACTAATAGTTATTTTCGTTTGGCTGATATATTTGATATATTTATATAAATAAAATAAACAGACTTATTTCTATTTTCCTAAAACTTAAATCTGTCATGCACGCACAGAGCCTCTTGTATCTAGTTCCTTCTGTATTTGGGGAAAATGTTTTTTCCGATAAGATATGCTTGGAAAAATTATTTGTCTCAAGAAAACATTTTTTAGGTGAAAACTGATAAAATACTAAAACGAAGAATATTAAACTTTTTAAAATGTTCCTTGCCTAAACTAAACAAGTTTGAATGATTTCAGTCATAATCTTGTAATATCCCTAATTAAGTAAATAATAAGCTTCTTTATTACTCCAAGCTAATAACGCCACCTAAATTGAAACATTCATTTTCATCATTTGACAGTCGAGTCTATGGCCTGCAATCAATATGTACTTGAGAAGCATTAAGTTAATCACTGAGATAGAAAAGTGTTAGCGAATCCTGATGGTTTCAGGAGTTGATGGTGATGGGTGAGGCGACTGCATGAATGCTGATATTAATGGTACATTTACCAGAATAAAAGTGAAATCAACGGTTTACACAATAATGGAGGCTCACCGTAGGTACTAGCCGATCATTGTACATATTTCCTAAGATAAAATAAGGAAAAAATCAACTCCCATCTATATTTTAGAAATTATTCATTTTTAATCCAACAACTGAAATGTACAGTACTATTGTTTAAAACATAGAACTTTCCTTTTAAAAAAATTTCTTATATAGGTCTAGTACGTAAATACTTGTAATTTATTCTTGTTATATCTTGTTAGATTTGCTTACCTAAGATATTTTAATATGAATTATTAGTAGTTTAAATTATTTTTATAGACATAAATAAAGTACATTTCAAACTAATATTGAAAACGTTAAGTCACAATCGCATTATATGAGCCTTAATTAAAGACATTGGTAGGAGGACTATCTTTACGTAGTTATTGGGGGAATGTTCGTCATAGAAAACTTTGTCTCTGTTCAAGGGAGCCTTCGCTTTGAGCAATTCAATAGCCTATATTTGTTGTATGAATATGCATTTTTAAACCTTTACTCAACAGATGTTATTGTTTTTGAAAAACCAAGCTCCAGCTTTCTTGTGGCCAGCGGTCCATGTTACTTGATCGAAAGCGAGTAATTCAATGTCAATCAATGAAAAATAATAATATTTCTTTAATTGTCGTAATAAACAGCAGTCTTTTGATCCAACGGCCTTGTAAATTGTTAACAAAACTGTCCGTGTATATGTTTAAAGTACAATCTATTCTTATAATAATTCATTCTTAAAAATCTTTGTACACTAAATCTAGAGTTCCACTGGACCAATTTCATTGATTAATATGTCATTAGAAAGCTTGCATCCTGTATATTTTCCAAAAAATATGAAAGTTTGACGTTTTTTAGTATTTATGGTGAAAAAGTAAAAAAACATGTTTTCCGTTAGAAATCCATTGGGATACCCTTTTTCTAGAGACCGTTGTATTTAACCACAACGGACTCTGTTTCTAGTTAAAAATATATACACACAAGAGTGTGGTCAGGAATGGTTGAGTAAATAACTATCATATTGAATGTGTTGTTTCTTGTTTTAAAACTGATTTTATGGTTAGTGTTGTTAAATGTTTTTCTTATTGCTTTATTCATTGTGGAGTTAAACATAAAAATTCGGCTTTTGGTTTTTGGTTTGTGGAAGGTCCGTGTATTTTCCTTTTTCTTATTAATTATTTTGTCAATCAAATTATGTTTTTTAACCATTTTTCTTTGCTAAAAATGTTAATATATTTGTCTCTTCATTGTAGTCTTTTTCATTCATTGGAACTAGTAACAATCTATTTATTAAAGCGTGAAATGTTGACATTTTTGAATCCAGGGGTGATTTGAATTAGCAGATATTATAAGATTTGTTTGAGTTTCTTTTCTATATTTTTTAAAACAGTATTTGTTGTTGAAATTTGAAATGTTTTAATCTAAGAAATTTATGCTTGAGTTTTGTGTTTCCTCTGCAAATTTAATTGTATTAGAAATTTTGTTTGTATACATTAGAAAAGCGTTACACATATTTTGATCTCCTTCAAAAAGACATAGAATATCATCGAAGTTGCAATGCCAATATATGAATTTATTTTTGAAAGGATTACAGTTGTTGATAATTTTGTTTTCTTCCAAATTTTTCAAGTATATATTTGCTAGTGTTCGAGATAATGGAGGATCCCATCGCCAAACCATCCTTTTGTTTAAAAATCTTTGTTTCCCAAGCAAAATAGTTTTGATCTAGTGTAGTACAGTATACTTATTGTTTCCTTAATAGGTATGTTAGTGTACATGTTTTTAACATAAATAGAGACGAATAAGGTATAATTAGGTATGTGTACATTCTTGATTTTGTTTATGAAGTCGTAAGTGTTTTGTACTTGTAAGTTCGTATTTAATTCTATATTATTTTTTATTTTTTGTTTGATGTACTTACTTAGTTTGTAGGTAGGTGCACTTTGAAAATTTACAATTGGTCTCAAAGGAATCCAGTTTATGCATCTTTTGTTGTCCTCTTAGTTTCGGCGCTGATGGTTTTACACTTTTAGTGAATTTTCCATAGGAAAGCTATTACCGTAGGTCTCATGGTAAGACTTAAGCCCGGGAGCATGTTATTTTTTTGTCTTTAGGTGCCCAGAGTCCAAAAACAATAGTCGTTAAAATTTATATATATATATGTGTGTGTGTGTGTGTGTGTGTGTGTGTGTGTGTGTGTCTGTGTGTCTGTTAGCACGATAACGCTCGTAAAAATGGTCCGATCGAGACCAAATTTAGTAGAGACGTGTATTCTTACAAATGCTCGGACGAGTTCGTAAACCAGACATATCGGTCAATAGGAACGGGTAGTTTTTGGGGGTTTTGTACTCCAAAATGGGGTTTTTTTGCGTTTATCACATGTAATTTTTAAACATTTCTAATTTTATATTTCAACATTGGAATCAGCTTAAAAAACTACACAATTCAGTTCCTTAAAGTTTTTCTCTATCTCCAACGGTTACCGAGAAATTAAAAAATCTAAACACAGTACGTTGTATTGTGGAACTCCAATCTTATGGAGGATAGGGAAAAATTTATATTTTCCATATTAATCAATATTTTTTTATGAAACTTGATATTTAGCTTCATGTGGTTGAGATAATCCTTTTATGCTTAATAATCATAGTTTATGTGTTTATCATGGCAGCAAACCTGCATATTCATTTCCCATATTAATTATATAGGGAATAAGAAACTCCTTTATTTATGGACAGATGTTGATGAAACGGGGGTATCTAAACTATGTTTTTCTTTTGTAGATTTGCAATTAGAGATTATTCTATCAATTTTTTTTATTAAATTCTGAAGCTGGATTTAAATTTATATATAAATAAAGTGGCACTTTATTACTTTTATTATTATACACCAATTCACTAAATCATTGTCATACCGTTTGAAAAAAAACAGTTTTTTCTCACATAAGATGAGGTCGAAATGCGATCAGACTGTACTGAGACAAAAAAAAATCATTCGTTGATATGAGGTCAAATAGTTCTCAGAAAGTAGTACATTTACAAAAAAAACTGTAAAGACACAAAACTTACAGGTAATACAATACAAATCAAACCGTCAAAATATTTTACGATTATATATATAGGCCTCTGGGCACACCTATAGATGTGAAATAACATGGTCCTGGGCGTAAGTCTTGCCATGAGACATACGGTAATAGATTCTTCCCTATGGGAAATTCGCTAACAGTGGCGAACTCACTGTTGAAACTCATCAACTGACTCGATGACTGACTACACTCATACAGTAGTAAATATCCTATAACATCCTTATATTTCTAAATTATTGCTGTGCTACATATTACTGGCAAACTTCACTTTTTTACTCGAATGTAGAAACATCTAAATTCCTTATGATTTAATATTTAGTTTCGTCATTAACTATTCATAATTTTAAACGCAATTGGAGGAAAAGGTATTCCAATTACCTTAAACTGCAATAATTCAAGTGCATATAATTTTCACTCAATTTTAATTGTTAAATTTAATTTAAAAAAGCAACGCCCGAACAGGGACTCGAACCCTGGACCCTTAGGTTAAAAGCCTAATGCTCTACCGACTGAGCTATCCGGGCGGTTGCTGGATTGAGGTTTCAGTACTGTGCCGTCGCCTAGGTTGAGAAATTACTCTTACTTTTTAGTAATTCTCTTGATTTATTATTAAATAAGTGTTTTATAATATACTAAACAATTTATTTTTTGAATTTTACTGAAAAATAAAAATCACTTTAAATTTGTAATATGTTAGTTTGAGAATATTCCAGAACTTATCTTATTGAGGTTAAACAATTTACGTACCGTGAATATTTCTAGTTTTCACATTTTATATTTAGTTCTAAACAATTAAGTCGTCAATGAATGAATGCTTCATGTTGACGGATCTTATAAGCCTTTCAATTTGTGGTTAATTAATATACGGTAACAGACTACAGTAACTTGCATGTAAGTACCTACTGTACACGGTGCATAAAAGCAAAACTAGTTATCCTTACAAATCAAGAACTAAGCTTTTAACTCCTGGTTTTTATTAGCTACAAATCTTTTGCAGGCAAATTTAAGGTCCAATGATGACATATTGGTGTCGTGTGTGAAGACGTGTTATGAGGTTTTAATGACATGTGGGTGATGTATGTGTGTATGGGTTATGGTGTCGTCATGTGTGTGATATCACAAGCTTTCTGTGCTTATTATTTAGGCAAAGGCCACCGTGTGTAGTTTAAAAAAGTATAATACTCTTAAAGTAATAGCAAAAATAATTATTATTGTTTGTATCATTCGAGAGAATTGTTGAGGAGTTATGCCGTTTCGTGATCCATAACCGTAGGGACATTTTCGCGTTTGTCTTCTTGGGTTTCCTCCGCTGCCTCTTCTGCTCGTTCTATGATGGAAGACGAAGTTGCGCCAGGAGACCAGTCATCCGGTCTCCTTGTTAGCGAATTTCCCATAGGGAAGAAGCTATTACCGAAGGTCTCATGGCGAGACTTAAGCCCGGGACCATGTTATTTTTTCTTCTTTAGGTGCCCAGAGTCTAAAAACAATAGTCGTTAAAATTTATATATATATATATATATATATATATATATATGTCTGTGAACACGATAACTCTCGTAAAAATGGTTAAAAAACCAGACATATCGATCAATGGGAACGGGTAGTTTGGGGGGATTTTGTACCCCAAAATGGGGTTTTTTGCATTTTTCACATGTATTTTTTAAAAATTTCTAATTGTATATTTCATAATTGGAATCAGCTTAAAAACTACACAATTAAGTTCCTTAAAGTTTTTCTCTATCTCCAACGGTTACCGAGATATTAAAAAATCTAAACACAGTATGTTGTATTGTGGGGCTCCAATGTTAATCTTAAGGAGGATAGGGAAAAATTAATATTTCCCATATTAATCAGTATTTTTGGATAAAACTTGATATTTAGCTTCATGTTGTTGAGGTTGTTGAGGTGTTGTTGATTTACATTTATGCTTAAAAATCATAGTTTATGTGTTTATCATGGCAGCAAACCTGTATACTCTATTCCCATATTATAAATATAGTGAATAGGCAAACTTAAATAAAGATTTATGGACAGATGTTGATGAAAGTTGATATAAATGCTCAAAAAATTAATTGTTTACGCTAGAAACACCTACTTTTAGCGTTCCTCACAGCAGCAAACCTGCATACTCTTTCCCATGTTAATCTATGGAGAGTAGGCAAATAATGCTCATATTTATTGACAGATAATGATCATACTAGTCATATATTACTGTTATTATGTTATTGATTCGGAAATTCGCTGAGTACGCAGGTCTGCTGCGACGGGGTATTTTGAATTGCTACTAATTTTTTTGCTAATTTAAACAAATTCCCAATTAATAATACTTGCCGTATTCAATTAATTAATATTATTAAAATGTTTTTCATTATGATAGACTAACGGTACACATGTCATTTTATAAAACTTGGAGCTTGATAGCTAAGTCAACAAGTATATGAGCAACTTTAGGCCCTTCCCTTACCCAAGAATTTTACAAAAAATTTAATAAAAGAACTTTACGTTAGAACACTCAGTCCAAATCCCTGTGCCTCAAATTGAATCATGCAAAAAGTGAAATGCCGTGCTATAGTACGGTGGAGAAAGAGCAGTCTCAATGTTTTAGCTGTAAGCCCCAGGTGTAACAATCAGAAGATGAAAGACTGCAGCATTTGCTGTTCCGAAGTGATTCTAGCGATCGAAGCATCCGAGTCACCGCAGACACTCTTGTTGACAAGTCCGAGGCCGACGCTTTACAACCAGTCTAATAAGTAATAGATCTAATATTGTCATCTGTGGAATTTTAAACATCTATATATATATATATATATATATATATATATAAATTTTAACGACTATTGCTTTTGGCATGCACGACTTAGGCCCAAGACCATGTTATTTTTTTGTCAAAAAATCATCAGTTGTGTGTGTGTGTGTGTGTGTGTGTGTCTGTGAACACGATAACTATCGTAAAAATGGTCAAAACGAGACCAAATTTGGTAGAGACATGTATTCCTCCATTTTCTCGGACGAGTTTGTAAACCAGACATACCGGTCAATGTGAACGGTTAGTTTGGGTTTTGTACCCCAAGAATGGGGTTTTTGTGTTTTTCCATGTAGTTTTTAAAACTTTCAAATGTTATCTTTCACCATTAGAATCACCTCAAAAACCTACACAATTTAGTTCCTAATGGTTTTTCTTTATCTCCAATGGCTACTGAGATTTCACAATCTAATCACAGTTTGTTCTATTTTGCGGCTCCAATGTTTATCTTCGAGAGGGTTGATTGATATGGAAAATTAATATTTTCCATATCAATCAATGTTTTTGGATTAAACTTGGTATTTACATTCATATGGTTGAGATCTATCCATTTAATAGTTTACGTGTTTATCACGGCAGCTAACCTGCATACTCTTTTACCATGTTAATCATAGAGGGAATAGGCAAAGCCCTTTATTTATGGACAGATAAAAGTTGGTATAAGTGTTAAAAATAAAAATTGTTTATGGTATAAATGCGTACTTTCAGTGTTTCTCACAGCAGCAAACCTGCGCACTCTTTCTCATGTTAATCTTATGGAGAATAGTCAAATAATTCTCATGGACAGATTTTAATAAATTTGTTATAGGCTATATTATTATTATATTATTGATTTGGAAATATCACTGAGTACGCAGGTCTGCTGCGACGGGGGTATTTAATTTTGTAAACAGTCTGGTTCTTTTATTTCAATAATAACAGGTAGTTTATGTAGAATATTACAGAAAACATAAAAAGAAAGAGGATTATATATTTTAATTTAGTCTGAAGTAAACTTGGGGTTGCAAAAAACAATTTATGAAGCCATTTTACTTTAAGTTTATTATTATTTTTAATAAAAAAATGATGTTTATAACCACAGAATAAACGTATTCTTATACACATTTCTTCCAAAGAATGGTATAATGTTTGAACATATTTATAATGATTTCAAGGAAATATAATATGATTGAAACTTCGATGAAGTAAGGACGAAGTTAATTGGGGTAGGAATTATTATTGAAGAGCTGTTGCGCCCGATGAACACATGCGACGTCCTTATTAAACAGGTGTGAGTGCGAGAACAATATGGGTCTTACAGGGTAGCCTGACCGCTAGCAAAATGTTGATCGGACAAATCTCCATGTATATTCCACACATTATTTACAGTGGCTGAAACAATATATACATTTTCTCAAAAATAGCTCAGATTAGGAATGTGTCTGAAGAGAATGTTCTCAATTTTTAAAAATCTTTTCTCATAACCATATGACGTCACTTCTGCAACACCTTTTTCCATCTAGAAAATTAATAACAACCCTCCCCCAGAGCTTTGCAATATCATGCACTTCAATAGTTTAAAAATGTAACTACTCATATTGTTCCAGGCTAGGATGTACATTAAAAGATAATAAAGGTATAATATGACTTAACTTCCTTAATTAACCTTTATTATTATTACTATTATGTATTTTGAACTATTATGTAGCCTTTCTAATTATTTTTGATTAAGAAATGTCAACTATTTTAATTATGATATTCTTATATTAGTATACGGTATAGAATATAGCATAATAATAATTAGAAGTGCATGGATATGATCTGCTAATATATGATAGGAAATAACTGTATTTATGTTTCGTATTTTGTTTTAAGTAATAAGGTAGTAATAAATGTATTTCTGAAGGACTACTCGTCATTTTTTGATAAATAATCTAGCACGGGGAAAACAGAAACAATATAGTTTTCTTCGTAGAATAATACATCCATTGTAGCAGACCTTTGTACTCATCAAATTTCCAAATAAATACAATAATAATAATAATCAAACCTGCACACTCTTTCTCATGTTAATCTTATGGAGAATAGTCAAATAATTCTCATGGACAGATTTTAATAAATTTGTTATAGGCTATATTATTATTATATTATTGATTTGGAAATACTGAGTACGCAGGTCTGCTGCGACGGGGGTATTTAATTTTGTAAACAGTCTGGTTCTTTTATTTCAATAATAACAGGTAGTTTATGTAGAATATTACAGAAAACATAAAAAGAAAGAGGATTATATATTTTAATTTAGTCTGAAGTAAACTTGGGGTTGCAAAAAACAATTTATGAAGCCATTTTACTTTAAGTTTATTATTATTTTTAATAAAAAAATGATGTTTATAACCACAGAATAAACGTATTCTTATACACATTTCTTCCAAAGAATGGTATAATGTTTGAACATATTTATAATGATTTCAAGGAAATATAATATGATTGAAACTTCGATGAAGTAAGGACGAAGTTAATTGGGGTAGGAATTATTATTGAAGAGCTGTTGCGCCCGATGAACACATGCGACGTCCTTATTAAACAGGTGTGAGTGCGAGAACAATATGGGTCTTACAGGGTAGCCTGACCGCTAGCAAAATGTTGATCGGACAAATCTCCATGTATATTCCACACATTATTTACAGTGGCTGAAACAATATATACATTTTCTCAAAAATAGCTCAGATTAGGAATGTGTCTGAAGAGAATGTTCTCAATTTTTAAAAATCTTTTCTCATAACCATATGACGTCACTTCTGCAAACACCTTTTTCCATCTAGAAAATTAATAACAACCCTCCCCCAGAGCTTTGCAATATCATGCACTTCAATAGTTTAAAAATGTAACTACTCATATTGTTCCAGGCTAGGATGTACATTAAAAGATAATAAAGGTATAATATGACTTAACTTCCTTAATTAACCTTTATTATTATTACTATTATGTATTTTGAACTATTATGTAGCCTTTCTAATTATTTTTGATTAAGAAATGTCAACTATTTTAATTATGATATTCTTATATTAGTATACGGTATAGAATATAGCATAATAATAATTAGAAGTGCATGGATATGATCTGCTAATATATGATAGGAAATAACTGTATTTATGTTTCGTATTTTGTTTTAAGTAATAAGGTAGTAATAAATGTATTTCTGAAGGACTACTCGTCATTTTTTGATAAATAATCTAGCACGGGGAAAACAGAAACAATATAGTTTTCTTCGTAGAATAATACATCCATTGTAGCAGACCTTTGTACTCATCAAATTTCCAAATAAATACAATAATAATAATAATATATGACAAGTTTTACCAATATCTGTCGATAATAATATGAGAGTTATTTGCCTATTCTGTATAACATGGGAAAGAATATGCAGGTTTGCTACTGTGAGGAGCTTTGAAAGTAGCATAAACAATTTTTATTTTGACCATATAACAGGTTTCATAAACATTTGTTCATAAATAAAGCAGTTTGCCTATTCTCTTTATGATAAACACGGAAAACGAGTATGCAGGTTAGCTGCCATGATTAACATATAAACTATGATTGTTAAGCATAAACGGGTAGATCTCAACTACATGAAAGTAATTACCAAGTCTAATCCAAAAAATATTGAATGATATGTGAAATATTAATATTTCCTTATCCTCCATAAGGCTAATATTGGAGCCTCCAAAATACAAAGTACTGAGTTTGGATTTTTTAGTATCTCGGTAACCGTTGGAGATGAAGAAAAACTTTAAGAAACTAAATTGTGTATTATTTTAACTGCTTCTAATGGTTAATTTGAAAGTTTTAAACACTACATGGGTAAAACGATAAAAACCCATTCTTCGGCTACAAAACCCTCCCAAACTAACCGTCCCCATTGACCGATATGTCTGATTTCAATCATGAAAGCTAAAATGAAATGTTTTTTTTAATTTCATCCGAAAAACTAATATATATATATATATATATATATATATATATATACATATATCTGTGAACACATATACAGTATAATAATGTCTGTGAACACTGTGATCATGGGGTAGTCCTCCGAAACATGTGGATAATGAATTGAAAAAGTTACTCTGGCACTATTTATTCCGTATATATAATATATATATAATTTTTAACGACTATTGTTTTTGGCCACTGCGCACCTCATAATAAAAAAAATAACACGGTCCCGGGCCATGAGACCTACGGTAATAGGGTACCACAAAACCTAAAGTAAAAACTTTAACTACTTTAACTACTAAAAAGGTAATAAGTTACCTGATTTTAAATCAGGAACAATGTAGTTGTTTTTGTAGAATAATAATTATATTGATAGTAAACCCTTTTAAAATAATGTAATTAAAAACTGATTAGACACCCGAATGGTA
Organism: Nephotettix cincticeps; assembly: GCA_023375725.1. NCBI lineage: Eukaryota > Metazoa > Arthropoda > Insecta > Hemiptera > Cicadellidae > Nephotettix > Nephotettix cincticeps. The sequence continues at coordinate 85,182,166 of CM041786.1, read as the reverse complement.
TTGATTGGTGGAAAGCCTTAATTTGACTTGAGTAAGTATCTTTGTCTGTAGTAATTCTGAGAACGGGCCTCAATTAAGGCAATACGATCCTCTTCCCTACCTCGCCGCCCACCTGCTCTGCTGCTCTGCTGCTCTGCTTCTGCTCTCTTTACTGAACACTACCCTTACAACCAACCTTACTATTCGAAACATTTGGTTGATTTCTTAAAATATTATGGGAAAATGGTTTACCACTTTAGGTCGTGGTGTATGTAAGTTCGTTTAGCTTACTTTAACAATGATTGACTAATTTTTATGGATTAGCAAGCGTGATTTATATTGGTCAGTGTTCAACGAGCAGGTGTTTCTAGTACAATCTAGTTTATGAGCAAGTGTTAGATATTTGAAGGATACATGTTTATAAACAAGTACCTGGTGACCGAGCTTTGCTCGGATAGAATAAGACATGTATTTTACAAGTTAATTAGCAAAATTAAAACAAATTTATTGCTCAATGAAAACATTTATGTGGTTTAAATAAAACCGATTTAATACACCATGATTAATTTAGCACTGAACAAAAAGGATTGTCCCTGATGGGGTTAGAATACGCGACCTACATATTACGAGGCTAACACACTACCGCTGGACCACGGCGTCTGCCAAATGGGCAACGCCGGTTAAGGTGTTTTAGCCAACCTCAATTGTTGTAGCCGATCATTAACTGTTTAACTATCCATACAGTTATTATTAGCCTGTGACCAACTGATTTTGATATAAACGGAATGAGGATTGAAAAGCAAAAGAGAAATTTAATTTACACATGTTAATTGGTTTGTTACAGTGGCTTCAAGCAATACAACAAATACGTTTTCTATCAAAACACGGAAGATTTTGGAAATACTCTTTCCTGCTTTTATTTCGCACAGTTATGTTACCCTTAAGTTTTTACAAATTGTTTAGTAACCTGATAATTCTACATTTATTACATACATAAAATAAAAATCTATGAAAAACTCTATTCATATATTGTTCTTTGCCGTCTTCAATCAAGAACTGTCAAACGGTTATAAACAGCTGTTTTGGTTTGTATTGTTTACATTTTATTCTCCATAAGCGTAATGTTAAATTTTTAGATTTTAAACTTAATATTACAAGAAAACACGAATTTTCCTGGACATTAGACCTATCTATAACTTATTTTCTACTCGGAAATTAGTTATTTCCAAAATTTAAAGAAAATCCTCGGTGCCGTTTTCGAGATCCGTGTGCAAATATATATATATATATATATATATATATATATATACAAACCTTGCTCGTATTATAGTATTGGATATAAACAGTAACCCTAAAATATAATTTAATTTCACCAATTTAATAATGTCTAAGAAAGCTAAAAATCTCATCACTAGTGGTTATGAAAAATAATTTAAGGATAATTTTAAGGATCTGAAAACCTAAACATTTCAAAACAATCAGTTGTATTTGGTTTGGTATGCCAAAAAACCTATTTATACTTCAAATCATTTTGTCAAAATTTTTAGCATAATATTCAAGTACTTACAGTACCACTAGTATTACATCTACACTCACTGCGTCATGAAAGTATTGATATAATAAACGGTACCACTGGACTGACACATACTTTCTCTCTTTATAGTATATATTAAATTTAAAAAAGACAATCTGTAATAAAACTATCATGTTCTACAAAGTAATTCTAAATATCATTTAATAATTTATTGTTCAAATTATATGGGGGGAACCCCCCCCCCCGGTAATACCAAGATTTTTTGAGCTGGTTTTGTTCGGTGATTTGACCTTACACTTCATACCAAGTTTCATGGAAAACGGGTGGAAAATAAGGAAGAAATTGATTTTTTTATATTTTCCATAAGAATAACATTGGGCGCTTTCAGACAACGTACTGCATTTATCTTGGACACTAAATTTAACTTTTCTCTGGAACCGTTAGTCGTAGACAAATAATTCAAAATACTAATTTGTTTAGTTTTTTTAAGCTGGTTTCAATGGTACCAGTCAAGTTATACTTTACTTTTATTGTTTTCGCTGAAAATTTAAAAAATTGATTTTTTTGACATTTAAAAGCCCATAACTTTTGAACCGTCATTTTTACAGACATGCGGGTGGTGTCAAATTATTTAGTGTTCTGTGCACTATAAACTATCAAATTTTAATCAAAATCGTTAGAGCCGTTTTTGAGAAAATTGGATTTTTCACGTTTTTTAAGGGTTTTTTGAGGGTGAACTACCCTTAAAAATCAAAAATTCAAAAAAATGAAAAAAACGCCTGGAGATACGGTGACTATATATATACATGCCAAATTTCATCCAAATCGGACAAACGGGGTAGGCTGTGGCACTGTACACATCCAGACACACACACACACACACACACACACACACACACACACACACACACACACACACGGACGGACAGACATCACGCCAAAACCCACTTTTTTGGATTCAGGGGACCCTAAAACGGATATATCCACCCTCAACTCAAATTCGAAAATTTTGACGAAAACAATACTTTCTCCATATACTATGTATAAGGGGAGAAAGTAAAACTGGAATATGATAAAGTGAATTTGTGAAAACATGAAAAATGAAGTGAAACAAGTCTTCTTATATATATACGAAGCCAGGTGTAAATCACTCACTGACTAGGGATACAAATTCTAACCCACTTCTAGAAATGCTGGAGACTTGAAATTTGGCACGGACCTTCCTTTAGGTCCACAACCGACAGGAAAATTGCCAAATCTTACAATTTTTCATTACGGACCGAGAAAAATTTTTTTTAAATTTTCCCATATAAAATGCATTGGGTCGATTTCGTGAAATGCAACGTTTCACTATTTCGCTCAAAAATACGACTTCCTGATGAGCTATAGACTTGAAATTTTTTATGGACGTTCCTAAAAGGTTACTATAAGTAATCGAATCATCGGAATTTCAAAATTTAAATTTTTACTACCTTAAAAAAAATCTTAAACTTTTTCAAAAAAATTCTTCGTTTTTCGGGTATATCTTTTTAACGAAAGGTCCTATCGAAAAACGGAGGGTTTCTTGTGCCACGGATTTTGCAAGATCTACAACTTTGGTCTCTTGACTTTTCTCGTATCTCGTCCTTCACCCTTAGATAGCGTTAGATTTTTTGAAAAACTACATTTTTACCTACATTAAGCTCCCCTGTTACGTTATTATAGTGCATATAGCTTTTATATTTATTTGGCACATACCTTCCTTTTATCACCCTTTAAAGGAAAACGAAATTAAATTACGTAATATTTAATTCAAAAATGAAAAATTTGCATATATCGGAAATGTAGTTGATTTTTCCCAAGTCCTCGATGGTTCTCTGTTTTTCGATTATATATTTTTAACGTAAGGACCTATCGAAAATCTAAGGGTACTTTGTGGCACGGATTTTTTGAGATCTACAACTTTGGTCATTAGACATTTTCTCATATTTTGACTCTTTCACCCCTAGATAACGTTGCATTTTATGAAAATTCCTTTTTTATGCACATTTTGATTTCTTGTTGCGTTATTATAGTACATAGAGTGCTAATATTTTACATGCACCTTAATTATATAACTACAAGTAAGAATACGTAATAATATTGCAACTTATATATCATTTTAAAAATGTTAACAATTTTTTGTAAGTAGAAAGAAAATGCTGGTTCTAGGTCAAGTTATAACCAAGGGTTTCGTATATTACTTTCAGATCTATGACTTCCTGTTGAGCTAGAAACTTGCGATTTCTTAAGAACATTTATAAGATATCATTATTAGTAATTTAATCATTAGATTTTCTAATTACAAATTTCACTACCCTAAACAAAATCTTAAAATTAAAAAAAATCTTTGTTTTTCGACTGTATATTTTAAACGAAAGGTCAAATAAAAAAACAAAGAGGTTTTTGTGTTTTAAATTTTTATGACTTAAAAAAATAAAAAATAAAATATTTTTGGTTCTTTAATATATCTTTTGAACGAGATGTCTTCAAATCCAAGAGTACCTTACCATACGGATTTTGGAGATCTTTATCTTTGTCAATATGACTTTTTATCGTAACTTATTCCCTTCATTACAAAAAAAATTTATATTTTTTTTAATCCCTACCATATTACGTAATTATAGTACATAGAGTACTAATATTTTGTAAAAACTACACTCTAATCACCCCTAAAAGGAAAACGTAATAACTTTACAAGACCTTTACTGAATAAATGAAAACTTATTAAATATGGAAGATTTAGTGGTTTTTCATCAAGTTCTGGATGGCCCTTTGTATGCCTTGTGCAACTTACTTGGGATGCTACTTCTAATCCATTTCTATCAGTGCTAGACACTTTAAATTCCGCACGGACCTTCCTTCAGATCCACAACCGACAGGAAAACTACCAAATATAACAATTACACATTACGACCCGGGGGAAAAATGTGAAAATTTTCCCGTATCAAATGCTTTGAGTTTATTTCGTGAAATGAAGGGTTTCACTTTTTTTGCTCATAAATCTGATTATTATTACTCTCCAGAATTTGAAAATATATTTATTACTCACCGCCCACCAAAAGAACATTTATAAGATATCATTATTAGTAATTTAATCATTAGATTTTCTAATTACAAATTTCACTACCCTAAACAAAATCTTAAAATTAAAAAAAATCTTTGTTTTTCGACTGTATATTTTAAACGAAAGGTCAAATAAAAAAACAAAGGGGTTTTTGTGTTTTAAATTTTTATGACTTAAACAAATAAAAAAAATATATTTTTGGTTCTTTAATATATCTTTTGAACGAGATGTCTTCAAATCCAAGAGTACCTTACCATACGGATTTTGGAGATCTTTATCTTTGTCAATATGACTTTTTATCGTAACTTATTCCCTTCATTACAAAAAAATTTTAATTTTTTTTAATCCCTACCATATTACGTAATTATAGTACATAGAGTACTAATATTTTGTAAAAACCACACTCTAATCACCCCTAAAAGGAAAACGTAATAACTTTACAAGACCTTTACTGAATAAATGAAAACTTATTAAATATGGAAAATTTAGTGGTTTTTCATCAAGTTCTGGATGGCCCTTTGTATGCCTTGTGCAACTTACTTGGGATGCTACTTCTAATCCATTTCTATCAGTGCTAGACACTTTAAATTCCGCACGGACCTTCCTTCAGATCCACAACCGACAGGAAAACTACCAAATATAACAATTACACATTACGACCCGGGGGAAAAATGTGAAAATTTTCCCGTATCAAATGCTTTGAGTTTATTTCGTGAAATGAAGGGTTTCACTTTTTTTGCTCATAAATCTGATTATTATTACTCTCCAGAATTTGAAAATATATTTATTACTCACCGCCCACCAATTTTATAACATAATGATCTCTACGACACTAACAACAGGAATATAATTTAAAATTTACACAAAAAATTATTCTTATCGTGCTGCTGTTACCCACAGTTCATCTATGGTATACTTATCTTTTATCACGTCCACGTTACTACTAATAATACTAATACTACTAACACTAATAATAATCACTATTAGCGATTCTGCCGACACCTATAAGGGGGCCTTGGGGCGGAGCCCCCAGCGAGCGAAGCGAGTTACGAAGTATACAGTAAGACTTAAGAATATTACACTTTGCTAGACGCAGCTCTATTGGCAGGCATATATGTTCCACAACTAAACGATCAGCCATGTGTTCAAGAATTATAAATAGATAAAACTGCCAGCTGCGTGATACCAATTTATAGCTCGGAGCTGGACCAGCAATAAACATATTGCGACTGAAGCGAGTCGGGGATGGCGTGAACGCGTGTCGCCATCTGGCCTACTACGTCATACGAGTACGTTATAGGTAAAGATTCACTTCGCATATCTGCAATGGGGAACTTCATTGTTTTGTGACATAGGAACGGATTACGACGTGTAAATCCAAAGCACTCTAGACGTCATCGACAAGATTCTAAACAAGAATTAATGTATTTACTTCCCTTTTGGGAAACAGCTTAAATCATGGATATGTCTAAAGAGAAAGCTCTTCTAAACAGCAGTCTTTATAATATGACGTAACCGTTTCAACTGTTGGTCTTACGGATTGTCAATATCTCCCCAGAGCTGAGACGAATCCATGTCAAAACTAAAATAACCCCTGTAATTAAAAAAAAAATACTTAAGTTTGTTGTAAGTAGGCTATGATATTTTTCAGGACTCAGTACTAGTGGCTAAGAGGTCAGTGCACCAATGTACAGGGCGTTTTTAAAAGAATCATCAGGTTCCAAAACATTTGATTGACATTAATGTTGAATAAATACGGATATATAATATATCAACAGATACTCATTTTTCATAGTTACCCCTACAAGTGCTCAATGTGGTTTCCATTAGCCGTTAGTTTCTAAGTTTCCAATCAATGCTGTAAATCGTCCCATACACCGGCTAGCATTGCAAGGTTGATTGATTCTACGGCATTGCGAATTCGTCCGCGCGGAGCTCTTGAAGCATTTGAGACATTGGCGGTACATAAACTTTGTCTTTTACATAGCCCCATAGAAAAAATCACACACCGTCAGATCAGGAGATCGAGGGAGGTCATAAATTGTCCCATAAGTATACTATCCACTTTGCATAAATTCTCTACTCAGAATTATCTCCTCTCTCACCAGCAGACACCATTATTCAGTTATTAAGGAAAAAGTTTGAGTTTTTCATTATGGCTCTAGTTAATAATGAAAAACACAAAATGTTTATTCTTGGATTGTAATTATTTTGAAAATGATGCAAACATTCAAGAAAGACTGATAATGGAACAGCTGATTGTAAACCTTAGAAAATTGATTTTTAAGCTCATGTCATAAATAATAATATGGGACAAGAATCGGATAAGGCACATGCAATTAAAACCTGATGATTCTTTTATAAGCTCCCTGTGTTATAGCGGCTCCGAGTTCTAATGTTTGCTTATATTGTTGTCACGTATTGTCATTTTGCTATGAAATATTATGTTTTAACATAACATTTCTCATCAAACAACCGTAAAAAATACATTTGCAAAATTTGGCACGGTACCTAGAGTTACTAAAATACCCCCGTCGCAGCAGATCTGCGTACTCAGCGAGTTTCCAAATCAATAATATAATAAGAATAATAATATATGACAAGTTTTATAAAAATCTGTCCATAAACAATGAGAATTATTTACCTATTCTCCATAAGATTAACATGGGAAAGAGTGTGCAGGTTAGCTGCTGTGAGGAACACTGAAAGCATTTCTACCATACAAATTTTTATTTTTAACATTTATAACAACTTTCATCAACATCTGTCCATAAATAAAATAGTTTGCCTACTCCCTATATTATTAAAATGGGGAAAGAGTATGCAGGTTTGCTGCCATGATAAACACATAAACTAAGATGTTTGAGTATTAATGGATAGACCTAAACCACATGAAGCTAAATATCAAGTTTTATCCAAAAATATTGATTAATATGGGAAATATTAATTTTTCCCTATCCTCCATAAGATTAACATTGGAGCCCCACAATACAACGTACTGTGTTTAGATTTTTTAATATCACGGTAACCGTTGGAGATAGAGAAAAACTTTAAGGAACTTATTTGTGTAGATTTTTAAGCTGATTCCAATGGTGAAATATAAAATTTAAAGTTTTTAAAAATTACATGTGAAAAACGCAAAAAACCCATTTTGGGGTACAAAACCCCCCAAACTACCCGTTCCCATAGACCGATATGTCTGGTTTACAAACTCGTCCGAGCATTTGTAGGAATACACGTCTCTACCCAATTTGGTCTTGATCAGACCATTTTTACGAGAGTTATCGTGTTCACAGACACACACACACACACAAATACACACACACACACACACACACACACACACACACACAAAATATTTATATATATATAAATTTTAACGACTATTGTTTTTGAACTCTGGGCACCTAAAGAAAAAAAATAACATGGTCCCGGGCTTAAGTCTCGCCATGAGACCTACGGCAATAGCTTCTTCCCTATGGGAAATTCGCTAAATACCCCCGTCGCAGCAGACCTGCGTACTGAGCGAATTTCCAAATCAATAATATAAAAAAAAATAATATATGACAAGTTTTATAAAATTCTGTCCATACACATGAGAATTATTTGCCTATTCTCCATAAGATTAACATGGGAAAGAGTGTGCAGGTTTGCTGCTGTGAAGAACACTGAAAGCATTTCTACCATACAAATTTTTATTTTTAACATTTATAACAACTTTCATCAACATCTGTCCATAAATAAAAGAGTTTGCCTACTCCCTATATGATTAAAATGGGGAAAGAGTATGCAGGTTTGCTGCCATGATAAACACATAAACTAAGATGTTTGAGTATTAATGGATAGACCTAAACCACATGAAGGTAAATATCAAGTTTTATCCAAAAATATTGATTAATATGGGAAATATTAATTTTTCTCTATCCTCCATAAGATTAACATTGGAGCCCCTCAATACAATGTACTGTGTTTAGAGTTTTTAATATCTCGGTAACCGTTGGAGATAAAAAAAAACTTTAAGGAACTTAATTGTGTAGTTTTTTAAGCTGATTCCAATAGTGATATATAAAATTAGAAATTTTTAAAAATTACATGTGAAAAACGCCAAAAACCCCATTTGGGCTACAAAACCCCCCCAAACTACCCGTTTCCATTGACCGATATGTCTGGTTTACGAACTCGTCCGAGCATTTGTAAGAATACACATCTCTACCAAATTTGGTCTTGATCAGACCATTGTTACGAGAGTTATCGTGTTCACAGACATATATATATATATATGGGTACCTAAAGAAGAAATACCCCCGTCTCAGCAGACCTGCGTAATCAGCGAATTTCCAAATCAATAATATAATAATAATAATAATATATGACAAGTTTGGTCAAAATCTGCCGATAAACATGAGAATTTTTGCCTATTCTCCATAAGATTAAAATGGGAAAGAGTGAGTAGGTTTGCTGATGTGAGGAACACTGAAAGTAGCCATTTATACCATGAAAAATTTTATTTTTAACATTTATACCAACTTTCATCAACATCTGTCCATAAATATAGGAGTTTGCCTAATCTCCATATGATTAACATGGGAAAAGAGTATGCAGGTTTGCTGCCATGATAAACACATAAACTATAATTTTTTAGCACAAATGTATGGATCTCAACCACATGAAGCTAAATATCAAGTTTCATCCAAAAATATTAGATAAAAGTGAAAAATTAATTTTTTTTAATCCTCCATAAGATTATCATTGGAGCCTCAAAAATACAACGTACTGTGTTTAGATTTTTTTATATCTCGGTACCCGTTGAAGATAGAGAAAAACTTTAAAGAACTTAATTTTGTAGTTTTTTAAGCTGATTCCAATGGTGAAATATAAAATTAGAAATTTTTAAGAATTACATGTGAAAAACGCAAAAAACCCCATTTTCAGGTACAAAACCCCCCCAAACTACCCGTTCCCATTGACCGATATGTCTGGTTTACGAACTCGTCCGAGCATTTGTAAGAATACACGTCTCTACCAAATTTGGTCTTGATCAGACCATTTTTACGAGAGTTATTGTGTTCACAGACACACACACACACACACACACACACACACACACACACACACACACACACACACACACACACACATATATATATATATATATATATATATATATATATAAATTTTAACGACTATTGTTTTTGGTCTCTGGGCACCTAAAGAAGAAAAAATAACATGGTCTCGGGCTTAATTCTTGCCATGAGACCTACGGTAATAGCTTCTTCCCTATGGGAAATTCGCTAATAAACGGTACCAGTGGACTGACACAAACTTTCTCCCATAAGTAAATTTAAAAAAGACAATCTGTAATAAAACTATCATGTTCTACAAAGTTATTCTAAATATCATTTAATAATTTATTGTTCAAATTGTATGGGGGGAAATCCCCCCCCGTAATACCAAGCTTTTTTGAGCTGGTTTTGTTCGGTGATTTGACCTTACACTTCATACCAAGTTTCATGGAAAACGGTTGGAAAGTAAGGAAAAATTTATTTTTTTATTTTTTCCATAAGAATAACATTGGGCGCTTTCAGACAACGTACTGCATTTATAATGAACAGTAAATTTAACTTTTCTCTGGAACCGTTAGTCGTAGACAAATAATTCAAAATACTAATTTGTTTAGATTTTTAAGCTGGTTTCAATGGTACCAGTCAAGTTATACTTTACTTTTATTGTTTTCGCTGAAAATTTAAAAATTTGATTTTTTTGACATTTAAAAGCCCATAAATTTTGAACCGTCATTTTTACAGACATACGGGTGGTGTCAAATTATTTAGTACTCTGTGCACTATAAACTATTAAATTTTAATAAAAATCGTTAGAGCCGTTTTTGAGAAAATTGGATTTTTCACGTTTTTTAAGGGTTTTTAGGGGTGAACTACTCTTAAAAATCAAAAATTCAAAAAAATGAAAAAAATGCTTGGGGATACGGTGACTATATATATATACATGCCAAATTTCATCTAAATCGGACAAACGGGGTAGGCTGTGGCACTGTACACATCCAGACACACACACACACACACACACACACACACACACACACACACACACACACACACACACACACACACACACACACACACACACACACACACACACACACACACTCACACACACACTGCACAAACCACACAAAAAAACACACAAATAACAAAACACACCACAAACACACATACACACACAAAAAAAAAAAAACACACACCCAAAAAACCACACACACACACAAAAAAAAAAAACAAACACACACACACACACACACACAAAAAAAAAACAAAAACAAAAAAAAAAAAAACACACACAAAACACACAAATAAAACCACACACCACACACACACTACACACACACACACACACACACACACACACACACACACACACACGGACGGACAGACATCACCTCCAAACCCACTTTTTTGGATTCCGGGGACCCCAAAACGGATATATCCACCCTCAACTCAAATTCGAAAATTTTGACGAAAACAATACTTTCTCCATATACTATGTATAAGGGGAGAAAGTAAAAATTACTCCACGATCAGTAGAAACCTTTAATTGTTGTAAAACAAATTAATACTCTGCACATTGATGTGGTGCAAATAATTGTATCCTCAGCAGGTGTTCGAAAAGGAATCATCAGAATATTTTACGATAACCGAGAATCTCAACTCTTTTCACGTAGCATGGACGGGTAGACACTCGACAGCCTGATCCTTGTCTTGGTCTCATATATATTGAACTCGCGTCCTACCGTCTCTCCCGTCCGCGTCCATCCGGTCGTGTCCTTACACTTACTCCTGCGTCATCCTTCCAGCTCATTGGACGTGCCGATATGTCCTCTCTCCCTCACAAAAGGTAAAGCCCTCTTACCGGTACTAAAACATATTTTACAATTTTTGCTTTGATTAACGATGTATTTCATCATCAATATTATTATTTATCTTTACTAGCCTTTCACTGTTCATCTATATAAATAAAATTAGAGTTTGGTCTCTACATTGCTCAGAGTCATAATTTTTTTGTTATTTTTACGTTTCATGTGCTTGAGAAGCCGAAACAAGTCTTATTTCAATCTGTATCTGTTTGTTTGTGACGCTCCAGGAGGCATTTTACGCCGTCATCTCTAAAAAACGGAAGAACCAATAACAATGAAACTTATTTCATGTATTCTTTACATTCCAGAGAATGATTTAAATGCTTAAAATTGTCCGCAGACCCTTAAAAAGTAAATCACGAGCATTTAAAATCCCACTTTTTACGCGACATTAGTCGCATTTTGCTCTCAGTTATCAATAAACCACCTACTGGCAATAATCAGCTGTCTTTCTAGTTTAAAAATTTAATAAACATAATAAAATAAAATAAAAACATAAATAAAATAATAATAAAACAGCTGTCAAATCAATATTAGTTGGTCATGATTTTATACCCATTTCGAAATTACACTACGTATATTAAAAACTTATATTTTAACGTAAAACTAATTATAATAATGGTATACATGTTGTAAATGCTAAATAATAAAGCTGGGTATTGATTTATTTTCATCGTACTAATTTCTTTAGGATTTCAGTTTTACATTTTGGTGTGATAATCTTCTTCTTAAAACTAAATTCTACAAACCGCACAAAGGACGGGCTTTCTGCTAGTCACTGTTTAGCACCTCCATTCATCACGAATTCTGAATAGTTTGTGCTCATACAATTCCTTAGTTAATTGGTGTTAGAAAACCGCTTTAGCGAAACATTTTTCCTTTACAACCTGTAGGATCACCGACAGAACTACAGCTATTTTAACCTTTAATTTTTAGTAAAATCAGTGATCCGGAGGCTACAATGGTCACATTTCCTTTGATTATTGAGGTAATTTTGCTTTGCTTTTCCTTTTTGAAGTATTTCTACATCAGTTTATGCAAATAAAATCAGGTGTCATATTTTTATACGTAATGTTCTTCTTAATTTTTACATTTCCCACAATCTGTAGTAATGGAAATTACTTATCTTGAAGGTACCGATTTTGAAATATATAACCAAAATAATTCAGACTCATAAAAAACTAAAAATAAATATATAATTAATTTTAATTTAAAATAAATAATTATATCACAGAGTAATTTTACCCTATTGTTTTGTTCAACCTAAACAACAAGTGTAAAATTTAACGGAATTAGTTGAGTAATATTGAACGGGTGAAAAACATTGTATCGATTTCATTGAAAGTAAAATTGATTAGTAAAATAGAACTCGAGTCTAAGGAAATTATATATCAAAAAAGTAAAAGTATATTTCAAATATGCCAACCTACCGCTGTTAGTCTTTGAGTTGGCAATACTGCAGATAACGAGGTTGCCCACCAGGAGTGTTTACCCAGTGTTGCCAAACTTAAACACAGTTTAAACTGTTGTTAGCAATTCACACTGATTAAAGACTGTTTAAGCTATGAATAATGTAAGTTGTTGAGAGAAGGGTTTCAAAACGATTTGTAATATTGTGTTGGATGGTTAATGATAAAATAGAATCCAGTCCGTAAAATTTAGAATTTCTAACTTTACCTATGAGGGCCAACTTTCTTTTTTTCTATCACTCTTTAATACATCGCAATATATATTAAAATTAACTTTTTTCAAACATTTCATCGAACTATAAAACATTTAGAACTATAATTTAAGGGCTTATAAGAATATATATTGATTGAATTATTCCCCGATGTAGGCCTATGCGGAGGTCGGGGTGCGAGTGTCTATATAGTCAATAGAAACGCCCGGGCAGAGACCAACAACATTCACCACCGATGTAGGCCTATGCGGAGGTCGGGGTGCGAGTGTCTATATAGACAATGGAAACGCCCGGGCAGAGGCCAACAACATTCACCACCGATGTAGGCATATCCGGAGGTCGGGGTGCGAGTGTCTATATAGGCAATGGAAACGCCCGGGCAGAGGCCAACAACATTCAGCACCGATATATGCCTATGCGGAGGTCGGGTGCGAGTGTCTATATAGGCAATGGAAACGCCCGGGCAGAGGCCAACAACATTCAGCACCGATATTGGCCTATGCGGAGGTCGGGTGCGAGTGTCTATATAGGCAATGGAAACGCCCGGGCAGAGGCCAACAACATTCAGCACCGATATTGGCCTATGCGGAGGTCGGGTGCGAGTGTCTATATAGGCAATGGAAACGCCCGGGCAGAGGCCAACAACATTCAGCACCGATATTGGCCTATGCGGAGGTCGGGTGCGAGTGTCTATATAGGCAATGGAAACGCCCGGGCAGAGGCCAACAACATTCAGCACCGATATTGGCCTATGCGGAGGTCGGGTGCGAGTGTCTATATAGGCAATGGAAACGCCCGGACAGAGGCCAACAACATTCACCACTAAATAAGGCCTATCCGGAGGTCGGGGTGCGAGTGTCTATATAGGCAATGGAAACGCCCGGGCAGAGGCCAACAAAATTCAGCACCGATGTTGGCCTATGCGGAGGTCGGGGTGCGAGTGTCTATATAAACAATGGAAACGCCCGGGCAGAAGCCTACAACATTCACCGATGTAGGCCTATCCGGAGGTCGGTGTGCGAGTGTCTTTATAGACAATAAAAACACCCGGGCAGAGGCCTGCAACATTCACCGATGTAGGCCTATCTGGAGGTCGGTGTGCGAGTATCTATATAGGCAAAGGAAACGCCCGGACAGAGGCCAACAACATTCACCGATGTAGGCCTATCCGGAGGTCGGGGTTCGAGTGTATATATAAGCAATGGAAACGCCCGAACAGAGGCCAACAACATTCACCACCGATGTTGGCCTATGTGAAGGTCGGTGCGCAGGTGTCTATATAGGCAATGGAAACGCCCGGGCAGAGGCTTACAACATTAACCGATGTAGGCCTATCCGGAGGTCGGTGTGCGAGTGTCTATATAGGCAATGGAAACGCCCGGGCAGAGGCCTACAACATTCATAGATGTAGGCCTTAAGGCCTATCTGGAAGTCGGTGCGCGAGTGTCTATATAGGCAATGGAAACTCCCGGACACAGGCCTACTACATTTACCACCGACTAAGGCCTATCCGGAGGTTGGGGTGCGAGTGTCTATAAAGGCAATGGAAACGCCCTGACAGAGGCTAACAACATTCACCGATGTAGGCCTATGCGGAGGTTGGGGCGCGAGTGTCCATATAGACAATGGAAACGCCCAGGCAGAGGCCAACAACATTCACCGATGTAGGCCTATGCAGAGGTCGGTGCGCGAGTGTCTATATAGGCAATGGAAACGCTCGGGCAGAGGCCTACAACATTCACCGATGTAGGCCTATCCGGAGGTCGATGTGCGAGTGTCTATATAGACTATGGAAACGCCTTGGCAGAGGCCTACAACATTCATCGATGTAGGCCTATCCGGAGGTCGGGGTGCGAGTATTTATATAGGCAATGGAAACGCCCGGACAGAGGCCAACAACATTCAGCGATGTAGGCCTATCCGGAGGTCGGGGTTCGAGTCTATAAAGGCAATGGAAAGGCCCGGACAGAGGCCAACAACATTCACCACCGATGTTGACCTATGTGGAGTCCGGTGCGCGAGTGTCTATATACGCAATGGAAACGCCCGGACACAGGCCTACAACATTCACCACCGATCAAGGCCAATCTGGAGGTCAGGGCGCGAGTGTCCATATAGGCAATGGAAACGCCCAGGAAGAGGCCTACAACATTCACCGATGTTGGCCTATCCGGAGGATGGTGCGCGTGTGTCTATATAGGCAATGGAAACGCCCGGGCAGAGGCCTACAACATTTACCGATGTAGGCCTATCCGGAGGTCGATGTGCGAGTGTCTATATAGGCAATGGAAACGCCCGAACAGAGGCCTACAACATTCATCGATGTAGGCCTATCCGGAGGTCGGGGTGCGAGTATTTATATAGGCAATGGAAACGCCAAGAAAGAGGCCAACAACATTTACCCCTGATGTTGGCCTAGGCGGAGGTCGGTTCACGAGTGTCTATATAGACAATGGAAACGCCCGGGCAGTGACCTACAACATTCACCGATGCAGGCCTATCCGGAGGTCGAATTGCGAGGGTCTTTATAGACAATGGATACGCCCGGACAGAGGCCAACAACATTCACCGATGTAGGCCTATCCGGAGATCGGTTTGCGAGTGTCTATATAGACAATGGAAATGTCAGAGCAGAGGCCTACAACATTCACCCATGTAGGCCTATTTGGAGGTCGGGGTTCGAGTGTCTATATAGGCAATGGAAACGCCCGGGCTGAGGCCTACAACATTCACCGATGTAGGCCTATCCGGAGGTCGGGGTTCGAGTGTCTATATAGACAATGGAAACGCCCGGACAGGGGCTAACAACATTCACCACTGATGTTGGCCTTTGTGGAGGTCGGTGCGCGAGTGTCTATATAGGCAATGGAAACGCCCGGGCTGAGGCCTACAACATTCACCGATGTTGGCCTTTGTGGAGTTCGGTGCGCGAGTGTCTATATAGGCAATGGAAACGCCCGGGCAGATGCTTACAACATTAACCGATGTAGGCCTATCCGGAGGTCGGTGAGCGAGTGTCTATATAGGCAATAGAAACGCCCGGACAGAGGCCAACAACATTCACAATCGATGTAGGCCTATCCGGAGGTCGGTGCGCGAGTGTCTGTATAGGCAATGGAAACACCAGGACAGAGGCCTACAACATTCACTGCCGATGTAGGCCTATCCAGAGGTCGGGGGTGCGAGTGTCTATATAGGCAATGGAAACGCCCGGACAGAGGCCTACAACATTCACCACCGATGTAGGCCTATCCGGAGGTCGGCGTGCGAGTGTCTATATAGGCAATAGAAACGCCCGGGCAGAGGCCTACAACATTCACCGATGTAGGCCTATGCGGAGGTGGGCGTGCGAGTGTCTATATAGACAATAGAAACGCCTGGACAGAGGCCAACAACATTCACCACCGATGTAGGCCTATGCGGAGCAGTGCGAGTGTCTATATAGGCAATAGAAACGCCTGGACAGAGGCCAACAACATTCACCACCGATGTAGGCCTATGCGGAGCAGTGCGAGTGTCTATGTAGACAATGGAATCGCCCGGACAGAGGCCAACATCATTCACCACCGATGTTGGCCTATGCGGAGGTTGGTGCGCGAGTGTCTATATAGGCAATAGAAACGCCTGGACAGAGGCCAACAACATTCACCACCGATGTAGGCCTATGCGGAGCAGTGCGAGTGTCTATGTAGACAATGGAATCGCCCGGACAGAGGCCTACAACAATCACCTCCGATATAGGCCTATGCGGGGGAGTGTGAGTGTCAATATAGACACTCGCACTCTATATAGACAGATTTTAAACTTAAAAATATTTTTAAAAAAAATTTGACATTTGAAAGCCCATAACTTTGAATTGTAATTTTTACAGACAAGCGGGTGGTGTCGTAACTTACTATAACTTGCACTATAAACTAATAAATTGTAATGAAAATCACCATTTATGAGAAAAATGGTAAATTCTACAGCTAACCCTAGGGGGTCGTGCACGGTGGTTCCACCGGGCTGGAAGAAACTTACGAAAGTAATATTTAAACATATGTTTTCATTACAGAAATATTACAGATTAAGCATATTCAAATATTACATCATTGTAATGTGATCTCTAGTTGTAATATATAAAATGTGGATTTTAGACAAGTTTCAACCATAATAGAAGCATGCTATTTTTCTAAATCTATAAACATATAAGTCTTTATCAGAATAGTCAACATTATTATTTAAACATATTTTTAGGTAAATGCAAATAATTAAATAACAATAATTAGTTGTAATAATAAGCAAATACGAAAATCGTGTACAACATTATTATATTATCGTGTAATAGCAGCACAATCTCAGGTCATCAAAGTCTTTCAGTCCTCGCGTCCTCTCTAGCGGGAACGGGAGGTCGATCTTCTGCTCAGCTCACGCCAAAGAAAATTGCATGTTTTCTGCATTTCACAGATGTAGTACGTTTTTTAACGCTTTCAATTCTTTTTCAACAGAAACGTCTGAGTCCAGACTCCCGTCAACGGGCGACGCAAAAGGTTTGTCAACAAATCGTTCTTGTCTAATCGCCCCTGGATTTCATAGGTTTGCTTCTCACGGTTCATTTCTTTATTAACAGTATATAATAAATTTTATACTATCATATATAATAATAATATCATAATGAAATTTTATACGGTGAAATCTACCGGTGTCCGTCATAAATTGACTCCAGACAAATACTGACACACAGGAAAGTCGTTAAGTGTAGTCAAGTGGCCAGTGTATAAGTGTACAAGTCCAATTGAAGGTATGCGAAGGGAGGAAGAGTCAAGTGGCCAGTGTATAAGTGTACAAGTCCAATTGAAGGTATGCGAAGGGAGGAAGAGTCAAGTGGCCAGTGTATAAGTGTACAAGTCCAATTGAAGGTATGCGAAGGGAGGAAGCTCGCGACCTTGACACTCCAAAACAGACGACTCGGTGGAAAAGACAGCGACGCGATCCCTCCCGGGTTAATTTGATAATGAGGACCATACAGTTCTTACAATTAATTAATTTAACTTTGTTTTATTTTCAGAAATTGGATGATTATTTTTGAGAGAGTGAACTATTAAATGATATTTAGATAAACTATAAAAAATATTATAGTTTTAAAATTTACTAAAAGGAGAAAGTATGTTTCAGTCCACTCATACCGTTTATTTAATTTTGCTTCGTGTGCTATATTATAACTTAATATTTTTACCATCTTATTTGATCGAAAACTATATAATATTATATAAGATGGCTTAATCAATATTATTTGTCGTCAAAAAGGAGAAACTAAGCCAACAAGTGTATATGTTATAATATGCTAATATGCTATGATATTCATAGTAGTACATTTACAGTATTTATAGGTATAGTATTCATATTATTCATAGTAGCACATTTATTGGTCATCCAATATTCTCTCTTATTTAAACCTGTTATTAATCACTTTCCAGTTAAGTCCTATGGATTGTTTTGGTTCATTGCGTGTAATTAATTTCTCTTGAATGTGGACGTTGATCGGTTGGTCGGCTGTGGCGTATTTTGTCTGCTCGAAATGAATTATATTAAAGGATTCATATTTGAACGGAACATTAGGTAAATTATATATTACGTCCAAAAAAAACAAATGTACCGCTTCGTTTCCCAAAAACTTCACGGCCTTCCCTTTACGACAGTGAAAATGCGTTTAACGAGGAGAGAAATTTGTGGTCAGATTGAGGGAACTGTTGAATTTGAGTTGTTATAAACATTATTAGTATATAGCTAGCATATGCCATATTAGTAGTTTTCAAAAACTATGTCCACCGATCCATTGGCTTACTATTCCAAGCGGAGATGGCTCAGTCGCTGTAGCTTAATCCAGCGATTACTCAGCTCGTGATCTCCCACCATTGCTTCCTCGCTGGCGGTGGGATTACTGGGACGGTGGCGACGTCCTGTAATCCAGCTACTTAGAGGTCACGAATTGTGGATAGTCGGTGGTGGGTGTAGTGTTCTCTTGTGTGGATTAACGTCCGCACTATTGAACACTACTTTATCCGAAAAGACCATCCTCTTAATTAGACCAGTTAATAATTCAGAGGCAGTGGTTCGAATTCCACGTTGAACTGTAGGCCCCTTGGAAATTCGACTGACTGTTGGGGATATTAATTAACAGTTCTCTCTAAGGAAGACTATAAGATCACGCCACCACAATCATTCTACACTCGTTTCTCATTCGTACTTGTCTTAAAATACCTACCTTGTGGTACGGTCGTCATTTTAATAATCTAATCGCTCTTTTCATAGTTTCCTTCTTATTCTTCAAGTAAATGTCCTTGTTTGTTTCAGCCTGGCAGTTAAAGGCAGCCAAGACAGTGGCTCTAAAGGAAAAGACTCCAATAACCTAGACTCCCTCAACTGCGATGGCGAACCTCCGTAAGTCTTTTTCTATTCTATTATAATTATACTAGATGACCCAACAGACGTTGCCTTGTCTTTAATGTGAATATAAAATGTAATAAATAACAATAAATGTACAAAAACATAATTAAAACAAAAAAGTTTTTGTTAAATGTTAGATTTCAGCTTAAATTATAACACGTTTTACCTTGGTTATTAAAAAAAGCTTTGAACTAAGTACAATTTCTAAATCCTTCACAATGTAAAAACCAAAATCGAAATAAATAATACTTTTTAACTCATTCAAACCTTAGTATTGATAGAAAAAACAATAAAAACCGCTGTATCTGAGAAATATTATATTTATACTGTAATTAGATACCATTGAGTACTTATTACGTATTTTATACTTGCTTCTTTGGCTTGCTCAATGGTTAAAATTAAAACAGCTGCTGTTTATATCTTAAAAGGTAAGATACATATGTTAGAAACCAAAACAAAATTATTTCCCCATAAGATTAACATGGGAACTTTGAAGACGTATAGGGTAGAGATTTATGGGAAAATTGTCACAAAAACTATTAGACTTTCCTATTTTAGGCCTAAAGAATCAGTATACCAAATTTCAGCCTCCTAGGTAATCGGGAAGTGGGAGGATTAGTGATGAGTGAGGGCTTTGAATTTTATATATTAAGATTATACTTTATATTATATTATATTATTATCCTTTAATATATGTACCGAGCTTTCCGCAATTATATTCTAAAACTCAGGGAATTCCAAAGAATATAGTATACAAAAACAGAAAAAAGATATAACTTGAAAAAATTCCCAAAATTTGACTGTATTTAGCCCTAAGCAAAACTTTAAACTGATAAGTTTATTTATTATATTTAAAAAAAGATGTTTCTTATTAAGTATAGTTCATTTTTAAATGTTAGTCTTAATATTTCATTTATTGTGGCCTACTCTTGATTTATGTCAATATTTATCGATCTCAACAATTCTTTTCCACTCAGTTTGGAAAGTGAAGTACCCAAAAAGGGGTTTCTTAAAAGGAGCTATGAACGTATCATATTCGTTGATTGGTCATTATAAATTAATAGATAATAAATAAATAAATTATATAACTTCAGCAATGGGTTTCACTATACTCACTCAGTGAACAAACTTCAACTTCAACCTAAAAATTAATTTAATAAAAACATGTGGATAAATTTACAAAATCAAGTTTGTAAAACATTAATAGTGTTTAGTGTGTAATGATTGGTGAATGGTTTATTTGTAAGTTTTTTTGACTGCTTTAAAATTTTATGTTTTCAGCTTTATACCGGTTTGGTCCGGATTATATGTTAATTGTGCCATGTTTTAGATATTAGTTCACCTGAGGTGGGATCAGATTCCAAATCCCGAAACGTTGTGAAACTTTGTTTTACATAAAAACGTGATGGAAAAGGTCCGCAATAAAAATCTAAATAACATCAATCCACCATCACCAATAGTGAATTTCAAACAAAGAATTGGGAAAGGATAAGAAATAACGTAATCGTGGCAGTCATCGGGAAAAAACTTAAAATCTACAATTCTACTATTTCGAACTAACAATTCTATACCTAATTTCGATCAAGCAGTTTATCTGTAAAAACAACTTTATTTCTTCTTTTTCACGAACAGTCAAAATGTAGTGTTACCGATGTTAGCATTAGAAAATGTAAACATTGAAACCTAGGACGTTCACGGGGCGTGACCCGACGGGATTTTAAAGAAATTACTATGCCTACGAGTTGCATGAGTTTCAAATATACCTTTGTGTAAAATTTATAAATAAATAAATAAGGCCTTTATTTGCCAGCGTTCATCAGATCAACGTTCTGCTTTACATGACAACTGTCGTCTTCACAGATTACTTAAAAATAAATAACTCTTAAGTCAAGTATACAGTGACATGAGAAATAACTAAAACTAAATATTTACACGTTTTACTTAAAAAAAGCTTGATCACACTTTTAATTGCTTCAAACCCTTTTGTCCTCTGTTAGAGTGGCAGTCTATTGTATATTTCAGGTCCAAAGTAGGAAAAGGCCCTTTTCCCCAGCTCAAGTTTTAGCCCGCGGAAATTTCTAGTGACTTTTCTGTGGACTGCGACACTCACTAACCTCCGACGTGTATACCAGCTTTTTAACTGATATTGAGTTTTTTGTCAACAAGGTCTTATGTACTATAAGTGATGTCTCAAGATCACTGACCTATTTTATACTCAGCACATTTGCTGTCAACCTGAATTTACTGATGTGGTCAAACTTTTTAAGGTTATAAACGAACCTAGGATCGCTGTTTTGAAGTCTTATTAGTATTTTCAGATTCTCTTGTGTGATACAGCCTGCAAAGGAAGAAATTGGGTAATAAATAGAAGGAAAAATCACCAAGTTTACAATTTTAAGTTTTACTTCAATCGATAGTATATGCTTCAGTCTATACAATCGCCCCAACTTGCCAGTAACGGTTCCACATATCCGTCCGACCTGCTCCGAAAATTTTAGCTTATCATCCACACTCCAAGGATTCTTACTGAAGAGCAGATGGATAAGGGTGTGTCATTCGAAGAGTTTGCCGAACCATTTCCATCAGGAGATAAATTGCCCACATGCATAACTAAGCACTTTTCTGAATTACTTCAAATCATGAGCAACAGACCACTCCTGAACCTTTTTAAATCAAAGTTAACATGTTCAATAGCAAGGGAAATGCGCGAAGATGGAAATGAGGAGATTAAATGCGTATCATCTGCATAAGAATGAATAGAACAGAATTAAAGTTGGCACTCTAGATCAGCAGTGTATATTAAAAAAATAATAGGGCCCAAACAACTACCTTGTGAAACTTCTCTAACTTTAGGCAACAACTCAGATGGTTTACCCTAGTCTTCTGTGTTCTGTTGTTCCAGTAGAAAGAAAACAAGGCTACGGAGAGAGTGTCAAATCGATAAAAACGTAATTTGGCGAGAAGAAGATCAAAACTAACCGGATTGAAGGCTTGTGAATAATCCAATCCGGCGACAAAACTCCCCCAACCCCTATTCCTTGCCGGCAGAAGCTCATTTACAACATTCAAGAGTGCCGAGCAGGTACTGTAACCTTGACGAAAGCCTGATTCCTGGAAGAATCTTCTCTGATTTCAGAAAAGATACTAACTGTTCAGCAACAATCTTTTCCAATATTTTGGACATGACAGGAAGAATAGATATGGGTCTGAAATGAAAAACACAAGAGGCGTTAGACTTTTTTCAAGTGAAACAATGATATTTTTACGAGATAACAAATAGCTGGGATACAGTAAGGGTTCAAAGACTTGATCATGTCCACAGTTATTCCGTCATAATGTTCTTAATTTCAAACCGGTCGGTTCAGTATTTTTGCGTTTACTTATCACAACAACCCCACAAACTCTCAAACCTACAAACAAATAAACAAACTGAAACCACCTCTTCTTTATACTATTATAAATTGATTATTATATTTTCCTGAAAGCAAAACATAGTGTTTTACATATACACGTCTTAAATTAAATTCATTTGTTTGTTTTTATACAAATGTTTATTCCTTAAACCATGTGGTTTTTAAGATGTATTTAACAATTCAGTAAAAATTAAATTTATAAAAAAAATTTGCAACTCCTACTCAATACAATTCCATGTAGACACAAGGATACTTAAAAGTTCAGTTAAATGAAAATAAACATAAGCCTTTATTATAGGAGCGGAATAATGCTCTTGTATTATTACAGTACGACCATAAAACTTGGGCTTGTGTTTGACTTTGGCATTTAGGCCAGGAAAATCAATAAAAAAATATTCGACCTATTTGAAAGTAAAAATCAAATAATTAATCTAACTTTTGAAAGGGCTTAAGTCCAAAAGAAAATATATTGTTTAAGAATATTTTGTAATGAAGATTTACACCAAGCCATCAATCTTGATTTCTGTTCTCTGCAGCAGCAGAGTTAAAGTTCACGATGGATTAATTCCTTAATTGACGCGAAGACATCATTTCAAGCGTTTCAAAGTATAAATTACTTAAATTTTGATTGAAAAGTTGGCTTTATGCCACACAAAATTACATATTGTATTTTTAATAACAAAATTGTAGGGAATGACGATACCTGCTACCGAAACGGAACTTTAGATTATAAAATGATAAATAATTGATTTGGTCTTTAGGTATATTGTTTAGTAATAAGGTGTATTTAAAGGTAGCTATTTTTTATGTTTATACATGTTTTACTCCAATAAATAAACTCAAACAAATGTTTAGTTAAAATGAAACTAAGAGTGTGCGTGTATTTGTGGCACTAATATCCATTATTTGTGGCACTAATATCCATTATTTGTGGCACTAATATCCATTATTTGTGGCACTAATATCCATTATTTGTGGAACTAATATCCATTATTTGTGGTAATCTAATATCCATTCCCTTAGCTTGACAAACAGACCATCGAATGTTAACAGCTCTGCGTGGTTTCGTTAATACGGTTCTTACCTAATATCACCACATATGCTAATGTTTAAATAAATTTACTCTCAGAAACATTTGAATTATTTGATGAAAATACATTTGTTATTAATTCTTAACGTCTTAAACATTAGTATCAACAATGTTCCGGAATAAGTTATTGTTTGAAAAAGTATTCACTTATCAAAATATTTTTGTGCAGAAACCTCTACTCTATGTTATACTGTAATTCATCCATATTGAATTTTACAGTATATTGAGTATGAAATTATCTCGATGTGCAACACTAGCATACTAGTATTAACTCCCATTAACTCAAGTGATGAGAAATCGCTTGCTGGCATGCGCGCAAAACAAGCAAAGTTGAATGTTAACAAGATTTTAATATGATTTTAAATAGAATAAAAAAAATGAATAATATTTTATTCTATCATTATTGAATTAAGAAAGATCGACAGTACAAGCTTGCAAAAAAGGATACCGTTTAAAAGAATCATATTCACACTTTGACTGCTTTAATTCTTCATGAGGATAAAATATATAGTCTTGACCCTGTAGCCTGTCGCACAAACGTGAATATTTGCAATTTTTATACATGTTAATGAAGTTGAGGGATCAATAAAAACTAATAACAAGATGAACTGATTGTTGAACAATATTAGTTATGTCAAAGTGATAAAAACTGCTGATGGTGACAAAACGTTTCGTTTGTCTTTCAACAGTTTTGGCAACAAACATTATAAAACTTGACGGAGTTGTCTCTGTTCAGAGTTAAAATGAAACTGGAGAATGATTTACATTCTTGTTTTGTACGATACTGGAATTATTTTGCTAAAAAAACAACTGTTTACTAAAATGGGGATGAAATGTAAATGTCACGAAATTTAAGAGATTACTTACTCGTTTGGTAATGTGGTCTATGAGTAGAGTAACGATATTCTCCAGACAACTGCAGAAGGTACATTAGAATAGTCTGATGTACATTTAGTTTGATGTAACTTACATGTTAGTAACAGCTAGTGAGAATAATTAATTAGCAGAGACATTGGAAAAATGGATTAGACTAAAGGAAAATTTAAAACGAAATATTTGGATTTCTTTAACTAAAACATTGATGATTTTGGTAATTTTATGACGAATTGAACATTAAATTTTGTTGACGTAAGCAGATAATCACATTAACGTTCATTTAATTAATTTGAAAGTACAAGCTAATTTAATTTTGATACTCGTTATAGGACGTGTACTAGTTTAAATTTTTCAAAACATTATATAATTTATATACATTGTTATATTGTTACATTCATGCACACAAGTCGGAACAACGAAAGAAAATGAAAAATTGAATATGACTTGAAGAAAACTGTAAAAATCTTCTTCATAATGCTATTTTTAAAGGTAACTTAAACAACATTGCAATTAGGAACCTATTTCCGGATTGTGATATAGCCTAACATTAACATTTTTTGGCAGACCAACGCTGGAGGAGATCCGAGCGTGGGGCAAGTCCTTCGACAAGCTGATGCGAAGTTCAGGTGAGCTCTACCGTAATACTGGTACGAAACCCTACCTTGTTCCTTCTACCTCAGATGCTAAAAAATTAATCAACAATTCTTCTATATAAACAACCACACTCAAAGGTTAGTTTTTCGCTAACTATATTACAGTAATGTATTCAGTTTGAGAGTTATTGTTGCTGATGATCGGTGTATTTTATTTAAACTAATAATGCGAACATTTTCAAATGTGGTGATGGAGAAAGTCATCAGTAATAATTTATATAACAGTAATATTTTCTTTGTTCCCTCAGGGGTAGTCGGCTTTTGACTACACGGGAGGCCTCCCTTTCCTTTTAGGGGGCTGGTGACCCCGAGGTACCTGCGCCGAGCTGTGGGACTCTACTCACAGTTCTTCTTAGAGCTATGGCCTTTTTACCTTTCTTTCAGGTTGTAGCTCGATGTCTTTGGTATTTTCTGGGCTACACTTGCCCTCCTCTTCCTTCTTCCGACCCCAAATGGGTGTCATTTCCTCCTTCTCTTTGACCGGCGCGCACAGGGGACCCCTGGAAATGCCCTTGTTGTGTTGCAAGGGCTGATGTGTGCCTCGCACTGCCGATGGGTGTCTTCTGTGTGTCGTCAGAGGCCAGCCACTTCGGTCCTTAGTCAGGAAGTGCGGTATGGATGCAGAGGTCGAGCTCTGCATTGCAACGGGTGACCCCTGGCACGTCAGGTTTCTGGTGCTGGGTAAACGGAGGTCGGGTCCCGAGGAACTGGGGTAGGGGCTTTGTCCCCGAGGGTATACACGTTCCTGGCTATTCCGGGCAGCCCCTTGCCGCACGATGCGCTGGTGCTTTTAACATATGAGGTATAAAAACCCACTATAAACACAAATGATGAGACGGAGCTTCAGGCGAAGCTCTATGGTGTTGAGGTTTCCAACTTTGACCATGACGCCTGGGACGCCGAAAGGGGGAATAAAAACCTACCCTCCAACGGCACCATTCAAGGCGGTAGGTGATGCCAGATCAGGAATAGAGAACGTGGAGGTTGACCTGGTTATGGAGACATTGGAGGCATCACTAGTTCTCATCAAGGGAATACCTCCCAAAGGAAATCCTTTTCGCGCGGCATTTGAAGTGCAAACGCTTCGGCAGCAGCAGGACGAAGCCAACGAGGAAGATAAGACGATGTTGAAGAACACGACCGTTCTTTTGAAGGCGATGGTGAAGGCCCTTCTAGTTCAAATAAATGTAAAAAGGGAGATCTAGGATGGCATTCCGAAACTCCAGGATTTTCTCGGAGAAATCACGGATTGCCGGAAGATAAGACTGCAGGCGGTAAGGCAGGAGCGAAACGTTATCAATAGAGTCTCTCTAAACTGCCCCAAGCACAAGCTCTTC
Source organism: Nephotettix cincticeps (assembly GCA_023375725.1). Taxonomy (NCBI): domain Eukaryota; kingdom Metazoa; phylum Arthropoda; class Insecta; order Hemiptera; family Cicadellidae; genus Nephotettix; species Nephotettix cincticeps. The sequence continues at coordinate 85,155,164 of CM041786.1, read as the reverse complement.
TGTCTGAGTCCCAGACCCAGGCCAGAAAGCGTGCAAAGCGACAGAGAGGTTCCTCGTCGGGCAGCCCTGACCTGATGGACTTGGAGCTGGTGCTGATACGTATCTATGCTTTTGCGACCTCGCAGACCAGTCTAGTTCCCGCCGCTGACCGCTCCAGCAGCTGCTCCCTCCAAGGATGACCGAATCCCACCGACGCCCCATCCTCCGGAGGCTGTCACCCCATCAACACCATCGGGGAAGTGGGAGAGACGGCTAACGTAAAAGGAGAAGAGACAGCTGAAACGTACCAAGGGAGCCTTGAAGATAACTTCGGCGAAAGAGAAAAACGTCTCTAAAGGAGGCCTCTGGCAAGCCTGTCAGGAAGCTTGTCTGATGAGGCCAAAAAAAGCCCAGGGCTGAGGCGATTTTGGGGGGCGATCTTACGCTGGGCCAGATAAAATCTCAGGCCAAGCGGAGGAGACGGAGATCGTTCGTTATCAAGTCCATCCGACGAACCCAGAACGGGGATGTTCTCCTCGAACTGGGGAAGTCAAAAGACAAGGTCGGGTTTGGCAAGAATATATACAGGGTGTTCATTAAAGTTGGGGACAAACTTCGAAGGGTGATAGTACTCATCAAAATAAACAGAAAATTTCTAATAAACACATGCCTAAAAATCCTTCGTTTAGCCGCTAGCCGCCATTTTGTATTTTATACAAAAAACGTTATATATAAATAATTACTTAAGATACAGAACCCAAACTTCGCACACATATTTAATGGCTAAAGAAAAGAATATTCTCATATTATCATTAAGCTTGCAACAAATTACGGCGAAAAATAAAAAATAACAAAACCATTAACTTTAAGAACCGCCGCTATGAAAATATAAAAGCAAACTTAATGCTGAGAATATTTTCTCTTTAGCCAATAATATGTGTGCAAGGGCTGTATCTTAAAAATTTATATATAAAGCTTGATAAAATACAAAATGGCGGCTAGCGGCAAACGAAGGAATTTTCGACAGATAGGAATATTTATTTTGATGAGTACTATCACCCCTCGAAGTTTGTCCCCAACTTTAAGGACGAACTTAGTCATAAACGATAATCATGAATAATAAATCACTTAAAAACGGGAATAATTTTCAATTAGGCCTTACGTAAGTGTCAGTAAGTGAAGATTACGTTTTAATGCACATAGCGATATTTTGTACCTATACAGTTCTAAAACTCGTGTAGGTTTAACAATAAATGATCGTTAAATTAATACAAACTTCGACAACAGAAATATTATTAATAAAAGAAAAAATCTTTATTATCTAAGCATTTTTTATTTTATATCAAAATTACGGCGGTTAAAAAATAATATTGATATTTAAAACAATAATATCAAAATACATTAACTTTAAGAACCGCCGTGTTTTAGAAAAACATTTATTATAAAATTAATTAAAAAATTAAAACCATTATTATTAAAAATATGTTACTCGTATATTTTGAAAATATTATTAAATTATATTTTTAATCTTTTAAAAAAATATTCTTTTATACCCATAAAGTTTTTTGTGTGATCAATATTTTTTTATAAACATAATAAAAGAAATTTAATTTTAATTAATTAGTTTTTATGGCTAAATACAACGAAGCTATCACAACTTTTGGAATTTTTTTATTTATGATATGTTATCCTTAAGTTTGTCAAGTTTAGTAACCTGTATAATATCATTAACTTACATATAAATATTTAATAAAAATTATTAAATTTTTTCTGTCTTAATGAAGTTCAAAGTTATTTAAACAGTGTATGGTGAGTTTACCTATTGATCACATCGAATGAATTTTTTCTGATTTTAAACTTAATATTCAAGAAACTCGTTTTATTTAATTTAAAATTACTTTACGTTATTAAATTTAAATTTTAAATTTTATTTTTAAATAATATTAGAACGCCATTATTGAATGCTATATGCAGCATTATTTGGTAGCAGCATTGTTCAGTTCTCAGCTGATCTAGAATTGAATCTTGTTTGTGACTGTGTTAATTGGAAACACAATATTGATATTTAATCCAAACAAAATAATATTCAAAAATACAATTTTTACTACACGATATAATCCTTAATAAGAAATAAAAAACTTGTATTTTACATTTATCTCGTGTATATTATCTTGTAAAGTTATGTATCTTAGATTACATTTCATCAATGTAGTATTAATAATACCAAACATATTAAAAATTTCTCAATATTGAGGTAAAAAATCATACCAACCTCTTCAATAGACAGCCAGTAGTAATTAATTTGAGCAGGACAAAGGGCAAAGCTGAGCCCAGTTATGAATTCCCTATCAGGACTTTATAGAGTCCGTTTAAAGCTCCCTTGTACAATTTCCGTTGTAGCCGAGACCGTTCTTTAAGCCGTACTCTGTCATAATAACAAACTGTATAAGCTCGTCTAAGGATTTATTATATAATTTAAATCCTTAGCTTTGTAAGTTTTGGCTTAAAGGAATAGTTGGTTACAGTTGACAACGACGAATAAACAAATTTTAATCATTTTAGAAATAGTTTTCTTAAAAATTTATGTTGATCTACGGAAATGAAATGATCTACGGCCTAGGGTAGGCCTATATTTAACAAAGTCGTAGAGGAGATTTCGAAGAAAGAGATTGTCGTAACAATCGAACTAACATCACTTCTCGGTAGCGTTCTCAGATACTTTTACAAGGAAAGTACCTGTCTTGCTTAGAGTTTTGTTAGTACAAGGAAAGTACCTGTCTTGCTTAGAGTTTTGTTAGTACAAGGAAAGTACCTGTCTTGCTTAGAGTTTTGTTAGTACAAGGAAAGTACCTGTCTTGCTTAGAGTTTTGTTAGTACAAGGAAAGTACCTGTCTTGCTTAGAGTTTTGTTAGTACAAGGAAAGTGCCTGTCTTGCTTAGAGTTTTGTTAGTACAAGGAAAGTACCTGTCTTGCTTAGAGTTTTGTTAGTACAAGGAAAGTACCTGTCTTGCTTAGAGTTTTGTTAGTACAAGGAAAGTACCTGTCTTGCTTAGAGTTTTGTTAGTACAAGGAAAGTACCTGTCTTGCTTAGAGTTTTGTTAGTACAAGGAAAGTACCTGTCTTGCTTAGAGTTTTGTTAGTACAAGGAAATTACCTGTCTTGCTTAGAGTTTTGTTAGTACAAGGAAAGTACCTGTCTTGCTTAGAGTTTTGTTAGTACAAGGAAAGTACCTGTCTTGCTTAGAGTTTTGTTAGTACAAGGAAAGTACCTGTCTTGCTTAGAGTTTTGTTAGTACAAGGAAAGCACCTGTCTTGCTTAGAGTTTTGTTAGTACAAGGAAAGTACCTGTCTTGCTTAGAGTTTTGTTCGCATTTATTTTATTTTTATTTTAACTAAATAAAATACCTAAAATAAGTTAATATCGGGTTTTTAATAGTTAATTTATTGGATAAAAGTATTCCAGAACAATGTTTAGATGTGAGCTTTATTCATAGTTACTGTAATATTGACCATCTTTACGACTTTTAGTAAATTTTGATGTAATTAAATGGTAAGAAGAAATGTTTAGTGATTAATTATTTACACACATTATTTAAATTTCCCGTTTTCAAAGTTTATTCATATTGTCACATTCATTTTGTCAACATTAATGATTGCTGTAAATTAACCGGCCAATAAAAGCTGATCGACCGACATCAATTGGGCAGTACAACAGTTCGCGTTGTTACATGCAGCCGTTCCAGAATTAAAATAGTACGATGAGAACAAATAAGCTCTATGTTCTTTAAATTCGGTAAAAGTAAGTTTGCTTTGAAGGATGTTTAATAAACTTATGAAATTTCATACTGGTTATTGGGAGAGTGGGCGATAGCAAACTCTTATCTGGTTTGGCGTCCCTTGTGCACGTATACGTAAGCATCGTTGGGGATGAGGTAGCAACTAAAGAAGGTTACGTCCCTACACCTTACCCAGACGAATTCTCGGTCACGTCGGTGACTCCGCATCACTGGCCTCCTCCTGTGGGTTACGCGCCCAGTAGGCGGCAGTACGAGACTGTCTGGACTCCAAATGTTCGGTTCCCTGTCCCGATACTATTCACAGATGAAGAGCGCGTTAGCACCAAGTTCTTGGGAAAGCTGGTATAAAAGGTTATCAGTTTCCCGTGATCTCTGTAGTTTGGCCTGCAGGATGCGGATTACTGCTCCTCGCCTTTTGCCTGTTCAAGTGCGGCTCTGAAAGGCATCGCACTGATCAGATCCGGGCATGTGACCGAGAGCGCTCTCCTAGGAGCCTTTTTCCTTATAAATAAAGCTGCAAAGACTGGAGAAGCAATCCTCTCTCCTTGTGGCCTTGGACGTCGCGTCGGAGGCAGTTAGTTCTTCGATTCGGCCCCTTGCAGTTTCGGAAGGAGTGACCAAACCCAAGACAACGGAAACATCTTTGGACGACCAACCTTCGTTTGATCCTGTAATTTACCCATTCGACTTTCAAGTGCTGAAGGCTAAGCAGCTTGTTAGCATGCTTTTCACCCTTTTCAGCAACTGTCATCCGCTGCTGCCTCTGGTTCGGTTTGGTCAACAAGACCTTCAGCCCCGGAAAATCTCCCTGCAACTCTGGAAACGCCTCCCTTATTGCTCGGGTCATCCGGGTTCTGTGGAGAGCGCGTCAAGGTCTTGGATCTCCACCGAGCATCGCGGCTCTAGGGCACGAATAGTAGCCTTGTCCCCAAGCGCAGACTTAGGCCGGCCGCACACTGATGCAGCAATTCACCTGAAGCAAGTGTTGCGAGGTAAAATGTTTCGCTGGGCACTAGCGTCCCGTGTATTTCAATGGGAGCCCGCACACTCATCAAGCAAACGTTGCGAAGCGACTGGCATTGAAACACACTGGGCGGTAGAACCCAGCGAAACATTTTGCCTCGCAACATTTGCTTCAGGTGAAATGCTGCATCAGTGTGTAGCCGGCCTTAAGGGAAGTGGCAGACCCGACCTTGTCTTTTGACTTCCCCAGTTCGAGGAGAACATCCCCGTTCTGGGTTTGTCGGATGGACTTGACAACGGTCCCCGTCTCCTCCGGCTTGGCCTGAAATTTTATCTGTCCCAGTACCTCGGCGAAATATCACCCCGTTAAGGGCTTGATCAAAATCGCATCCGCCCTGGGCCTTGCTTTTTGGGCCTCAATCGAACAGGCATCCTGGCAGGCTTGCCAGAGGCCACCCTAGCCAGCTTAGAGACAGCCAAGTTCGGCAGGTCAGGGCTGCCCGACGAGGAACCTCGCTGTCGCTTTGTACGCTTTCTGGACTGAGTCTGGGACTCAAGAGAGGACTCTATTGTAACTTTTCGCCCCTGCCTTACTGCCTGCAGTATTATATTCCGGAACTCCGTAATTTCTCCGAGGAAATCTTGGAGTTTCGGAATGCCATCCTTGATCTCTTTTTTTGCATTCCTTTGAATTAGAAGCTAGAAGGGGAGATATTTTTATAAGTTAAATTATTATGAGTTTGAATAAAGGTATAAATACATTATCAAGTAACAAAAAATGCTTAAGTCTTCATTTATTATTGACTAAAATTCCTACTACAAACCTACTCCAGTCTATAATACTTAAATCTTGCACAACCTGTTTTCTGTACTATAAACGATTTGATACAATTAATTCATCTTCAGCGTCTTCTGGCCAGCCTGCGTAGAACCGTGTTTGATTCAAGATGGGTATATTATTTGTATCAGTGAAAAACTTTGAAATCGTTCAAAGAGTAAGAATTTGTTTTTAATTAACTGAAAAATGTTTTTCAAGCGATAATTGTTCTAATAAATCGTCACATAAAAATAGTGAAAACATAGAGTTTAAAAAAAGGCGACCAACTTTAAACAAATTATTTCATGCTAAATATCGGTACGTGTTTTACAAAGTTTTGAAATAAACAGTTCTAATGTTATATTTAGGAAATAATTAAAACCTTGGTCGCCTACAATTTGAATAACAGTATTGTATTAAACTATCTCAATTATTTGGTTGCTATTTTCGTGTTGTAACGTTATATATTGTACTAGTTAATATTTGCAATATTCTAGCTGGCAGGAAGGTGTTCCGCGACTTCCTGCGCTGCGAGTACAGCGAGGAGAACATCCTGTTTTGGCTCGCCTGCGAGGAGCTCAAGAAGGAGGCGAACCCAGACGTCGTTGAGGAGAAGGCGAGGTTCATTTACGAAGACTATATTTCCATACTCTCTCCCAAGGAGGTCTGCAACTTCACCATCTTATATACTGTACTTAAGGAACTTATGATGCATAATTTTAAAATATGATATAAAGACCATTTACCAAATACCTTATTTTCTTTTTTACATTAAAAAAATGCCATTCTTTTTCTCTAATACTTCAAAAATCAATGCCTCTGTGAGCTTTATACTCACTAGTTGTAAATAGTTAGTTAAACTTATGAATTGGGCTTAACATATTAAAAAGCTAATTTGAAAATTATACTCATATTTTGGGAAAATTGTTATTAATAAAATATTTTCTTTTATACGAGGTTTATGTCCAGCTTTCAGGATTCAAACTTAAGTAGTTGTAAGAATATACAACTTTCATTTTTTATTGATTGATTTTTGTCCCTGATATTAATCCTGATAAAAATCAGGATTGATATTGATTATTTAAAATATTTATTTGTATACTTATTATATATTGGAAAAAACACAAAATAACACTGCAACACTGAGAATGATAGATAATGTTGAAGTGATACAATGAACAAGCAATGAAAAAATTATGGAAAAAAGTCTGACCACAATGTAGTCATTCTACGGATGAATATGGTTGCTATGCATGACAAATTTAGAAAAAATTACTTCTCCTACTGAATTACAATGGCGAGTTTAAGTAGCAGTATTAATTTGCCTCGTGGATATTCAACAAAGACAATAATCATAAATAATACATAAATTAATAAAAATCTAAGAGGCAATCTTGCTACAGTTATCGGCTTCCCAAGCCTTGTCGGACAAGATGCGTAATATGAGTTTAATTGTCTTTATCCTTATTGTCAGGGATAGTCTATAGGTGTATACTATTTTGTCTGTCTTCAGTTCCAACAGGCCACAAATGGCAGACATAGGTGACAGACACTAACGAATGTAAATCTTCTTTTTCACCTTCAATCAACAGTAAGGGAATATGTTTGGTTATTAAAATTTGAATTTTTTTTATATTTAAGTGGGCAATGAGAATTAATTGCGAATTTGACTGCACTGCCAAGTGGGCCTAGACTCTTGAAGTACTTTGTTTACCAGAACATGGTGGCGCCATAGTAGGGTTTTGGAAAGATTCTGTTAAATATGTGAGAGCAATATAAAATGAGCGGAGTACCTGTACCTCTATACATGAGATTACTGTACCTTTATACATGGCAATGATGAGATGACCAGGGGTGAGAGGCGACGACGATAAGTGGAGTGAGGGCCCTCATTCTGGCAGTCATCTTCATGGAGATGGAGTTGAGTTGCCACGTACAGGTGTTTACAAAATGTTATATGGACACTGACTTTATGATAAAAAAAGAAAATACTTTGCTAATAACTGTTAGCGAGATTAGTAAGAGAAAAAAAGAGGTGGTCAATCACTGACCATGTCCAAGGCACATCTGACCTGACGCGGCTCACTATCGTGTCCATCGGAAGGGGAGGGGAGGAATACCCAAGCAAAGTTCAGTTCTAGTCGTGTGATCAATTAAAATTAATAAACTGGATTGAATTGCTTACAATAATAAAAAGCTACTTTCCTTACCTCTAATAATATTGTTTTACAAAAAAATTATTAATTCATTTTGTGGATTATTTCTTCTAAATTTAATTAAAGAAAAAACTACTTAATTAACAATAAAAAAATACTTTTTCGTATAAATATCCAACAGATCACATAAGATATAACATGTTTATTGGTCACATTACATGCAAACAAGAAAACTCTATAAATAGTTTAAAAAATTTAGAGTATTTTAGTTCATTTTTACCATTAATAAATGACAAGAGATACCCTTAAGACAAATACATAGAATAATACAATGTGATGAGCAAACATTATTTACAGAACATCATAGATTTAACGTTGAAAGGGCTTTAAATATAGAGCATGGAACTAGGACAACTGGATGATTGAAATGGTAATTTACAGTACTAAAAAAAATCTATCAATATGTATAAAAAATATCACATTTCATTATTGAGGGATAGATTAAAAACCCATTGGCATGGTAAAATGAATTTTCGATAAAAAATTATGAATGAAATAGAATTTTTGAAACTTATAGTCTAATCTAGTCACACCGACAGGAAGTTAATTGTAAAGCCTAAAGCCTATTACATAATGACCTGATCTCGTATTTTCCACACGAACGACGATGATGCGGATGTAAGAGGCTTTAATTTAAACTAAAACTATACTATATATGACCAAGTTCCCTTACTGTACTTGCCCAACCACATTTAATTTTCATCTTAGTTATGTAAAATGTCTTTCTAGAACAATTAGTGTTATTTCACATTCAAAGTAGACTAAGTATGTTGTTTCACAGGAAGATCTAAAACTACATGCCTTTTTACTTAATACAGATCAAAGATGAAAAGGGTATAAGCTTGGGCAATTACAGTTAGGGATGTTGGTCGTATATAGTTTACCATATATATTAGTGGACCAAAAAAAAAACTCTCTTTCATCAGCATTTTCACGAAGCCCTACTACTACCGACATCTCAATTCACGTTAGACAAAGCGCAAATCAAAAACAATTTGCTGGTGCGCTATACCTTAAGTGATGAGTTTCTGTTACCAGGATAGCCTACACTCCCCCGTGAGGGATCATTAAAAAAACCTTGTTGCGGCAACGCCACGCCCGTTCGATAAGGCGCAACTACATATGCGTTAATACCTCAAGTGATGCGTTTATGTTTCCAGGCGAGCCTAGACAACAAATGAGGGAGATTGTCAACAAAAACATGGATTTTCTGACGCGACACACGTTCGATGAGGCGCAAATACATATGTGTTCATACCTCAAGTGATGGGTTTGTCTGTGTTTCCAGGTGAGCCTAGACTCCCGCGTGAGGGAGATCGACAACAAAAACATGGTTTTGCTGACGCCACATAGATCCATGAGGCGCAAATACATATGCGTTCGTTAATACCTCAAGTGATGGGTTTGTCTGTGTTTCCAGGTGAGCCTAGACTCCCGTGTGAGGGAGATCGTCAATAAGAACATGGTTTTGCTGACGCCACACACGATCGTTGAAGCGCAAATACATATGCGTTCGTTAATACCTCAAGTGATGGGTTTGTCTGTGTTTCCAGGTGAGCCTAGACTCCCGTGTGAGGGAGATCGTCAATAAGAACATGGTTTTGCTGACGCCACACACGATCGTTGAAGCGCAAATACATATGCGTTCGTTCATACCTCAAGTGATGGGTTTGTCTGTGTTTCCAGGTGAGCCTAGACTCCCGTGTGAGGGAGATCGTCAATAAGAACATGGTTTTGCTGACGCCACACACGATCGTTGAAGCGCAAATACATATGCGTTCGTTCATACCTCAAGTGATGGGTTTGTCTGTGTTTCCAGGTGAGCCTAGACTCCCGTGTGAGGGAGATCGTCAATAAGAACATGGTTTTGCTGACGCCAAACACGATCGTTGAAGCGCAAATACATATGCGTTCGTTCATACCTCAAGTGATGGGTTTGTCTGTGTTTCCAGGTGAGCCTAGAATCCCGTGTGAGGGAGATCGTCAATAAGAACATGGTTTTGCTGACGCCACACACGATCGTTGAAGCGTAAATACATATGTGTTCATACCTCAAGTGATGGGTTTGTCTGTGTTTCCAGGTGAGCCTAGACTCCCGTGTGAGGGAGATCGTCAATAAGAACATGGTTTTGCTGACGCCACACACGATCGTTGAAGCGCAAATACATATGTGTTCGTTAATACCTCAAGTGATGGGTTTGTCTGTGTTTCCAGGTGAGCCTAGACTCCCGTGTGAGGGAGATCGTCAATAAGAACATGGTTTTGCTGACGCCACACACGATCGTTGAAGCGCAAATACATATGTGTTCGTTAATACCTCAAGTGATGGGTTTGTCTGTGTTTCCAGGTGAGCCTAGACTCCCGTGTGAGGGAGATCGTCAATAAGAACATGGTTTTGCTGACGCCACACACGATCGATGAGGCGCAAATACATATGCGTTCATACCTCAAGTGATGGGTTTGTCTGTGTTTCCAGGTGAGCCTAGACTCCCGTGTGAGGGAGATCGTCAATAAGAACATGGTTTTGCTGACGCCACACACGATCGATGAGGCGCAAATACATATGCGTTCATACCTCAAGTGATGGGTTTCTCTGTGTTTCCAGGTGAGCCTAGACTCCCGCGTGAGGGAGATCGTCAACAAGAACATGGTGGCACCGACGCCGCACACGTTTGACGAGGCGCAACTGCAGATATACACGCTGATGCACCGCGACTCCTACCCGCGATTCATCAACTCATCGCTGTACAAGCAGCTGGCGCAGCTTAACAACAACGGCGACGATGACGCGGGGGTGGCCGGCCCTGGAGGGAGCGGCACGGGGAGCCCCATTCCCGCAACAAAACAGAGCAATGCGTAACCGACCACTCCTCGCTGCGGTGGAGAAGCAACCTCCTTAGCTTCATAAAAATCTTACGCCTCTATAAAAGAACTTAAAACACCTTTGTGTTTAGGGGATTCTACCCCTCATGACAAAATTTTTATTTAACATTTTTAAATCTCAGTATTTATTTATGGTCCAAGGGAATTTGTTAGAGTCACTAAAATGTAAAACAAAATTTAAAACATTAGTGTGGAGGGAGACATCAGTTTGAGGTTAAGTGTTGATAATTTATTTTTATTCAGAATGTTTGAATCCGTTTGGATTTATGAATTAAATCATTTAATTTGAGGTTGATCCGATGCGGTCACTATTCTGAACTGTGAACTTTGATTTTACTTAAGTTATGAGTTGAAATGGTACGTGTATTACTCATAATGAATGCCTTATCGTTTTTCAGGAATCCTGAACTCTCATTATTTTACCATTTTATTTATCACTAATTTAATTATTTACATTCTCCAATATTGTAATAGTTCTTTAATCACATTGGTCACTATACCGTAAGGAAATATAAGTTGTACACTTCATTAATATGATATTTGCTAGAGATATTATTTTCCGGAAATATATATAATTGGTCTTCCCCATAACACTATGTGTTATAATGAGGCTTGAACAACTTAGACCAGTGATGTCGTTACGCCATGGCTTGTGGAGCACTTAAAAAACATTTTATAAAGCATGGTTGCTTCTCTAGCCGCTGTCCACAGAAGACAAGAGGAAACGATGCAATCAAAAACCAAAGAAATGAGGACAGATATGCTGTACACCAGTCGAACAGTAAGTTACCGAGAGCAACATGCCAAAGGGGGCCTACGTCTAGTCGTCTAGTCAGGCCTACACCACCACACCTCATTGGCTTTAACATTTTTATATACAAACTAGATAATATTTATGTTTTAATTTAAGTGAAATATTTAGTATATCATACGTTTTTATAATGATAAACTAAATAACCCGTTGTCAGTAAATTATGCTACTTGAACCCCAAGTGTAAACTATAGAACTGAGGTATCTCTTAATGCAATGGTAGTGAGGCAAAAATTAAATCTAACACGCATAACAGAATAGTTCTGTATTAATATTAAGTTTAGTAATCATTTGAAGTTTTAGGGTATCTTAAGAGAAACTTAAATTGGTTCAATGAGCTATGAGAATAAACTTTGTTGCACAAATATTCATTTAAGATTATATTAGGAAATATAGATTGTGTAATTGAATGAGTCAGAAATTGGATGAAGACCAAGTCAAAGAATGTTAGTTATCGATTATATCCAACCGCATAAATACGATAACCGAAATTTTGTATGTAATACTAATCCATTAATTTAGCCTTTCGTTCCATTATTTTAAAAAATCAAAGACGTCTTTGCTCAATATATGACATTGTGAAAATCAAGCTATACTGTAGTGTCCCTCTTATCAACAAGTTACCCAACGCTTTACTGTAAAGAAAAGTTTGTATAAAAGTTCATACTTCGGATTATTGGTAACACGTTATTCGATGTAGAAAAGGTCGTAAAGTTAGATGTAACTTGCTATACGTTGGCATTGAAATTGCTCAATCATTTCCTGCACGGTTAACAACAATAAGTTTATCATTGTTAATCTAATCTAATCTAATACCTGGAATGGTGAAATTAAGGTACCTAGGTGAACTATTTATCCTAAAATTATCTTTCCTCATTTAATTTTTATACCTCTTACCTTATTGTCAGCAATAAAACTATAATAATTAAACAAGTACTTATAGAATTAACTCTATTTTTACAAGTATTGTCATAGTTACGAGTCTGTAAAAATCTATGTTGATTTGTATTCAAAATGTTGAAGTTTTTGAACTTAATTGTAAAAATAGATTTGCATGCATACTGTAAGGTTTTTATTGAAAATATTTTATTTTGTTAAATAAACTAAGCAGTGTTATGATTATTTAACATTAGAGACAAAAGTTTGAATATTATTATCCGTCTAATTTCTTACAGCTACCTATATATAGTAAACCATTTATTTATTTAGGTATCGCAACTGTGACTTTTTCTACGAAGAGAAAAGAAAAGATGATTATTGAGTCTCTACTGTTCCTCGGCCCTTGGCTGAGTGACTCCCTTTATAAACAAAAGTTAATTATTGAGTCTACTGTTCCTCGGCCCTCGGCTGAGTAACTTCCTTTATAAACAAAAGTTGATTATCGAGTCTCTACTGTTCCTCGGCCCTCGGCTGAGTGGCTCCCTTTATAAACAAAAGTTGATTATTAAGTCTCTACTGTTCCTCGGCCCTTGGCTGAGTGACTCCCTTTATAAACAAAAGTTGATTATCGAGTCTCTACTGTTCCTCGGCCCTTGGCTGAGTGACTCCCTTTATAAACAAAAGTTGATTATTGAGTCTCTACTGTTCCTCGGCCCTCGGCTGAGTGACTCCCTTTATAAAAAAAAGTTGATTATTGAGTCTCTACTGTTCCTCGGCCCTCGGCTGAGTGACTCCCTTCATCCAGACAAACGCACAAAATCTGTAAAGTATTAGAATGTTGTACAGAATAATGGAATTGTATGGTTATTGTTATCCGCATTCATTGTTTATCGGTATGTTGACGATGTCGTAATTTAGGGATTTTAAGATGTAAAGTTGGTTTTGGTGTTTTTTTGTCAGGTTAATATAATTTGCTTATGTTACGGGTATTAAACTATAATTTAAGGTTGGCCTACATCTTGACCTTGTACCAGATCATCCAGATCGAACCAGTTCGCAGTGGTAAACTTCGTTTTGGTTAATTCTGAATGGCGCCGATGTGAGAGGCAAACATCAGAGAAAAATTAGACATTATGTGAGCTGAAAACTAACAAAAATAATTGAAAAGAATGGTTAATTTAAAAAATATAATCAATTTAAATTTGATTAAATTGTTAATTATTAAATTAGAATTCAGGAATTGAATTGAACATATTTTATGTATGTTGTGGGAAATATGTATTTTGAAGTTTAATTGAATCAATGCACTATTTATATGTTAATATCATTAAATTAGATATTGTACTTTATTGTCCCCGACACAATGAGGTAATATGTTATGATTATAGCAATGTATTATTCTCTAATAGACTGATAGCATTTATAGTACTAATTGTTCATTCAGTAAGCTTTGTTTGTACTGTATTACTTTCTAAGTTCCGCACATTTATCAATTTATAGTAGTGAACGTCTTCATTATGGGCTGATTTCTCGTTCCTAATATAGTACTTAAATTTATCGTACAATTTCATAAGCATTTGTTAAGAAAGGATAATATAAAATAAAAAATCTCCTTTCTTTAAATATTTTAGAACACAAATGTGATAATTTTGTATTTAAGTTTAATGAAGCTACCGTAATGTTCAGTGTTTGCTAAATCAATGAATATTGTAAGAAATGACGGTCCACTAGTCACTACCATTGCGCTAGAGTCCCTGAGTCCTCAGTCCTTGCGACGCGACGCGGACTTGGCGGTCCTGTGGCGCGAGGACTAGTCCCCGTCTTAGAATGCATTTGCCTTGAAGAAATATAATTTCTTTGTGAAAGCTTTAACGACTATAGACGTGAGGACGGTTGGGGGGTGAGGTGGGTGACGTGCCACGGTCACTGGTCGAACACCATGTTTTAGTGCTGGCGACCGCTGAGCGTTGCACTACATTGCCGACACCATCTATGTCACCGGCCATTTATATTTAGGGGCTTACAAAGGTTTATTAGTTTTTGTAAGGGTATTGTTATTATTTATTGTTTTTATCTTTATCAAATGTCTTTAAGAAGTTCGTAAAATACAGAATACTTTTATTGTACATGTTTAATAGCCAAGAAATCCAAAAATTATGCATTTTGCTAAACGATTTTAACAAAGTAAGTGAATCCTTCACTATAAGTATGTTATTGAAGCAGTATTCTCGGAGTATTACTCAAATTGCCAAAACAAATAAACAAATTTTGAAGTTTATTATTTATTGCACAGTGAAATGGTGAAAGATTATTTGGATACTAAAATATAGGCTAATCATGAAATATTATTACGAAACAATTATATATTTTCCAAAATAAATACCTAAAAGCATCATAATTTTGTTTTTCGAGTGCGTAGAGTGGCATTAATGGTGATATTTGTATTTTAGTTCTCTGAGGCAAGAAACCTAACCCACCCCAAACAGCTGTGTAAATATTTGTTTTGTGATACTCGGAATAGCGAATATTCCAACTACTTATGTAGAACTTTATTTTAGCTGAATTTAGTTTTGGAATTGTGGTGCATCACTGTCCGCACCGTTGCATTGTAGCACATAATATATGTTATACGATCATATTACGATACTGTACGATATATGATAGTGACAGCCGCACACGCCGGCACGCTGGGCCAAGCCCCTCTATACATATATAAATAAATGTATAATAAACACCCTATGTCGTGTACTGTATGTGTTTGACCAATAGCATTACGAGGACCATGTGAGGGAGTGAGTGTGTGTGAGAGTGAGCGAATCAAGTGTTTCATTTACAAGTTTTTACTAAGATTTGTTTGTTAAAACTATGTCTGGTCTCTCTCTAGTCAAAGTGTTCCTCTAGCGACACTTCTTGCAATGTGTACAACAAACTTTTCAACAAAACAACTCTTGTGATTTCAATCCCTCGAAACAATATTTTATCTGTACTCGGACAAAATAAAGTTGAATTTTATCAGGATATTTGTGTTTTACTGTCCTGAAAATGATTTGTAATTTTATTAGCTCAACCTTTGTTTTCCATGCAATATGTTTTCCTGGTCGGGATAATTAGAAATTGCTAAATAATTAATGAGCAAACCGCAAAGAGTCCTTATTAATTTTATTGTTTATAAAGTTGTTTATACTTGTTTACATAAACCCGGAGCCACTAAGTTTTATGAACTTCCCTGTTTGGATTCAATATATAAACGAATTAATACTCACTCATAAATGTGTCACTTTAAAAGTAAACTTAAAAAACTACCACATGTGAAGCTATTGTGAAACTAGTTTTTTGGTGGTACAGAATAGTATTCTTAAACTATTGTTAAAATTACATTAAACTTATTTATTCATTTTTTTAGTTTTACTTGTTAATGATTTTGGACAGATGCTGTACTTTTTTACCTTGTTCAAGTTTCCATGAAAACAATACAACACACATAATAAAAATAACTTTTAACTGGCCAAACCTTTTAATACATTTTAAACACACTATAAACATGAGAGACAACAACACAATAATAAACAATAACAAAAAACATATGTTCCAAATATTAAATAATTAATCATATTGAATATAGAGGCAGGCACAGAGCTTAGCTATAAGTCCATAAAAGTCCAAGGCCGTAACATACCCCCACCCATGAACCACTTCGGGGTTCATGACAGAATCAAAGATGAATAAACAAAATAAGTCGAACGATCCAAAAGCCCCTTTTTCTGTCTTCAGCCAGTTATCAAGGGGAAGTGGAGATACCTTGGTGATTGGCCTTGAGAGAGGACCTTTAGAGGTTTGAAGGTGCACCACTCGGACGAGTCCATCTGGACATGGCGAAGTCGAGAAGTACATTGTTTGCCAGAACTCAGGGCACGGAGATCTTCTTTAAATTCTGATAGCTGCATGAACTTACATATTTTCCATTCAGCTTCTTTAATTTCTTTCAACTTTATACTTCTTTTGACCTTATTCACTCCCTTGAAGATAATAATAAAGCACATCAAATAAGTTAATACTCTTAATAGTGTGTCCCATGAGGAGTATTTACCAAGCAGATCATCTGTGGTGGACTGTCTGGTTACTAATATGGGAAGTGGATCTTGCTTTATTTCAGGCAACTCCTCAGGTACAATCGGAGTGAACATTGTTTTTGGCCAGGATTCTTGAGATTGCTGCAACAGGAAGGCCCATGCCACCAAAGGTCATGACCTAAGATAGAAGACGGAAGGAGACCTCGACTGGCACAGTCAGCTGGATTAGAGTTAGTTGGAACATATGACCATGCATGTGATGGAATAAGTTCCTGTATCTGAGCAACCCTATTGCCTACACAAACCTTCAACCGGTACGGCGGTGGGTGGATCCATGACAGAACTACAGAAGAGTCACACCACGCCTTTATCAAGCTGATACTGCATCGTTGAGACAAAATAGAGGAGGAAAAATGGAGTAGATTAGCCAGGAGATGAGCACCACAAAGCTCAAGGCGGGGTATAGAGATTCTTTTGAGAGGAGATACTCGTGATTTAGCAATAAGCAGAAAAGTCTTTACATTTTCATTAGGACAAACAACGCGAACATAAACAACTGCACTGTAGCCCGCTTCAGAGCCATCACAGAATCCATGGAGTTGGATATTGAGAGCATTACACAATGCTATATAACGAGGTATTTTGAGGTTGTTCAAACTAGGTATTTGACTAATGAACCGCTTCCATTTCTCTGCAATGTGTACCGGCACTTGTTCATTCCACTGCAGACCAATTGTCCAAAGTAGTTGTAGGAGAGACTTAGTCCAAAATGTCACAGGAGTCAACCATCCACATATGTCATAAATTCGAGCAACGGTTGAGAGAATGAGCCTTTTAGTGACTTTTGTATCTGGTAGATTGAGATGGTAAACAAGTTTGTCACTTTCTGAGACCCATTTAACCCCTAGCACATTGTACAACGGATGTTTTGGATCTGAACATGGTAGAGGCTCTTCCCGGTGTGATTCAGGAACATTGTGCACAAGCTGTGTACAATTACTTGTCCATTTTCTCAGGTCGAAGCCACCTTTAGAGAGAAGTTGGTTGGCTTCGGTTTGGAGAGTAAGAGCATTTTCCATTATATCTGCTCCTAATATTAAATCATCGACGTATATTTGATTGTTTATAGCTTGACTTGCACGAGGAAACATATGACCCTCATCAATGACGAGCTGCTTCAGAATTCGTATCGCAAGATAAGGTGAACTGGTAAATCCAAAGACCACAGTTGTCAAACAATACATTGACAGAGGTTTGCATGATTCTTCACGCCAGTAAAGAAGTTGGTAATTTCTATCATCTGGATGAATAAGAATTCTTCTAAACATTTGTCTAATATCGCTACAACAGACAAATGGGTAAGATCTGAATAAAATCAAAATATCACTGATTTCATTTTGAAGCTTAGGTCCGGAATGAAGAATATCATTGAGTGATACACCAGATGACGATCGAGCACTGGTGTCAAATACAATCCAAACCTTTGTTGATGATGAGTCTTCTTTGATAACCGCATGGTGTGGGAGAAAGAAATGCTCTTTATCTGGGAGTGGGGGGACATTCACTGGTTCCATATCTCCAGAGTCCAACAATTCTTTTATGCAATCGTGATATTTTTCCTTCAAGGCTGGGTTGGAGTTAAGTCTTTTCTCTAATGAGAAAAACCTTCTTTTTGCCATACTTGAAGAATCGCCTAAAGGGGGATGTTCATCTTTCAAAGGGAGACGAACAACATAACGCCTTGTTGAATCTCTTGAGTGTGTTTTGATGAAGTGGTTTTCACAAAATGTGTCATCTGGAGTAGGCTTAGCCTTGAAAGGGGGCTCTTCATGAGTCCAAAATCTTTGTACAGCTTGATGGAGATCATGTGAGTCAATAGTGAGTAGAGAGGTGTCACTTACGTCGCCTGTATCTTCAATAATATCAGAGTAAGGCTCAGATTGAGGAGATTCAAATTCAGGGGACGAACCTATCAGAATATAACCAAACATAGAATTCATGGCTGATGGTAGATTTTCACCAATGATGAGTTTTTCTCCGGTCATAATTTTAGGATAGAGATCGGCTCCTAATAACATATCAACTGAACTAGGAGTGCCAAATGTTGGATCCGCAAGAACAAGATTCTTAAATCTATCCTTTACATCCTGAGGAACTTGATTGTGAGGTAAGTTAGATGTTATTCGATTCAATATAACCACGGGGTGGTTATCAGTCACTTTAGTTCCATTTAAGGCCGATATGTGAACCCTAGAAAGACCTTTACTTTTAACATGGCATGATGACAGACCAAATTCATATCTAATGGTTTTATAATCATTATTTTTATGCTTTTAAAATTCATTATTTGTAGCTTTCATCTAATGATTTTCTTAGGAAAACTAAAAGTATTTTCTTTTATTCCAATTCTGGACTGGAAGACTGGGTTGATCATTTTAAAAGGTTGCTTGACCCCCCACAACTACAGTTACAACAATGTTATACGCAGAACCATTCTTTGTTGATTCTCTTTTAGATAAGGAGATTGACATAGCCGAGGTGAAGCATGCTCTGCAGTTAGCATAGCAAAACAAAGCACCGGGTTTCGATCGTATCCCATCAGAATTTTATAAATTCGGCCCTGAAAAATTAACAGTTTTTTTGGTTAAGTTGTTTAACGGCATTTTTAATACAGGTCAGGATCTTAGAGAATTTAAAAAAATCGATCGTTTATCCACTACATAAAAAGGGAAATATTGGCGATGTTTCAAACTATCGCGGAATTTGTTTTATGGATGCTATAGCTAAATTGCTTATGGGAGTAATTTTATAACGTTTAGAGATGTGGATTGACGTAAGAGGTATACTTTGTGAATATCAAGCATGTTTTCGAAAGGGTTACTCCACAGTTGATAACATTTTTACCCTGCCATCCATGATAAATTTAAGATTAGCTGTTAAAAGAGGTAAACTATATTGTTTTTTGTAAACTTTTCTGCTGCCTTTGACAGAATAGATAGAAACTCTTTCTTTTATAAACTGTACTAGATGGCATCTTTATTTATTATATTCAAGTACCCGTTCTTCGCACGGGTAAAAAAGGCTGAGAGGTGTAGGCTCTACTGATACATTTAAGTTATTGATAATTAATTCTTTATTGTTTACAAAATGACAAAACACGTGTCTAAGCATATATCTAAACATGACAAAGTAACATATGTCAAATATTGGGAGAGGATAAGCATTAACGTAATAGAGGCAGGCATCGGGAGAAAATTAAAAATCTACCATTCCACTATTTCGAACTAATAATTCACTAATTTCGATCCAGCAGTTTATGTGTAAAAATTAACTTTATTTCTTTTTCTTACCGAACTGTCAAAATGTAAAGTAAACTGATGTTGACATTAAAAACTGTAAACATTGAATCCCAGGGTATTTACAGCAACCATGTCTTCTGCTTGTCGAACTGTCAAATTTTAGTGTTCACAGCTGTTGACATTCAAGTAATTTTATGTTTTCATTTTCTAAAAATGTAAACATTGAAACTTAGGACGTTCACAGGGCGTAGCTCGAGAGGATTTTAAGGAAATGAGTATGCCTATGTGTTGCATGATTTTAAAATCTGTCTTTGTGTAAAATTTCAAACTGTTTGGTTCAGTATTTTTTGCGTTCACTTGCCACAACAAACACACAAACCCACAAACACACAAACCCACAAACATACAGAAACCACCTCTTCTTTATAATATTATAGATAGCATAGGAATATCCTCAAAGATTATTAAGTTTTTACAGAATTTTTATAATGGTACCTCAGCTGGAGTGTGGTGTAATAACGGTATGTCAGAGTGCTTTGAAACGACTAAAGGCTTGCGACAAGGATATTTGGGAAGCCCCCTGCTGTTCTCTCTATTTTTAAACGATTTGCATGAAGGTTTAGACGGAGGTTACAATATTGGGGAAAATAAAGTTAAAGTTCTTTTGTACGCAGATGACATAGTACTAGTCTCACCATCTGCAGCTGGTTTACAGTATATGATTAATGATCTTCAAACTTATTGCGAAACATGGAATTTAAAAGTAAACCTTGAAAAATCAAAAATTGTAGTTTTCAGAAACGGAGGGAAATTAGGAAGAAATGAACAGTGGCGTTATCAGGGGCAACGAGTTGAGTGTGTAAATAGCTATAAATATCTTGGGGTTGTTCTCTCATCAAAATTGTCTTGGCAGACCCATTTTGAGGAAAAATTATGCGTTTCAAAAAATGCAATTAATTGGTCAAATTTGTACAATGTGGTCAAATGTTTTTACTAACAAGCATATTTCTTTTAAATTAAAAATGGAGTGTTTCAATGCAGTTATCAGATCCATTATGTGTTACTCGGCGCAAGTATGGGGTTACCAACAATATGACACTGTTGAACAGATATTTCGTTTTTTTTGTAAAGAGGATAGTTTGTTTACCAAGAGGTACACCAAATTATATGTTATATTTAGAAACAGACACAGATCCTATTTTTTTATTTACATTAAAGTTACATTTTAACTATATTTTAAAAGTTCTGAATATGCCAGATTCCCGGTTGCCAAAACTACTAGCAAAAGAGATTATTCGCAGGTGAGTTTCCTGGTTTAGCGAGTGGCAGCGGTTGGCGGATAGAGTCTCGGTGCGGTTATCAGTGGAGCAAGGGGCATTCGATGAGACAAAGGAACAGCTGAGCCAGTTACTGAATGCGGTTCGTGTTAACGCTCGGCACCGGTGCGTACAGGCGGCCTTGGATGCTCGCTATCACAACACATACAAAACTCTCGATTTTCAGCTGGCAGACAGAAATTACATTTTTTGTATGGATCTAAATCTTGTTAGATTGATTTTTAAATGTAGAGGTGATTTGCTCCAATTAAATTATAAACCCTGGGACCCAAACCAAAACTTAAATTGCTCACTTTGTAATCTACGAAATCGAAGATACCTACCATTTTGTTGCTAAATGCCCAATTCTACTTGAATTTAGAGTTAAGTGGCTTAGAACTCCTGAGATTTCCCGGGAGGTTTTTCAAAATTATTTAAACTGCCTTGATTGGTGGCGGCTCGCCCGATATCTGCGGCAAGCGTGGCAGTTGCGGTGGCAGTTAATACAGGAATACAACGTCTAAGGCTTCAAAAATACACATAAAATTACTAATTTATAATGAATTTTAATGTGCTAATTTTTTCTATGGTAAGAGTGGATATATCCATTTTGGGGTCTCCTGAATCCAAACAAGTGGGTTTAGACGTGATGTCTGTCCTTCCGTGTGTCTGTCAGTATGCTTGTATGTGTCTGGATGTGTACAGAACCACACACAGCCTACCACGTGGATCCGATTAAGATTAAATATGGGATGCATGTATAAAGTCACCGTATCTCCAGGTGTTTTATTATTTTTGAAAATTGTTAAGGATAGTTCACCCTTATAAATGTGAAACAAAAAACCGCTCTAAAAACTTTGCTTAAAATTTGATATTGAGACCACCCGCATGACTGTTAAAATAATGGTTCAAAAGTTATGGGCTTTTAAATGTCAAAAAATTCCATTTTTAAACTTTCAGCGAAAACAATCAAAGTAATGTATAACTTGACTGTTTCCATTTAAGGGCTGCAATGATAATCTTATGGAGGATAAGAAAAAAAATCTAATTTAACTTATAACCCTATATTTCATTATGAACCTTTGTATTTAGTTTCACATACTACATACCGAGTCTCAACCACATAAAAAAACCCATGAAACTTCATGTGGTTGGGATCTATAAATTTATGCTAAAACTAGCTGTAACCCCGTCCTTTCTACGGGTTGTAGGATTTAGTTTAAATAAGAAAGATTATCGTACCAAAATGTAAACCTGAAATCGTAAACAAATCAGTACAAAGAATACAAATCAATACCCAGCTTTATTATTTAGCATTAATTTACAATTAAATAGATTAGAACAATTATACCACAATTATAATTAGTTATACGTTAAAATAAATTTTTAATGTAGTATGATTTCGAAATGGTTTTAAAATCATGACCAACTAATACTGATTTGACAGCTTTTTGTTTTCTTTCTATTAAATATTTTAACTACAAAGACAGCTGATTATTACCAGTAGAGTGTTCATTGATAATTGAAAGCAAAATGCGACTAATATCGAGTAAAAATTGGATTTTTAAATGCACGTCATTTAATTTTCAAGGGGCGGTGAACAATTTCAAGCTTTGGAAAACCTTCGCTGGAATGTAAAGAATGCATGAAAGAAGTTCCATTGTTATTAGTTTTCCCGTTTTTTCAGAGAAGACGGCGTAAAATGCCTCCTGGAGCGACACAGACAAACAGACCGACAAACAGGCAGACAAACGGACAAAAATTAAGATAAGACTTGCTTTGCCTTCTCTAACGTACGAAACGTAAAAATAACTAAAATAATGAATAACTGTAAGCAATGTACAGACAAAACTCTAATTTTATTTACATAGATATTATAGTTTATGTGTTTATCATGGCAGCTAACCAGCATACTCTTTTCCCATGGAGAATAGGCAAATTTTCTCATTTATTACTGATATTGATCAAACCTGTTATATATTGCTATTGATTTGGAAATTTGCTGATTAAGCAGGTCCGCTGCGAGTATTTACTGTGTTTAAATTTTTTAAGATCTCGTAACCGTTGGAGATGAACATGATACATAAAAAAACAAACAATAAAATACATCAACAAAATAAATACAACCAATCAGGCATTTATAAATTAAAATGTTCAGACTGCACTAATACTAAGTACTACATAGGTCAAACAGGAAGAACATTCAAAGAAAGATTTAGAGAACATATTCAAGCACACCGAAGGACCAACATAACAACCATGAAATCTAATTTTGCAGAACACCTACTAACACAAAATCATAATTACAAGAACATAGAAGAAAATCTTGAAATAATTGAATTCATAACCAAAGGACATATCATGGATACAAAAGAAGAATATTACATTTATTCAGGGCAAAAAACTGACCCTCAAAACATTTTGAACAACCACATAACAAAACACAATCCAATTTTCTAAAATATCAGAAAGTTCAAACAAAACATAATTACATTTTACATTCATATAGATACAACATTTTTTTAACTAACTTCTTTAAGAACACATATCTATTAAATTGAAATTATTTAATTTAAACGTATGTGATTTAAATATTGTATATATTAGGTTATCATTTTTAATTAACTTGAAAATGGCCTAAAGGTCGAAAACATGTCGTTAAAATAAAAAATGTTTCTAAAGGATACACAGTTGATTTTTTAACTATACTTAATATAACAGTAGACCTTAAAAGTGAACTATATATATATATATATATATATATATATATATATAAATTTTAACGACCATTGCTTTTGGCCTCCGGGCACCTAAACACGAAAAAAACAACATGGTCCCGGGCTTAAGTCTTGCCATGAGACCTACGGTAATAGCTTCTTCCCTATGGGAAATTCGCTAAAACTGAAAAAGTCTAATATAAGTTAAATGCATTAATCTAAGTGAAATTGAAAATGGGAGATAACGTTATTGGCAACCAAAGCAATAGCTTATATGAATAAACTTACAGTCTGAAAGTAATTATAGTTTTATTTATTTATACTTGGCATAACGATCTGCATTACCGACCTCGTAGTTGAACCGTGCTGCACTCTCGTATAGAATATTGGAAGCACTTGGTCTAAAAGGCCAAGAAGTATAGAAAAAGACAATTAATTAAATTCACGACATCAATTACTAAACAATACACTGTAGAGTGTAGAATCTGCATTGTTAACCATAAGAAAAAACTATGTTTGAGAAACTATTTCACAATTATGTTTAAGCCAAAATCGAACAAATGTTTCCATATTAACTCAGTAAATTGTAGATATGAACAATAAAATAATAACTTGAAGAAATCCTATATTTTTATAAAATATAAAAATGCTATTTATATTTTTTAATTATTTCTTGATGTCGTTGATG
The DNA here is from genome assembly GCA_023375725.1 of Nephotettix cincticeps. NCBI lineage: Eukaryota > Metazoa > Arthropoda > Insecta > Hemiptera > Cicadellidae > Nephotettix > Nephotettix cincticeps. The sequence goes on along the minus strand of CM041786.1, from coordinate 85,130,730 downwards.
CTGTACTTGTTATGTTATTACCATAACATTAAAATAAAAGATTAATAATCTTCGCTACCGACAAGACGCAACGGAAGGTGCTTCTGCCTTGCGGCTATTTATACAACTACAAGATGAAATAAATTTAATAGTACGCCGTCCTTCAACATGAACTCCAATAGTACAAAAATGTATATGAACTTAATATGTGATAGAAAGTAAATTTATCAAATTAAACCATAATCTATATAAATAAAATTAGAGTTTTGCCTGTACATTGCTCAGAATTATTCATTTTTTTGTTATTTTTACTTTTTGTGCGATAGAGAAGCCAAAACCGGTCTTATATCAATTTTTTGTCTGTTTTTCTGTTTGGCTGTGACACTCCAGGAGGCATTTTACGCCGTCTTCTCCGATAAAACGGGAGAACTGATTACAATGATACTGATTTAATGTATTCTCTACATTCCAGAGAAGGTTTATAAATGCTGGAAATCGCCCGCCGCCTCTTGAAAAGTAAATAACGAGCATTTAAAAATCCACTTTACGCTATATTACTCGCATTTTGATTCAGTTTTCAATGAATAACATACTGATAATAATCAGCTGTTTTTGTAATTTGAAGATTTATTAGAAATAAAACAATTAGCTGTCAAATCAATATTAGTTAGTTTATATTTGTCATTGATTTTAAACCCATTTCGAAATTATACTATATAAAAAAGTTATTTTAACGTATATCTAATTATAATAATTGTATAAATGTTCTAATCTATTTAATTGTAAAGTAATGCTAAATAATAAAGCTGGGTATCGATTTATTTTCTTTGTATTGATTTGTTTAAGATTTCAGGTTTACATTTTGGTATGATTATCTTTCTTCATTAAACTGAATCCTACAACCCGTACAAAGGACGGGCTTACTGCCAGTAAGCTATGAATATTTTACATTTATGATTTTACATTTGTTATGCTTCAAAATATATTCTGAGGTAAATTTAAATATTGTAAGGGATCAGTTATTTTGTCTTTCATAATAAACATCAATTATTAATTATCAAGACAATTTTTAGAGGTAATTTGTAACAATTCGGGAAAAATGATCTATGTGCCATTACTAGGTTATTTGTTTGATATGTGATAAATACACCAATTCTTCCAATGTCAAATCGACGTTAATATGGTATAATATTAGAGGTCTATATAAATTGATACTACCTTACCGATTGGAGGCCTTCGTTCGTAGGCCTACGTACTGAACTCATTTTCTGAGCAACTAAAACTAAAGTAACGGTGCTACAGCTTGCTAGGGATACTTTTTTATTGAAGAAATTATAGTAACCACAGAGTTGTATACAAAATGAATATGCATAGACCTTATTTTGTCAGTGTACAGGCTCGTAGGGGCTGTCAGAATATAAACCTAACATTTCATTTTCGACCTAGTTAATGTTAAAATTGCAACATTGACTTGGGAAAGAGTATGCAGGTTTGCTGTTTTAAGGAACGCAGAAAGTTTTTTACCATAAACTATTTTTATTTTGACCATTCATAACAAGTTTTATGATTATCTGGACATAAATAAAGAAGTTTGACTATTCTTGATAACATTAACATGGGAAATATTATGCAGGTTTGCTGCTGTGAGGAACACATGAAATATGATTTTTTAGCATAAACGTATAGATCCTAACCATATGAAGCCAAATACAAAGTTTCATCCAAAACTATTGTTTAATAAGTGAATATTAATTTTTCCTTATCCTCCATATGATTTAAATCGGAGCCCCCTGTTTAAATTTTTTGATATCTTAGTAACCGTTGGAGATATGGCAAAACTATAATGAACTGAATTGTGTAGTTTTTGAGCTGATTCTTATGGTGGAAGATAAAATTTGAAAATTTTAAAAATTACATTGGAAAGACGCAAAAAACCATTTTTGGAGTACAACCCCCCCCCAAACTACCCGTTCCCATTAACCAATATGTCTGGATTACGAATTCGTCCGAGCAAATGTAGGAATATACGTTTCTAAAAAAATTAAAAAATACTAAAGACAGTTCAAAACAAAAAAATGAAGCAACTTAGATTGACAAATTCAGAATTGGCATACAAGTTGGTTTTAAAATCAAAATTTTCTACAGGTTTAAATCTTAGATAGTTAATTATAAATCTAAGGAAATTATTGAACTCAACTGCCTAAAATGCTATCATTTTAAAATTTGTAAACCTATACGTTAAACTTACATTCCTTTGCATATTATATTGATGTTATATTGTTACAGTACCTACTTAGCTTGAAAACTTTTTCTTAAAAAAAAACAATATCATAAAAAAAATCATATTCATTAGATAAACCAAACATTCATTGGAAAAGTTATATAAGGTTTTTGACAACTAAGAATATATATATATATATATATATATATATATATATATATATATATTGTTACATATAAATATAAAATATAAAAATAAATTTAAAAAAAGTCACTAAGAATTAACACACATTAAACTATTGTTAACAAATAACAAAATATAATAACTAACCATGAATTAACATTAATGAATACTATCAATCAAAAACAAGAAACAAGGATCACAATTGAATGAATAAATGAGCTGCAAAACTTGTACTAATCAGTATTTCATCCCATGAAGAACAGGAATATTCTTGTAGCTCTATGTCCCTGCAGGAGATGGAGATATAGCTCAACCTGCAGAAATCATTCATATTGCAAACCTCTAAAAATACAAATTGATACCGTCATCATAAACTACTATTGTAGAGCTAACAAATGACACTCAATATCAAATCACATTTTAATTTTATGAGTGTCTGGAGTAGTGGAATAGTATACACAAATTATATTTACATTTTGGCCATTCCTTTCATATTATACTCAATGTTTTAGCCTTTTCATAATAGTTAATAGATCAAAACGCTGAAATTAAAAGACTTTATACTCTCGTTTTAAAGCAGATTTATCAATCTTTTATTCTATTATTTTCAAAAAGAAAAATACCGCATATATTGTTTATAAACTGTATAAACACGAAAGCTATTACACTAATACCTAGCGCGTTTCAAGAGTTAATTCCTTGATCTGTACCTCTCAAACCATTTACTGGGATGACACCAGACCCAGCGCAACGGGATACCACGCATTCGTTAGGAACAGCTCTGCACGGTTTAACTTAATAGTTTGTTTTGAGATGAAATATTGTTCACCCTAACATTGAGTCCTACAATCTGGGACTGGAATCCTATTATTCGTAAAAAATAATACTCAAGACTCAATTTTTACATTAATATTTTAATATTAGCATTAACAGCTTTGACATTTTGAAATCGTTGTGTCGTGTTAAATTAGTTCTTTGAGATTTTCTGCAATATATTTTAGTATTTCTAGAAGCTATAATTATTGTGTTTTAAATAAATTTATAATTTCCTAATCAATACTAGGCAAAGACAACTTACTACGCAGTCAATTAAATAGTTTGTAATGGATTATTTTTCTTAATTATTTTACATACTTTGGCCCTGATTCCAAAAACTTGTGTACTGTTGGTACACAGCCATCATGTTTATCGGAATAAATACTTGACTTTCTGGAACTTGTGTTTGACCATTTATCTTGTACTATAAACTAAATGTACTTTAATTTGTTCCTTCATTACCTTTCAAAAAAATTTCCGAATTTATAATTTTTCTTAGAAGAGGAAGAGGATCTATAAAGACCACACCACCATGTGAGATATCATAAAAACAAAACTACTACGACCGTTAAGATGCTTTGCTGCCTCCAGATGTTATAAAACCCTTGCCCTAGAATAATGCAAGCTGATCCAGACTCTGTAATCAGCTGATGTTGGCTGTAAATGTCACATAACCAATCAGCTGATTGTTCCCGCGCTACCCTGGCTTATCATTAGCCACACGTGACTCCCGAACCTACTACTTGGCGTTGCGAATACAAAAATTGCGAACGTTTGCGCGTGAGACGAGGTTTTAGAGAAATCGGACGCTTAGAAATGCTTGGAATTCGAAAAGAATAGTAGTGTTCCTTGCGAGAGAAGTGGTTGGAACGTATCGACCACGAGAGCAACATAACGTGTTTTGGTGGAACGTTCTTTCAAACTATCTATGTAATTCGGTCCTTTGCACTTTAGGTTATTTTCACATTAGGTTAAACTAAATTGTACCCATCTTCAAAGCTAGATTAAAAAATTGCATTTTCAACTGTTATTTTAATATACTGTACTTCTGTTCCTGATTTTCAATTTTAATGACAAATAGCTATTCTATAATTCAAGATTTTTTAATTCACATGGTACAATGCAGAGGGTCTACTACCCCAGCCTGATATATCAGAAGGCACATCAAGGTTTTGAGATTACCCATACAAAAATGTAATAGATATTTTTCTTAAGTCTCTGTACTGTCTCATCTCTCTTGAAAATCGTTTTGCAATATTAATGAAAAATTTGACGTTTGTAGCAAATTAAAAAAAACTACGGGAAAGACTTTACACGGTAAAAATTTAATTGAACGATCAATGAAAAATAATGAAACTAAAATCATGATTTCACATTGTGTTCGATTGGTTAAAAGAGCATACAACATTAATTTGTTTTTTGTATCTATGATCACATTGGGATCACTTTATTTAGGAATACCGTTATACAATAATACTATAGTAATTATACTATTGGACAAACCGATAGAATTTTCAAATCAAGATTCAAAGAACATTTAGAAAAGAACACATTTCAAAGAACGTTTAACGTTAAAAACAACGATAAACGTTAAATATTAAAACGTTATCCACCATGTAAATAAGTCATGACTCGAGGAATCTATCCTTTTATAAATAAATAAATATTTAAATATATATATATATATATATATATATATATATATATATTAAGTAAAGTTAAAATAATTAACTGAGTATCCTTGATAAACATTATTTTATTTAAACAACATGTTTCAACCTTTAAAGGCCATTTTCAAGTTTAAAAACAATTTAAAACATTTCAAAACAATACTAAAATCACATATGTTTAAATTAAATAATTCCAATTTAATAAATGTACAAGTGTTCTTGAAGAAGTTAGTAAAAATTGTTGTATCTATATAAATGTAAAATGTGATTATATGTTTTGTTTGAGTTTTTAAGTATATATATATATATATATATATATATATATATATATATATATACTGTTTGTTCATCGATTAGGGCTACTAATACATAGTAATGATATTGTTTTCGGTTATATAATAATCTTGAATCAAGCCTACCAAGTAGGCTCCCTATAAATGCATTTTTATTTTTCAACATGTTTCGGACATTACTCCATTATCAATAAACATGCATACATAACCTATTCTAATAAGATTAATACGTAAATGAAAATAAATAACAGATGATAATTTAAATTTCACTGAATCTAAATTAATTGGTAAAGTATGTTAGCAGGTTTTATTTTTTTCTTGTATGATTTTTCCTATTAATTGGATTTTGTGTTTCGATTTGTAAAATGTTTAATACATATTTTGTCAATTTTATTATTTTTTCATTTAGGAACTCTTATTTAGTGTATAATTTCCTTCCTTTGTGTTCAAATAAATCAAAAGACTAAATTGAAAACAGATAAAGACATTTAAAACAGAAAAAAACATTTATCATAACATTTAAAATACATACCAACTGGTACAAATTATAAAAGATTTGACAGTACCGGAAAACTCAATATTCTTATCATTTGACGTAGCTAACACGTACACCAACATTCCAACAGAAGTAATATAAACGAGAAAAAAGATTTTATAGCACTGACAAAACATGTCTGAATCAAAACTACTTTCAGTACAAACAACAGAATGGCCTAGCGATGGGATCACCTCTTATATATACTTTCTCCATATACTATGTATAGGGTGAGAAAGTAAAACAAAAACTATAATCAAACAAATTGCAACAGAAAATGGGTAAAAAAGAAAATGATAGGAAAAATCGATAAAAAGATAAAAAAAAGAAAATCCAAATAATCCAAATAGAGAGTACGGAAAAACATATTTATTTGCGTACCGTACACTTATAACTATAAAAAGCCATCCAGAAAACATTAATACAACAACAATTTAAGATAAGCTACAGAACAAGACACAACACCTTTGAAATAATACAAAAAAACAACAAAATAACAAACAAAATTAATAAATACACAATACGCATGATCGTATACAGAACTAACTGCGGTGGATGTAACAAATATTATACTATTGGACAAACCGATATAAATTTTATATCAAGGTTCAAAGAATATATAAAAGCAGTAAAATGAAACAATACAAAAATCAGCGTTCGCCGGGCATATCCTTTCCATAAACCACAACTATTACACTAATATGACACATTATATGACTATATTGGATTACGAACACTAATGAAGAGAATTAGACACCAAAGAAGAATCCCAAATTTATGCTCACTATCAAATTAATAAAAACAAGAAATAACACTCCAATTTGTGAAAAATCATACAAGAAAGAAATAAAACCTGTTAACACACTCCGTCAATATGTATACAGTGAAACTTAAATTATCACGTGTTAATAATTTATACTGTATTTACATATTAATCTTTTCAGAATAGGTTGTGTATGTATCTTGACAATGGGATAATGCCCGAAATTAGTTGAAAAATAAAAAAGTTTTGAAAAGGTTCTTGGTTGACTTAATTCAAGTTTATTATATATATGTATAGTTTCTGAAGTTCTACCTTGGTGGCCAGCCACAGTACATTTTGATTACTGACATTAAAGGGTAAAAAATGTATATATATATATATATATATAGATATAATTGCAAAAACGTTACCGGTTATATAGAAAACACAATGGACCCCACCGAAAAGTTATGTTTAATTTGGTAGGGCCAAGAACATGTAAAATTTAGTTTCATAAATAAAATTAAATGAAATCCGCAACAAAAATGTTATACAAATATTCTGCACTGTTGTTGGTGTACACATTGTTTCCATTCTTCTTTCCATAGTCTCATGTCATTAGCGGGAGTTATAGTATCTCACTATCTTATAGATCTTCCGAGGGAGAGAAAGTAAGTCAAAAAGGTTTTTTTGGCAGTTTTTTTCAAAACCTACTTTTCGTTAGACCGATTTTAAAGTGTGATGTGACAACGAAACAATATCAGGTTGTTTCAAGGTCATGAAAATAGTTTCTGCTGGGCGGAAGCCTTGTTCGAAGCTTCTCTAACACCTTATTTTAACCTGTAGAACCGCATGGTCTACTTGAATTTTATTATTGGGTGTCAACACTTTTGCCACCATGGGAGTTAAATAACAAAAAAGATATTAGTAAAAATAGTCCTTGGGATTATAAAAAATAGTACTGTAGTTGTAATTAACTTAATTGAATACAGCTTTTGATTTAATATATACAGTACTTGGGAACATTAATACATATGTATATAGATACATACATTATATATATCTCAATTAATTAATAATACTTTGATAGAGTATTTATTTTAATTCTTTAGCAACATGAGCTCTGAACAAGCTTTGACCAACTAGCTGAAATGTTTTATAAAATTAGACGAGTTGATTGCTCTGTTATAATCCCTTCCGGAGAACGTCTAAACAGTTTCAATTTCAAAACATAAACGTTAATTGAAAGCCATTACGGGCCGTTGGCGCACGCGGACTGCGCGGTTTGCACTGTGCAGTGTGCAGCCCGGCAGGCCCCCGACGCGTTGTGGAACTGGGCTGCATCACGACACATTTACATAAGTATAAGCTCCGTCCGCTGCCCACTTCCGCTCCTCCTCCTCCTTGGACAACCGCTCATTTTGTTCATCATATTCTTCAAGAAAAATTGGGCTTGTAAAAAATATACTGAACCTTATAATGCTATAACGGCGGGTAGTGCCGACACTATTGGCGCGGCGCGAGTCTCACGCGCACCGCCGTTGTGTTCCTAGCCTTACACTGCACAATTTTATTTAGTGCACTACCCCCAAAATTCACTAACCCCTCTGGTATCGGAGCTGACGTAATTAGTCAAATCCTATAGTAATTTGGAATACAAGGTTATCAAGATTCTAGCCTACTCAGACACATGCACAAATATTTAATTATTTCAAGGTAGTTTACGATATACTAAATATTACATACAGTCAATAAAAAATCTCCTTTCGTCACACCAGTGACATATACAAATGCACCAAGCGTGGTAGAAGGTTTAAAGCTTTTGTCATACATATGGACGATGTTCAGTTGAACGCTTCTATGTGTTATGTAGAGAAACGCTCATAACTGATCTCATGTTGCTCGATATCTTCCGCAGTACAGTTCGCGTAGTGTGGAGATATAGAATACATCGGTCCGGCTGAGCAGTTTAGTGGATATACTACATGCCTCATTATCAGAAGTTTGCCGGGACGATCCTGTGCAAAGTCCCCACGAAATTTTTCCATAGGTCAATACTGGGTCCAGCTGCTTTTTTTCATTCGACTATCAATTATTAATGATTCTGACAACTTAATAAGCCGGTTTTGAGCCATCACAAAGCTACCAGCTTGATATAACAATCTACCACACTCACCCTTCACTCTTATTCTCAGCATGTGCGTTGGTGTCTCAGTGTATATGGATAGTTTTCTAATGCAATGCGATTGTTTAAACTTGTCTCCTGATGGCATAGATAGTATAAAACTATTTTTGTGCATCAAGCTGGACTATGATCAAATCCTGCTAATTTCTTACTACAGAATCCTTCAGAATCCAGAGTTTACTAAATTCTCCCCCTTATTATACCAAGCCAGAGGGTTCTGTCACTGAGGAAAATAAATCAATATATTTGTTTCGAAACGTCACACTGTTTAATTGGCATTATACTTCTGGCATCCCATGGCGGTTGACATTCCCGTGTGTAACAACCCATAGACAATCGATTACGTTCTAACACTGATGACATTCCAGCCATAAAACTTTCATCGGCTTTCTCCACAAAGCTGGTGCAAGAAAGTGTCGCTGTGCCAGTCGTGATTTAGAAAGATGCTAATGACTCGACGCAATAAAGGGTTAACCTTACACGACCGACAGGGGTAATTTAGAAATTAATTCCCTAATAAACATATTGGCGTGTAGACAGTGAGATCGGTCGGCGAGATGAGAGGCCGATATCACGGTCAGGAGCGTTTGTTTAATATCCGTCCGAGATGGTAGATTAGACTAATTTACTTGCACGGTACCGAGAGTTCCTATTCGGCGCGGGGCCCGCGGGGACGGCGCGGCGCGGCGGCCGAGGACGTGGAAGCGGGCATATTAGCGGCGCGATATCATCTGCGAGCCCGCCGAAAAGCTCACAATACACAAACATCTTTATCGTTTTCGGCTTAAAGCTTTCGAGCCGAACGGAACGAGTTCCGGGGGCATCGGGCCTGGCCGGGCGTGACAATCTGATGCCGGCCGGACCTGCAAAGGAACCACACTCTTAGATCCTGAACAGTCTTTTACATTATATAGTTTATAACTGTCAGTTTTTAAGTGAGCTTTGTACAACATTCTTATAGAACGTAGAGAGTATAAACAGTCGTTGCCACCTGTCTTTGAGTCGTTGTCATTGGAATTTCCAAATATGATTAAATCGACCACAGAAGACGTCACACGGAAAGGACAATGTCGGGCGCTTTGGTTGATGCAATTCTATAGGGCTTATCTTAGTAAAATTTTCGTAAATACACAACTATTATGTTTACTTTCTACGATCAAAATTTTAAAATTATTATCAAACATCTGATCGTATTATTCATTTTTCGTTTCAAAATTTGGATTATGCGTGATATCTGTATTGCGGAAAACAAGCAATAAAAATTCGTAATATGTCTCAAATTTTTTTAGATTTTAAAATTTATTTATTTACATATGTTAATTTAAGTTCTGAAATCTGTAGCCTACTTTATATTCCAAAATGTTTCTAAAAGGGAATTGACTTTTAATCTTTGTTTTTTTCATATAAGTAGACAAATATATAATCATCTGTAATTATATATTATTATTTATCCATATGACATAAACGTATGTTTCGAAGTAAGGCTAAGATTGACTGTGGTGGAGTATGCGAGTATGCAGAGTACATGAGGCCCACGGCAGGCGTTAGTCCCCGGGAATGTGCGGGAACGCCAACAACCAGGCACCGAGCACACACCACACAAGTAACGTGATAAGCGGGTTTATCACAGGCCGCATTGTAGCCGTCACAGCTGGCCTGTTGGGCATGATTTACGCCCACTTGGTGTGTGGTTTAACCCGTAAACAGTAAAACTGCATTCAACAACACCACACGCGCGACTGTTTACATACATTATCCGAGGCCCCGGGGAGGTGGAGATGACTGCGTTCCCAGGCTTAGTGGCTAAGTAACATTGTTACTGGACTATTCAAATGTTAACACATATAACTGTTTTCGAATAAGGTTATGCTATTAGTTAGTTGGTTTAATTTTATTAAGAGTGTGACTATTAAAATTGAGATTTGGATCAGGATTGCAAGTATAATTTTAAAAACCAATAATAAAACCACTCAGCTGCAACCCTGACCATTACCATCCACCACTTACTTCACCCAACTGGGAACTTCACCAAACATTCCATCCACCACTTCCTTCACTCAATTGGGTATATCACCAAACATACCATCCACCACTTGCCTTACTCAATAGGAAACCTCACCAAACAATCCATTCACCACTTGCTTCACTCAACTGGGAACATCACCAAACATTCCATCCACCACTTACTTCACTCAATTGGGAACATCACCAAACATTCCATTCACTACTTACTTCACTCAATTGGGAACATCACCAAACATTCCATCCACCACTTACTTCACTCAATTGGGTATATCACCAAACACACCATCCACCACTTACCTTACTCAATAGGGAACTTCACCAAACATTCCATCCACCACTTGCTTCACTCAAATGGGACCCCACCAAACATTCCATCCACCACTTATTTTACTCAGCTGGGAACATCACCAAACATTGCATCCACCATTTGCTTCCCTCAACTGGGAAACCTCACCACACATTCCATTCACTACTTATTTCACTCAATTGGGAACATCACCAAACATTCCATCCACCACTTACTTCACTCAATTGGGTATACCACCAAACACACCATCCATCACTTACCTTACTCAATAGGGAACTTCACCAAACATTCCATCCACCACTTGCTTCACTCAAATGGGACCTCACCAAACATTCCATCCACCACTTATTTTACTCAGCTGGGAACATCACCAAACATTGCATCCACAATTTGCTTCCCTCAACTGGGAAACCTCACCACACATTCCATCCACCACTTACTTCACTCATCTGGGAATATCATCAAACAATCAATCCACCACTTGCTTTACTCAGTTGGGAACCTCACCAAACATTCCATCCACCATTTGCTTCACTCAGCTGGGAACATCACCAAAAATTCCTTCCACCATTTTCTTCACCCAGCTGGGAACATCATCAAACATTCAATCCACCACTTAATTCACTCATCTGGGATCCTCGCCAAACATTCCATCCACCATTTGCTTCACTCAGCTGGGAACATCACCAAACATTCCATCCACCATTTGCTTCACTCAGCTGGGAACATCACCAAACATTCCATCCACCATTTGCTTCACTCAGCTGGGAACATCACCAAACATTCCATTTACCACTTACTTCACTCATCTGGCAACATCACCACACATTCCATCCATCCCTTGTTTCACTCAACTTGGAACTTCACCAAACACACCATCTACCACTTGCTTCACTGAACTGGGAACCTCACCAAGCATTCCAATCCACCACTTGTTCAGTGAAATGGGAATCACCAAACATTCCATCAAGTTATTTACTATATCTAGAACCATGTCCACTATCACTAATGCAACCACATACTTTGAAACAAGTCGCGTACCCTCCAACTCCAATCGTCATTCAGCATTTACGACCAAGGCAAATACACCCAAACATCACATTACCAAATTTAAATCCACCATTCTTTCAACTAGTACAAAATGAACTTTTACGGCTCTAACCACTCCACTTAGCTCTAACAGTGGGACCACCAAACATTCTTAACCTGTCATAATCAATGGGACTCACAAAATTCCCATCCATCTCTTCATCTCAGTTCATAACAAAAAAATTTAAAACCCCACATCTATCGTCATTCCTTTTACATAAAACATCAACATTTTAAGCTCACGTGGGAACATCACCTTAATCCAAACATCCTGCCGCTGAGATGCGAGAAACTTACTCAATCTAATTTACTTGCAAAAAATCCTCATTTTCGATTATTGCAAGATTGACTCAGTTGAAATCGCTGCCGTCGTCCAGGCTGGTCTGACCTTGGCCAACTGGATGCTCTCACACCAGTTTGATCTACACTAAACACAAGTTTGTAACTCATCTGCATAAACGTAGTATAAAAATTTAAAGTTTTAGTGTTTATTTACGTGTAAACACTAAAGATAATGACACAGGATGAAAAATCTTTACTCAATCAATCTGATATCATTAGAAAATCAGCAAATCCAAATGATAATTATATAGCTAAAGTAAAAAGTATGAGGTAAATCATACTCAATGAAGTGATAGTATTATGTCAGTCAATTAGTTTCCACAGTCCAGTTTTACCACCGCTGTCAGTGGTCAGTGACAACTTGTGATTGGGTTAGAACATTCAGTATACGTTCTGATGTTAATGTACCGGATAAGTTTATCTGTTACAAACAAAATAAAAGTGGCTTCATGATGATACACTGAAGCAACAACCAGTTAAGTACTGAGTTTAAACCGCCCGTGTTGTATGACATACGCGAAGTCCATCTCGGTAAAATCACACTAAACGTACAATCAAGAGAAACTAATTCTATTCAGCAGTATGGAGAGATAAGTGAATTTATCAAATCCAAACGATCGCGTTATAATTCGTCAGTGCAAGCCTCAATTTGAGTAATAATAATAAAACTCAACTCATCTGTTAAAATGATCGCGCTCCGTTTCAACACGTTTCGGACTAATCTCGGTAATGACACACGTATTGAGCTTTCTACCGTAGATGATTAACTTTCCTAGTTCAACATTTGATATTAATCCATTAACATTAGTTGTGCTTGATGAAACAAGCAAATAAGTATGTCTGAATCACTTGGTCCCAGTCATGTAGACTAAAATTTTAACATTTAATCACATGTATACAATCATTTTCATGTAGAGGCTAAAGAATAAATGACAATAAAAAAATTAATATTATAATGTTTGGTAATCATGTAGGGTAGTACAGAAATTGGTCAAATAACAATGTAGTGTCAAGATATGAATCCTGAGCAAAAATTTGATATAGTCATCCTTCTAATTTACGAACTTCAGTAAATTATGATAAAGTGAATCGCATCTACATCTCCTTTATAGCAATATTCCAATTATACCGCTGATAAACATGATAAGTCCAGTGTCAGAGTAATCTTAGTCAACTAGTCAGTGGTTAGAGATTAATATGTTGAGAAAGTTCAGTTTTTACTGGAAACTAGTGTTATTGCATGCCATAGTTACTTTCAAGTAAAAAAAGGATTGCTGTAGAAATGTAGAAATAATCAGTAAATCACACCAATACAACAATGAAACTTTACACTGTAGAAAGAAACGTATGTATGCACGTCACTTTGTCAAATCCGTTTCGACACGCGAAATTACTTGTCACTGTGGACAAGCCTTCAATGTTCTGAGATAGGAATAGAAAAATTCCTCTCTTTTACAAAATGGATCGATTCCAGCGCACAACTAGCCTACGCTTTGTCAGAGTTCTCGTTCTCGCGGATGATGAGCTTTGTCTAGTGTTCTTGATTAAAAGATGATTAGCCGCTTTGTCTAGAGTTCTCATGCTGAGATGACGCCACCGCTTTGTCTAGAGCTGTAAGTGGCTTGATGACTGGGAGCCAGCTTTGTCTAGAGTTCTGTGCAAGTTGACTCAATCTTGTCTAGAGTTCTCGATTTTACCTTGACTGGGAGCCGTTTGTCTAGATACGAGGTTCGCTGGACGCATGACTCCACCTTTGTCTAGAGTTCTCGATCACCATGATAACATTTGTCTAGAGTTCTGAATTCGGTCATGCCCACCGCTTTGTCTAGAGTTCTCGAGGTTCGTAGATGACTGGGAGGCTTGTCTAGAGTTCTCGAGTGTTCCTGGACGCATGATCCACCGCTTTGTCTAGATTCTCGAGGTTTACCATGATCCATTTGTCTAGAGTTCTCGAGGTTCTACGCATGACTCACCGCTTTGTCTAGAGTTCTCGAGGTTCGCTGGCCTTGACTAGCCACCGCTTGTCTAGAGTTCTCGAGGTTCGCTGGACGCGATGACTACACGCTTTGTCTAGAGTTCTCGAGGTTCTGGACGCATGACTGGGGCCACCGCTTTGTCTAGAGTTCTCGAGGTTCACTGGACGCGTGACTGGGCCACCGCTTTGTCTAGAGTTCTAGGTTCGCTACGCATGACTGGGAGCCACCGCTTTGTCTAGAGTTCTCGAGGTTCGCTGGACGCGCATGACTGGGGGCCACCGCTTTGTCTAGAGTTCTCGAGGTTCGCTGGACGCGCATGACTGGGAGCCACCGCTTTGTCTAGAGTTCTCGAGGTTCGCTGGACGCGGATGACTGGGAGCCACCGCTTTGTCTAGAGTTCTTGAGGTTCAGTAGACGCGGATGACTGGGAGCCACCGCTTTGTCTAGAGTTCTCGAGGTTCGCTGGACGCGCATGACTGGGGGCCACCGCTTTGTCTAGAGTTCTCGAGGTTCGCTGGACGCGGATGACTGGGAGCCACCGCTTTGTCTAGAGTTCTCGAGGTTCGCTGGACGCGGATGACTGGGGGCCACCGCTTTGTCTAGAGTTCTCGAGGTTCGCTGGACGCGGATGACTGGGAGCCACCGCTTTGTCTAGAGTTCTCGAGGTTCGCTGGACGCGGATGACTGGGGGCCACCGCTTTGTCTAGAGTTCTCGAGGTTCGCTGGACGCGGATGACTGGGAGCCACCGCTTTGTCTAGAGTTCTCGAGGTTCGCTGGACGCGGATGACTGGGAGCCACCGCTTTGTCTAGAGTTCTCGAGGTTCGGTGGACGCGGATGACTGGGAGCCACCGCTTTGTCTAGAGTTCTCGAGGTTCGCTGGACGCGGATGACTGGGGGCCACCGCTTTGTCTAGAGTTCTCGAGGTTCGGTGGACGCGGATGACTGGGAGCCACCGCTTTGTCTAGAGTTCTTGAGGTTCGCTGGACGCGGATGACTGGGAGCCACCGCTTTGTCTAGAGTTCTCGAAGTTCGCTGGACGCGCATGACTGGGAGCCACCGCTTTGTCTAGAGTTCTTGAGGTTCGCTGGACGTGGATGACTGGTGGACACTGCTTTATCTAGAGTTCTTGAGGTTCGGTAGACGCGGATGACTGGAAGCCACCGCTTTGTCTAGTGTTTTTGAGTTTCGCTGGACGTGGATAAATGGTGGACACTGCTTTTTCTAGAGTTCTTGAGGTTCGGTAGACGCGGATGACTGGGAGCCACCGCTTTGTCTAGTCTTTGAGGACTTTTGTTATGGACTGGGACTGGACATTTTTCTAGTTCTTGAGGTTGACGCGGATGTGGATTTGTAGTGTTTTGATGTGGTTGACTGGACGTGGATCTGACTGTGGTTTTTTGAGGTTCGGTGGACGTGGATGGTGGACACTTATTTGACTATAGTCTTGGGCTCTGAGGACTGTGTTTTGATGGATCGTGGACTAGGACTGTTGGACACTTTTCTAGAGTTCTGAGGTCGGACACTTCGATGACGTGACTGGACTGTCTTTTGTCTAGAGAATTAGTGGACTCTGAGGACAGTCGGACACTTATTTTTCTAGAGGGTCAGTGGACGCTGAGGACAGTCAGACACTTATTTGACTACAAGATCTGTGGGCTCTGAGGACTGTTGGACACTTATTTGACTACAGGATCGGTAGAGTCTGAGGACTGTCGGACACTTATTTGACTACAGGATCGGTGGACTCTGAGGACTGTCGGACACTTATTTCACTACAGGATCGGTGGACTCTGAGGACTGTCGGACACTCATTTGACTACAGGATCTGTGGGCTCTGAGGACTGTCGAACACCTATTTGACTACAGGATCGGTGGACTCTTAGGACTGTTGGACACTTATTTGACTACAGGATCGGTAGACTCTGAGGATTGTTGGACACTGAGGTTAGGTGGGCACTGACGACTATGGATTCTGAACCCCTTGAGAAAGTTTAACATTAGATTCCAATATCTTTATAATACTGTTTATATGTGTTAACATTTTTCGTTAATTTTCGTCAAATTTTTGATTTCATCCACGTTAAAAATTGTTACAATTTAATAAAATACCAAGTACACTTCCTATAAATTGTAGATGGATTCTTGCTAACGATTTCATTCAAAAGGACTTCTAGTGTATAAAGTAAAAAATATATTTCAAGTAGCAAAAATTACGATAATCTCCTCTACATAACCTTGTTAAGATTAACCTTTAGGACGACAAATGAATTAATTAGATCATTGTTTGAAAAAGTAATAAACTGTATCAGTGGACTGGCACTACTTTCTCCCTTAAGTAAATATAAAAACAACAACCTGTAATAAAACTATTGTGTTCTTCATAGTTTATCTAAATATCATTTAATAATTTACCGTTTCAAAAATAATCATCCATTTCTGAAAATAAAAACAAGAGAGACAAAGTTAAATTAACTGTCCGAATTGTATGGGTAAAACCAGGTTTTTTGAGTTGGTTTTGTTGGGTGATTTGTTGACCTTACGCTTCATACCAAGTTTCATGGAAAACGGTTGGAAAATAAGGAAGAAATTGATTTTTTAATATTCTCCTTAAGAATAACATTGGGCGCTTTCAAGCAACTTAATGCTTTTATCATGGACAGTAAATTTAACTTTTCTCTGTTAGTCGTAGACAAATGGTTCAAAGTACTAATTTGATAATTTTGTTTAGGATTTTCTTCAATGGTGATAGTCAAGTTATACTTAACTTTTATTGTTTTCGCCGAAAATTTAAAAAAAAGATTTTTTGATACTTGAAAGCTCAAAACTTTTGAACCATAATTTTTACATACATGCGGGTGGTGTCAAATTATTTACTACTCTCTGCACTATAAACTATCAAATTTTCAAATCGTTATCTATTTTTAATCAAAATCTTCATAGCTGTTTTTGAGAAATTTGGATTTTTCACGTTTTTAAGGGATTTTAGGGATGAACTACCCTTAAAAATCAAAAATTCAAAAAATGAAAAAACGCCTGGAGATACCGATATACACATACATACCAAATTTCATCTAAATCGGACCAACGAGGTAGACTGTGGCTCTGTCCACTTAAAAGACATAAAAACACACACACACACACACACGCACACACACAGACACATGAACGGACAGAAATCACGTCGAAACCCACTTTTTTGGATTCAGGGGACCCCAAAATGGATATATCCACTCTGAACTCAAATTCGAAAACTTTGACGAAAATAATACTTGATCCTTATACTGTACTATGTATAAGGGGAGAAAGTAAAAAACTGAGATATTTGTGATGATCATACGTGACCAATGAGTATTCCATATCAGGTTATGGAATAATTTAATTATTAATGATAACTTGAACAGATTGATTGTACAGTACCGGTACAGTTGTTGGACTGGTGACCGCCCGTGCCCGTGCCCGTGCTCCCACGCCCTTGCAGGTCCACTAGGCTCGCGTCTCCGGCGACACGGTCCGCTCTCAGCCAACCCTCTCACTCTCAGATTTTTTTCTGTGAAAATTGTGTTCATATATTTGCCCTTGGTATAGTTTAAATTCCACTGATTCTTAAAATAGTTTACGTATATATTATTACAGGTTCGTTATTTTTCAAATACAGTATTACCGATAACTTTATTAAGTTTATTATTAACTTTATTAAGTAAACTAGCAGTAAGCCCGTCCTTTGTACGGGTTTTAGGATTCAGTTTAAAGAAGAAAGATTATCATACCAAATGTAAACCTGAAATCCTAAACAAATCAATACAAAGAAAATAAATCAGTACCCAGCTTTATTATTTGGCATTATTACAATTAAATAGATTAGAACATTTAAACCACTATTATAGTTAGTTATACGTAAAAATAACTTTTTAATATAGTATGATTTCGAAATGGGTTTAAAATCAATGACCAATATAAACTTACTAATATTGATTGGACAGCTGTTTGTTTTTACTTCTATTAAACCTTTAAACTACAGACAGCTTTTAACTAAAGACAGCTGATTGTTACCAGTAGGCTATTCATTGCCAACTGGTTCGAAGTGCGAGTAATATCGCGTAAAAGTGGGGTTTTAAATGCTCGTTATTTATTTTTCAAGGGGCGGTGGGCGATTTCAAGCATTTATAAACCTTCTCTGGAGTGTAGAGAATATATGAAATAAGTTTCATTGTAATCAGTTCTCCTGTTTTTTCGGAGAAAACGGCGTAAAATGCCTCCTTGAGCGCCACAGACAAAAATTGATATAAGACCGGTTTCGGCTCCTCTAACGCACGAAAAGTAAAAATAACTAAAAAATGAATAATTCTGAGCAATGTACAGACAAAACTCTAATTTTATTTATATAGATAATAACCTACCCATAAACAAACTTTATTAACTCATTAAGCCCTTTAGCATTTAACAAACTTATTGCCCCGCCATATTAAATATTTATATCGATCTTAACTACGCCTTAACATTTTTTTGTTAGAATTATAGGCATAATACATTTGAAATTCATTAGGTCAATTTAAAAGTTTTAAATGTTTAGAATAATATATATTCTGAACTATATTACAAGTCGTGTCTTTAACATTATTCGTCAGCATCAATTTGTCAAAAAGACAGCGTCTGTTACTAATTCTGAAGCAACGCAGCATACAAAGCTATTAGAAAATATAATTTTAGAATTCGCAGGAACATAATTATTACATATAACATTAACTTAAATTTAATATGCATTTAATCTTTATGTAATGGTTCTATGTGAAAACAACAGCACCCACAGTTATTAAACTTATTTTGAAAGACAATTTTTCATTATTCTATACCATTTGAAAAAGGTTTTTTTTCAAACTGAACCATGCACTATGAAAATAAAATGATAAGTTCTCAAAATCCCAGATTTCAGCAATATTAGATATATATATATATATATATATATATATACATATATTTATATATATATATATATTTTATAAATTTAAAAAACATCTGATCTAAAAGATTTAATAGATGAAAAATCCCTATCAGTTGTAAAGTTGATTCAAAATTAGTTTGTGTACATTGATTATTGATTTTGAATATATTTCAAAACTACATTAGTTCTAACAATGATGCATTTCTAAATCATCATACTGAGAATCAATGATAAATAGTTGAGTTAAAATTTTAATTGGTATTTATTTGTTTAATAAGTCAGGTTTATATTTTGACATAACCTCAAACGCAAACACACTTATTTATGAATTAGATACAATTATATGTATATCTCAATCGTAAAACCAAACATAATATTAATGTAAAGTAGTAAAGCTCATATTAAAATAGTACAAAAATAGTCATATTTTTATTAGACTTTATAATTATTTTTGTGTCAGACTTTTTATATGGATTTTGACTTTTTTATATGGATTTTTATGGACTTTTTGTATGGACTTTTTGTATGGACTTTTTATACTGGATATGTATTATTTAATAGTGATGTATTAAATAATACATATTCAGGAAAAACTTTTAAACTCAGGAATATTTTTACTCGATACAATTCGCCATCATCAAAATATTTTTTTATTTATTGAAAAAATCATATGAGTCCAATTCTTGATGGAACTTATTGTAAACATTTCTGTCATGAAACAATATCCCCGTCGCAGCGCACCTGCGTACTCAGCGAATTTCCCCCTCAATAATATGGCAATAATAATACAAGTATATTGCAAGATTGATTAATCAATACCGGTTGATAGATTAGATTATTTGCCTATTCTACGTAATATTAACATGGCAAAGAGTGTGCAGGTTTGAGGAACACTGAAAGTAGGCATTTTTACCATATACTATTTTTATTTTGACCATATACCAAGTTTCATCAACATCTGTCGATAAATAAAGGAGTTTGACTATTCTACTTAAGATTGACATGGGAAAAAGTACGCAGGTTTGCCGCTATGAAGAACACATAAACTATAATATTTTGGCATAAACGTATGGATCCCAACCACATGAAGCTAAATACAAAGTTTCATCCAAAACTATATGTTAATAAGGGAAATAGTAATTTTTCCTTATCCTCCATAAGATTAAAATTGGAGCCCCTAAATACAATGTACTGTGTTTCGATTTTTTAATATCTCGGTAACCGTTGGACCGATATGTCTAGGTTGCGAACTCGTCTGAGTAAATGTAGGAATACACGTTTCTACCACATTTGGTGTCGATCGGAGCATTTTTACGAGAGTTATCGTGTTCACACACACACACACACACACACACATACTTATATCTATATATATATATATATATATATATATATATATATATATATTTTACTACCATTGGTTTTGGCCTCTGGGCACCTAAAAACAAAAAAATAACATGGTCCCAACATGGCTTAAGTCTTTACCTACGCTAATAGCTTCTTCCCTATGGTAAATTCGCTAAAATGGAACAAAGAAAGCTTTTTATGCATTTACAAGCAGATTATTTTTTAATAGGGAGTAGGAAGGAATATCAATACTGTACATTAGAAATATTATTTTCGTTTTAGTATTAAGGAAGAAATATATTCAGAAACGCGGGCATCCAATCTGCATCTTGGACCTCTAAAGAAAAGGTTACTGTCGTCTGCATACATAGGTTTAGCCCAGGAGTATGATGAACAATGTCATCGATATAATAAAAATTATGGTCCAAGAATACTTCCCTGAGGGACACCATATCTAGACTCAAGATGGTCAGAGCGAACCCCAGCTATCCCAACAACGTGAGAATGTTTCCACAGATAATATTTAAACCATGCTGGTTTAGCCTGGTTTGAAGTGGAGAAGCTCACAATATTAAAATAGTTCAAAAATAGTCATATTTTTATTAAACTTTATGTTTTTTTTAATCGTGATTGGTATATGTTGCAGAAGTGATTATTGCAGATCATGTTTAAAAAGTAACGTACTTTTTAAAACTGAATCATACAGCCCATACAAAGGACAGGTATATTGCTAGTGATATACTTAAAATGCTATCAGGGACCAAAAAACCTAAACCCTATCTGTTTTGAAGTGTTAATAACAGTTCTAAGTAAATAGGTTGTCGAATATTATTAATCTGAACGAGCATGTGAGGAATGGGAAACAAAATAGGTTTATGCATTTTATTTATTTTATATTGTTCTATACTTTTTGAAATCTTTTAACGGTTTGATGGCAAACGGTAAAAGAGCTGGTGTTATTACTACCTAATGTAAATTTGTTGTCACGGAGCAAGTAATAGCTCAGTGACAAAACAGCAAGTGGATCCAGACGTAACTCTAGCGGGGTTCTACCCGGTCACTATAAGTATACAAGACGGGCGACTGGCACTACATCCACACGCCCAACCAGTTGGCAATACTCTGAACTAGCCCGGTGATGGAGTGGGTGACGAGCCCGTCAGATTGTGCGTGTAGCCCGTGTAGCCCGCGCTCGCGGGTTTTTGTGCCTCGTCGTTACCGGATTGGTTCCGGCTGGGTCCGTAGCCGTAAACCGACTAATGGGCTGAGCCGTGAGCCGGGACGTGACGGCCGCGCATTATCACTCTGTACATCACCTGATCACCTGATCACCTGATCACCGGTGCTCCGACGCGACAAAGTAAACCGTGTCGGCTCATATACCTGAGTAGAAATCAACTTTCATTTTCATGTTCTAGTTGATCTAATATTAAATATAATATCAAATTATAATAATATTAATAATATTAATATTAAATTATCTGTTATATATATAATTTAATTTAATATATATATATATATATACATTTCACAGTTTTAAATAAGTTTTTACACACAACACCAACCTAAGCATTTGAATTGTAGTGGTGTACCCTGTAGTAGGGAATTGCTACACATCCCAGCGATTGTGTGATAAAATAATCGAAGAACGTATTCTTTGAAATGGCTTCACGGGTATTCACAATTACCTAATTTAAGGTCAGTTTTGGTTTCGTACGATTAGTAGGTCAACATCTGTGTATAATTTAAAAGTATACCAATCGTTAAAAGAATAGTGTATTGTTACTAACCTTCTTTTAGAAAATTCCCTATAGGAAATAAAGACATTTTGTCTATTTCTTCTCATTTTGGCAATAGATCCAAGACCAAGTTTTCAGGTCCTAAGATACCAAAACCGTCGTTCGTTCGAAACTAATATATACTCGTACATATATTATTCCAACCAAAGAGGGGTTAGGAAGCTCAATTAAACCAGTTTTACAGCTTTATATAGCTAAGGTCTACTAATGCATATAAAAGAATCATAGTTTTAATATTGTTCATGACAGAAAATCTACTTGTTCATTTTCCGTATTATTCTTAAGGAATATAGCCTACATAAATTTATATATCTTCCATATTATTATAAAAAAAACTGTGTTATTAACTGACACATACTTTCTCTTCCTAAACGTAAATTGAAATTTCTTATAATTGTCATATTCCTAACCTCTAATCAACATAGAAATGTATTGCTTAAAAAAGCATGTAATTTCTATTCCACACTTTTTTAACACAAGTTTAAAAATGCTTAAAAAAAGCTTAATTTGGGGAAGATAACATGACCGTGAGCTACAAACCACGTTTCAGAGAAAAGAGTTGAGAAACAAGGAAGTTGGTTTTTAACATTCTCCATAAGAATAGCCATTCATGGGCGTTCTCAGACAACTTATTGGTACTGTGTCACGGATCTCGATTAGTATATTTGACTTTTGTCTGGAACCGTTAGCTGTAGACCAAGAATTTACAATCACTGAATTGTTTATTTTTTATTTGAATTTAATGTTAATAATCAAATTATTTTATAAATTTGTCGTTTTGAAAGAAAATACATAAAAGGATTTGTTTACACTTGAAATTTCTTTATCTTATGGACCATCACTCATATAGTCTTGCAGGTGGTATCGTAGTATTTTTGAATATAATAATTACTATAAACCATGAAATGTTAATCAAAACAGACTTGCTGTTTTAAAACTTTTGATATTTTGGCAGTTTTGATGTGGTGGATTAAAAATAAGATGTCACTGCGATTGGTAAGTCCTAGGATTGTGTAGCGTGTAACAAACATTTTTATTACAACCCTTAATTTCGTTTTCTCGTGGGGTTTAAACTAATGGGTCAATCTAAATCCTAGGTTTACCGAAACTCTCGAAAGCGGTAATGTATCTACTTGTTTGTTCACGAAGGAGGACACATAAGCCTACATAGGACACATAAGCCTACATAGGACACATAAGCCTACATAGGACACATAAGCCTACATAGGACACATAAGCCTACATAGGACACATAAGCCTACATAGGACACATAAGCCTACATAGGGCACATAAGCCTACATAGGGCACATAAGCCTACATAGGGCACATAAGCCTACATAGGACACATAAGCCTACATAGGGCACATAAGCCTACATAGGACACATAAGACACATAGGCCTACTTGTTTATCCCTTAAAAGCTTGTTAAGGTGGTTTGCGTAATGCCCCAGCATGTGTACCCTCTAACATCAGATTGAGAATTCTCATTTTACTGGCCAAGAGGTCTCGGGGTTGAAGATGGGTCCAAGGGTTTTGCTGCCCGAGCCGGTTTTTGAATTCATTAAAGATTTGTATCTTCTCGACTTAGACTTCCTTCCAAATGTTTAACTTCCTAATAAATCCCTTTTCTGGCAGCATATTATTATTCCTCTAACATATTAAAATGTAGTTCCGGGGTTTTATATTAAGTCGTGTGAACATTTTGTTTTAAAAACAAAACACACATAACCCGGTCGGTTCAAAACTTTCTTATACTTCCTGAATCTACAATACCTAGGCAAGTCGGATTTAAAAAAAAATGTGTAGCTTTAACTAATCCAACAAAGATGGGGAAAAAGGTGGCAAAACGTACTGAAATGAGAAATCTTACAACGATTATTTTCAGAAAAGGCAAGTATAGACATAAATATTTCTTGTTTGAATTTTTTACATTCATAATAATTTAAAACAAGGATATTTGATGATTGATGTTACAAAGGTGAACAATTCACCACAATATTCCGTGTTTGTAAAGGTATATATTTGAATTATAACGGAATGTCCTAAAGCCAAAGGAGACGTATTTTATTAACCTTATCTATGAAACACAGTATTACAGCACCGAAATGTACTTTAGGAAGCATTTTATATTTACTTTTTACTTTCTCCCCTTATACGTAGTATATGGAGACAGTATTGTTTTCGTCAAAATTTTCGAATTTGAGTTGAGGGTGGAAATATCCGTTTTGGGGTCCCCTGAATCCAAAAAAGTGGGTTTGGAGGTGATGTCTGTCCGTCCGTGTGTCTGTTTGTGTGTGTGTGTGTGTGTGTGTGTGTGTGTGTGTGTGTGTGTGTGTGTGTGTGTGTGTGTGTGTGTGTGTGTGTGTGTGTGTGTGTGTGTGTGTGTGTGTGTGTGTGTGTGTGTGTGTGTGTGTGTATGTGTGTGTCTGGATGTGTACAGTGCCACAGCCTACCCCGTTGGTCCGATTTAGATGAAATTTGGCATGTATGTATATATTCACGGTATCTCCAACTTTTTTTTCATTTTTTTGAATTTTTGATTTTTAAGGGTAGTTCACCCCTAAAACTCTTAAAAAACGTGAAAAATCCAAATTTCTCAAAAACGGCTCTAACGATTTTGATTATAATTTTATAGTTTATAGTGCACAGAGTACTAAATAATTTGACACCACCCGCATGTCTGTAAAAATGACGGTTCAAAAGTTATGGGCTTTTAAATGTCAGAAAAATCAAATTTTTAAATTTTCAGCGAAAACAATAAAAGTAAAGTATAATTTGACTGTAACCATTAAAATCTGCTTAAAAAACTAAACAAATTAGTATTTTGAATTATTTGTCTACGACTAACAGTTCCAGAGAAAAGTTAAATTTACTGTCCTTGATAAACACAGTACGTTGTCTGAAAGCGTCCAACGTTATTCTTATGGAGAATATTAAAATATCAATTTCTTCCTTATTTTTTAACCGTATTCCATGAAACTTGGTATGAAGTGTAAGGTCAAATCACCCAACAGAACCAACTCAAAAAAGCTTGATATTACCGGGGGGGGGGTTGTTTCCCCCCATACAATTCGAACAATTACTTTAACTTTGTCTCTCTTGTTTTTATTTTCAGAAACGGGATGATTATTTTTGAAACAATAAACTATTAAATGGTATTTATTTAGATGAACTTTGAAGAACACGATAGTTTTATTACAGATTCTCTTTCTTGAACTTACTTAAGGGAGAAAGTATGTGTCAGTCCACTGATACCGTTTATTTAGAATCATTTAGGAGTAAGGGATTTAAATACACCTTGGAGCTGGTTAATTACAATCCAGCACAATGTATTTAAGAATAGCATATAACTAGGCATATTCACTTATAAACTGAATTTCTATAGGCAATTGAGACAGGTATTACCTTCCTTAAACTTTCACAACGGCTTCGAGATCAAGACGGAAAAGGATCATTTTTAAATTTGTTCTATGACAGATTCGGATTATGGACGGATTGTTTGTTGGAAAGAGGCAAATAATGACAGGAAGTGCCAACAATACCGCGAACCAACCCCTAGAGCGGCTCCCACGCGGCACCGCGCCGCTGCAATGCCGTCATCTCCGCTCCGACACTAACCATTGGGAGCCGTTACACGTTAGTGACGTCATATGATTACAAGAACATCTGCTTGGATGAACTGAAAACATTGCCTTTAGACATATCCATGATCTAACCTTTTTCCCACAGGGAAGTAAATAGAAACGTTTTCTGCAAATCGAATGTACTACAAATAAACGGTACCAGTGGACTGACACATACTTTCTCCCTTAAGTAAATTTAAATTAGACAATCTGTAATAAAACTATAATGTTCTACAAAGTTTATCTAAATATGATTTATTAATTTACTGTTTCAAAAATAATACCACATTTCTGAAAATAAAAACAAGAGAGACAACGCTAAATTAATTGTTCGAATTGTATGGGGAACCCCCCCCCCCGGTAATACCAAACTGTTTTGCGTTGGTTTTGTTGGGTGATTTGACCTTACGCTTCATACCAAGTTTCATGGAAAACGGTTGAAAAATAAGGAAGAAATTGATTTTTTATATTCTCCATAAGAATAACATTGGGCGCTTTTAGACAACGTACTGCGTTTATAATGGAAAGTCAATTTAACTTTTCTCTGGAACCGTTAGTCGTAGAAAAATAATTCAAAATACTAACTTGTTTAGTTTTTAAGTTGGTTTCAATGGTACCAGTCAAATTATACTTTACTTTTATCGTTTTCGCTGAAAATTTAAAAATTTGATTTATTGACATTTAAAAGCCTAAAACTTTGAACCTTCATTTTTACAGACATGCGGGCGGTGTCAAATTATTTAGTACTCTTTGCACTATAAACTATCAAATTTTAATCAAAATCGTTAGAGCCGTTTTTGAGAAATTTGTATTTTATTGTTGTTTATTGGTGAAGTATCCTTAAAAATAAAAAAATAAAAACAATGAAAAAACACCTGGAGATATGGTGAATATACACATGTATACCAAATTTAATCTAAATTGGACCAACGGGGTAGGCTGTGGCTCTGTACACATCCAGACACACACACAGACAGACACACGGACGGACAGACATCACGTCGAAAACCACTTTTTTGGATTCAGGGGACCCCAAAACGGATATATTCACTATCAACTCAAATTCGAAAATTTTGACGAAAACAATACTTCCTCCATATACTATGTATAAGAGGAGAAAGTAAAATACAATAATGCTAGTTTTTATTTCTCCAGTCCATGTTATGTTGGAAATAAAAGCATTATGAGGTTATTTTACGTTATTAGCCATGGGGATTCCCAAAAAATCCATATATATATATACGCGCGCGCGCGCGCGCGTGTGTGTGTGTGTGTGTGTGTGTGTGTGTGTGTGTGTAATTGTTTTTAACTATGAAATTCATTAATATTAAATAAAAGGACAACTGTGTGAATTGGAGAAGATATATAACCATACCAAGTTCTTACTTCTAAAATCGCACCAATGTGTGAAGGGTAACCTATTAATACATATACTAACTAAGTATTTAGGTATTGGATTAAAAGAATAGACGTGTAAAACGTGCATGTAGTAAAACATCCATTGGCCCTAATTTTTAAAGGACCACCTTAACACAATTTCTGTTGGCCCTCGGCTTGGGTACCCGGTGAGCTGTATTGGCGCGAGGTAATTACTATCATTATGTCAAATTGATAGTGTACAAAAACTATTGAATTACCATATTGAACCACATTGTTAGAAAAATAATTTGAACGTAGAGATAACATCGTAATGACTGCGTTTATCGAAAGGCTGCAGTTGGTTGAGAGAACTGTGCCGGACGACGATAGTCAAAGAATTGCAACTTTCATTCCCCAATATACCTTGTCTACTTCCTTTTGAAATTTAATATTAGTTTTTGTTACAGGTATGCACTTTTTACACTCGAACACATACGGTTTATATAACATCAATAGACAATTTCGAATAAAGAAACATCCTTTGGTCATATACGAGTAGACAGATAGTCCTAAGATTGTTGACATTAATCATATATATATATATATATATACTATTGACACAAGGTTGAAATAGTTTTGTTTTTACAAAAATTAAAGTTTTATATTTCCTTCCCTGTGTGAAATAGGTCAAATTATGGATATGTCTAAAGGGAATGTTTTCAGTTAATTTATGCAGCTGTTCTTATAACCTAAATATGACATCCCTAACCATATGAAGTCACTAACCAAATGACGTAACTGTTTCAAATTTTGGTCTCATAAATTGCCAACATACCCACCAGAGCTAAAACATACCCATGTCAAAAATAAAATATTTGCTCAAAACCAGTTGCACAACATACCTAATATTTAATAGTATTTAACTTAAAATATTACAATTTTAACGTTGCCAAATTAGTATAAATATCATTTACTATATCTGTGCCCTACTTGATCTTTCATCAGTTAAGCTAAATGGTGTCAAGGGACCTCGTGTTGCTCGGTGGAACAGATAATCATGTATTAATGTAAACGGCCGTCCTATCAGTGAACTGCCATAATAAACAGTACATACTCTCATTAAAACTCTCAAATTATTTCATGCTTATTAAAATAATGTAAAAATCTAGAGTTTCAAACATTTTAATCGTACTTGTTTTCGAAAATTTATTAAAACACGTTTTTTTGTGAATTTTTGAACTAACATTAAGAAAATAAAAGAGATCAATCAATATTTTTTCCTTGTGCAAAATGTATTGGGCTGTGTAACATGGGCATCCAAGTGTCATGCAAAACGGTCAGATATAAGGGAGAAATTTATATTTTGGCATGCTCCTTAAGAATAAATAACATTGGGTGCTCCATTAAAATAGAATAATTAATTAATATATATTTATGCAACGTCTTAAATTTTGACGTCCTTAAGAATAAATAACATTAGGTGCTCCATTAAAATAGAATAATTAATTAATATATATTTATGCAACGTCTTAAATTTTGGTAAGATAAAAAAGTATGTACAAAATGCTCTGTTCTCATCTCATATAAGGTGGTAAAAAAGAGTAGATGGAAAAAGGAAGAGCATTATATATGGTGAATACGTTTACAGCAATTTATACCTTGCTTTAGATCAGGCTTTAGCTGTATCTTGATGGATGCATGCATGGCATTGCCGAGGCAGCTTCCCTGTAATTGAGGGAATCAGTGCCTATTGTCACGGCGAAATATGAAATACAGATGAAGATGAAGCGGATGATGAAGATCGTTAGCGGCGGCGGCGGCGTCGTGGAGTGTCACAATGGTCGCGGCGAGGGTCTGAGCCAACACGGAGGGGTAGTGACCCTACCTAACCTACCGTCTCAATGGCGCACTATTTCATCATTACCGGGCGGCGGCTTCAAAACGCGTCACAACAATTAAAGTGTTTGTTTGGGTGGATTTCTATCGCCCCATGATTACGAATGTTTCATAAAAACATGCTTTCAAATTGAGCGACAGTGGTGGCGGTCGGTGGTTTGCGTGATCGTGATACATCGGCCATTGTCGGCTGTGTTCGGCTCCTGGGTGCGCCGCAGGTTCTAATCCCTCTATTGTGCGCGTGTCGTCACTTATATGGCCGTCGTCCTGTTAATAGCGGCTATAATAATGTTTTCACTTTATTACGGGCTCTACAGCCTTTATGACTCGATATTACAATATTTTCGCCCCCAGTTTTGACTTCTTTGCTCGCCTCCCCCGTGTTTTCGCTCGATTAACTCTCCATGCTGTGGTTACCGCCGCTGTCACGAGGATATCGCTGTTTTGCAGGCGACAGGCGATGTTTACTGTGGCCTCTGAAATACACGGCTGTTATGTATATTTTGTTTACGTGCGAGTAACGAACTAGCCTGATATCAATATTACTTTATCTGAATGAATTAATAAATTTACTAACAACATGAGCTTATACAATTCTCAATCTTAGCCTAAATTTTGCTGTGATTCAAAACATTCGTTTTTATAGGTTTTTACACTGTCATCTAAACTATTTTTTCCAAATATTTCAACGAATTTGATCTCTTTTATGAGAAGTTATATATTTTTTAACTTCAGAGAACAACGAAAAAACAATGTCTCAGCTACTGTTTCAGGTTATTATTTTATTTCGGAAATTGGAGTAAAAGAAGGTGCAGGCACTGCAAACTCATCGAATGTTGTATATTTTGGAAAGGGGACGTATAGTCAAATAGTGTTTAGAATGTTGTTTCAATGAGTATTGGATGTTTATTAATTTTTAAGAGAGATTGTTACTTTGTTGTTATAGTAATCTAACACTTCAACAACATATTTTTATGTATAATTTTAATTATTTTTAACTTACGCTAATTACGGACAATGTTTTTTGATTTGTTAAGGGGTTTGCATTATATTTACGACTTGAAATTTGTCACAAACTAATATAAAATGTCTCAAGGTTTAAATTATATATGGTTAAATCTATTTCATTATATGCCTATTTTTGATTCGTTAAAATTCGTTTTCAATCCTTTCACCAGCACTAACTCACAATAACTGATTCTTTTTGCGCTATTGTTTTTTTGGCATAAAGAATTTAAAAAGCTGTTTACAAAATTACAAACGAAAGCAGATACACACATTTATGCATACATATTTTAACCGTAGACTACTGTAATACAGTTAGTTCGGTAGTGCTTTTTCACATCATCGACAAAAACAGTATCAAAAAATACTACACAACCCTCATGATAGCCACACGTTTGAATCAACCC
Source organism: Nephotettix cincticeps (assembly GCA_023375725.1). Classification (NCBI taxonomy): domain Eukaryota; kingdom Metazoa; phylum Arthropoda; class Insecta; order Hemiptera; family Cicadellidae; genus Nephotettix; species Nephotettix cincticeps. The sequence continues at coordinate 85,099,989 of CM041786.1, read as the reverse complement.
AGAGTCACGTAGGACTGCACAAGCAGCCTTACGTGGCTCTGGGTATCGATCGACTTGGGGTCGCGGATTGTCCTGGAAACACCAAGTCGAAATAGGAAATAGGGTGGTCTAGTCAAACTGGATCGATACCTACGTCTGCCTGGGTGGCCAACGACACATCGCCAAGGCTCCAGGTTACCGATTACCACGGGCAGGTTCAGTGGGCAGCGTGGGAGGAGGCCTGAGGCCTGAGGCCGCACGTGCTACTGGCACAGGCGTTCCCATGACCATGCTGGAACCGCAGCAGCTACGTGAACCAATGACGCGGCACCTCTGTGGGAAATCGGATTAAACATTGGGCGAGACTCTGCAATCATCGTAAATATAAATAGATTACTCTGTTTTACCGAATTACAAAAAAAAGAACCAAAAATTACTCTAAAAAAAATATTGATAATCATTTTTTGAAAGTTTAAAGAAATAAAAATCAAATTATGTTAGAATAATTTGTTTATATTTGATTAACTGACGCCATCTGTTAATCTCTCTCAATTTATGTGTACAAATAAACTCTCGTCTTATTTGTACACATAAATTGTTTTTCGCCATGCTACAAGAGAAACATGGCTTTCAGGTACTAGAATGCGGCTGGAAACTTTTTGTTTTCATTCTTTTAAACATACGTCCTCTTCTTGCATTTTTCGATCGCTAAAGTTAGATACCTGTCAATCTTATCGAATCCTGTTCTTTTCCGATTAGTTTTAGTTAAAACGCACAAAACAGCAGATTTTCATTGTTGTCAAATCGGTGGCCATAGTTATCCCTCTCATTGGTGCGTGTATGAATCATATTATGACATTGTTTTATGTAAATAAATGAATTTTAGTAGAATTTTGTAGGATTACAAAACTTATTGTCCAATACTCGTCCTGAAAAGTTCTTTGCGAGTGGTTGATCGTAAACATGACTTAGCCCTGGCAAACAACGCTGTTATGAACTAGTGACACTATACTGTACTATTCCGCTTAAAACTGTATAAGATCAGGCTACTATGCAGAAAGTATTATATTCAACATGTCCTGATTGACTGTAAACCCAACTAATTTAACGGAAAACTGCAAAAGGTGCATTGTCTAATATATTTATATTAGGTACTCATCTAAATTAGTATAATATATTTTAGGTTTGAAGAGTTACAGACCCAATAATTTATGATATAATTTACTGTATCTTAGGAATTAGAATTCGCTATTTTTGCTGTAAAGTATCACAACACACCACTGTGAGACGCCAGTTAAAACACTACACCCTACTGAAGCCTACCGTGCCAGGAACGTAAATATTGTTGCACGACATAATAGTTATAATATAAATACAGTAACAACATTTAATTAAACTGTCCTTAATGCTTTTGCAAAATCCAAAAGTCTGTTAATGAACCTGAGTTCAACTGGGCCTATTAAAATCGAATCCCAAAGATATCTTAGTATTTAAATTAATATATTTACAAAATATAGAATTGCTATATCGTACAATTAGAAGACTGGCATTTTCTCACTCTGTTTATTTGAATATAGAAATATCGCTTCTATCTGAAAATCCTCAATGAGGATCACGTACCACCTCCTAATGTAGGACTGTGGGCCCCGGATCGCAAATGTTCCAAATAAATGAATAATAAAAAGGTAACAGTGTAATGGCGACACATGACCTATAGAGGTAGTAAATTGAAGTGACGACAGCCGCGTGCAGTGAGAGTAAAGGTAAACCAACACCTGGACCACCCAAGCTGGGACACGCCGACGGTACAATACCTTATTGTTACAATAAATATAAATAGTTGCATATGTATCAGCCCCAGAGGCCAGGTCGGGCAAACATCGCTTTGTTCACATCCGATCTGTCTCCAACCGGCATAATATTGTGTATAGTGTATAAATTCCAAGCTTAGTGGGCAGTGTACGGAATAAGAAGGCTTTCATTATGAAATAGCTTACATTGTGATATTTTTAAATGTACTTTTCATAATTTGAGATAGTGATTAGTTTCCTTTCCGTAAGATTATCGATTTAATATAAAAATTACAGTCATGAAATGTAACTTCAAAAAACCCCTTATTTTCTCTACAAATTAATGCAAAATTATGTCAAAAATTTGTATCTCTACCAAATGATGACTGAGTAAACACTCCAACGGTAGGCTAACCGGTAGACCACCACTAGTAGCCTAGTAGACCTATCGGTAAACTACCACTAGTAGCCCAAAAGGCATATCGGTAGACGATCACTAGTAGCCTAGTAGGACTATCGGTAGACGATCACTAGTAGCTTAGTAGGTTTAACTGTAGACTACCACTAGTAGCCTAGTAGACCTACCGGTAAACTACCACTAGTAGCCCAACAGGCATATCGGTAGACGATCACTAGTAGCCTAGTAGGACTATCGGTAAACGATCACTGGGTGGTTTAGTAGGCCTACCAGTAGGCGATCACTAGTATCCCTGTAGGACTCACGGTAGACGATCACTGAGTAGTTTAGTAGGCCTACTGGTAGACGATCACTAGTAGCCTAGTAGGACTCCCGGTAAAAGATCACTGGGTAGTTTAGTAGGCATACCGGTAGACGATCGCTAGTAACCTAGTAGGACTCCCGGTAGACGATCACTAGGTAGTAAAGTAGGCATACCGGTAGACGATCACTAGAAGCCTAGTAGGTCTCCCTGTAGACGATCACTGGGTAGTTTAGTAGGCCTACCGGTAGACGATCACTAGTAGCCTAGTAGGACTCCCGGTAGAAGATCACTGGGTAGTTTAGTAGGCATACCGGTAGACGATCACTAGTAGCCTAGTAGGACTCCTGGAAGAAGATTACTGGGTAGTTTTGTAGGCATACCGGTAGACGATCACTAGTATCCTAGTAGGACTCCCGGTAGACGATCACTGGGTAATATAGTAGGCCTACCGGTAGATGATCACTAGTAGCCTAGGACTCCCGGTAGACTATCACTAGAAGCCTAGTAGGTCTCCTGTAGACGATCACTGGGTATTATACTTATATACTAACTGAAATGGTGCCCTACCCAGGGTGGTATTTTAAGCCAAGTATGAATGAGGAATGACTTACGAGGAGTGACTTTAGTAGGCCTACCGGTAGACGACCACTAGTAGCCTAGTAGGACTCCCGGTAGAAGATCAGTGGGTAGTTTTGTAGGCATACCGGTAGACGATCACTAGTAGCCCAGTAGGACTCCCGGTAGACGATTACTGGGTAGTATAGTAGGCATACCGGTAGACGATCACTAGTAGCCTAGTAGGACTCCCGGTAGACGATCACTGAGTGGTTTAGTAGCCCTACCGGTAGGCGATCACTAGTAGCCTAGTAGAACTATCGGTAAACGATCACTGGGTGGTTTAGTAGGCCTACCAGTAGGCGATCACTAGTATCCCTGTAGGACTCACGGTAGACGATCACTGAGTAGTTTAGTAGGCCTACTGGTAGACGATCACTAGTAGCCTAGTAGGACTCCCGGTAAAAGATCACTGGGTAGTTTAGTAGGCATACCGGTAGACGATCGCTAGTAACCTAGTAGGACTCCCGGTAGACGATCACTAGGTAGTAAAGTAGGCATACCGGTAGACGATCACTAGAAGCCTAGTAGGTCTCCCTGTAGACGATCACTGGGTAGTTTAGTAGGCCTACCGGTAGACGATCACTAGTAGCCTAGTAGGACTCCCGGTAGAAGATCACTGGGTAGTTTAGTAGGCATACCGGTAGACGATCACTAGTAGCCTAGTAGGACTCCTGGAAGAAGATTACTGGGTAGTTTTGTAGGCATACCGGTAGACGATCACTAGTAGCCTAGTAGGACTCCCGGTAGACGATCACTGGGTAATATAGTAGGCCTACCGGTAGATGATCACTAGTAGCCTAGGACTCCCGGTAGACTATCACTAGAAGCCTAGTAGGTCTCCCTGTAGACGATCACTGGGTAGTTTATACTTTATACTTTTAACTGAAATGGTGCCCTACCCAGGGTGGTATTTTAAGCCAAGTATGAATGAGGAATGACTTACGAGGAGTGACTTTAGTAGGCCTACCGGTAGACGACCACTAGTAGCCTAGTAGGACTCCCGGTAGAAGATCAGTGGGTAGTTTTGTAGGCATACCGGTAGACGATCACTAGTAGCCCAGTAGGACTCCCGGTAGACGATTACTGGGTAGTATAGTAGGCATACCGGTAGACGATCACTAGTAGCCTAGTAGGACTCCCGGTAGACGATCACTGAGTGGTTTAGTAGCCCTACCGGTAGGCGATCACTAGTAGCCTAGTAGGACTCCCGGTAGACGATCACTGGGTGGTTTAGTAGCCCTACCGGTAGGCGATCACTAGTAGCCTAGTAGGACTCCCGGTAGACGATCACTGGATGGTTTAGTAGACCTACCGGTAGACGATCACTAGTAGCGTAGTAGGACTCCCGGTAGACGATCACTGGGTGGTTTAGTAGGCCTACCTGTAGGCGATCACTAGTAGCCTAGTAGGACTCCCGGTAGACGATCACTGGGTGGTTTAGTAGGCCTACCGGTAGGCGATCACTAGTAGCCTGGTAGACCTTGGTCGTCATCGCAAGAAACCAGCAATTGCCTGCCTTTTTCAAGGACACGGTGCGCTCGCTGTATTTGCAAGTATAAATTAGTATACATAATTGACAACTATGTTTACTTGATAATACGGTTGAACACAATATTACCAAAGACAATTTTATTGAAATAATAATTGTCTTTGGTATTGCCAAGTTAATTTACGTGGCGTTGTAATGATGATTATATTTACAATCACTTGATTATTTCCGTTACAAAAAGCAATGTTTATAATGTAGGTCTTATCCCTTGATCATGAAGTATAGTTTTCAACCTCTAACCTTATAAAGCCTTGATTTCAGGTTGGCCTAAATGCTTAAGTAGTGGTGTAGATACAATTTACACCACAAAAAATAAAAAAATACCCCCGTCGCAGCAGACCTGCGCACTCAGCGATTTACCAAATCAATAACATAATAATAATATATGACAAGTTTTATCATTATCTGTCAATAAATAAGAGTATTATTTGCCTACTCTCCAAAAAATTAACATGGGAAAGAGTATGCAGGTTTGCTGTGTTTCTAGCGTAAGCAATTTATATTTTCACCATTTATACCAAGTTTCATCAACATCTGTCCACAAAAGAAAGATTTTACCCAAACTCTATATGATTAACATTGGAAAAGAGTATGCAGGTTATCTGCCATGATAAACACATAAACTATAATTTTTAAACATAAATGTATGGATCTCAATCACATGAAGCTAAATTTTAAGTTTCATCAAAAAATATTAGATAATAAGTGAAACATTAATTTTTCCTACTAGAGTCTCCCCAGTGTTGTAAGGACTGGCTACAAACCACCAGCTACAGTGTCCAGGCAGAGCGATAACGTTCGGCCACACACAGGCAACTACAGAGTCTCCCCAGTGTTGTAAGTACTGGCTACAAACCACCAGCTACAGTGTCCAGGCAGAGCGATAACGTTTGGCCACACACAGGCAACTACAGTGTCACCATAGTGTTGTAAGTACTGGCTACAAACCACCAGCTACAGTGTCCAGGCAGAGCGATAACGTTTGCCACACACAAGCAACTACAGTGTCACCATAGTGTTGTAAGTACTGGCTACAAACCACCAGCTACAGTGTCCAGGCAGAGCGATAAGTTTCGGCCGCATGCTGGCAGAATGGCAGCTATGTTGTGCTCCGCTCACTGAAGATATGGTAATGTGTAATGACCACTGCCTAATGTTCGGGCGGCGCGGCAAATGATATGTTAGCGACGGACACTTTGTGGAACGCTTACTCCCGCGTACATCAAGTGTGGAACATACGAGAAAGCCTACTATCGCAGCCGGAGAAACATGGGATATTCTTCACAACTGCTTAATTGAGATGGAAAACATACTATCATGGTCGGGGAAACATAACCCTAGAAGTGGTAAAGTCGTAATAATTTACGACGCATTTACAAATTCAATACGATGTGGCAGGTGGAGGCATCTATCGTTAATTTATTCAACTTATTACCTTCGTGAACCTGCTCATACAGTTCACTAATCTGACACTAGGTTATGTCTATTGCAATGTAATCGTTTTCTACTCCTATGCACTGGTGGATGAACCGGTTAGAGCGCTGCGCTGACGAGTGTTACGTTTTGAGCCATTCGGAAGTGCTAGGGTTTGAATCCCGACCATGAGCAATCCCAATTTGGCTTGAAAGAGTGTGGTATAGCAAAGAGGGGGCCCACCTTAAGTAAATGGTGGCCGGCTTGCGTAGAAGTTGACCGATGCATGTTTTGTGTTTTTTGTTTATCTATAATATTATAAAGAAGAGGTGGTTTCTGTATGTTTGTTTGTGGGTTTGTGGGTTTGTGGGTTTGTTGTGGCAAGTAAATGCGAAAAATACTGAACCGACCGGTTTAAAATTTTACACAAAGGTAGATCTTAAACTCATGCAACACATTGGCATACTCATTTCCTTAATATCCTCGCGGGCTACGCCCTGTGAACGTTCTAAGTTTCAATGTTTACATTTTTAGAGAATTAAAACATAAAATTACTTGAATGTCAACAGCTATGAATACTAAAATTTGACAGTTTGAGAAGAAGGAGAAGAAGAAGAAAGAGCTGCCGTGACCGTCCTAGGTTTCAATGTTTACATTTTCTAATGACAACATCCGTTTGCACTATATTTTGACAGTTCGGGAAGAAGAAGAAATAAAGTTGATTTTTCAGATAAACTGCTGGATCGAAATTAGTGAATTATTTAAAATAGCGGAATGGTAGATTTTAAGTTTTTTTCCGACGACTGTCTCTATTTCATTAATCCTTATCCTCTCCCAATATTTGACATATGTTACTTTGAAATGTTGTAGACACTCCTGTTTTGTCATTTTATAAACAATGAAGAATTTATTAACAATACCTTAAATGTATCAGTAGAGCCTGCCCGTGCGAAGAACGGGTACTTTGGCTAGTACGTAAATAAACAGAAGGTCAACTATACCATTGTTATTGTTATTACTGCACTCCTCTCCTGTGTTATAAATACTGATGAACAACAATTAATTAGTTACTGAAGAAATTTTATAACATTTGACTTAAGGTTAGTTGATTTTATGTATGCGTCCTTAATATTAAATTAATTTGTTGTTACCAAAATTTTCTTGAATATTGTATGCCTACATTTTTATTTCGATTTGTGTACGTAACTGTCATGTTATAAATTAAATAAGAATGTATGAATTTCAGTTGAGATTTTAAAGTAATATAACAAAAAGAAGTTGTATAGTGTTAACATTGTTTTGGGTAGGGCCTAACAAGATTCTTAACCTGGTTTTTGTGGGTTATCTTTGGATGATTATACCATTGTTTATAAATTAAAGTTCTATCATCTATCATTATACTAAGGCAGTCTTGACCAAGGCCTATTCATCGTTATGTATAAGGAGCCTTAATTAAATTGCAGAACATAAGAAGGTGTCCCATTTGGTTAGTCCTAAATTTCCCTATTAATCATTTTAGCCTTAGTTATTTTAGACTGAGTAAATTTTGAGTAAGAATTTTCAATATTTTATAACTAAAATTCAGTTTTCAATCAAATGATTAGGCAATCAACGATTAATTACATATTAAAATATTATTATTTAGGCCTGTTATTGAATTAGAGATACAGTTTCGGTTTCAAATATATATGAACCAACCTAACAGGCTTACTTAACTGGTCAACTCTTGAACCTTCTAATTCTGATGAAAATCTTTAACTTGAGACGGAATAAAAATATATTTTCTATAGTAGGCCTAGCCTCCTATATAAAGAAGGAACAAATTAGAGTATCAGACATTTTGGTGAATCCTGTTTTAGAACGAATTATGTTAACAATAAACAGGAATCCTTTCAATGAGCCTATTAAAACTTATATTGCTGGTATGTCTTGTTAAAAAAATTGAGTTGGATCCACAAGTTCAAATAAATAATAATATTTTATGTATAACAGAATGTTTAAAAATGTGTCATCTTTATTAACAGTACATGCCAGGTAAATTAACCGGCATGAATTCAATTCCGTATCCTATATAAAGTTTTGTCTACTGCAGATTACTAATTCAATTAAGCTAATGTGTTCTAAAAATGATTCTTCAAATCTTGTTTTCTGCTGTTGTAGTTGGTATAGACTGGCTCCTTAAATTTATAACGATGTAAATAAGAATTGTTCAACCTATTATTACTACTACTAACCAATAATATAAAAATATATTCAACCTATGTTTTATATAGCCTTATGAAGTTTTAACTTCATGACAAGAAAATGCTGTGTTTCCTAACAAGTTTTGGTTGTGCCTTCACCATTTCAGTGGTGTTGGCCACACCTACAATACCACCAATTCCAACTATACCATCCTTGGCAAACAATGAAAATGAGCCAGTGATGTACTTCCAGCCTTAACAAGTCCATTTAGCAATTGGAGGTAAAAGTTTAACCTTGTTATTTGCTTCAGGTCTGTTGGAGCAGATACAGAATTGTGTATTTTGGTATTGGGGTAGAGAAAATATCTCAATTTCTAAGTAGCTTGTGGATCTGCTTTTCAGTGTCATGAATGAAGATTTTCAAACTAAACTTTGTGCTGCACTTGTTTAAATTGTTATTTGAAATGTTGGAGAAAGTTAATCAAACAAATTATCTGATTTATCAATTAATAGTCTATTGCTTTTCACACTTATGTAAACTATCCATCCATATATTTTATTATTTTTTAACATCAAAATTTCAATATTTTCAAACTTAATAGATTAAATTAAGTTTTTATCCCTCATGTTTGATGCATGCGATGATTTATTGACGATGTGTGAAGTATATTGATTAGCTTACTCTTTGAATAAATTCAATAAATGAAAATGGATTGTAAATTATTTTGTATCTGTTGATTTTCCCAAGTGATACCTTTGTATTAAGAAACACTAGTGTTAATTGTTGGGAATAACAGTATAGTGGATCTAGTACTTAATATTTTAAGAAGATATAAGTAATTTTTTTATGTTACAGTTAAAAGTAAAAAGCTTGCCACTTCTAGGGTTAAGGATCATCATGGGATACGTTTCATTTTGCTGTAGTTGAATTAGCACACACTTTTTGTTTCTGGTGAACAGTTCAACTGGCACACTCATTAGTGAGGTTTAAGAAGGGTCAACTAAAAGCCTTCGAGTTGGGCCAACTGGCACAGCCAGTTGGCCCAACAAGCAATCAATCCGGACCAGTCCTGGACCAGTCCGGTCCAGAGCAATCAATTTGTGTCCTTTCAGAGGAGGATGGGCATATTTTGGCCTCGTTCTAGTAGATATTCAACTCCTTTAGTAATTGTTTCCAGCCTTTCTCGCACTTAACTCATAGTAGCATTTTGATTTATTTTTTTGGTTGTCTAAAAATTTAATTTTGTACGTAACTATTTGTAATTTCTATCTATAATTAAATATATATTTGTTCCTATTTTCTATAAAATGCTGTTCCTTCAGCAAAACACAACAAATCACAACAGTTTATTAAAACTATCTACATGATATTAATGGAAATTTTATTTGATTAATCTGATATTAAAAAATATATATTCATTTATGTCTGTGACTTTGAGATTAAATATCAAAGTTTAGTTCAATGTAAGTAAATATGTACTTAATATAATTCGAAACTAAGTAAACGTTTTTTAACTAGGTTTAAATAAAACCTAATACTTAAACCTAAATATAATAACTAAAATGCATTTTATTAACAATAAGGTTACTTTTAAAGTAGTTTTTTGCTAGCTGCAACAAAAAAAATTATTTTTGTATTTTGCCAAGTTATAGTGTAATTCATTCTGACTATTACAAAGATGGGAATTATTGGTCTAACTGGTTCGCCAAGTAACTTTAATTTAATCTGAACATATTTCTAATTTGTAATAAATATTTTGTAAAAGTTTTAAAATCCGGATGAGTATATAATAACAAGTACCTGGTGACCGAGCTTTGCCCGGATAGAATAAGACATATTTTACAAGTTAATTAGCAAAATTAAAACAAATTTACTGCTCAATGAAAACATTTATGTGGTTTAAATAAAACAGTTTTATACCCCTTAATTAATATAGCATAAATACTGAACAAAAATATAGCCCTCGGGTGAGGATCGATCACGCAACCTTTCGTGCGTGAGATCTGAGCGCTACTAACTGAGCTATGGCGTCGGCCAAGTTCGCGTCGTCATTTAAGAGTTTTTGGCCAACCTCAGTTGTTTTAGCTAATCTTATACCGAATTTAAATGTCCATACAGTTTGTTATATTATTATCCTGTGATCAACTGATTTTGCTAGAAAAGGAATGAAGATTAAAAAGCAAAAGAGAAATTTAATTTACACCAGTTAATTGGTTTGTTACAGTGGCTTCAAGAAATAGAATAAATACGTTTTCTTTCAAAACACAAAAGATTTTGGAAATAATTTTCTCTGCTTTTATTTCGCAAAGTTATTTTACCCTTTAGTTTGTACAAATTGTTTGGTAATTTGAAAATTGTTCATTTATTACATACACAAAATAAATATTAATATCAATAATTTAATAAAAATTATTAAAATTAATAAATATTAAATAAAATAATATATATATATATACAAACCTTGCTCGTATTATAGTATTGGATATTTGCACACGGATCTCGAAAACGGCACTAAGGATTTTCTTTAAATTTTGGAAATAACTAATTTCTGAGTAGAAAATAAATTCTAGATAGGTCTAATGTCCAGGAAAATTCGTGTTTTCTTGTTATATTAAGTTTAAAATCTAAAAATTTAACATTACGCTTATGGAGACTAAAATGTAAACAATACAAACCAAACCAGCTGTTTAAAACCGTTTGTCAGTTCTTGATTGAAGACGGCAGAGAACAATATGTGAATAGAGGTTTTTCATAAATATTTATTTTATGTATGTAATAAATGTAAAATTATCAGGTTACTAAACAATTCGTAAAAACTTAAGGGTAACATAACTGTGCGAAATAAAAGCAGGAAAGAGTATTTCCAAAATCTTCCGTGTTTTGATAGAAAACGTATTCATTCTATTGCTTGAAGCCACTGTAACAGACCAAAAAATTGGTGTAAATTAAATTTCTCTTTTGCTTTTCAATCCTCATTCCTTTTCTAGCAAAATCAGTTGATCACAAGATAATAATAACAAACTGTATGGCCATTTAAATTCAGAATAAGTATTAGATAAAACAATTGAGGTTGGCCAAAAACTCTTAAACGACGACGCTAACTTGTCCGACGCCGTAGCTCAGTAGTGTTCAGATCTTACGTTCTCAAGGTCGCGTGATCGATCCCCACCCGAGGGCTATATTTTTGTTCAGTATTTATGCCATATTAATTAAGGGGTATGAAAACGGTTTTATTTAAACCACATAAATGATTTCATTGAGCAGTAAATTTGTTTTAATTTTGCTAATTAACTTGTAAAATACATGTCCTATTATATCCGAGCAAAGCTTGGTCACCAGGTATACAAACCTTGCTCGTATCATAGTATAGGATTAAAATATTTAAATTACTAATATATTAGAGCGTCAAAAATCTGAACCAATAGAAACCTCATATAGGTCAGACCATTAACTAACAAAAATTATGTTATCCAATTTGTTCAGACATTTTAAATTTTTTTTACCTTAAAATGCCTCTTGAACACGAAATGAGGTCTAGAGTTTAAAAAATGCAGTTAAAATGCTGGGATACAGTAAATGAAACAAAAAATTTGTACTTAAATGTATTACATCTACATTATTGAAGTTTTTCATGAAAAAATATATATGGCAATAAATTGAATGCCAATAGCATGTAACACTACTCAAAAAGAATTATTGTACTCTAAACCCAAGTGCACAGAATCGCTTACAGTATATGAGTACAGTAAGTTTCTACTTTAAATGAAAAAGCGCTAATCGTTAGTTGTATTAGCTTTTATAGGCTTATCTCTATACGATTTTTGTTTGCTAAGACCTTCATTCGCTTAATTAGGCAGCTATAGTTCACCATGATTACAGCCAGGATTTTTTTCGTACCATGACAGTACTGTTTCTAATGCAGTAAAAGCTTCAGAACAATAAGGGAACGCTAGTCGTCGTCTTTCGGATCTTCTGCATCGCTGTATATGTGTTCATTATCTTTTGGCTCTTGAACTGAGGTAGCGCGATACGTTTGCAATTCAGGATACCGTATCTGTCGCATATCGCTCACTCATTCCCCGAAATGCACCGCACCGACAGTTTCTCCCGCAAAATTTAAACATCCGTATTTTTTAGTGATGATTCAATATAAGCTACGTCTTTGAAAAACACTGTAGAGAGGTTTGGATTTCTGACTCTTACTGTAGTATAATATATTACAGTAGAGCGTGAAGCGTGAACTAAATTAATTAGATTATAACTCATTTTTTATATTGTTATAAAGTTGAAAAACTGCTAATAAATAAATATTTATTAGCAGTTTTTCAACTTCCTTTTCCGAGCTTACAAATACATAACATCTTAATCCTGAAATCTTATACGCGAGGGCTGCCTGGGAATCAAAAATTCCCCTTTTTCCTCGTTTTGAAACCGCTAGCTGGCCGGACCGCCCCCATTTCACCTTGATTACTTGATATGGGGAACAGACTAAAGTGGCCGGTAAAACATCAGGACCATCATGAAGAAGGCTTATGTTTCATACTGTGGCGTGTCCTGTAATCCAGCTACTTGGAGGTCACGAACTATGGATATTTATGACGTGTTGTCGGTTTATACTAAAGGTTATACGAACATATTATAATTTCCAAACAAAAAATATGCCCATAGATCATACCACGAATAAACAGATATCGACTACAAACTTTAAACCATAAATTGACTCATAGCACGCACTGAATGTGAGACAATAGATGATGCTCGGCTCCAAGGACTGTCGGAGGTGGTCCCCCCTGAGGCAGGTTAGTGGGACCAAGGGCCTGGATTATTGAATTATCAAACAATAATACTGTAACAGATTTGTGGCCTCATCTGTTCAGTGCTCACGTAGAATAGTTATTTTTGTACAGATATACATGTGTGTAGGCACGCATTATTAAAATGTAGGTCTATAATAATAGTCTCTATGTAATCTTACCAACTGTCAAGGCTCCTTACTTCAAAAACATAATGTGTAAGATGTAACACAGTTTCATGTGTATGTTCGCAAAATTAAATATAAACCATTAGTAATTATTGTGGATTAATTCCTATTTATTTCAGCCAGAGGATTGTAAAGAAGAATATTAATTCATCCTTAGAGTCCTAACTATAAAGTGAACTCACCGTCTGATTTTTAAATTCTTTACCATACTTTTAAGTGGCTCTGTTGAAATGTTACTGGCTGGTACATGTACTTGGTATTTTCAACACCCACTCTGAAGTTTATGCTTGTGTTTCTTCTAGTTTTCGGTTTTTTTTTTACAAAAGTAGTTATTAGTATTAATATGAAAAGTTTTCGCTTGTAATTATTATATTAGTTTTCGTATGTAGTTATGTAGTTTTTATATAAGTTTTCGCTCTATATTATTATTTATTGTTTGTCTTACTTCTTAAATACCTTGAGTTCCTACAAGCTGTGTGTGTAGTTAACGTAGAAAATTAATTAGGCTGTGCAATACAGGACAAACCTTTTAAAGGGGATCTGCCACTATCCTAAACTTTTTGATGCAATTAATGATTTTTAATGGTTAATAGTTAATCAAAAGATTTAATGTGAGAAATGCGATAGCCTGTGTTCTTAAAAAATGCAATTGTGGGCGTTTTTCAAGTTTTATGGCATTTTTAAAATTATACTTTGTTGAATAGCTTTGTTATTAATCAAAGAATTGCAAAGGATAAATTATATTTTTAAGGTTAAGATTACAAACCGTTTGGTGCATGTAAACCATGATAACCCAACAAATAAATTAGGTATAGGTAATTGTCATGGCTGTGAACCATGCCACAACTGTTCATGGTCACTGTTCATTATTGTTTATTGTTCTCTCATTTCTATTTTCTCAAATGCTTGAAAACGTTTATGTATTAATTAAACGAAAATTCGCATAGCTTTTCATTTTCATATTTCATTTATTCTAATGAACCAGTTAAACAATCATATATATACTATATATTTATATAAATACATTAGGTGCAGTACTAACAGGCTTGCAAAGCTTTAAAAGTATTTTTTACATTTAAAAGTTGTGAATACTTTGAACTGGAAAACCTGGTTTTTCTTTCAGTTTTGTCCTGCTCCTCCTCTCTCAGCTTTGCACTTTTCAAACGTTTTCTGTACCTCTTGTATTAAAAAAGTTTTATAATGACAAAAATTATGATTCGCAACATTTTACTTTTAAATTTATTTTAATTATCCAAATATAGAGAGATTGCTACAAAATTGTATATTCTTATTCAGAATAAAATGCTTTATAGAAAAACATTGTTGTTTACCCTATAAATAGAGGCGGACCTCCTTAAAACGATTAAATTTTATTCATAATTATCCAAAATACTTATTTTATTATTGAACCAGGTAGCTGTGTCGATGAAGAGGTCATAAGCCGAAGTAGCTGTCCGGCGGCGGCGATGACGGATGGACATTACCTAACGACCCGTCACACGTCACACGTCGGACCTCCACGAAGGCGCCGCGTCGCACCTGGACCACAAGCCAACAATCGCGTCTACACTATAATACACAACACTACACTACACTCCACTGCATAACACTAGATTACACTAGACATACACTAGATTAGACTACGCCACACTACACTAGATTACATTAGACATACACTACTTTAGACATACGCTAAAATATGCTTCCCTATATTACACTACCCTACTCCACGCCACACTCGTCTACAATACACTAGACTACGCTACACTACATTACACTACACTACACCACACTACACTAAACTACACTACCATAATAAATCTCAATTATTTATACATATTATATGACAGAAATGAATGTTATGTAATAATTAATTAATAAATATAGGCCCTATGTAGGCTAAGACTCAACTCCCAAATAATTCAACTGGTAGCTAAAGTTTGGTTGAGCTAATCACATTTTATTAAGACCTATTCCATATATAAATAAGACGGAGAGTGGAGAGTGTTTAAGTTATGATTATGTTATCCCGCAGTTTATCACACAGAATATTTAGTAAAAACAAAAAATATATTACTATGTTAATTAAATTTGAGAACTTTCCAAATAAGCAATGCTACCAGTTTATTCTCACATTTAATGCATAAATAATTTTTCATTTAAAAATAACAGAAAACAAATTATGATATGAAAGAGTGATTAAAAATTATCCAAAATTTGACTGTATTATCAAAAGGTTTAATGTAGACCAGATAAGAACAACATTATCGTATTTACATTTTGAAATACATTATTAATAGAAAACATATGGTAATTTTTAAATTTAAGAAGGCAGGCTATTTTGTAACAAGAGTGATATTCTTTTAAATTTACCACTAATTTCACCACAGTTCTACATTCTATCTGAATCTATTTACTAAAATCTGAGCGACATGTAATCACAAACTTTTTAACCAGCGACAAGAAGAGAGGCCTGGAGCACTAATAGAAGCTCCATTGTCTGTGGTGGGCCTCGCATCCATCGTGGCAATCAAATATTTGACGACAGCTGGTGATGAGTGCCTGATGAAAAATCAGCTGTGAACAATCAGCTGACTTGACAACGCCGTAATGACTGGACCACCGTGTTAGACGTGCCTCCGTCTGTGTTGGGTTCAAGTGTTTTCAGCATATTCAGTAGGTCTATCTGACCTGAAAAAGTGGTTACAATGAAATTGATATTTGTTTATAAGCTTATTTCTAAATTAAATATTCCAGAATTCTATTACTGTTTTATTTATTTTACCATACCAATATTCATATGAAAATCGTCAGTGTAATTCAGTTTAACGTTTTCATAAACTCTCAATATAAAACTAGACCCTAAGATTAATATGATGAACAATGGATAATGTTGTCAAGTAAGATCTATAGACTATCACTGCAACCGTTTACTTATTGAATAATTATAAGATTAAATTTATTTGTCTGATCCCTTTATCAAAACGTGACTACAACGATGCAAACTAGAGTAAAGACATTAACAAAGGTAAACCCTGGTACTCTTAATGAAGAAAATAAGAAGCAATTTTGTAAATGTAGGCCAATACAGGTCAATCCGCATGGAAACTACTTGCAAGTCATACAGATAGGTAGGCGAGCATCATCAGCCTTCAAGGGAGTTTATAGGGCCTACTCCTGTAGTGGAATTTTGAGATTCCATGTTCCTGACCAAGAACAGGTAAGATATGCATTTATTTCTACATACATTACATTTCTACGTTTCTACATTCTACCTTTCTACATTTATTTCTGTACATATATATATATATATATATATATATATATATATATATATATATATATATATATGTGTGTGTGTGTGTGTGTGTGTGTGTGTGTGTGTGTGTGTGTGTGTGTGTGTGTGTGTGTGTGTGTGTGTGTGTGTGTGTGTGTGTGTGTGTGTGTGTGTGTGTGTGTGTGTGTGTGTGTGTGTGTGTGTGTTTGTGTATGTCAGTAAACACACAAACTCTCGTGAAAATAGTCCCATCGAGACCAAATTTGTTAGAAATGTGTATTTCCTACATTTACTCGGACGAGTTCGTAATCCAGATATATTGACCAATCGGAACGGGTTTTGCAACCCAAAAATGGGGTTTCTGCGTTTCTTGAGTTTTGAACTTTTGAATATTTACATCTTACCATTTGCGTAAGCTCAAAAAAGTACAAAATTCGGTTTATAAAAGTTTTTTCCTATCTCCAATGGTTACGGAGATATTATTTTGCTCCAACATTAATCTTAGGAGGAATAGGTGATAATTAGTATGTATATCACTTATTACCTTATGTTTTTGCATGAAACTCGGTGTTTAGGTTCATGTGGTTGAGATGCATCCATTTATTTCTAAAAATCATAGCTGCTTTGTTTAAAAACTAATAAAAAATCAATAAAACTACTTGTTGGTTATTTATTTTCTCAAAATGCTCTTTCCTAATTATTTTTGCACAATTAGTTATTGACAGTTTAAATTTTTGTTTGCATTGTGTTAGGCCTATCAATGTACTAAACACTAGAAAAATTCTCAAGATATTAAGAATAACCTTAAAATCTACATTCTACAATGTTACAAGAGGTATCAATAATAATTTCTGTGGATTTAAATTACATCATAAGAGTTTAATAACTTTACTCAGGAGTCTCTAAGTAAATAGTACTGTGATGTGTAAACATGTTTGTTGTTTTATTTCAATAGAATAATTATCAATAATCAAACTTACTCTTTCAACTGATAAAGTATAATAAATATTATTACGTATTATATAATTTAGAAAGGGACCGTGAGCAGATAATGATGTTAATATTTCTAATGCCATTACGATATGAAAGATTAAAAGTTAATTAGCTTCTGAGACCCAGATACTCAATAAGGCATTTTGCCTCTTAGTACTCAGTACAGTATATATCTCTAGATCACTCGAGCTAGGTATATTAGTTTCATATTTTTATCTTAAGAACATTAAATAGTGTCATTACAAACCACATAGGCCTACTCGAATAATAAAGCTTTAAATTAATTTAAAGAAACGCCAATTCCTCGAGAAGTTGCCTATTAAAGGGGCGTTTAGACTTAATTCAATCCTGTATTTAGAACGGTTAGGCCACGCTATATTTTTACCCACCAATTACTGGAAGAATTACAAAGAGCAATTAATTATTCCGTATTGCCCGAACCCTGTACAATTTCTTCCAGACCATTATTTCGCTAACTCCGTCTACCCTCATACCTTTAATTACTTTAAACAGCTCAATCAGTTCCAAATGTACTGTTTCCTTTATGAAACGTCCTAACGAAATGCTATGATCAAGATGAACCACATAGAACAATGCTTCGATATGATCTAAACTATGAAATCTGATATGAAGTTACAGTTTATATTTGAAATAATCCTTCCTCGGATAGCAATTATCTTAGTTCTAGACTATAAACCGGCTATGTCTGCCGATGCTGTTAGGTTGGCATTTCTCGTTATTCTTCTAATTGGCTTGGCCTTTCAACAAAGGGCAACAAACCTAGAAACTATGTGCCTGACAGGGCATGATATTTTATTCACAGTATAGCTTAGAGCTTCCTTGTATTGTTCTAGTAAATGCATGGAAAATCGATACAGTCAATATAGTTGTATCGGTACTAGGTGAGGTAAATGAGGAATGATATTTTCAAAACTGATTTAAATACAAGCTGATAAAGTCATAAATTATTTTCAAAAAACCCCTATCTTTCTCATATTGTCCTGAATATTTAAATGTGAATATGTATAAACACAGTACGAATATATACTAATTATACATGGTTCATTATAAAAATTACAAACTTTTGTATGCACAAAGCGCTTAAGCTAATTAGATTTTTATTGCGGACGTTTTTCATCAAGATTTTAATTAAAACAAAGTCTCACGAAGTTTTGGAATCTGGAATCTGGTCCCGAAAAGTCGAGAGACATTGTTTTACTTAAAATTGTGATGGAAAATGTCCACAAAATAAATCTAAATAGCATAAATCCACCATCACATATACTGAAAAAGTTTGCTACCCTCTTAGCTCCTCCAAGTAAGTGTGAATATTTATAGGCCTCTGGAAATAAATACGGTATCATTGATAAGAACTACATATAGTTTATTATGAATTTAAGTTTAGTTTAATTTAAATTTAGATTTTCCTGCGAAGTTATGTAAATAAATCGAATAAAACCATGATAATTGGAATTATTAAATTGTTCTCTCATTTCTGTGAAAATATTTAGAAAAATAAAAATATATGTGGAATAAACGTGGAATAAAGAATCGGGGTTCTGGGTGGGGAAAAATCACTTAAATACACTTATTTCACTCTTAATAACATCAGTACCTGGAGACCCAGCTTTACTTGGATAGAATGAAACTATTTTAAGGGAATAAATATAATACTATTAATACAAAGAGTATACCCTATTAACTATTGTTTTATTTATGTCGGTGATAGAACATGATGTTGTTAGTTGCTTTCTTAAAATGAAAAAATGGATACTTGTTTATTGAACGATTAACGCAAACATTTTTATTAACATGAAATCATGAAAACACATGGGAATCGATCTCACCTCACCGCCTATAGCGCGTGAGTAAAGCGCAGTTGAACTGAGACGAGGTTTAGAATGTTTTACCAGGCGTTATTGTTGGAGCTGTCATAATTATTGCACGACTATTAATAAACTCTGGTCAACTCATTGTATTAGATACGGAATGAGGATTTAAAGACAAAAGGGAAATTTAATTTACATCAATTGGTTTGTTAAAGTGGCTTCAAGCAATACAATGAATACGTTTTCTAATAACACACAATAGATTTTGGAAATGCTTTTTTCTGTTTTTATTTCGAACAGTTTTTTACCCTTTAGTTTTACAAATTGTTTACTTAGTTGATAATTTTTCATTTATTACATACATATATTAAAAAAATATGCAAAACCTCTATTCACATCTTACAAAGAACACATTGTTAGCCATCGTCACTCAACAACTTTCAAACGGTTATAAACAAATGTTTTATTTGTATGGTTTATATTTGCTTTTCCATAAGATTAATGTTAATTTTTAGATTTTTAACTTAATATTAAAAGGAAACCGGAATTTTCCTGGACTTAAGACCTATGTAGAACTCATTTTTTACTCGGAAATTAGCTATTTTCAAAATTGAAAGAAATTCGTTAGAACCGTTATCGAGGTCCTTGTGAATATATATATACAAACCTTAGCCGTATTGTATTATTTGATAATTAAGAATAAAAACACCGTTTTCCGACGTTTTCTAACGTTTTTTTAACGAAATACGACACAAAGTAACATCCATTCAACATTGACGTCTACGGATTTGGGCTCTAGGCAGGGAGAAACGGTTTTTTAAGAGAATCCGGAATACAAAAGGCTTATTTTAGCAGAGGTTTTTACAACGTCATAAACAGCGGACGTAAATTATTATCAAACATTATTCCTCAGAGCACCAACACTCATAATGCTGTTGATGCACTTTACTATGCCGATGAAATTATGGTAATTATTAATTATAAATACAGTACTATATTAATTTTTTAACTTAATGTGTGTTTTATTACGCCTAAAAACTATTTTATATTATGACTAGCAGTAAGCCCGTCCTTTGTACGGGTTGTAGGATTCAGTTTAAAGAAGAAAGATTAACATACCAAAATGTAAACCTGAAATCCTAAACATATCAATACAAATAAAATAAATCAATACCCAGCTTTATTATTTAGCATTACTTTAAGATTAGAACATCTATACCGCTATTATAATTAGTTATTAATTATACGTTAGCATAACTTTTTAATATAGTATGGGTTTAAAATCAATGACCAACATAAACTAACTAATATTGATTTTACAGCTGTTTGTTTTGTTTTCTATTAAATCTTTAAACTACAAAGACAGCTGATTATTACCAGTAAGTTATTCATTGAAAACTAGATAAAATGCGTGTAATATCGCGTAAAAGTGGGTTTTTAAATGCTCGTTATTTACTTTTCAAGGGGCGGCGGGCGATTTAAAGCATTTATAAACCTTCTCTGGAATGAAGAGAATACATGAAATGAGTTTCATTGTAATCAGTTCTCCCGTTTTTTCGGAGAAGATGGCGTAAAATGCCTCCTGGAGCGTCACAGACAAACAGACAAAAATTGAGATAAGACCGGTTTCGGCTTCTCTAACGCACGAAAAGTAAAAATAACTAAAAAAATGACCAATTCTGAGCAATGTAGGCCTACAGACAAAACTCTAATTTTATTTATATAGATTACCATTATTATCTTATTATTATATTATAATAATTATAATCGGTAGTTGGAAAAAGGAAATAACTCCACAACGCCTTACTTTAGGTAAACAACCAAAAACTTACTATAGCAATTAAGAATTTTTGTATATTTTTTCAATAAGAGAATTACTTTTTAACATCATTTTAGGAATTATATAACTATAAGTATGAAATGTTTTTGTTTTTTAGTACTATTTAAAAATTGTTAAAGTTTTGGAGTTATTCCCTTATTCAAACTTACCGTGATTTAGGATATACAGTAAAATTTTTGTAAATGCATAGTTTTACACAACAATGAATGACTAATATTAATAATAATATTTCAATTTAATTTAATTTAACTTAATTTAATATCAATATTAATTTAATATTAATATTTCACTATTAATACTTATAGTGAAAATATTCATTCTAATGATGGGTTAATATTAGAAATTGTAAAAATCATATTTTAAAAATTATTATTGTTGAATTATATATTGTAAATAAAATTACCCCACTTGCCGCTAAATATTGATTCTCTTGAAGTTAATATAAAAAAGAATACGTCTTCATCATAAAAATTATTATTATTGCTTAACACTAAAAAAATTACATGGATTACTATCATGATATAAACAAGTCAAGTCCAGTCATTGTTCATGATTAGTCCTAATCATCTTCACATTCACTGCCTTCATTTTGTGTTGTTGGCCATGTTGTTTTGGCATTGTAAAACTCCTGTTTGTTGTGTGGAATGAATTGTACTATTTTCCTGACATCATCAATTTTCTTCATTTTTATTGGTATTTTCCCATTCCTTTTCGCCAGGAATGTTGACAACGACACCGGGTTTCACAAGTCGGAAGGAGCGTTTAGCAATATAGTTAAAAACAAAATTTTATTATAACCTACAAAGCAGCAAAAAGCAAACTGAAGCTTTATCAGTAGATGGGTAAACAACAAAACAGTAACAGAGCATTAACAAATAAAAACAGCTGTAGGGTCAATGCTGCCAACTCAGATTCGGCGCTGTAGCCAGTGAAAGAAGGAAATAACTCCGGGATTTGTTCCCTTCTTCAAACTCATGAAATTTTTAACTGGCTGTAACCTAGTAACCAGGCATGCCAATTGTTTCTTTCTTCCACTGGATTATCCGTCAACCCAAACTCAATACTTTACCACCTAAAAGTTAAAATGGTAAAAATTGTGATTATTCCCTTTTTCCAACTGGTGAATTGTAATTATAACGCATATATCACGCGATGATATAAGCTATATTACAGCTTATACTTAAAGCGTTGCAGAGTTAAGTTAGACTAATTGTTGATAGTATAAAATATTATTAACGAGGTTAAAATATCGATAAATAACCTAACTTAACTCCGCAGCGTGCTGTATGTCGGCAATATCCCGTTTATTACGTATAGTCTAACGCAACGTGTATTGGTCAATACAACAGCACAACAACATACAACTTTTACAAAATTACTGTAGTTATATTTTTGAACGATAAGGCAGAACACCCATTCATTTTAATTGACAGTCAAACACATAACAACAAGGCATTTTACGATATCAAAACGCGTTGATTACAGAAAAGTAGAATTTTCATATTTTAGAATCCAAACCGACGAGAGAATAAATGAAATAAAGATTCTTCAATTATTTAAGTAAATTATTATGTCACTGGTCAGAAGTGGTTCTGTACTAGTCGCTGTAACTCTCTGTATATTTCTAGCTATCTTGGGCTGAAGGACTAACGTATTTGTAATCAGCTAATTGACAATAAAAAAGATAGGTGAATTCAGTTGACCATTTATTGCGCCAATTTCTATAATGATTCATTTCTATAATGTTCTATACACCCAGAACGTATCTATGTGTATAGAACATCATAGATATATGGAATTATAAAATTTTAAGTACCGGTACACAAAAACTTACTTCTTCGCACTAGGTAGTTTTCAATCTAGGTCTCCTACATAATAACCTACCAGGAGCCTATTGTTAAGCCCACTAGGTATTTCACAACAGACTTTGCTCTTACTAGAAAATCTTTAAAATTTATCCAGTTTAATGTTATGCCATAAAATAATTGTAAACGTTCTAATTTTTATAAGTATTTTTAGGGATCCTCAGGTAAGAACATGAGGATTTTGATTAACAGGATATAAAAGGCTCGGAATTACAGAATTTCAGTGTCTGTTTGATTTAATTTAGGCCTATTTAGTCAATATATATATTTAATTATTTATCAACACTATTTTTCTATATCGAGTAAAATAAATAAAACAGATAAATAAATATGATATAAAAAACAGATGCGTAACATAACAACGTATAACAAAAGATGCGTAGGTATAATAAATGAGTACGAACTTTGGAATCGTCAACAGATCTACAGTCTTAAAAAAAGGCCCTAACCGTTCTTAATCCATTACGATGGAAAACCACTACAACAAATGAAACTCAGCGTTAAAACACATAGCTCATAAACGTACTATATTTATTAAAAAAAGTAAAACGTTGTGAAAGATTGCCACCAAAGCGTAGCCTGCAAGTTCGGTGCTAGTATCATCAAACGCGGCTCCGAGCAGCCAATCAATACCGCTGATGAGGCCATCCATAACCAGCGGTAACCGATAACCGAGCGAGTCAACAAGGCAGCCTGCCGGGGAAAACCGCGAGCATAAATAGCGCGGGGTGGGATGCGACAGTTCATTTAGAAGGGGGTAAACTTATTTGGAAAATTAATCTTCCATGTTAGAAAGAGATCGGTACAAACCGGCAGAGCCCCGGGGGAGTGGGAAAGGGAGGAGAGAACAAAATGGAGTACGCGTGGAGGCCTTCCATTGTCGGAGGTGGCGGACCAATGGGAGAGCGTGGCGTTCCGAACACCACGCCTCTCGCAGAGCCCTCACCGACACTTCAAACGCACCGAACAGTCCCGCGACTGGTTGGTCCGGCGGTGTCGCTTTGCCGAATCATAGGGCCAGAAAACAAACAGCACGAGTGTCAGTGCGCGGTGATCCGCTCAGTGCTTCGGCGCCGCATCCATCCAAAACGGACCGGACAGCCGCCCAGGTGTAATTGTAACTGTAAAATCACATTAAAGCTAACACAGTATCATATTGTTGTTTCTGATAAAATATGAAAACATAAATTTCTTAGGGCCTATATCTATTAGGCCTAAATTAATTTTAGTTTATTTAAGGAATACACAAACTATATGTAATGTAGCCCTATTGAGTTGGTTCGGTAGTGAGAATGGCTTGTTTATTTGACATTTTGAATTCAAGATATAAATTGTTCGTTAAAACTATTGTAAGTGAGCACTTCTGTAGTGTTTGGTGATCGAAGGAACTCTACTGCATGATGCCACGACCATGTCGCGAATCCTACGGTGACCAAAAGCCTCCGTACTCGTATATTTCGCTGACCGCCATGGCTATCTGGAGCTCGCCAGAGAAGATGTTGCCGTTGTCCGACATTTACCGCTTCATCAGCGAGCGGTTCCCGTACTACCGACACAACACTCAGCGGTGGCAGAACTCGCTCCGACACAACCTCAGCTTCAACGACTGCTTCGTCAAGATCCCGCGACGTCCGGACCGCCCGGGCAAGGGTGCCTACTGGGCTCTGCATCCCGCCGCGCTCGACATGTTCGAGAACGGATCTTTCTTAAGGAGGAGAAAAAGGTTTAAGCTTCCAAAAATAGAAAAGGATATACTTGAAAGTACGTTATCCGGTAAGACGATTGATGCTCCCAAAGTTCCTCAAAGCTCAGCGAGCAAGTCTTTCAGCATCGACAGCATCATCTCCACACCGTCCACGCCATCGGCGCCTCCGCCTGTGTTACTGCCCCACCACTACTACCCTCCGGTGTGCCTACCCCCCGTGGCGCCCCTGTTCAACCCCGGGTACGCCGCCCTCTACGCCTTCGCCCTCCAGCAAGGCCTGCTAGCTCCTCATCTGCCGCTGTTGCCACCCGCTGCCGAGCTCGCCGACTCCTGTTCATCGACCGAGTCCATCCCTCCGACCTCGGGTGAGTAGGTCTTAACACCTGCATCGACTATGATTTCTACCTCTGTGGTTTCGGTTTTGGTTATGGCAGTTGGGTCGACATCTGTCTGCAGCTGTAGACAATAGCTCGTCCCACGGCGTCAGAACAAACAGTCGGACACGCGTGGCGGGCCGCAGGTGGCCGATTGTTTTGCTTCGGTGATAGGAAACACCATTATTCTCAGTGGTAAAACAATAAACAAAATAACATAAATCTCGGAGCAAACGACATAATTCAATATGCGAGATGAATCAGTCACAAACTGCTAAGTTGGGAGAGTCACAAAATTACTTATTTTTAAACATTTAAATAATTCTTTGAAATTTTATTTATTTAACTATAGTGTTGTGAGCCTTTATAAAATGCCATAGACCACCTCTCTGATTTTGTATAAAGTTTATAATCTTTTTCCAACATCTATTTCTATTTCCAAGTCACCTCAGATCGACGAGTTCGTATCTTCGTGTTTTCTTTTTATTTGTTGAGGTATTTTTTTGGGAGGGGGTTTATTTCTCTAATCATTTATGGCTCCGAAATTTCCATAAAATCCCTTTATTTATGTTTGCTTAACCCTTAAGACAAAATTAAAATCAAACTATATAGGCTAGAACTTAACAGATTGTTGATTGTGAATAAAGTGAAATGGTGAAAGTGAAATTTATAGCCTACATTATTTGGATTATTTGCTGGGTAATCACACTTTTCGTTAAGTAGAGATTTATAATGCTCCACTCAGATAGCAGATGTAGCTCTACTTACAAGAGCAACCAATGTTTAGACTATATTTGTACAGCTTTCATTACATTAATATTTCATGTGTATGATCTTTTCAAAAACACTTAATGATTTCAGTGAAAATATTTTCACACTGATTTTCAAGTATGTACCTATAAATAGAAAATATCATAAAAAATACAGTATAAAAACACTCGTCCTGGATCACCCTTGCTGGTCTAGGCTCCAGCATGACGAGGGCATGACGAGGGCATGTGACAGGTGGTGGCGGAGGTTCCGTGTAGGAGGTCTACGGCATGTTCCCACATCACGCGCTGGTAAACTGTGTTTTCTTGTACATTTTCCTCCATGATAGTTTAGCAAGATCTTAATTATCATACAGCTTATATAGATGGCCGTAAAGGTTTGCTATTCTCCATAAACTATAGATTTTAGTACACAGAACCAAACAATTATATTACCTTAATATATAACAATAATATTACCTATTACCTAACTGATGTTACTGAAAATGTTGGCCTCATTACTAATTAGCATTAAAATTAGCTTTCATTGTATCGAATAATTCACGGAAAGATTTGTTTTATATAAAACTAACTAACCCGGCGAACTTCGTAACGCCCAACAGTAAATATGTGTTAACTTTAAGATTGGCCATGTGCTGAGATCGGATAGCATTACGGCTTCGATGTTAAATATTAAATATTCTGGGACACGGTATAGTTAATAACAATACTGATACGATAAAACATATAACATTCCAACGAGACGTATAAATCTAATTATATTAAATAATAATAATAATACTAAATAAATTCCCAGTTGTCCAATCCATCCAACCTAAACGAAAACCAAAACTAACTGCGATACGGCTTTTACAAGAAAGATTAAATATTCTGAATCGCGGCACTGTTTATAATAATACTTGCGTACTCTAACATTCATTAATTTCACTCGCACAAAACAAAAAAACTAAACGACGTTAGCTGTCTACTGGTGAAAATAAAGCAACACATAATCATCTGTTAATAAAATATTCATACTATTGATGAATACATATATATGATCAAAATGATTCACATCTTTTCCTCATAAGCTTAACATATAAAAGTTTCACAGGCCAGTGGGGCTTTGGTTAAATACAAAACTGAACCTGCCTAAAGCCAACTCGAAGCAGAGACGAATCCAAAAAATCAAAGATCATTAAATCCGTTTTCAAGTTATAAATGGTGTAACTAACACGACTTTGATATATTTAGTTGTAATTTAACTATGGTATTTATTAACATTTATGCCATTTAATTAGACGTGAAATAAAAAATTGGTTAATAATCCCTCAAAACTGTATATTTTCAATGCGGCAAATAAATCTTTTCACTTTGTACAGTATTTATTTACTTTATAGTTTTAATTGACGATTGATAAGTTACATTGCTGAAAATTATCTGCTAGCCTAACGGTTATCGTCTTGGACTTCGGTGCAAGAGGTGACGAGTTCAATCCAATTTGATGTTTTGTTCAATTCCCATGACATTTGGATGGCCACAAAAGTTAAATAGGAATTCCATAAAAAAAGTGTACTTCGACGCTGCATAACTTAAGCTGAGCCTGCCATTGGCAAAACAGAAAAAAATTGTTAAGGTACAGCACAGCAAGCTACAGGACATACATACATTATACATACATCATACATTATTATGTATAGTATATACATTTATATACTACATAGAGATATGTGGAATGTAGCCTACCTTATTCAGTTTCGCACAGGCCTTAGAGATCATTAACAGGCAGGCCTCTACTTAGGCCTAGAGCAATCGCCAGGTGGGTCTGTGGTTGATGGTTATTGTTGGCCAGCTCAACATCTGTGTGTGTAATATGTTAAGTGTTTTAATATTGTACGTAAATATTTGTTTAGTTAATTTTTATTTCAATTTTTGAATGTTATTCCCCAATGATGAGGCTATAAAATGGTAAAACATGTAGGATAAGTAGGACTGGGGATATCCTTTAAAAACTCTGCGTGACTGAAAGGTATGAAACTTTATTTTATTTCACTAGGTAATATTCGTTATCTATTGAAGAGGAACGTTACAAACGACATTTGGTAGAATAAATGTTACATGGACGTTTGGTTCACGTTATTTCATTTATATTGGTACTGTATATTTTTTAACAAAAGTAATTGCCGTTAAAAGTAACTTAAATTACATAGTTTAACACGAAAGGTTCAACATATTAAAAGTACTGAAATGTTATTCCCATAGAAACTAGTAAATTGTAGTCTCTTAAACATCAGACATTATAGAGGCGTACATGTGAAATCTTTGTGTAAGTTCCGTTTATAGAAATTGAAGTTCTTTAGAAACATTTTTTGAATGCATGTTTATTGGTTTTCAAGGCTGACTAACCGTCAATGAAAAGTAGCAGTATTCTAATAATCCCTTCCCTTTGATGGCGGCATTGCGTGCTCGAGATAGGTAAGGCTATCCGAATCTCGTCCCATGACTTTGACGCTGACGTAGAGCGCAGCTAATAATGTGGGACAATCTTACAATCTCTCCAACCAAATAGCTGCGCTATTGAATACTATTAGGCCCCAACCTCTTAGTAGTTTGATCATCTCAAGAAAATGTATCATATCTTTTGATACTTGCACTAATAAAAAAGGGCTGTAAATTGTGACCAAAAGCTGTATAGGCCTAATCGTGTTGCAACAAGGTTATAAAACTCCGGTTATGTGATTGTCCGTTCACTTAAATTACTTTTAATCAGTGCTTTATTGACGTTTTATGGTATGTGGTAACGGACCCTCTAGGCCAACTCCCTCTGAGCAACAGCTGTGCTTGTATGGCAGTAGGTATACGTATTGATTTCAGTATTTTGGTTTCATATCTCGTGGATGTATTTGACTGAATATAAGACCATTAACACAACAGTGGTGTAGTTTCTTCGTTAAATAAATTTGCGTATTTTTCCCTTGAAAAAAATTTACATAAATGGTTACTATGCTCTAATTTTTCTACAAACAAAGATCGTTTAAGAACGCCGTTTTGTAATAAAAATAAAGCAATTTTTATAGTTATTTAATTTGGACCTCTGATGAGGAGAAACATCTGATGCGATGTACAAAATTGTGGTCTGTCTACACCTGTAGGTTTGCACTTTTCAACATCTCTGTAGTTCTCTACGCTTATCTAAACATAGAGAACCACAGAGATGTTGTATTAATGATTTTAGGATTAATAAAAATTGGTCGTACTCAGAGGCCTACCTTTCTCCTATACCGTTCGTCTCCAAATGAAATATTAGTAATATTTTGCAATTAACGATTCAGAGGCAAACAATACAACCCAACATGTCTAAAATATACAAATTATTTTAAACCAGCCAAAATATAATTTAAACCCCGTTAAAAATTATCAATATACAATATATATATATTCTTTAATCCTTAAATTCTCTAAAAATTTACTACCGCCTTTGTCTCATCTCGCATGTTCCTCTTCTTAGTATTTTATATCACCTATGTCTATTGAACCAATATGTTGCAATCTATATTGTTTCTGTGGTCCCTGATATAATTATGGTTAAGACCTTCGAAGAGACAACTTCTGGGTATCATATTCGTTTTGAATGATGTATCTATTTAATACATTATTGAATTAAGAATTATTTTAATGAATAATTATACAAAACATAGTGCAATACTCTTTATAATAACATTTAACATATTATAGAATCAAAAGAAAACTACGTAGGCCTACATCGTTAAACATAAGACCAATTTCATAATACGGTGAAAAATGTACAGTAAGGTTCGTAGAAGTTATAGCCTCCCTCACAACAAGTTTGACAGTCACATCCCTTCTCAATGTTGAAATACAGCTACACTATACAGTATAACCCAACGAACAACACTACTTAAAGAGACAATATTATCCATTTTATACACGTGACAGCATATACATTACTATTACATTATTGGCAATGGATTTATTTTAAGGTTTCACACAATGATATCCTAATATGATATAAACGGATGATACAAAGAAATCTTCAACATATTTATATAGTTCAAAAGAAATAGCTTTGAATAATATACGAAGGTTTTCAAATTCATTAGATTATAATCATTTTTAATATTAAGCGTTCAGCACATACAGTATCACTAAACAAACGATTCCCTGTCTCTGTTATAACTATTTTTATTGTATTGATATTTTTAAATAAAATGCTAAAATCCGTAATTTTAGGTCGATATTAATGTTTATAAACTTTCATATTTTAGTCCTAAGAAATGCCATACTTCATCCTCCAGTAGGTTGTTGATAAGCTGAAGGATCTTACATGAGTGTGGGCTTTGCCTGTCATAATCATGTAGGCTATAGACACTCGCTGTAAATGAACCATTTAGAACCATTATTAATAATAATTCCTTTATAACACGCTAAAATATTAGCCTATAACCTCAGTCTGATAAAGACATATAGGAATACAAGTTTAAAACTATGTACTGTTACTCTGTAATCGGCGTGGTTTAGAACAATTGGCTTGCTTTCCATAATTAGGCGTTGAAACTTGGAACGGGTATAATGACTGTTTAATTACACAGAACAACGTGGTTATAGTGACAAATTACATAGAGGAATAAACATGAACTCTCCGCAACTCTGCTATTGTGTTGTAATTACTCTTCAACTACTGCTTGTTTATATCTTGTGTTCGTTAATTGATTTTCATTACTCCTTGAATTTTTTGTTATCTTCTTCACCATGAGATTAAGAGTATAAAAAGTAATATTCCCTCAATAATTGATATTGCTTACTTACTTTAAATTTAATTTTACGCTTTTTTGTATTTATAACTTTAATTAATATTCTAAACAATTGTGCAAAATTAACTTTAGGAGATTGAAAGTAGACTAATATATGGTTAGAAATCAAGTTAATCTCATAAGTCTACGAGCTTGGATTGTGGTACGGCACCAGCAAAAGGGTTATATACTCTCCATCTTGACTACCTAATGTCTTCTGCATCCACAAAGAAAATATTCTTTTCGTAGAGTACTATTTATTGAGACAGTCAAGAATAATTTAATTCTTGTCAATACTAAGAAACGTTAGTATGGTAAAATACCTATCATTCTGATATGAAGTTGTGTCCAAAGTAGGTTAGCTTTTCTATGAGACTCATTATTTATTTATTGACAACGGTTGTGGAGCAACTCTATTTTTATTACAATAATTCAACCAACGACTTTTATTGAATAATAAATAATTTAGACATAAAGATTTATTCAAATATAAAGATATCATCCCGTGTGTGGACCTCTCGATTGAATTAAGGAGTAGTACTACACTTTAGGGAAACACTTCACTTGTAGTTTAGTTCTCATATTGTGACATGGGTACAGGTTGAGAAGATGAGAGGCTGTGATCCCTAAAGAGTAAGGTGAGACGGGACTTGAACTAGATCACAAATACGCAGATGGCTATTCATGACCAGAAGGAGTAAAGTATCTTGCAAGACCCGTCGGTAAATGTTAATTTGGGCAGAAAATAGCTAATACTACACATATTTTAATTTTTTTTATTTTGTATATTTGCAACAGATATTTTTGTTTACTTTCGTAAAGGACCTTTAAAACTCTAAGAAACTAAAGCAGTAAAGGCCTCGAGGTTGCTGGCCGGCGTGGATGTGGTAGGTGTAGTAGTAGTAGTAGTAGGTCCCTGGGGCCCAACCGCGATTTTCACACTCCGTTGCCGCTCCTCTCCCTCGCTTTGACTTTGACTTGCACCGCCGCCGCCGCCGCCACCGCGCTTTGATGCAGATGGCACGACCATATTTTAGTCATTTGTAATCTAATTTAGTCTGCAAGTAGTATAGTATAATCAACAGGCCATTTTTTAATTTACGTTTTTTTGTTTATGCGTTCTTTTTGTATTTAATGTAAATATAGGCTCTAATGCTCGTATTCATATTCGAGAGACACCCACCAGACCGATTGAGAAAATACTGCCGGCAAGCCCTTTTTTATTGGAAGGGGCGGATTACTCCCAAGGCACTTCCGTCGTAGCGGCTTTTTGCGCACTACTGTGTGGGCTGCGGCATCATCACATAGCGAAAAGCCATTGGTGATTGGCGGGATATGAACCCGGGGCATTGAGCACCAAAGCCCCGCGCTCTATCCCTAGACCAGCGCGCTGCCTCAAGAGGCCCTATATAATACAAAGGTATCTTCCAATTATAGTATTACAACTCTCAGGTCTAATTATTTATTATTCCTTTATTTCACAATTAAAACCATTCGCATATCCTACGAATGTTATATTATTTGTACAAAAAGTATTTCAGAAGAAATAGAGAAATAATATACTGTAATATATTTTATATTTTGCAGCCCTTATTACACTAAGACAACGCATTGGTTATACAGTAGTATTATAACTTTAATTACGTACATATTTTTTAGACTGAAACTATGACTGTAAGAAGTAAATTTTTCATCAAGTTGCGGTAGCATAATTTTAATTAATTCAAAAAATATCCAAAATGAATTTCACATGTAATTGTGTATTTTATTTTGACTAGAGTTTAATCAATACTAGGCCTACTCACGCTAATAAGTGCACCTGGACTATACACAAATTGAATATGTACAAACATATGTACAATAATATGTACAAAATGTTTGAAATAACAAGCCTAAATAGTTTATCCTCAAGACGTAGGGCCTATCGTGCAATATATATGGGAAAAAATCGTATTTTGGCCTACTGGTTTTTTCAAAACTTCTTACATTAAACGTATTTCAATTTAATATTTAATACATAAATGGGACCTGGTGACCGAGCTTTGCTCGTATAGAATACGACATTTATTATAAAAATTAATTAGAAAAATTAAAACACATTTATTACTCAATGAAAACATTTATGTGGATGGAACTCGCGGCCTATAGTTCTTGAGGCCGACGCGTTACAACTCGACTACGACGTTAGTCAATTGAGCGATGTCGTTTAACGTCTTTTAGCCAAAGCCGATCATTTACTGTTTAATTATCCATACCGTTATTATTAGCCTGTGATCAACTGATTTTGTTATAAACGGAATTAGGATTGAAATGCAAAAGAGAAATTTAATTTACACCAATTATTTGGTTTGTTACAGTAGCTTCAAGCAATACAACGAATACGTTTTCTACAAAAATACGGAAGATTTTGGAAATACTCTTTCCTGCTTTTATTTCGCACAGTTATGTTACCCTAAAGTTTTTACAAATTGTTTAGTAACCTGATAATTTTGCATTTATTTAATTCATAAAATAAATATTAATGCATAACCTCTATATTGTTCCCTGCAGTCTTCAAGGGGTCAATCAAGAACTGTCAATCAAGAACTGTCAAACGGTTATAAACAGCTGTTTTGGTTTGTATTGTTTACATTTTATTCTCCATAAGCGTAATGTTAAATTTTTAGATTTTAAACTTAATATTACAGTAAAACACGAATTTTCCTGGACATTAGACCTATCTAGAACTTATTTTCTACTCGGAAATTAGTTATTTCCAAAATTTAAAGAAATTCCTCTGTGCCGTTTTCGAGATCCATGTGCAAATATAGGCTATATACAAACCTTGCTCGTATTATAGTATCTGTTGCTGGCCGCTATAAAGTCAGTAGCTCGACTCCGCTGTAGCAGGCGGTGCAGGTCTCATCTGTTGCTGGCCGCTATAAAGTCAGTAACTCGACTCCGCTGTAGCAGGCGGTGCAGGTCTCATCTGTTGCTGGCCGCTATAAAGTCAGTAGCTCGACTCCGCTGTAGCAGGCGGTGCAGGTCTCATCTGTTGCTGGCCGCTATAAAGTCAGTAGCTCGACTCCGCTGTAGCAGGCGGTGCAGGTCTCATCTGTTGCTGGCCGCTATAAAGTCAGTAGCTCGACTCCGCTGTAGCAGGCGGTGCAGGTCTCATCTGTTGCTGGCCGCTATAAAGTCAGTAGCTCGACTCCGCTGTAGCAGGCGGTGCAGGTCTCATCTGTTGCTGGCCGCTATAAAGTCAGTAGCTCGACTCCGCTGTAGCAGGCGGTGCAGGTCTCATCTGTTGCTGGCCGCTATAAAGTCAGTAGCTCGACTCCGCTGTAGCAGGCGGTGCAGGTCTCATCTGTTGCTGGCCGCTATAAAGTCAGTAGCTCGACTCCGCTGTAGCAGGCGGTGCAGGTCTCATCTGTTGCTGGCCGCTATAAAGTCAGTAGCTCGACTCCGCTGTAGCAGGCGGTGCAGGTCTCATCTGTTGCTGGCCGCTATAAAGTCAGTAGCTCGACTCCGCTGTAGCAGGCGGTGCAGGTCTCATCTGTTGCTGGCCGCTATAAAGTCAGTAGCTCGACTCCGCTGTAGCAGGCGGTGCAGGTCTCATCTGTTGCTGGCCGCTATAAAGTCAGTAGCTCGACTCCGCTGTAGCAGGCGGTGCAGGTCTCATCTGTTGCTGGCCGCTATAAAGTCAGTAGCTCGACTCCGCTGTAGCAGGCGGTGCAGGTCTCATCTGTTGCTGGCCGCTATAAAGTCAGTAGCTCGACTCCGCTGTAGCAGGCGGTGCAGGTCTCATCTGTTGCTGGCCGCTATAAAGTCAGTAGCTCGACTCCGCTGTAGCAGGCGGTGCAGGTCTCATCTGTTGCTGGCCGCTATAAAGTCAGTAGCTCGACTCCGCTGTAGCAGGCGGTGCAGGTCTCATCTGTTGCTGGCCGCTATAAAGTCAGTAGCTCGACTCCGCTGTAGCAGGCGGTGCAGGTCTCATCTGTTGCTGGCCGCTATAAAGTCAGTAGCTCGACTCCGCTGTAGCAGGCGGTGCAGGTCTCATCTGTTGCTGGCCGCTATAAAGTCAGTAGCTCGACTCCGCTGTAGCAGGCGGTGCAGGTCTCATCTGTTGCTGGCCGCTATAAAGTCAGTAGCTCGACTCCGCTGTAGCAGGCGGTGCAGGTCTCATCTGTTGCTGGCCGCTATAAAGTCAGTAGCTCGACTCCGCTGTAGCAGGCGGTGCAGGTCTCATCTGTTGCTGGCCGCTATAAAGTCAGTAGCTCGACTCCGCTGTAGCAGGCGGTGCAGGTCTCATCTGTTGCTGGCCGCTATAAAGTCAGTAGCTCGACTCCGCTGTAGCAGGCGGTGCAGGTCTCATCTGTTGCTGGCCGCTATAAAGTCAGTAGCTCGACTCCGCTGTAGCAGGCGGTGCAGGTCTCATCTGTTGCTGGCCGCTATAAAGTCAGTAGCTCGACTCCGCTGTAGCAGGCGGTGCAGGTCTCATTTGTTGCTGGCCGCTATAATGTCAGTAGCTGTTTTAATTGTTTTACAACGCACAATCCTACGCTTGTTATCCATTGTGCCGATGGCTGTAAACCAGCTGCTCCACCTCTGCGGTCATCAGCTGGGAGGTGTCAATGTTTACAGCACGGTAGGTCAGGTTCTGTTGGTAAACTAAGAGGCGGATGACTTCTCAGGGTCTTCAGGACATGATGTCCTGCCAAGGAGTACAGGTTTCAACTGATATTGTTGATATCCCTCTTCTTGTCCCCAGGTATGCCAGCCAACTACTTGTATCAGCCATTTAATAAGAGTTGTTAAACTTTCGCTCGGATAGTAGGCTACTTATTAAAAAATATACATATCTTTTCATCGGTGAGAATTTAATTGGTTTCAAGATTATAAAACTATTCTTCGCTTCTTTGTATATCCCATCAAGTTGAATACCAGTGGGCTGGTGTTGCAATCAATATCTGATATCTTGGAAATACCATTAGCATAAAGAAAACCCCTCGACTTTATTTGGAGATGATAGACTTAGCATAGTGCGCATTATAAGTAAGGAAAAAGTGTTCCATAAAAAATACTACAACCAGTTATAATTTGATTTACTAGTTAGAAAGTATCAGTACCATGGGCAACCATCAACAATAATAAGCTTGTATTTAAAAAAATATTCTAGAAGCCCTATGTTTTAAATACACATGGCTGTAAAGTAAATACACCCTGTTCATTTCATACAGTATTCAGGACTATATGTTAGTGCATGGTTTATCGAGCACTTCAAATATGGTCAACAATATGCGAATCACTTCCACTCAGGTTTTGACCGATACTTATCGCTACACTATATAAACTAATTTAAAAAAATAAAAACAAACATTTTAACATTTCTTTATCACAATCACAAAAACCACACACTAAAACATCAAAACGAATAACAGTTTTATGTTAGGCCTATATGCACGTCCATTTTAGTTTATTTAACTTTATCAATCGTTTGTTTGTATTGGTTAAGTCTAAAAACATAAGTAACACTCCCATAAAGACGAAATATTTAGCTATATTAGCTGTCGTCATAAAATATAGGCAGGCCTAGGCACAGACACGGCATCAGTGAACTGACACATTTTGTCTCCGTTTAAAAGAAAAAGCATTATTTCGAAAAATTACTTAATTCAGAGATGATAAATAATTTTTAGCAGCTATTTTTGGGTGATGTGACCTCTACCTACCGTTGTATTTTTCCTGCGGATATTTTCCATCACGATTAGTAAAAACCCAATAAACGTGCGTTCGTTTTACGTTGGAAAATTTCCACAATAAATATCTAAATAACATATTTATGTTATAACCGTTCGCAGCAATGAATTAAAGCAACTGAAATTAGTCTGGTTTTGGGGTTTTAAAGATAAGCTACCATTTGAAAATATAAAAACTGTATATATTTCCATTTTAAAATTTCAAACTTTAATCATATGAAATATATTTATAACATTTTTTCACAAAACCTCTTACTACAAGTTGAAATCTTTTAGATAGATACACGACTCACCCACCCCCTTTTCAGAGGTAATTAAAAGTACATGTGCGAGTTTTATGTGATCATGTAACTTTAAGCTGCATAACAAGTTTCATGATTAACGATCGAAAAATAAGCAATAAATTGATTTTTATATCAGAAAACACTCGAAGAAAAATGTTGTATATTTACTTCCCTGTGGGAAATAGGTTAGATCATGCATATGTCTAAAGGGAATGTTTTCACTTCATCTAAACAGGTGTTCTTATACGTTTATATTAAATATGCAGTTCAATTTCAATTTAAAGCTCTGACGGTTTCTATGGAAATCTGTTATATATTTTCCATCTTAAAATCTCCAACACCCCACAGAGCTAAGACATGTCCATGTCAAAACATGAGCGCTCTTTGTCAAAGTACAGAACATACCGCAGACAGTAATTTAAATCTCCCCTGGGACCATTAGTCATGTAGACTAATAAATACAAATACAAATTACAATTTTGTTTATATGCTGTTTGTTTATGTATTGTTTTTGCATAAGCTGGTTTTAATGGAGTTATTCAAAGTATTTGACAAAATTATTGTTTTGCCAGTAATTAAATAAACATATTTTTAAATATAAAAGAACATAACATTTGAATCGATAGTTCTACACACATTCGATTGGTGTCAGATTATTCGGGACCTTAAAAACTATAAGCCATGAGGTTTTAATAAAAACCGAGCGGATTTTAAATTTTTAAGGGGGTTTTCTAATAAACTACCCTTAAAATAAAAAAAATCAGTTTGGAGATTTATAAAATTTCATCAAATTGAACGATTAAGGTGGTCTTGGAATACTTAAAAGTGGCTATATGATTTTCAGAGTGATACTTTCTAATTTTTTGTTTCTCCACATAATACTTCAGAATATGGTTTAAAAAATGTAAAATTTATTATATTCACATGGCATGTCTAATAATATATATTATTAAGTTTTAAGTCTCTTCAATTATTAGAGTTCTTCCACAAACGGTAAGATCACACAAAACCGCTAAAGGATCAGCTGATTAAATTATTAGAGAGTATTTCTACACACGGTAAAATCAAACGTAAACGATACATTAATAAATCAGCTGGTTCATTATAAGTAAAGGGACCAGCTGATTCTTTAGAGTTTACGTTTAATTTGACCGTTTATTGCAAAAACTTTCATTGCCATTTGACTCCTTGACCAAACCTGGCTATTACTTTTAAATTGTATTTCATTCCCATCATGTTTAAACGGTGATAAAATATAATATGATTAGTTCCTGGATCCTTAAGCCCCCTTTTGGTATACATGGTATACACAACTTATCGCTATTGATATTCCGTGGGCTGTCTACAATTCACCAAATTAGTATGGATCAATAACTGTGCCTATGTTCTGGTCTGTTCGTTGGTTTGTGCTTTAAACCAAACTTGTATCAGACTAGGGTTAAGGCTACTTTATCTAGTTAAAAAATATTGAAAAATTATCTTTACTATTCTCAAGATGGCGGATATTTAAAAAAATCTAACTAAAATAACAGAGCAACGGCAAATATTATGGACACGTTTATGCCTAACACGTTAGAGGCTATTACACATCTATGGACAACACTGGTATTCTCGGTGAGTACTAATTATTACAACAATCTAACAAATGGAAACTCCAACAGTGTGTGTGTATACATTTTAACGTCTATTTTGTTTTTGGCATCTGAGCACCTAAATACAAGAAAATAACATGGTCCCGGGCTTAAGTCTTGCCATGAGACCTACAGTAATAGCTTCTTCCCTATGCGAAATTAGCTAAAAAAAATTAAAATTTCATATAGCCTGTTCCGGAGCAACTATGATGAGTTGGAGGTCAGCAGCTACAGCCAGATTCGGTCGGAGCTCACTGTGACTCCCCGTGTTCTCCATGGCCAAGTAAGTGATTGGTAACGAGAGCCGGGTGGAGAGCAGAAGAAGTAATGGAGTGTTGCGAATGTAGCCGCAGCCGTGGTCCCTGCCGCTGCTAGCCGCTAGCCGCCGCCGCCTCGCTCTCCAGTCTCCAGTTAAACCAGTTCCGAGCCAATTTGGCGGCTCTTATGTTCGCCGCATTAGCCGCTATTTCCCCCGTTTTAACCTTTTTTACCCGTCTTCAAGCTGTTATTAACGGTCCCGGGCGTGTAATTTTCTTCACTTGTCGAGATGTTTAGTTTGCTCAATCTATTTATCCTCATTTTCATATATTTATCAAAAATAACCACTCATAATGAGAACAAAGTGGGAGCTGGTGTGAAGAGTGGTGTCAATTTGTTGTTTTTGTTCTCATTAAGGCAGTCAACCCTTGATCACACTAGTAGGCGGCGGGTGGACAGGAATAAAGAAGCATCCGCCACACATTGAACATTGAGCATGTGTGCGTGTCCAGGCTCCTCACTTTATACGTAGGCCTAGTTTACATTTAGTATTGTCTGTGTTTTTAAGCTCGATCTTTTTCGTATTAGCAACCATCAAATAACTGAAAATAGATCCTAAATTGAATTAATCAGCCCGATGTAAACATGAAATTTATTCTTGTAGAACAACATGGGCTGGTTTGGCTTTAATTCCTTGGGTTTCCTGATCGGTGTGCTATGTCAACAGAGACCAGTACTGTTTAGCAAATATAATTTCGGAAATATAGGTATTTCATATTTTTACGTGTATTTTTGTTGGCGTGTTTTCGATTTTATGTTATGATTTTCATCAATATTTTTGTGTACTGAACATGTAAAATTTAGGCTATCAAAAATAGATTTTCGATCTCAAGTTGAGTAAAAATTCTATTCTAGAAATGAGTTTTCAATGATCAAAAATATGAAAATTTCAAATATCATCTGATAACCACTTTTTTACTCATGAATAAGGGGAATCTTATAGTTTTGCCACTTTGTTCCACTTTCTTGGACCAAGACAAGATTTGACTTAAGTTATGATTGATAACACAAATGACGTCCTTAAGATAGGCAATATCATAGGACAAGTGGAACTAACAATATTATTTGTATCAATTGATAAGTTAGTTTGTATTAAGTTATTTTATTATATATATATATATATACTAGCTGACCCGGCGAACTTCGTAACGCCTCACAGTAAACACATGTTAACTTTAAGATTGGCCATGTTCTGAAGTCGAATAGCATTACGGCTTCATTGTGAAATGTTATATATTCTGGGTCACAGCATAGTGAATAACAATACTGAAACGATAAAACATATTAATATCATTCCCATAAAACAAATAAATCTGAGTGGATTAATTCACACTTTTCAAATCCAATCCAAACCCAAACGAAACCTAACTGTAATACGGCTTTTATAGGAAAGATATACAACAGCTGATTATTATAATAAACGTAATAATATAAACATTGTAATTATCATATAAACACGTGACTTTAATCAGACAGAAAATAAAAATATAAATATATAATCCCCCAAAACCGTAAAATATTAACGTGATAAATAAAGCTGTTCATTTTTTACAGTACACATTTACTTCATAGTTTAACATTAATGAATGATTCAGATGGCATTGAATAGTAAAGCATACGGTATTGCTAATGGAAAGTAAACCAATCAGCTGTAGCTAAGAAATCAAATGTTTTCATTGTAGACAATTTGTAAACAAACTTACTCTCCATAAGGTTAACATTAGAAATTTAAAACGCCATAAAATGGAAACTTATGGGGTTTTCGAAGATATTTTTTCACTAAAACCTTCCCGGACACATATAGAGCAACTTCCTAAAATTTCATGGCGATCGGATGAGTAGTTTGGCAACGCATAAAGGACATACATACATACATACATTCAATTTTATATATAGATATATATATATATATATATACATATGTGTGTGTGTGTGTGTGTGTGTGTGTGTGTGTGTAAGCTACTACATAGTATTTTTACGTTCTAGAGGTTATCTGTAATATTATAAAGAAGAGGTGGTTTCTGTATGTTTGTTTGTGGGTTTGTTGTGACAAGTAAATGCGAAGAATACTGAACCGACCAATTTGAAATTTTACAGAAAGGTAGATCTTAAACTCATGCAACACATAGGCATATTAGTTCCCTTAAAATCTCCCTCGGGCTACGCCCCATGAATGTCCTAAATTTCAATGTTTTACATTTTCAACGAATGAAAACATAAAATTACTTGAATGTCAACAGCTGTGAACACTAAAATTTGGCAGTTCGGGAAAAAGAAGAAGAAAGAGCTGCCGTGACCGTCCTAGGTTTCAATGTTTACATTTTCTAATGGCAACATCCGTTTGCACAATATATTGACAGTTCGGGAAGAAGAAGAAATAAAGTTGATTTTTCAGATAAACTGCTGGATCGAAATTAGTGAATTATTTGAAATAGTGGAATGGTAGATTTTAAGTTTTTTCCGACGACTGTCTCTATTACATTAGTCCTTATCCTCTCCCAATTTTTGACAGATGTTACTTTGAAATAATGTAGAAACTCGTGTTTTGTCTTTTTGTAAACAATGAAGAATTAATTAACAATAACTTGTATCAGTATCAATGTATCAGTAGAGCCTACACCTTTCAGCCTTTTTAACCCGTGCGAAGAACGAGTACTTTGGCTAGTTTTATTTAAAAGGGGATCTCATTTGGTCCACAGGCGTTTGGTCTTCCGGGTCTCCCCACTTGTGTCTGATGGAGGAGGGTGAGCAGGAGCACCCAGACAGCTCTCTGCGGAATTAAGTTAAGTTGGTTATTGGTAGTAGGCATTGACAGACAGAAGAATAACGTGAAAACCGCCCTGGATTAGCCGCCGTCTGGACCTATCGCGTGGCCTCCATTTAAAAGTTCTTATAACGTTTTATATAAAAAAGAATTTTTGGTTTTTATTTTCTGAGCCTAAAATCAAAAATATTCTCAGTCTTTTCACTCATCGTTAGTTACGAATAAGGAAGACGTACGAGTATCTATCTAGAGCCATAAAAGATAATTAGCTACTTTACGACGCAAAATTGTTGTAAGGTATCAGGAAATGAGGAAAGGGCGATGATTTAAGTCACGGATTACGTTGCCCGTAACGTTGATCACGTCGGATCGTCAGGTAGGAAATAAGGAAGAAGCTGAGCTGATAGTAGGTTGACGTCTCGGCGCGAGGTACCAGTGAGGGGGATTAAAAATGGTTCGAACGTGAAATTTACGTTATTATATCTCGTGTATATATTTATCTAATTAATTCATCATATAGAAATAGCGCTGTCTGTTATAGTCTCATTATTCATTATACTTACTTTACTTTCCATGTTGGGAAACTCGACTTCTTTTTTTCATAAATTATCTGATAATATCAGCAGAGTAAATGACAATTTATATTACTACAAATTGCTCGATATTATTTAGTTTCTCTGAAATATAACATTTATAGATAATTTCTCCCCCATACATAAAATCTCATGCAAGATCAAATGCGGCACACGCTGCCACAGTATGCGGTGTGGTAGTACGGTGCGGCACACTCTGCCACAGTATGCGGTGTGGTAGTACGACGAGGGACACCCGCCCATATTATGCGGTGTGGTAGTACGGTTCGGCACACTCTGCCACAGTATGCGGTGTGGTAGTACGGTTCGGTACACTCTGCCACAGTATGCGGTGTGGTAGTACGGTTCGGCACACTCTGCCACAGTATGCGGTGTGGTAGTACGGTTCGGCACACTCTGCCACAGTATGCGGTGTGGTAGTACGGTTCGGCACACTCTGCCACAGTATGCGGTGTGGTAGTACGGTTCGGCACACGCTGCCACAGTATGCGGTGTGGTAGTATGGTTCGGCACACTCTTCCACAGTATGCGGTGTGGTAGTACGACGAGGGACACCCGCCCATATTATGCGGTGTGGTAGTACGGTTCGGCACGCTCTGCCACAGTATGCGGTGTGGTAGTACGGTTCGGTACACTCTGCCACAGTATGCGGTGTGGTAGTACGACGAGGGACACCCGCCCATATTATGCGGTGTGATAGTACGGTTCGGCACACTCTGCCACAGTATGCGGTGTGGTAGTACGGTTCGGTACACTCTGCCACAGTATGCGGTGTGGTAGTACGACGAGGGACACCCGCCCATATTATGTGGTGTGGTAGTACGGTTCGGCACACTCTGCCACAGTATGCGGTGTGGTAGTACGGTTCGGCACACTCTTCCACAGTATGCGGCGGGGTGTAGGACTTTTGGCAACCTCGCCTATCCCATTCGTCATCTCAGGGGTTTATAAAAGTGCCATAACCCGTGGTCCGGACTTTTGGCAACCACTGTTCTCCCTGGTGGGGATTTCAGGGATTTCGTTCTTGCCGGGTGGGGTTGAGGGTGAGAGAGAAAGCGCGCTAGAAAAGGGCGATAGAAGAGGCGTCGGGCGAAGACATACGAAGAATAACAAAGCACAACGTATGATACGAAATTCCTTTCAAGTGTGAGATTACTAACCGTCTAAGAATTGTCTATTGTTAAGTTTGAACTATGTTTAGAGGTACAATATTATGAATTGTGTCGGTCTTATTTTTAAACCCATAAATAACTTCTTGAGGAAAGAATTAACGACTGATATTTCTTTGAAATCAGATAGACTTGTAACTTTCAATTTATAATACTGTAATAATTTTATAACCAAAGTAAAGATATTCAGAATGTGCAGAATCGATTAAACAAAAGATACTGTCATACACTTTGTTTTATTTTTTACAAATAGAATTGGTATAAGACATTTTAAAATGTAGGCTTTATATACAAATTTTACTGTATATATTATTAAAAAATTATTAATGTGGTCACTAACCTCTCTGTCATAAGTTAAATTTAAATTATTAGCTGGGTGTAAAAAGAGTCCTATACAAGTGCATAACAAATTATTATTAAAACCTTAAAATTCAAAAATTCTAAATACAAATACTGGAGAGAGAATAAATACAATGAAGAGATTAAATCATCTGTTACAATATTGTACAAGACGTTATGTTGTTACAATACGAGGTGTATATCGACTGCTCCTTGCCGTCTCGCTCTTACATCTCCTGATTTCGGTGATTCCGGGGCCAGGGAGGGACTTTAAGGGATAAGAGTGATACTTTGTGGGGTTAAACAATGAGGCAGGGATTTTCAGCAAGAAAATGGAGAATTTTTGGGATGAAACCGAGGTTGTCAAAAGGCCGCGGTCGAGGGCTAATTAGGGTTCCGACCCTCGGTGGGGGCTGGGCGGTTGCCAAAAATCCGCGGCACACCCTGCCATATTATGCGGTGTTGTAGTACGATGTGGCACACTCTGCCACAGCATGCGGTGTGGTAGTACGGTGTGGCACACTCTGCCACAGTATGAAGTGTGGTAGTACGGTTCGGCAGACTCTGCCACAGTATGCGGTGTGGTAGTACGGTTTGGCACACTCTGTCACAGCATGCGGTGTGGTAGTACGGTATGGCACACTCTGCCACAGTATGAACATATATTAACACATTATAAGTGAAACAAACATTTCGAAGAACTTTTTAATGCTTCACATCACACACAAAAACATAACATCAACAATGAAAAATTTCAACAAAAACCATATGGTTTTAAGACCACATGTTAAGTATGAAGTGTGGTAGTACGGTTCGGCAGACTCTGCCACAGTATGCGGTGTGGTAGTATGGTGCGGCACACTCTGCCACAGTATGCGGTTTCGTATTACAGTTCGGCACACTCTGCCACAGTATGAGGTTTCGTATTACAGTTCGGCACACTCTGCCACAGTATGCGGTGTGGTAGTACGACGCGGCACATCCTGCCATATTATGCGGCGGTATGCGGTATGGCGGCCGGCCACAGCTTTACGAGCGTGTTGGTCGCCATGTAAGGAGGATGGTAAATAACGAGACGTGCTCTCAACAACTCGCGAATAAACGCGCGTTATTAGCAGGTAATGCCCCCGCGGTTTTCTATTATCCGGCTAATCACGGGACATAAGCTCGTTTGGCCGTTTTATTGCCCGGTTCCTTTTGTTTACTCCGTATGGGCCGCAATAGTTCTTTTAACGGGTCCGCATTTATTTTCTGCGTGTTCA
The DNA here is from genome assembly GCA_023375725.1 of Nephotettix cincticeps. NCBI lineage: Eukaryota > Metazoa > Arthropoda > Insecta > Hemiptera > Cicadellidae > Nephotettix > Nephotettix cincticeps. The sequence goes on along the minus strand of CM041786.1, from coordinate 85,055,212 downwards.
CTCCTCAAATTGCCTCGCCGTGGCGATGCAGTTGCCGGCATAAACTTCGTTCCCCGAACCGCGCTGTCCCCGAGTAATCGGCCTTCTGGTTCTGCTTAATTACCGGGGGTTGATTTACCGTTCGGGGAACTTAGACAACTATATTACCGGCGAACCGAGCGTGTGCTGTGTGCCTCTGCATTCGGATGGGGAATGACGCAAATGCTAATAACACAAGCAGATCCATACTGTAAACTTCTTCTCTTTCGTTTTGGTCGGATTGTGAGCTTTTTCATTAATTCTGGAAACAAATAGGATATTTAATGAGATCATGATCACATATTTTATTTTTAACAGTCTCAAGTTCGCAGCATTCAACATTTTCAGCATTTCATAGCTAAGTACCTGGTGACCGAGCTTTGCTGGTATAGAATAATACATGTATTACATAAGTTAATTAGAAAAATTAAAACACATTTATTACTCAATAAAAACATTTATGTGATTTAAATAAAACCGATTTCATACACCATTATTAATATAGCACTGAACAAAAAGTATTGCTTCTGACGGGGATGGAATACGCGACCTTCGGATTATGAGGCTGACACGTTACCGCTGGACCACGGCGTCTGCTAAATGAGTGACGCCGTTTAAGGTCTTTTAGCCAATCTCAATTGTTTTGCTGTTTAATTATCCATACAGTTATTATTAGCCTGTGATCAACTGATTTTGTTAGAAACGGAATGAGGATTGAAAAGCAAAAGGGAAATTTAATTTACACCTATTACTTGGTTTGTTAGAGTGGCTTCAAGCAATAGAATGAATAGGTTTTCTTTCAAAACACGATTTTGGAAATACTTTTCTCTGCTTTTATTTCTCACAGTTATTTTACCCTTTAGTTTTTACAAATTGTTTAGTAATTTGATATTTTTTCATTTATTACATACATAAAATAAATATTTATGCGAAACCTCTATTCACATATTGTTCGCCACCATCTTCAATCAACAACTGTCAAACGGTTACAAACAGATGATTTGATTTGTATCGTTTACATTTTGATACTCCATAAGCGTAATGTTAATTTTTTAGATTTTTAACTTACTATTACAAGAAAACCAGAATTTTCCTGGACATTAGTCCTGTCTATAGAACTTTTTTTTATACTCAGAAATTAGTTGTTTCCAAAATTTAAAGAAAATCTTTAGTGCCGTTTTCGAGATCCGAGTGCAAATATATATATATATATATATATATATATATATATATATGTGTGTGTGTGTGTGTGTGTGTGTATGTGTGTGTATACATTTATATATATATATATATATATATATATATACAATCTTGCTAGTATTATAGTATTGGATTACGGGAAATGTGTAAAGGTTTCTTCTCATCGTTATAGTTAGGAATATCTAAAGAATCGAGAAATTTGAGGCACGTACATGTGGTAGTCTGTAGAATCATTCATGTAATATTTTATGTCAGATCCTCGCACTGTTCATCTACTATTTCTTATTCCGTAGAATCACTCAAGGCCACCACTGTTTATATACTAATCTGTAATTAAGTAACGTGGAGTAGTACTGTCATTCATCAATGGAAGGATCTGAGTGTGCAGATCGGCGCATGTTAAACTTCTTCGAGGAAACAGCAACGGCAACGGCAACGTATAAGCAGCGAGGAAATCCTGAACAACATAATCAACTTTGTATCCTAGCTGTTAGTGTTTCCTTTGTCGGAAACGTTTGATCGACAATCTAATATATTCGCCTGTAAGAAACGTACGATGGCGGGGCATCTGAGTCTTCACTTCCCGTTTCGAATTCGACAAAGGATGTTTGAGTCCACTTTGCAACACTAATGGGACGGAAAATCGCCTAAACAGAGCGGACTGGCCGGAAATCGCGGCTCGCGTCCGGCGAGCTATACAAATAATTGGCCGTGTCGTGCGCGGCTACTATTCCCCGTTCCCGACGCGATTGGCTTTTTGCACGAATCGACCGGCAATTTCTGGCAAGTGATACCTCTGGGTAATATAAAAAGATCTGAAGCGGATGGACCAGCTGACCGGTGGCGAATTTCCTCCCAGTTAGACGATCGATAGAACGGAGGAAAACTGTAGATTAATAGTCAAGAAACTGAAGATGAAACGAAAGGCGAATAAAACGGAGAATCGGAGGAATATAAAATTGATTACTATAAAACATACAATCTGAAAACTGAAGTACTGTGAAGAAGGAATACAAATTAAACAAAGTCTTGAAATAGATTAAGATAATTCGGAAAGTTCAAACATTTAAACACTCGAGGCATGGAAACGGAAGAACAGTGAATAAAAGAAATAAGCGAAGACGTAATATATTGACGGTTCAGGACAGAAGCTCTAGCACGCATTAAAACATTATGGACAATACTTATTTTTAAGTCACTAATAAGCCTGTCTCCGTCATCTTAAAGTTTATTCCGGCAAGAGCAATGTTAAAATTTCTCTGAAACGTAGCCCCCTAGGTTCATTTTTAAAAACAAAAAACACTTAAATTTTACTTACCAGAGTAGTTATCAATATAAAATTATAGTTATTGCTGGTAAGAAGAAGAATAAGTAGCCTATTTACATAAATTTTGTCTCCAGAAGATGTGAATTCTTTCATAGCTTATCACGAAAGTGTCTGTGTAAATTATGTAGCTGTATGCCAATAGAAATTGTCAATAAATTTTAAATGCCTAAGGTAAATTAGATAAATTAGGTGAATTAGATAAAAAGATGAAATGGGAATCTAATTAAAATGAGCTAAATAAACAAATCATTAAGGAGATCAATAAGCAAGTTTTATTTGCTAAGAACCACTCAGTTACATTAACTTTATTAAGCTCCAGTAGCATGTAACAGGGTTTTTCTCCGTGAAAGAATTGATTTTATGAATAATATATAGTATTGTGTTAAGTTACAGCGTTCGTTTCCATAGTTATCCATAATTAGCACTAATGACTTGCAGTTCTGTTACTATCAGTAAGGTTTAGGATAGACGATAAGCCGTTGTGTATACTACTATAAGTGAACTGGACTCAACTAGTTTTATTTATTGTTATTTTTATATGTAGTGTTATTATTACCTAGTCACGCTAGTGGAAACACTGATTAATGTATATTCCTGTAAGAATTGTTAGTTTTGTTTTATTTTATCGGAATAAAACACAATTATTTCATTATTTTAAACAGAATATGTGTATGTTAAAGATTTTGTATATCAGAGATATTTCTCATTAAAATCTTAATAAACGTTTTTGGAACTTATTAGTAATATATATAATAATGATAAATTTTTCTGAGATAATATATTTTTGGATAGTTTTAATGTTTGATGTACAGAATCACAAAAAAGCCTAAGTTTAACCTCAGGTAAATGGAAGATTATCTAAGTTTGATGTCTACGTATCACCAAATGTGTAATTTTAAAGATAACGTCAAATTACTAACTAGTGCAGTAAAATAGTTCAGAACGTTTTTCGCTTACTTTTGGAGAAACTATTTAAAATGCAATATAAATTGACTGATATTTACGAACATTTGCAGAAAAGTACGAGACTAGTGAACCTAGTGCAGTAATGCTAGGAAACCGTGGACGAGGGATGTACAACAGCTAGTGAGGAAAAGGTCTAAAAGTACGAGACTAGAACCTAGTGAGCTAGGAAACCGTGGACGAGGATGTACAACAGCTGTACATTTGATTGACTAGGCTCTGAAAAGGTCTAAAAGTACGAGACTAGTGAACCTAGTGCAGTAATGCTAGGAAACCGTGGACGAGGGATGTACAACAGCTGTACATTTGACTGACTAGGCTCTGAAAAGGTCTAAAAGTACGAGACTAGTGAACCTAGTGCAGTAATGCTAGGAAACCGTGGACGAGGGATGTACAACAGCTGTACATTTGACTGACTAGGCTCTAAAAAGGTCTAAAGGTGCGAGACTAATGAACCTAGTGCAGTAATGCTAGGAAACCGTGGACGAGGGATGTACAACAGCTGTACATTTGACTGACTAGGTTCTGAAAAGGTCTAAAAGTACGAGACGAACGTGAACCTAGTGCAGTAATGCTAGGAAACCGTGGACGAAGGATGTACAACAGCTGTACATTTGACTGACTAGGCTCTGAAAAGGTCTAAAAGTACGAGACTAGGGAACCTAGTGCAGTAATGCTAGGAAACCGTGGACGAAGGATGTACAACAGCTGTACATTTGATTGACTAGGCTCTGAAAAGGTCTAAAAGTACGAGACTAGGGAACCTAGTGCAGTAATGCTAGGAAACCGTGGACGAAGGATGTACAACAGCTGTACATTTGATTGACTAGGCTCTGAAAAGGTCTAAAAGTACGAGACTAGGGAACCTAGTGCAGTAATGCTAGGAAACCGTGGACGAAGGATGTACAACAGCTGTACATTTGATTGACTAGGCTCTGAAAAGGTCTAAAAGTACGAGACTAGGGAACCTAGTGCAGTAATGCTAGGAAACCGTGGACGAAGGATGTACAACAGCTGTACATTTGATTGACTAGGCTCTGAAAAGGTCTAAAAGTACGAGACTAGGGAACCTAGTGCAGTAATGCTAAGAAACCGTGGACGAGGGATGTACAACAGCTGTACATTTGACTGACTAGGCTCTAAAAAGGTCTAAAAGTGCGAGACTAATGAACCTAGTGCAGTAATGCTAGGAAACCGTGGACGAGGGATGTACAACAGCTGTACATTTGATTGACTAGGCTCTGAAAAGGTCTAAAAGTACGAGACTAATGAACCTAGTACAGTAATGCTAGGAAACCGTGGACGAAGGATGTACAACAGCTGTACATTTGACTGACTAGGCTCTGAAAAGGTCTAAAAGTACGAGACTAATGAACCTAGTGCAGTAATGCTAGGAAACCGTGGACGAGGGATGTACAACAGATGTACATTTGATTGACTAGGCTCTGAAAAGGTCTAAAAGTACGAGACTAATGAACCTAGTGCAGTAATGCTAGGAAACCGTGGACGAAGGATGTACAACAGCTGTACATTTGACTGACTAGGCTCTGAAAAGGTCTAAAAGTACGAGACTAGGGAACCTAGTGCAGTAATGCTAGGAAACCGTGGACGAGGGATGTACAACAGCTGTACATTTGACTGACTAGGTTCTGAAAAGGTCTAAAAGTACGAGACTCGTGAACATAGTGCAGTAATGCTAGGAAACCGTGGACGAGGGATGTACAACAGCTGTACATTTGACTGACTAGGTTCTGAAAAGGTCTAAAAGTACGAGACTAGGGAACCTAGTGCAGTAATGCTAAGAAACCGTGGACGAGGGATGTACAACAGCTGTACATTTGACTGACTAGGCTCTAAAAAGGTCTAAAAGTGCGAGACTAATGAACCTAGTGCAGTAATGCTAGGAAACCGTGGACGAGGGATGTACAACAGCTGTACATTTGACTGACTAGGTTCTGAAAAGGTCTAAAAGTACGAGACTCGTGAACATAGTGCAGTAATGCTAGGAAACCGTGGACGAGGGATGTACAACAACTGTACATTTGACTGACTAGGTTCTGAAAAGGTCTAAAAGTACGAGACTAGGGAACCTAGTGCAGTAATGCTAGGAAACCGTGGACGAGGGATGTACAACAGCTGTACATTTGACTGACTAGGCTCTAAAAAGGTCTAAAAGTGCGAGACTAATGAACCTAGTGCAGTAATGCTAGGAAACCGTGGACGAGGGATGTACAACAGCTGTACATTTGACTGACTAGGTTCTGAAAAGGTCTAAAAGTACGAGACTAGGGAACCTAGTGCAGTAATGCTAAGAAACCGTGGACGAGGGATGTACAACAGCTGTACATTTGACTGACTAGGCTCTGAAAAGGTCTAAAAGTACGAGACTAGGGAACCTAGTGCAGTAATGCTAAGAAACCGTGGACGAGGGATGTACAACAGCTGTACATTTGACTGACTAGGCTCTGAAAAGGTCTAAAAGTACGAGACTAGTGAACCTAGTGCAGTAATGCTAGGAAACCGTGGACGAGGGATGTACAACAGATGTACATTTGACTGACTAGGCTCTGAAAAGGTCTAAAAGTACGAGACTAGGGAACCTAGTGCAGTAATGCTAAGAAACCGTGGACGAGGGATGTACAACAGCTGTACATTTGACTGACTAGGCTCTAAAAAGGTCTAAAAGTACGAGACTAACCTAGTGCAGTAATGCTAGGAAACCGTGGACGAGGGATGTACAACAGATGTACATTTGACTGACTAGGTTCTGAAAAGGTCTAAAAGTACGAGACTAGGGAACATAGTGCAGTAATGCTAGGAAACCGTGGACGAGGGATGTACAACAACTGTACATTTGACTGACTAGGTTCTGAAAAGGTCTAAAAGTACGAGACTAGGGAACCTAGTGCAGTAATGCTAAGAAACCGTGGACGAGGGATGTACAACAGCTGTACATTTGACTGACTAGGCTCTAAAAAGGTCTAAAAGTGCGAGACTAATGAACCTAGTGCAGTAATGCTAGGAAACCGTGGACGAGGGATGTACAACAGCTGTACATTTGACTGACTAGGTTCTGAAAAGGTCTAAAAGTACGAGACTAGTGAACCTAGTGCAGTAATGCTAGGAAACCGTGGACGAGGGATGTACAACAGCTGTACATTTGACTGACTAGGCTCTAAAAAGGTCTAAAAGTGCGAGACTAATGAACCTAGTGCAGTAATGCTAGGAAACCGTGGACGAGGGATGTACAACAGCTGTACATTTGACTGACTAGGTTCTGAAAAGGTCTAAAAGTACGAGACTAGGGAACCTAGTGCAGTAATGCTAAGAAACCGTGGACGAGGGATGTACAACAGCTGTACATTTGACTGACTAGGTTCTGAAAAGGTCTAAAAGTACGAGACTCGTGAACCTAGTGCAGTAATGCTAGGAAACCGTGGACGAGGGATGTACAACAGCTGTACATTTGCAGAAAAGTACGAGACTAGTGAACCTAGTGCAGTAATGCTAGGAAACCGTGGACGAGGGATGTACAACAGCTGTACATTTGACTGACTAGGCTCTAAAAAGGTCTAAAAGTACGAGACTAGTGAACCTAGTGCAGTAATGCTAGGAAACCGTGGACGAGGGATGTACAACAGCTGTACATTTGACTGACTAGGTTCTGAAAAGGTCTAAAAGTACGAGACTCGTGAACATAGTGCAGTAATGCTAGGAAACCGTGGACGAGGGATGTACAACAGCTGTACATTTGATTGACTAGGCTCTGAAAAGGTCTAAAAGTACGAGACTAGGGAACCTAGTGCAGTAATGCTAGGAAACCGTGGACGAGGGATGTACAACAGATGTACATTTGACTGAATAGGTTCTGAAAAGGTCTAAAAGTACGAGACTCGTGAACATAGTGCAGTAATGCTAGGAAACCGTGGACGAGCGATGTACAACAGCTGTACATTTGAATGACTAGGCTCTGAAAAGGTCTAAAAGCTTGCATAGGGTAACAGTAAAATAAACAAATATAAGAACTATTAAAGAATGATTACAGATTTTTCAACTTCATCATTGGTATTAATTCATGATTTTAATGTTTTATTAGTTTGTTATTAAAATTAAGGAATAACGTTTAGTTAAGACATACGAATACATTAAATCATGAATAAATTATTGCTTTCACGAAGCGTAAAATAAGAAAAATGTTGAAAAAACAGACTAATAGTTTATTAAGCTTCCACTTTGTACTTTAAGTTGTGCAATTAAATGATTTCCTAGTAGTAGGTTTACAAGACTTTAGTTTCATAATTTACAGTTAATTCCACTTTGTATTTTTCAATTTTGTCGTTATGAAAACTCGACTCTGAAGATATATCATAAGTGTCTTGATGGAAACTGTTTAAATTATTTCCCTAGAAAATTCATTGCATTAATTACTATGCGATTGAAGTGATTGGACAGTCATTTAATTGATAAAACATATCCCTATCTAGTACCCATAGTTATCAGGATTATGTCATGTAAAAACAATTTTCTAGTTACCCATGGAACTTGTTTTCAAACCGTGATCGCACATTAGATGCTATTAATATAATAACCCGTTGGGCATCGACTCGTATATACCTTCACCTCCAACATTTGCAGCCGAGTTGTAATGGAATAATAAATATTTACGTACAAGGAGTACTTCTAGCAACGACAACAAATACATACCTTACCCCCCCCCCCAATGCATTAGGGGTAATTTTTGTTGTGATAAATTAAAACTGCAGTCCTTTAGCAATAGCATTTCAGACATCTGTTTATTATGAGCGTAAAAATGATATTTTTCTAACAAAAACATCTTGAATGATGTACACAATTTTGGTGATTGTTGATTTTATGACGACAGCTAAAAAACATTTGATTGTTTTTTTATTTAAATAGAGTAAATGGCGCCACAGACATGCAAGTGAGCAACGTGTGGCTTAGTACTGTTGTACACGATGTCAATGATATTGTCATTTAATTTAGTATCAGTTTTGTAAAGTAAGTGAACACAGAGCACAATGCGTTCAGTGAAACTTCAAACTATAAAGCTATGATCGAGCGTCATCATTACCTATAATTAACCTCAGTGTCTAGCTTTGCAACCTCCAGCCAATGTATGTAAAATTTGTAATTGATAGAGACAGGTTTGATTGAGTTTGATTCAACAGTCTTTACGTATTGAGCCGCTCCGAAGAGATCTGTCGGGGCCGCAGGCCACCAGCGGCAAGGTGGCACGAGCAAAGTTGCCGCCATGTATTCTGGCCATACTTCAATTGTTGAAACAAAGCTTAGAGACAATGGAGCTTTAATTAAGCTGACTGTTGAATGTTATTGTGTTGGATTGTTTGTTGTTGAAGATCAAACGATACGGCGCGGCTCTCACCCGTGGTCGAGATACGCAAGGCACAAGCCACGCGTACGCCTGCAGTGCAACACCAACTAATATAACAAAATCAGTATTAGTTTACTAGTTTCTATTATTATACTACTCTCTCACTCCTGTGGGCATTGAAAACCTAGTAGGTATTTTACTCAAGGAAACGCAACGAACGCCTCTCCACATTCTGCTGTCATCTGCCATATAAAAATCAGCTCCCATCTTCATGTTATCCCTATTTACTAGCAGCGCATTCTTGGTTTCACTAATATTCTTCTGCCCTCTGGTTTCCCCTCCATCACTTTTTTAAATTTTTTCCTCACTTCATATTTGTAGAGGAAATGTATAAAACCACAGTCTTCTGCTTTTTAAAACTCCATCAATATTTCGTATAAATTATTATTCTGTAATATAGCATTAACATTAACTGTCATAATTCCAATCAATTAATTTTACAACCCAAAGTAGACACGGTCGTGTTACATAGTCATTATCATAGAAAAGTCATATAATAAGAGTATATATTGAAAATGTAATTAAAAAATAAATATATTACATGTAATATAAGTAAATATAAATATATTATTATAAATACAATTTATTAAATATATTATAGTAATATTAAATATAATATGAAATCATATTAAAATAATATATATATAATATTTTTAAATATTAAAAATTTTCGATCTTTTATTCGTAAATTCGATATTATCAAATAAGATTACAATTGATATTTCTAATTCAAAAATGACTATGTTTTTGTAGTGTTAATTGATTAAACTAATTTTACAATAACTAAGAGAATAAATGTTACCAATGTCCAAGTGCCTTATTTGGCATAACGTCTGATTCGTATTTTTATTTATATAATTTTATTTGATATTACATCCCACGTTTAAATATTGATCTTAATTAAAAATTATATCTGAAATAATATGAATATTTCCATAAAACGGATTCTTATAATACAAATAACACGAATGCCAAATAAAACATTTTGCATATTTCTTATACATTAACTTTTTTTATTTCTTTATAGCTATTGCTATATCTATGATGAATTTAGGTGTACCAAATTGAACGGTAATATCATATTATATTAAATTTAATTACATTGCAACAGTACTCCTATGAGCTTAAATTTATCATACATTTATAAGAATTAAAATTATAACATGAGTGAAGGTAAAAGTAATCGACGTCGTTGTAAGCTGCGATGTTTTTAGTATTTTAGTATGGCATTACTAGGACTTTTTTTGAACTATGATGTTTAACAAGCCACGTTTAGATATTGTTAAGGATATAATGAGAAGGACCTACTTTTTTTTAAATTTATGTTTTGACTTAACTATCTCTGCAACAGTGCAGCATAAACAAATTCAAGCTTTGATGCCATACAGTCTACCTATGTTATTGATACTTTTTGCAGACATAAAATAAAGCTATAAAATAATTATGTTGATAGAATGTTTATATATTAAAATAAACCAGTACGATACCATCAACTAAGAAACCTGTAGTTGAAACCTAGAATCCTATATAACAGTTCCATAAATAAAAGCTCACTTCTCATATCAATTCTCTATTGTTATTAATAATCACTCCCAACTGTTATTAATAATTTTCACAAGTAAGAACCAACCAAACTGAACTCCGCAGAGAGCTTCTCTAGAATATACATTTTTTACTTTATACTCTAATCGAGATGAATTTGTTGTCAATAGCCTAGTAACCAATAGTTATCAATAGTATAAATTGGCTATTTATAAATAAACTAAATTAACTCTAGGCTACAACGTACTGCATGTATGTGATTTCAATTCCGTCATTGGCCCGGCCCATAGCGTTTGGCGCATTCCAGAGTTAGTTTGTAAACCCCTGATATTTTTATATTATTGTATTATTGATTTGGTATTTCAATAACCATCGTATTTAGTATAATTTTATAACAGTATAAGTTTAATATTTAACTGTTTACAATGTATCTTTATCACTGAATTAATTAATTTTTTCTGATGTCATTGTTGTGAATTGAATTGTCATATGTCTAATTTGGGTTCAATTTTATATGAAATATATCAATAACAGTCTCACTAAATCATCTTGGTCAATCATTTAGAGCGTTTTTAAGTTTCAAGAAGACTACGAGTATGTTAGCAAACTTTCAGTCTGTTTCAAAAATCTTGTCTCAAAAATCACAAATTGAAAATAAAATAATAAATACATGTAATATTACTTTTGCATAAATATTAAATAAGTACAAATAAGGGATAATTTAACACAAGTATTTGGCTCAAGTCTCTGTAGGACGCTATCCTGCTCAATCAACGATCGCTCCAGGCTTGATTGTTGTCCAGTCCATTTTATAAAATAGTGAATGCTAAGTTAGTATTATTTTTAGTATAGAGGAGACGGTCAAAACTATCGGTAAAAATATTATTGAATATTATTGAGGGGGAGATTTCATTAGCAGTGTGTTTGGGTGTCGTCTTTCGTCACACCACTTATAGATTGCAATTCAGAATCTAGAAACCATGAGTCTTAAGATCATAAGAATGTTTTCTCCGCAGCAGAAGAAGCCTTAAGGGTGATCCAAGGGATGTAGTGTTCTTTTCTGACGTAAAATTTTCAAGATGGTATTTGACGTCTTCCCTCTTTATACATTTTAAAAATATTTCGTTTTCTGAAAAACAGATAGCCTAGTTGTATATGAATTACAAAGCAACAATCAGTATACTTTCCACAATGACTTTTATTTCATACCAATTTATAAATCAACTCTCAACAAATTAAGAACACGGTTTTTCTAATTAAATCAATGTAACACCCTACTTATAAATTCAAATGAAATGCCAGTGCTGGTAAATTTAAATCTAAAAATCTAAACTCGATCTGTTACAAAAAAACTATAATTTTTAAAATTTTTAATAATGGCATGGTTTTAGAATAATTTTACAATTTATTTTGCTTATAGCATATGTTTATCACATCGTTGTTCAGTTTTTAAAGTAATGTTGAAGTCGTCAGGCACTTGTGACCTATATTAATACTTTTTTAAATCTTACTACGGTGAAAAGCTCAACTTGATCGTAATTATTTGATTTATTTCCATAGAAAGCTATTTAGGTCGGGGTTTCAGTCATATTGCTGTCTGTGCATTACTGATAATATTAATATGCGTATATGCGAGTTAATATGTGTATACTTTCTGCAACAATATATTTGAGGTGGTGGGCCGGGTACGCGAACCACTAGTCTGAGCGACCGGCACCCAGGTAGTAATATGTCATTTAGCCCAGAGCCGCCGCTACTAACATTATCCGCTATTGTGCATTGTCCGTGGGGTCCAAATGCCTGCACGTGTGTCCTAATCACTGCTTTATTTTGGAGCTGGGTCGGTAAACCCCGGACAGGCCTCGTATTTATTAATTAACTCGGCAGCGCATAAATTGTGCGGGGCCGAGGGCGGCAGAGACTGCGACGCTGGGGTGAACAGGTTGCGTCGAACTCGTGCTGACGACCGGCGTCAAGTATTTTTAACATTGAATTCTTACTCGTGTTTCATGATTTTTTGACGGTTTTTAAACCAATTTCGACACTTTCATGGTACCAAAAACTGAACTACCACAAATATTTATCTATAAATATTATTTATTGATAACGATTCGATTTTTTATACATATATTTTGTTGAACGTAGTCCTATAGACCTATTCCAGATTATTCTGGAGTATAGTAAGAGCACTATAATAAGCGTTTTCCCATTCAACATTATATTCAAAGATGGTACAAAGTTTACAACCACCTACAACACGGTAGGCCTAATAATCCACTCTGATACTTCAACAGCCCGCTGCGAGGTCACCACCACCATCCACGTATCCGGCTGATAATGGCGTGCGTGTCGTGTCGAATATTTGCCAAACACGTGTAATTTCACGGCTAATCCAAGGTCATTTGCATTATACAAAAGAAACTAATACACCGGTAGCGGAGATTACTCAGCCGGCATACGCGTTGCTTGACTGTCGATCGATTTTAATTTTAGGCCGGGGGTAATATTAATCACTCATTTATTGAGGGCCGACTGATGGCCGGAGATTAGGTACTATCTGGGCCCGGATGGTGTTTTGATTTCTATCACGGAGCCCCGCCCCCGGCCCGACAAAAGGCGGCGAGGCGCTCAAATGTGTTTGTGTTACCCCTAATTATAGGGCAAGCTGTTTGGAGAGCCGCCGCGCCACGGCAATCACGGACGGTGGAATCTCACACGCGCAGCTCGCTGTCCCTGCACAACCACGGGCTTGTGTTTATACTATGCAGCACCACAGTCATCTGCCAAGCACCTGGTAACCTTTACAACCACAGAATACTACACGCGCAGCTCGCTGTCCCTGCACAACCACGGGCTTGTGCTTATACTATGCAGCACCACAGTCATCTGCCAAGCACCTGGTAACCTTTACAACCACAGAATACTACATGCGTAGCGCGCTGAGCCTTCTTCCCCGCCATGGAGTGCGCCTGATACCCTGCACCACCATAGTCTGAACAATGTCACAACAACTTCACATACCAAAGCATTCTTCAAAACTTCTAACTAATAACTCCTACCTAAATCTACCCTCTATCCTAAAACGGAGTCCAACTAATTGCCTCTTTATTTAATTTTGTATTACGTCGCTTGCTACACGTTGGATTTTATCGAGGATTTGAAAAAAATACTTGCCTTCTCTTCACCTTTCTTCTTCCTCTTCACTCGATCTTCTTTTTAATGGACCACTGAAACCACTTCAGAACACGAAATTCTTAGTTTCATTACCACTAATAAACCTTTTTAGCATTAAAGTTTAATATCTGCACCTCGATGCCGACCACACTCTAGTGAGCGGGTCTGGGGTGATCGGCCAAAGCACACGCGGGTCGCGCCGCCTCGCCGCTATGTCATCCACGGGCAATCCATTTGAAATTCTAATCGGATACATTATGGCGGCTAAATACATACTCCGCTAAATCCATTAATAAATCCATTAAAACATACCTATTACAGAGCTGTGAGTTATGGGCACCGTCAGAATAGACACAATTGTGCTCGGAGGTCCCTGAATCCCATTTCGTATTGTGGGAAATGTTGGTTTTGAAGTGTCACCGTCAAGTTTATTATAAATATTGAATTGTGATAGAATTTTTATGTTCACGTTTGTAAAGATTGTTTAATTAGTGACAATCACTCATGGTAACAATCAAGGTGGTAGGTGTTATTTCAGTTTTAAAACGATTTTTTTAAATATTTTAATTACCTTTAATTTTTCAATATTTGTATGCGACAGTCTCTAACCTGTAAAGGAAATACCAAATTATATGACGAGGGTCATGCAATTGATAGTATCACATATAAATGATGAAAAGTGTAAATTAGGAGTTTTATGTTGTGAATTGTGATTTTTGCTAATAATTCATCATTATATTGATGTCCACCCTTAAGAAAAAATTAAAAATATTAAATATGAGTCTCAATTTTTGCTTGAGTTATCTTATCAGTCATGAACCCACATACGTCTACGTATAAGTTTTCCCAGTACGGCTAGTTCTTATTATGATATACTGTAGTATTATAGCTTAAGACAAAATTGATGCAGGTATATAGATGGATGTAGATTAGGTATAGATTCAAAGATGATACCCAAACAGTGATAATACTCAAACACGTTTTTGGAAAAGCGGTCCAAACCCAATTAGGCATCCCGGGATTTGAACCCGTGACCTTTTGCCTCGAAATCCAAGACGCTAACGCTAGGCTAGCAAGACACCCCATAGGTTATATAGCATATAGATCTATGTACTTAAAGATTTCCGAATAATAAGCAATGCAACATAAACGTATTCTTATGGTACTGAGTAATTCCCATATTTTTACTTATAGTTGCAGTTGCATTGAATGTTTAATTATTTTGATGAGACTAATATATACCTCATTAATAGAGTCAAGATTGACATATGAATTAGTACTATGGGCTGCTTCCCACTCCTCATTAATTCGAGTTTTTAGAAAAAAGAGCTATCCTCATAATAGCCGGTGTAAACAGACGGACATCTTGCCGGACATTTTTTTAAAACATGTATATTTTTACATTACCGTCCATTTATATATATACGAAATGGTGTATTTTTATAAATTTTTATGTAATAATCACGTAACCGGTGCTGATTTTCACGACTACAAAACTCAAGTCTAAACTAAAGTAACTTTTAATTGAGGGGGGTTTTTACTCAGTTGGTGAGTTTTTAAATACATAATCTCATCAAACATATTTTTTATTTCTATTGCTATTTTTATTTGTTTGTTTTCAGTATCACTATCATAATAAAGTAGCTCTTTATACATAAAACGAAAAAACAACACATCGTCGACGAAGATAGACTAAGACAATGGCAGTGGTAGGCATAAGCCTAGAAGATTCTTAATTTTGTACACAATGCATAATACAGTAATTCATTACGTGATTTAGTATATTTTATACCTATTTGCGTGTTACCTATTTTAGCGAATTTTCCATATTGAAGAAGCTTTTACCATAGGTCTCATGGCAAGGCTTAACCATGTTACTCTCACGGCCTGGAACCATGTTATTATTTTGTATTTAGGTGCCCAGAGGCCAAAAACAACAGTCGATTAAAATATATATATATATAGATGTATATACATATATGTGTGTGTGTTTGTGTGTGTGTGTGTGTCTGTGAATATGACAACTCTTGAAAAAATGGTCCGATCTAGTCCAAATTTGGTAGAAGTGTGTATTCCTACATTTTACTCGGACGAGTTCGTAATCCAGACATATCGGTCAATCGGAACGGGTAGTTTGGGGGAGTTTTGTACCCAAAAATTGTTTTTTTTGCGTTTTCTCTTGTAATCTGCATAATAAGTACGCAGGTCTGCTGTGACGGGGGTATTTTACATTACCGTAAAGTCATATGACAACCCATATATTTTGTGACCTCAACGATGGCGTGCCAATCATCGCCGCCTGTATAAATTTGCACAAGCCTGCACTTCAGTACAAAACAGGTATTCCACGACTAGTAGGCCCTAACGTACGTCCTCCGTCTATACTATTGAATGATGACTAGATTTAAACACTACCAATAAACCTTTTGTGTGACTTTCAGTCTTTGTTTATTTACTGGATGTAATTTTCCACCATGTTAACACTTTTATTTACGAATAAACAACTGTCAGTCTCCACGGACGATGTATGCAAATATGAACCCTTACTAGAGACCAAGGAATCGATCTTTCATGGCTACGACTCACACGGCCTTTTAATTCATGTTAGTAAAGATATGCTTCAAACGCGTATTTAACTCAAAATTTCATCACAGATTAATTTTTAAAAGCAACATTTAATTTCTGAATAAAAGTGCTACTATATATTTGGTAGGGCCTAGATTACATTACACATTACACAAAAGGGCGAAACAGAGTTCCTATAGCACGTCAGCCAAGTGGCTTTTTGCGCAAGTGGCCCTGTTGATTGAATGTTTCACGGGCCTTCCAAGTTTAAAAACCTGTATGTGCATATAATTGTATATGTATATAGTTGCATATTTATATGAAATTCCATATACGTGGATATCGCATAGATGCAAATAACATATATTCGTTATATTATAATTAATATATGTGTTAATGTTTAATTTGTAGGAGGATAGGAGTAAGATTAACTGAGTAGCTATGTATTTGGTTAATAACAAAGGATCTGTTAGTTGAGTATATGCATAATTTACAGAATTTACTATGTTAAATCCCAATGTAATCCAAACAAAGATAAGGTTTTAACTTACCATCTCTTGTTCTAAACTACTTTTCCTTCCTTCAAATTATGATGTTTTGAGTGTAATAAATTGTAGAATGATTAACTAAACTGTAATATAATACAAGACATAACTTGAATACTCCTTATGTTTTTCTGTTAATTGTACTACCATCACGGTTGCACCCTTGGAAGGAATTTCACAACATTTATTACAAAATTTTCATTGGATTAAAAATATTAACTAAAATAAATCAACTCTATTTTCATAGTTAGTGACATTATGAGACAGTTAACATAGACTGCCAAGATTTATCGACAAGCTAGGTACAAGATGTCGTTTGGAATCAAACAAGGTTGTCATTCTTTTACAAGATAACATTAAGATACAAAGGCAGATAAATGTTGATAGATGGAACAGCTGTCTAGGAAACAGTCAACCCGGCTCTTTGATCTCATGATAATGAAGCTATAACATCACCTACGACCGCGTTAGGCAGTCAGTCTGGTGTAGGAGGTTACTACTCCATGTTCCATGTATGTTTAAACCTAGAACATCACCTACGACCGGGTCAGGCAGTTAGTCTGGTGTAGGAGGTTACTACTCCATGATCCATGTATGTTTAAACCTAGAACATCACCTACGACCGCGTTAGGCAGTCAGTCTGGTGTAGGAGGTTACTACTCCATGTTCCATGTATGTTTAAACCTAGAACATCACCTACGACCGCGTTAGGCAGTTAGTCTGGTGTAGGAGGTTACTACTCCATGTTCCATGTATGTTTAAACCTAGAACATCACCTACGACCGCGTTAGGCAGTCAGTCTGGTGTAGGAGGTTACTACTCCATGTTCCATGTATGTTTAAACCTAGAACATCACCTACGACCGGGTCAGGCAGTGAGTCTGGTGTGAGAGGTTACTACTCCATGTTCAATGTATGTTTAAACCTAGAACATCACCTACGACCGGGTCAGGCAGTCAGTCTGGTGTAGGAGGTTACTACTCCATGTTCAATGTATGTTTAAACCTAGAACATCACCTACGACCGGGTCAGGCAGTCAGTCTGGTGTAGGAGGTTACTACTCCATGTTCAATGTATGTTTAAACCTAGAACATCACCTACGACCGGGTCAGGCAGTCAGTCTGGTGTAGGAGGTTACTACTCCATGTTCAATGTATGTTTAAACCTAGAACATCACCTACGACCGGGTCAGGCAGTCAGTCTGGTGTAGGAGGTTACTACTCCATGTTCAATGTATGTTTAAACCTAGAACATCACCTACGACCGGGTCAGGCAGTCATTCTGGTGTAGGAGGTTACTACTCCATGTTCCATGTATGTTTAAACCTAGAACATCACCTACGACCGGGTCAGGCAGTTAGTCTAGTGTAGGAGGTTACTACTCCATGTTCCATGTATGTTTAAACCTAGAACATCACCTACGACCGCGTTAGGTGTCAGTCTTGTGTAGGAGGTTACTACTCCATGTTCCATGTATGTTTAAACCTAGAACATCACCTACGACCGGGTCAGGCAGTTAGTCTGGTGTAGGAGATTACTACTCCATGTTCCATGTATGTTTAAACCTAGAACATCACCTACGACCGCGTCAGGCAGTCAGTCTGGTGTGGGAGGCTACTACTCCATGTTCCATGTATGTTTAAACTTAGAACATCCCCTTCGACCGGGTCAGGCAGTTAGTCTGGTGTAGGAGGTTTCTACTCCATGATCCATGTATTTTTAAACCTAGAACATCACCTACGACCGGGTCAGGCAGTTAGTCTGGTGTAGGAGGTTACTACTTCATGATCCATGTATGTTTAAACCTAGAACATCCCCTTCGACCGGGTCAGGCAGTTAGTCTGGTGTAGGAGGTTACTACTTTATGATCCATGTGTGTTTAAACCTAGAACATCACCTACGACCGGGTCAGGCAGTCAGTCTGGTGTAGGAGGTTACTACTCCATGTTCAATGTATGTTTAAACCTAGAACATCACCTACGACCGGGTCAGGCAGTCAGTCTGGTGTGGGAGGTTACTAATCCATGTTCCATGTATGTTTAAACCTAGAACATCACCTACGACCGGGTCAGGCAGTTAGTCTGGTGTAGGAGGTTACTACTCCATGATCCATGTATGTTTAAACCTAGAACATCACCTACGACCGGGTCAGGCAGTCAGTCTGGTGTAGGAGGTTACTACTCCATGTTCAATGTATGTTTAAACCTAGAACATCACCTACGACCGGGTCAGGCAGTCAGTCTGGTGTAGGAGGTTACTACTCCATGTTCAATGTATGTTTAAACCTAGAACATCACCTACGACCGGGTCAGGCAGTCAGTCTGGTGTAGGAGGTTACTACTCCATGTTCCATGTATGTTTAAACCTAGAACATCACCTACGACCGGGTCAGGCAGTTAGTCTGGTGTAGGAGGTTACTACTCCATGTTCCATGTATGTTTAAACCTAGAACATCACCTACGACCGCGTTAGGCAGTCAGTCTGGTGTAGGAGGTTACTACTCCATGTTCCATGTATGTTTAAACCTAGAACATCACCTACGACCGCTCAGGCAGTTAGTCTAGTGTAGGAGGTTACTACTCCATGTTCCATGTATGTTTAAACCTAGAACATCACCTACGACCGCGTCAGGCAGTCAGTCTGGTGTGGGAGGCTACTACTCCATGTTCCATGTATGTTTAAACTTAGAACATCCCCTTCGACCGGGTCAGGCAGTCAGTCTGGTGTAGGAGGTTACTACTC
Organism: Nephotettix cincticeps; assembly: GCA_023375725.1. Taxonomy (NCBI): domain Eukaryota; kingdom Metazoa; phylum Arthropoda; class Insecta; order Hemiptera; family Cicadellidae; genus Nephotettix; species Nephotettix cincticeps. Next base: position 85,035,725 of record CM041786.1, on the reverse strand, counting down.
CATGATCCATGTATGTTTAAACCTAGAACATCACCTACGACCGGGTCAGGCAGTTAGTCTGGTGTAGGAGGTTACTACTTCATGATCCATGTATGTTTAAACCTAGAACATCACCTACGACCGGGTCAGGCAGTCAGTCTGGTGTGGGAGGTTACTAATCCATGTTCCATGTATGTTTAAACCTAGAACATCACCTACGACCGGGTCAGGCAGTTAGTCTGGTGTAGGAGGTTACTACTCCATGATCCATGTATGTTTAAACCTAGAACATCACCTACGACCGGGTCAGGCAGTCAGTCTGGTGTAGGAGGTTACTACTCCATGTTCCATGTATGTTTAAACCTAGAACATCACCTACGACCGGGTCAGGCAGTCAGTCTGGTGTAGGAGGTTACTACTCCATGTTCAATGTATGTTTAAACCTAGAACATCACCTACGACCGGGTCAGGCAGTCAGTCTGGTGTAGGAGGTTACTACTCCATGTTCCATGTATGTTTAAACCTAGAACATCACCTACGACCGGGTCAGGCAGTTAGTCTAGTGTAGGAGGTTACTACTCCATGTTCCATGTATGTTTAAACCTAGAACATCACCTACGGCCGCGTCAGGCAGTTAGTCTGGTGTGGGAGGTTACTACTCCATGTTCCATGTATGTTTAAACCTATAACTTTACCTACGACCGCGTCAGGCAGTCAGTCTGGTGTAGGAGGTTACTACTCCATGTTCCACGTATGTTTAAACCTATAACATAACCTACGACCGCGTCATGCATTCAGATTGGTGTTGGAGGCTACTTCTCCGTGTTCCGTATTTGGTTGATGCATCAGGCAGTGTATCTGGTTTTTGGAGGTTACTCCTTCGTGTCCCGTGTATGGTTGATGCTATAACAACACCTACGACTGCATCAAGCAGTGTGTCTGATGTTGGAGTTAACTACTTCGTGTTTCGTGTTTGGTGGATGTTAACATCACCTACTACTGCATCGGGCAGTGTATCTGGTGTTGGAGGATACTTCTCCGTGTCCCGTGTATGGTTAATGCTATAACACCACCTACCACTGCATCAAGCAGTGTGTCTGGTTTTGGCCACAACTCGGTGTTATTTATGTGTTTGTTTCTATAACATCTCCTACGGACGTGTCGGATACACTACATCTGGTGTAGGAGGGCACTATTTTATGTTAGTCGGTTTGATTATGTTTAACAATATATTATTTCTTAAAGTTAAATTTATTCAATCGGGTAAGATGCTCTGCCAACATCCCGCAGATTACTGCAGCCAGCCCATCAAATACTACACCAGAAAAAAACTAAAAGTCCTGCTATCAAGTTGGAAACCATCGTGATAAACAGCCGTTTAACTCAGAACGGTGTACAGAGTCGGCTTTTGGCGGGCGGTGAAGCAACCATTAGGTTATAATTAAAAGATGGCGGTGGTAAAGACGTATTGCTCTTGATTTACGACGTCATTTTGTGCTTAACTGGCGTTAAATAAGGCGCGGTCCATCACGACGGTTCGATTTTGGAGATTACATTGAGACCCGAGCCGCTCGCCGTAAATCCCCACACGTTACGACACGGCGGATTACCGCGAGCCTTTCGTCGCTGGCTTTTCATACTCTAACTTTGTGTTTCATACTTCTCTGGGTATATCTACGTATGTCACGACATAGTGGATTACCGCGAGCCTTTCGTCGCTGGCTTTTCATACTCTAACTTTGTGTTTCATACTTCTCTGGGTATATCTATGTATGTCACGACATAGTGGATTACCGCGAGCCTTTCGTCGCTGGCTTTCATACTCTAACTTTGTGTTTCATACTTCTCTGGGTATATCTACGATGTCACGACATAGTGGATTACCGCGAGCCTTTCGTCGCTGGCTTTTCATACTCTAACTTTGTGTTTCATACTTCTCTGGGTATATCTACGTATGTCACGACATAGTGGATTACCGCGAGCCTTTCGTCGCTGGCTTTTCATACTCTAACTTTGTGTTTCATACTTCTCTGGGTATATCTATGTATGTCACGACATAGTGGATTACCGCGAGCCTTTCGTCGCTGGCTTTTCATACTCTAACTTTGTGTTTCATACTTCTCTGGGTATATCTACGTATGTCACGACATAGTGGATTACCGCGAGCCTTTCGTCGCTGGCTTTTCATACTCTAACTTTGTGTTTCATACTTCTCTGGGTATATCTATGTATGTCACGACATAGTGGATTACCGCGAGCCTTTCGTCGCTGGCTCTTCATACTCTAACATTGTGTTTCATACTTCTCTGGGTATATCTATGTATGTCACGACATAGTGGATTACCGCGAGCCTTTCGTCGCTGGCTTTTCATACTCTAACTTTGTGTTTCATACTTCTCTGGGTATATCTATGTATGTCACGACATAGTGGATTACCGCGAGCCTTTCGTCGCTGGCTCTTCATACTCTAACATTGTGTACCGTTTTTGAGAAATTAGAAATTTTTGAGAATTTTCACGTTTTTTAAGGGTTTTTAGGGGTGAACTACCCTTAAAAATCAAAATTTCAAAAAACGCTTGAAGATAACGTGAATACATGTCAAATTTCATCTAAATCGAACCAACGGAGTAGGCTGTGACTCTGTACACATCCAGATACACACCCACACCCAAACACACACACGCACACACACACACACACACACACACAGAGACACACGGACGGAAAGACATCACGTCGAAACCCACTTTTTTGGATTCAGGGGCCCCAAAATGGAGAAATTCTCTCTCAACCCAAATTCGAAAATTTTGACGAAAGTAATTATATGTAATTATATAAGTAATTATAATTATAATTATATGATGAATGTAATTATATTATATGTATAAGTAGTTATATAGTGAAAGTATTGAAATTTGTGACTTTGTAATTCATTTAGTAATTTAAATATGTGTTTGGTGCGCATTGTCACAAACATAGACGAGTCAAAAAATGAAGAACCTGACTACAACATCAACCATTGTTGTATAGGTGTAAACATATAGAGTACAAGTGAGTGTAGATACTATCTTTGGGTGTATGTGCATGAAGATATTTTTTCTAAGAGAGCTAAGTAGGTCATGGATTAATGCTAGTGATGTATTGGGATAGATGGACACTAAAGCAAAAATTAATAATCGTGCTAGGTGTAGGTGTTGATGATGCTGCAAGTCTTGTGGTAGCGCGTTACATGGTACAGTACATTTAAGAATATAAAATTGCCGATATCTCGGAAACTAAGAACTTTTTGATATCAACACCTCCTAATTATGTCCGATCTCACCAAGGCACATAAAATGGCACACTTTTTTCTGAAAAATAGTAAGTCAAAATTATTTTGCAAAAAACCTGGACGTTTTATAACAGTGGGACTTTTATTTTTCATAAAAATGATGTTGTATAATATCAGGCAATAGATTGGATATGATGGCATTGTTTAAAAATTAAGCAATATAAAATATGTTTGGCGTGTATTGTCGTTAAAGAGTGAAGAACTTGACTACAACATCAACCCTCCTCAGTGGCATAATTTTTCATTACCTAATTATAGAAATAAATAAGTTGTCTATTTAAAAAATATTAACTTATTTTATAAAATGTTGCTACAGTATTATCTTAGTTGTCCATTGGGAACTCAAGTTCATTTTCGATGGTTTTTAAGACTGAGTACCTGGTGATCGAGCTTTGCTCGGATAGAATAAGACATGTATTTTACAAGTTAATAAGCAAGATTAAAATACATTCATTACTCAATGAAAACATTTATGTGATTTAAATAAAACCAATTTAATAAACCATAATTAATATAGCATAAACACTGAACAAAAGTATTCTCTCTGAGTGGGGACCGAGTGGAAACCTCCGCTTTAACGCTGAGCTGTGGCGTCGGCCAAGTTGGCGATGTCGTTTAAGGTCTTTTAGCCACCCTTATTTGTTTTATCCGATCATATACTGTTTAATTATCCATACAGTTATTATTAACCTGTGATCAAATGATTTTGTTCGAAACGGAATGAGGATTGAAAAGCAAAAGATAAATTTAATTTACATTATTAAAATATAAAAATTAAAATTATAAAATTAATTGGTTTGTTACTGTGGCAATACAATGAATACGTTTTCTATCAAAACAAGGAAGATTTTGGAAATACCTTTCTCTGCTTTTATTTCGCACAGTTAATTTGTCCTTTAGTTTTTACAAATTGTCTAGTAATTTGATAATTTTTCATTTATTGCATACATAAAATAAATATTTATGCAACACCTCTATTCACATATTGTTCACCTTCATCTTCAATCAACAACTGTCAAACGGTTATAAACAGATGTTTTGATTTGTATTGTTTACATTTGATTCTCCATAAGCGTAATGTTAATTTTTAGATTTTAAACTTAATATTACAAGAAAACCAGAATTTTCTTGGACATTAAACCTATCTAGACCTTATTTTCGAGTCTAGTACTTTTGGCAACCTCGCCAATCCTATTCGTCATCGCAGGGGGCTGAAAAGTGTCACAACCCGTGGTCCGGACTTTTGGCAACTGCTGTCCTCCCTGGTGGGGGTTTCAGGGATTTTGTTCGTGCCGGGGGGGGGGGTTGAGGGTGAGGGAGAAAGCGCGCTAGAGAAGGGTAAGTGATGAGGCGGCGGACCAAGACAGACAAAGAATAACAAAGCACAACGCATGATACTCAATTCCTTCTAAGTGTGACATTTCTAACCGTCTAAGAACTGTCTGTTGTCTAGTTTGAACTACGTGTAGAGGTACAATATTAAAGAAATTGAAAATCGGGGTTTGCGGTTGATGGACGGGGGCGGCTGTTGGGTTATCGTGGGCCTTCTTGTGGGGTGGGCGCTTGGTGAGTTGGCGCGGTTTGGGTTTGGATCGGAATACGGGGTTTCGGGGGGGGGTGGCGGTCGGGGATAATCGTGTACATTCCCCTAAATAAAATTTTTAAACTCATACATACCTCCTTGAGGAAAGAATTGACGATTAATATTTCATTGAAATAAGAAAGGCTTGTAACTTTCAACTTATAATAGTGTAATAATTTTATAATGAAAATAAAGATATTCAGAATGTGGAGAATCAATTAAACGAAAATATACTGTCAGACACATTGTTTTATTTGTTACAAATACAATTGGTATAAGACATTTACGAATGTAGGCTTTGTATATAAATTTCATTGTATATTATTTAGAAGTTATTGAAGTGCTCACAAACCTCTTTGTCATAAGTTAAATTTAAATTCTCAGTTAGGTACAAAAAGAGTCCTATACAAGTGCATAACAAAATATTATTACAACCTTAAAATTCAAAAATTCTAAATACAGATACTGGAGAGTGAATAAATACAATAAAGAGATGAAATCATCTGTTACAATTAATTGTACAATACGTTATGTTGTTACAATACGCAGTGTATTTTGACTGACCATTGCCGTCTCGATCTTACATCTACTGATTTCGGTAATTTCGGGGCGTGGGAGGGACTTTAAGGGATAAGAGTGATAATTTGTAGGATTAAATAATGAGACAGGGATTTTCAGGGAGAAAAGGGAGAATTTTTGGGATGAAACAGAGGTTGCTAAAAGGCCGCCGTCGAGGGCTAATTAGGGTTCCGACCCTCGGTGGGGGCTAAACGGTTGCCAAAAGTCGGTTTCCCCTTATTTTCTTCTCGGAAATTAGTTATTTCCAAAATTTAAAGAAAATTGTTAGAGCTGTTATCGAGATCCGTGTGCAAATATATATATATATATATACAGGGTGTTCATTAAAGTCGGGGACAAACTTTGAGGGGTGATAGTACTCATCAAAATAAACAAAAAATTTCTAATAAACATATGTCGAAAAATCCTTCGTTTAGCCGCTAGTCGCCATTTTGTATTTTATACAAAAAACGTTATATATAAACAATTTTTTAAAATACAGAAACCAAACTTAGCACACATATTTATTGGTCAAAGAGAAAAAAATTCTCAAAGTATCATTAAGTTTGCTTTTATATTTTCAAAATGGCGGTGGTTCTTAAAGTTAATGGTTTTTTTATTTAAATTAAAATAATTAATTATTTTAAATTTAATTAAAATACGGATGTTGACATTAAAAACTTTAAACATTGAAACCAAGGACATTTACTGCAACCGTGTTTTCTGCTTCTCGAACTGACAAGTTTTAGTGTTCACAGCTGTTGACATTGTTTTCATTCTTTGAAAAATGTAAACATTGAAATTAAGGACAATCACAGGGCGTAGCCGGAGAGGAAAGGAAATTAATTTTTGAGAAAATTAATATGCCTATGTGTTGCATTAGTTTAAGATCTACCTTTGTGTAAAATTTCAAACTCTTCGGTTCAGTATTTCTCACGTTCACTTGCCACAACAAACGCACAAACATACAGAAACCACCTCTTCTTTATAATATTATAGATTATGGTTTTCCAAAAATAAGAATACGTGGGTGATATTTAAAATAAAAACATCATGGATTCCTTGACCTTTTTTCCAAAAAGATTGTTTGTTTAAACATCAGTTCCATAGAAATAAAATTAGCATCAGTTAGATCCAAGAATATATATGAACGAAAATAAATTTAAAATATGTTAATAGGCCATAGTATTATGGCTAAATAGCTTTGGGTTTTCTAAAGAATAATAAATATTTCCTATTGCACTAGCACTAAAACAAATTAACATTCTAAAACAACCACAGATGTTCAAGTAACAAAATAAAATATTCCATTCTTTCCTTGAAGGTATTTTAGTGGTTTTGTAGATGTAGGCCTATGGGAGAAGGCGTCTCTTGTGGGAGCTGGTCACAAACCCGAGTGGGCAGACATTTTCCATTACAACTACGTGAACGAAGCGTGGGCATAAATTACATCATGATTTATGTCTAACATTCGTCATATATTAACAGTTTTAATAATGGAACGGATTAATCTGAGTGTTTGTCGAACGCCGCGCGCTCTCCCTTTCAATTTCGCAACCTCGGCTCGGGACATGTTTATAGACTCCATTAACAGAAACAAATTAACAGCTGGTTTATATCTCACACGTTACCAGCACCCGGATTGTTTTATTCCACCGATTAATTCCGGTTGTTGATCTATTTTAGATTGAACAGCTGTTTGGTCAACAAGCGTAATCTATTAGCCGATTGCATCAGCGATACTGGTTGCAGGGGTTTCATCTCGTGTTGAATTGTAGATGTATTGCCGGCCAGTAAGTATGAGAATGATTTAAAACTAATTGTGTCTATTTCAAGCTGCAAACATATAATGAGAGACCAAGGAATATATTAGTATTAGTATTATATTATACTGTATGAATATATTAGTACAGATAAGTACTTCACCCTGGAACGTTGAGACTGTCAAACAATAAACCCGGAACTCTCAGAGGCAGCTAGCGCTCTTCCATTATACATACTATTACAAATACTATTTTACTACTAAAATACTATTGTAATACAAATAAGGTAAATTATACTGACTCCCTTTCTGATAAAAAGCACTTATTCAAATAAATATTTTATTACCTCTTAACAAACTATATGCTTAAAAATGTCCAGAAAAATATTTTTTCCGTCCAGATATCTAGGATTTTTTTGTTTAATTTGGGCCGAGAGATGGTAAAATCAGGCTTTCGTCCTACAGCCGTGTTATCATCAATGACCTCTTTTGTAGCCGCAGTTAAACCAAAACAGTTGATTCAGGTTGGTTTTATTCTTCATCATAAAATTTGTAAATATTGAATATTTTATTGTTATGTTAGTTTGAAAGTACCTTTTTAAAGAATAGTTATCTTTAACTTTGTTTAATTTCTCATAAAACATTATGAAAAACAATTGGATATAGTTGGCTTATTTTTTACAAACGTTTTAATCAAACACACTTCAAGATTAATTGTTGGAATTCAAAATGAAACACGGCAGACACCCAAAACGAAAATACATTCAGAATCTACAAGGGAGTGGAGCTAAAGGCGACCTCAGAAAGTCAAAATACCCCCGTCGCAGCAGACCTGCGCACTCATCGAATTCACAAATAAATGACATGATAATAATATATGACAAGTTTTATCATCATCTGTTGATAAATATTAGAGTTATTTGTCTATTCTCCATAATATTAACTTGGGAAAGAGTATGCAGGTTTGCTGTTGTGAGAAGCATTGAGCATACTAAGTTTCATTAACATCGTCCATAAATGAAAGAGCTTGCCTCTTTTCTATATGATTAAGATGGGAAAAGAGTATGCAGGTTAGCTGCCTTGATAAATACATAAACTATAATTTGTAAGCATAAATGGATGAATCTCAACCACATGAAGCTAAAAATATCAAGTTTCATCCAAAAATATGCATTGATAATTGAAATATTAATTGTTCCATATCCACCTCAAGATTAATATTGATGTCCAAAATACAACGTACTGAGTTCAGATATATTTTTATATATCAGGTTTTATATCTCGGTAACCGTTGGAGATAGAGCAAATTTATTTTTTTAAATTACACATGAAAAACGCAAAAATCCAAATGTTTAGTACAGACCCCCCCCAAACTACTCGTTCTGATTAACGGATATGACTGGATTACGAATTTGTCAGCAAATGTAGGAATACACGTCTCTACCAAATTTGGTCTTGATCGGACCGTTTTTACGAGAGTTATCGTGTTCATAGACACACATATGCATGATTATATATTGTAAAATTTTAATGAATTGTTTTTGGCTTCTAGGTAGCTAAAAAATAAAATACCCCCGTCGCAGCAGACCTGCGTACTCAGCGAATTTCCAAATCAAGAACTTATGACAAGTTTAAAAAAATCTATCCATAAACATGAGAATTATTTGCCTATTCTCCATAAGATTAACATGGGAATGAGTGTGCAGGTTAGCAGCTGTGAGGAACACTGAAAGTACTCATTTATACCATAAATAATTTTTATTTTAACCAATTATACCAAGTTTCATCAACATCTGTCCATAAATAAAGGAGTTTGCCTATTCCCTATATGATTAATATGGGAAAAGAGTATGCAGGTTTGCTGCCATGATAAACACATAAACTATGATTTTTAAGCATAAAAGGATAGTTCTCAACCACATGAAGCTAAATATCAAGTTTTATCCAAAATTATTGATTATTATGGGAAATATTAATTTTTCCCTATTTTCCATAAGATTAACATTGGAGCCCCACAATACAACGTACTGTGTTTAGATTTTTTAATATCTCGGTAACCGTTGGAGATAGAGAGAAACTTTAAGGAGCTTAATTGTGTAGTTTTTCAAGCTGATTCCAATGGTGAAATATTAAAGTAGAAATTTTTAAAGACGTTTTTACGAGAGTTATCGTGCTTATATATATATATATATATATATATATATATATATATAATATATATATATATATATATATATATATATAAATTTTAACGACTATTGTTTTTGGAGTCTGGGCACCTAAAGACGAAAAAATAACATGGTCTCGGGCTTAAGTCTTCCCATGAGACCTACGGTAGTATCTTCTTCCCTATGAGAAATTCGCAAAAAAAGTGTTCTTTTCTTCCCTAGGACTAAACCATTATCATTATGATGATTTTATATATATATATATATATATATATATATATATATATATGTGTGTGTGTGTGTGTGTGTGTGTGTGTGTGTGTGTGTCTGTTGGCACGACAACTCTCGTAAAAATGGTCCGATCGAGACCAAATTTGGTAGAGAGGTGTATTCCTACAACTGCTCGGACGAGTTCGTAAACCAGACATACCGGTCAATGGGAACGGGTAGTTTGGGGGGGGGGTTTACCCCAAAATGGGTTTTTTTGCGTTTTTCACATGTCATTTTTAAAAAATTTCTAATTTTATGACCATTAGAATCAGCTTAAAAACTACACAATTAAGTTCCTTAAAGTTTTTCTCTATCTCCAACGGTTACCGAGATATTAAAAAATCTAAACACAGTACGTTATATTGTGGGGCTCCAATGTTAATCTTATGGAGGATAGGGAAAAATTAATATTTCACTTACTAACCAATATTTTTGGATAAAACTTGATATTTAGCTTCATGTGGTTGAGATCTATCCATTTATGCTTAAAAATCATAGTTTATGTGTTTATCATGGCAGCAAACCTGCATACTCTTTTCCCATAATAATCATATAGGGAATAGGCAAACTCCTTTATTTATGGACAGATGTTCATGAAAGTTGGTATAAATGTTAAGATAAAAATTATTTATGGTAGAAATGCCTAATTTCAGTGTTCCTCACAGCAGCAAACCTGCACACCCTTTGCTATGTTAATCTTATGGAGAATAGGCAAATAATTCTCATGTTTATGGACAGATTTTTTTTAAACTTGTCATATATTATTTTTATATTATTGATTTGGAAATTCGCTGAGTACGCAGGTCTGCTGCGACGGGGGTATTTTTAAGTTTTATAAACTTTTTTATATTGTGTAGGCCTATATGATAATTGTGTTTTTATTTTGTAATTAACTTTTCTAATACTTGTTTCATTCTAGCTGAGCAAACCTCAGTCTTCCGGTACTATTTATTATTTGTACACCAATGTCAAAAACATTAAACACATAATTTGTTATAGTAACTGATAACACGGTGAACACAAAATTTAATTATGCTTATACAGCTTATAAATATTCTTAGTCATAAAAGCTTATTATAATCTAACTATACAGTTTTCAACTCGCATTGCATAGGATAAAATAGTATAGGAAAGATAAAATAGGTGAATCATCGAAAACTTTCATCAGCAACACGAGTTATATCCGTATTTGATACTGATAGTCTCACTTGTCCGTTTACGCTTGCTTCCTTTCAAAGATTGCTTTTGAGGTTCCCTTGCTAACGAGGAAATGGGAAACTCCCAAAACCGTAAGATTAAAAAGTTATGCTTCCTGTCCTTCAATTTATGAAATTAATCTCTGTTAAGGAACACAGTATAAGGAAAACACGTATAATATCGTTCAGGGATCCGCTTTCAGAATTTAGACGGAGTCTATAAGTTATGTAGGGGTTTACACAATTGCTCCGCTTTGTTACAGTATCAATTACACACTTTCGCATGGATTGTTTATTGTTCCCATAGTCACGCCAAGTTGCACCCACGCCGTGGTTATACATAGGGACCACTAAATGCCACGAGGTGATCCTGTACAAAGAGTTGCTAAACGCATTTCAAAAGGCTACTTCGAGAAAAGGTAACAATATAAGAAAAAATTAGAGGCCATCTCGATTCAACAAGTTATTCAAGAGAATTTCTCTTGTTCCCTGAACCAACTTGCCAACTAACCAAACATGTTTTTTTCGTATTAGGAAAATTAAACATATAATTCAATCACTTCGAATAGACAGTTAGTTATTTACTCAGATGCTATATTAGCGGTGTAAAACGACGAGCCCGGCAGTAAACCAACCAAAGCCTAATGCACCCCCGCTGGGAAGTCAATTAATTGCTGTATCGTTGGAGCGATTATGTAAATAAAAGTGGCTTACACAAGGTGTCGACGAAGTAGCAGCCACCAAACGTTCCCGTGGTTGCCTCGTAACAATCCTGCCCTCGCTAGTTGCTGGGTGTGGACCGTGTCGTTAGCGCCAACGTTCCCTTGGTTGCCTTGTAACAATCCTGCCCTCGCTAGTTGCTGGGTTTGGACCGTGTCGTTAGCGCCAACGTTCCCTTGGTTGCCTCGTAACAATCCTGCCCTCGCTAGTTGCTGGGTGTGGACCGTGTCGTTAGCGCCAACGTTCCCTTGGTTGCCTTGTAACAATCCTGCCCTCGCTAGTTGCTGGGTGTGGACCGTGTCGTTAGCGCCAACGTTCCCTTGGTTGCCTTGTAACAATCCTGCCCTCGCTAGTTGCTGGGTGTGGACCGTGTCGTTAACGCCAACGTTCCCTTGGTTGCCTTGTAACAATCCTGCCCTCGCTAGATGAAGGGTGTCGACCGTGTCGCTGGCGCCAACGTTCCCTCAGTTACCTCGCAACAATCCTGCCCTCGCAAGTTGTTGGGTGAGGACCGTGTCGCTGGCGCCAAAGTTTCCTCAGTTACCTCGCAACAATCCTACCCTCGCAAGTTGCTGGGAGTGGACCGTGTCGCTGGCACCAACGTTCCCTTAGTTGCCTTGTAAAAATCCTTCCCTCGCAAGTTACTTGTAGTAGACCGTGTCGCTGGCACCAACGTTCCCTTAGTTGCCTTGTAACAATCCTGCCCTCACTAGTTAAAGGGTGTGAACCGTGTCGCTGGCACCAACGTTCTCTTAGTTGCCTCGTAACAATCCTGCCCTCGCTAGTTAAAGGGTGTGGACCGAGTCGCTGGCGCCAACGTTCCCTTAGTTGCCTTGTAACAATCCTGCCCTCGCTAGTTAAAGGGTGTGGACCGTGTCGCTGGCGCCAACGTTCCCTTAGTTGCCTTGTAACAATCCTGCCCTCACTAGATGAAGGGTGTCGATGGTATCGCAGCCACCAATGTTCCCCTAGTTGCCTCGTAACAATCCTGCTTTCGCTAGTTAAAGGGTGTCGACCGTGTCGCTGCCGCAAACATTCCCTTAGTTGCCTCGTAACAATCCGGCCCTCGCTAGATGAAGCGTGTCGACCGTGTCGCTGGCGCCAACGTTCCCTTAGTTGCCTCGTAACAATCCTGCCCTCACTAGATGAAGGTTGTCGACCTTGTCGCTGCCGCCAACGTTCCCTTAGTTGCCTCGTAACAATCCTGCCCTCGCTAGTTGAAGGGTGTCGGTCGTGTCGCTGGCGCCAACGTTTCCTTAGTTGCCTCGTAACAATCCTGCCCTCACTTGATGAAGGTTGTCGACCTTGTCGCAGCTGCCAATGTTCCCCTAGTTGCCTCGTAACAATCCTGTCGTCTCTAGTTGCAGGGTGTCGACCGTGTCACTGCCGATAACGTTCCCTTAGTTGCCTCGTGTCAATCCTGGCGTTTCTAGTTGCAGGGTGTCGACCGTGTCACTGCCGATAACGTTCCCTTAGATGCCTCGTGACAATCCTGGCGCCTCTAGTTGCAGGGTGTCGACCGTGTCACTGCCGATAACGTTCAGTTAGTTGCCTCGTGACAATCCTGTCGTCTCTAGTTGCAGGGTGTCGACCGTGTCACTGCCGATAACGTTCCCTTAGTTGCCTCGTGACAATCCTGGCGTCTCTAGTTGCAGCGTGTCGACCGTGTCACTGCCGATAACGTTCCCTTAGTTGCCTCGTGACAATCCTGTCGTCTCTAGTTGCAGGGTGTCGACCGTGTCACTGACGCTAAAGTTCCCTTAGTTGCCTCGTGACAATCCTGGCGTCTCTAGTTGCAGGGTTTCGACCGTGTCACTGCCGATAACGTTCCCTTAGTTGCCTCGTGACAATCCTGTCGTCTCTAGTTGCAGGGTGTCGACCGTGTCACTGACGCTAAAGTTCCCTTAGTTGCCTCGTGACAATCCTGGCGTCTCTAGTTGCAGGGAGTCGACCGTGTCACTGCCGATAACGTTCCCTTAGTTGCCTCGTGACAATCCTGTCGTCTCTAGTTGCAGGGTGTCGACCGTGTCACTGCCGATAACGTTCCCTTAGTTGCCTCGTGACAATCCTGGCGTCTCTAGTTGCAGGGTGTCGACCGTGTCACTGCCGATAACGTTCCCTTAGTTGCCTCGTGACAATCCTGGCGTCTCTAGTTGCAGGGTGTCGACCGTGTCACTGCCGATAACGTTCCCTTAGTTGCCTCGTGACAATCCTGGCGTCTCTAGTTGCAGGGTTTTTACCGTTTCGCTGCCGCCAACCTTCCATTAGTTGCTTTGTGACAATCCTGTCGTCTATAGTAGCAGGGTTGACCGTGTCGCTGCCGCCAACGTTCCCTTAGTTGCCTCGACTATCCTGCCGTCGCTAGTTGCAAGGTTTGATTCGAGTTGCTATCGCCAACGTTCTTTTAGGTCCCCTTTTATTCACCGTCGCATGATGCAACGGGCTGTCGCAGCGACCGATCGCTGTCCCAAATTTTTATGCGACAAGTCGCTGCGATCGGTCAATGTCGCGTGGAGTGGGTACTGCCAACCGCATTTGACAGTCGCCGCTCCGGCTTAGGTTGGCAGCACTGCGAGAGTGCGGGCGGGCTGACGCTTTGAATAAACGGTCCAATACAAACAATGCATATAGGAATTGCTTATCGCTAGCGTTTTTTAAAGTTCAAGCAACAGAATTTTCAAAATTCTGTATCACGTTGCTACTTCTGAAACTGATCATTTCTGAATAAACGCCCCCATTTAGAGCAATACGTTATAAAATCTCTGCGATAGCCCGCTGCGTCATGCCGCGGCGTATAAAAGGGGCTTTAGTTAGTTGCCTTGTGACAATCCTGCCCTCGCAGTTGCAGGGTGTCGACCGAGTTCCTACCTCAAATGTTCATTTAGTTGCTTTGTAGGTATACCCGTAGTCTTTGAATGGACTTATTTACAATTTGAACTTAAATCAATGAAAACCCTGCTTGGTTAAATCTTTGCTCATTTATTTAAACTATTATTAGATCCGTTTTTACAAAGAGTTTTGGATTTTTCTTGGTAACAGAGTGATTATCTAAAATTTTATAAAACAGTAAACTGAAAGATTCATAATTTATTTAGTAGAGTTAAATATCTACTTTAGTAGCCATGTCAAACCGCCCAAGCACAAGACTCGAAATATGTGTTTGTGAATTCACATGTTTGGTTGAATAGATGTTCAAGCCCAGCCCTGCATTCGAGACGTCATCAAGCAAGACATCACAACTACGCAAATCAGTTTACTAATTCCGATTCAAGAGAGCCGTTTGGTCAATAAAGCAGACGATTTACTAGGTAATGAATTTCATTTGGAATTGGGTGACTCGGCTCTACATAGCAATAAGTCGAATTGTAATTACCACCTGTGTGTGGGCAGATGAGTGTAGTTACGGGACTTGCCGCGCCACAGCGCTGTGGTCAAGGTGCCGTGCCGCCAAGCTGTCTGGGGCTCTGGTGTTGATTGGATTTCGAAATGGGATTCCTTTCAGACAGCGCAGAGGCGGGGACCTCTAAGCTGTGAGCGCTCAGGCGATAGAGGAGATGTTCCCAAAAATGTTTGTTAGACGAATTCATCTCTCCCTTTACTTCTTAGATTTGTGACAGTCGTAATTTTTCTAAAGGCCAGTAATGCAGTATATCGACCATTTAAATAATTCTTGTAACTATTAATCAATATTAAAGATCAAATCAACGATAGCAAGATCACGATCCAATTAGTTCAAAAAGGGAAAATACAAACAAAGTTGAGGACTTCATGGTTTAGACTTTTAAATTAGGAAATTGAAGATAAACTCTGACTTGATGGATAAATTTGATATCATCAATAACGTAAAATTGTTTTAAATTGAAATTATTATTTTGTAAAGTATTTTATAATTTACCTAAGCTATGTTATTCTACATTATCGATTTATTACTTTTCAACACCTTTTAAATTGTGTGTATTTAATACTATAAGATGGATGTACTATATAAATACTCGTATCCACGGAAATATTTAATTTAATGGCCGGTTTGGGTTATATTAAATAAATTGCTTGCATCAGTAGTCGAAAAGGTTTTACACCGTTTAAGTCCACGTTCCACGTAAGGGGAGACTAGGGTAATGATGAACAGCGAGCAATGCCGAACATATGTCTTCTCACTTCGAATGCGATATTCGTAAGTCCAAAGAGAGCGGGAATGATATAAAACTACAGTACAGACGTCAAAAGATGTCATACTGATGTTAAACTACAGTTGTTCATGTCAAACTTATGTTTTTACCGCTTCTGATCTAAGAACATAACTTCATGGTTTAATGTATGTATACGAAGATCACAGGGGATGAACTTGTTAAGTCGCATTTATCGGGAAACGGATTTTTGGCAACTGCCCAGCCCCCACCGAGGGTCGGAACCTTAATTAGCCCTCGACCGCGGCCTTTTGGCAACCTCGGTTTCACCCAAAAATTCTCCCGCGTCTCCCTGGAAATCCCTGCCTCCTTGTTTCATCCCGAAAATTATCACTCTTATCCCGTTCCTCCTTGCCCCGGAATTACCGAAATCAGGAGATGTAAGAGCGAGACGGCAAGGGGCAGTCGATATACACCTCTATTATATACAGTTATTCCAAGTAGGAAACCCAAGCATGGCTATTTACGACTACGGGGAACCGGCGTTGAATGAGCCAAGTCCTCTGAACAAATTCCATTATTTCACAATAGACGTTACAGGACGACGTCCGTAACACATTAATGATGTCTAAATAATGTATACAGTAAAATTTATATACAACGCTTACATTCTTAAATGTCTTATGCCAATTGCATGTGTAACGAATAAAACAAAGTGCATGCAGTATGTTTCGTTTAATTGATTACATATTCTGAAAGTCTTTGTTTTGGTTATAAAATTATTACAGTATTATAAATTGATAGTTGCAAGTCTTTCTGATTGTAAAGAAATAATATTAATCGTTAATTCTTTCCTCAATAAGGTAAGGGTTTAAAAATAAGACCTATACAATTCAAATTATTCTACCTCGAAACATAGTTCAAACTACACAACAGGCAGTTCTTAGACAGTAATCTCACACTTGAAAGGAATGCGGTATTATGCGTTGTGCTTTGTTATTCTTTGCTTGTATTCGCCCGACGCCACCCCTCTCACCCCCTGACTCCGCCCGGAAGAAACGAAATCCCTGAAATCCCCGTAGGAAGGACAGCAGTTGCCAAAATTCCGGGCCACGGGTTTTGACACTTTTATGGCCCCCAATGATGACGAATGGGATAGGTGCGGTTGCCAAAATTCCTAGACTGGCATTTATCGTTTTTAGGACGGTATTCTCAAAGTTGAAAGCTCAGTGGTAAAACCCAGTTTAACTCTCTTATATCTTCCGACTTATCAAGTTTACGCTCTTTATTTTGTTACTCTTTCTACATCCTCTTCTATGTATTCCGATATTTCGAAAATCTATTCTTCAGTTGAATAATGAATTTGGTACTGTTTTATTTCGTTTGGTTGAAACAATATACTTTCTTTACCCATTAACCATTTGGGGTTAAAAATCAGCTGGAACAGTTTTTGAAAAAAGTAAGATAATATAAAATATGGAATTAAAGCTACAGACTAATGTAATAAACGGTACCAGTGGACTGACACATACTTTCTCCCTTAAGTAAATAGAAATACCCCCGTCGCAGCAGACCTGCGTACTCAGCGAATTTCCAAATCAATTATAAATAATAATAATAATATATGACAAGTTTTATAAAAATCTGTCCATAAACATGAGAATTATTTGCCTATTCTCCATAAGATTAACATGGGAAAGAGTGTGCAGGTTTGCTGCCGTGAGGAACACTGAAATTGGGCAATTCTACCATAAATAATTTTTATCTTAACATTTATACCAGCTTTCATCAACATCTGTCCATAAATAAAGGAGTTTGCCTATTCCCTATATGATTATTATGGGAAAAGAGTATGCAGGTTTGCTGTCATGATAAACACATAAACTATGATTTTTAAGCATAAATGGATAGATCTCAACCACATGAAGCTAAATATCAAGTTTTATCCAAAAATATTCATTAATATGGGAAATATTAATTTTTCCCTATCCTCTATAAGATTAACATTGGAGCCCCACAATACAATGTACTGTGTTTAGATTTTTTAATATCTCGGTAACCGTTGGAGATAGAGAAAAACTTTAAGGTATTTAATTGTGTAGTTTTTTAAGCTGATTCCAGTGGTGAAATATAAAATTAGAAATTTCTAAAAATTACATGTGAAAAACACAAAAAACGCCATTTTGGGGTACAAAACCCCCCCCAAACTACCCGTTCCCATTGACCAATATTTCTGGTTTACGAACTCGTCTGAGCATTTGTAAGAATACACGTCTCTACCAAATTTGGTCTCGATTTGACCATTTTTACGAGAGTTATCGTGTTCACAGACACACACACACACACACACACACACACACACACACACACACACACACACACACACACACACACACACACACACACACATATATATATATATATATATATATATATATATATATATAAATTTGAACGACTATGGTTTTTGGACTCTGGGCCCCTATAGACGAAAAAATAACATGGTCCCGGGCTTAAGTCTTACCATGAGACTTACGGTAATAGCTTCTTCCCTATGGGAAATTCGCTAAAAGACAATCTGTTATAAAACTATCATGTTCTACAAAGTTAATCTAAATATCATTTAATAATTTATTGTTTCAAAAATAATCATCCCATTTCTGAAAGTAAAAAGAGAGACAAAGTTAAATTAAATTCTCTAATTCTTAATCTCTTTCTAAATTCTTAAAAAATAAAAGTTAAATTTATATTCTCCATAAGAATAACATTGGGTGCTTTCAGACAACGTACTGCGTTTATCATGGACAGTAAATTTAACTTTTCTCTGAGACCGTTAGTCGTAGACAAATAATTCAAAGTACTAATTTGTTTAGTTTTTTAAGTTGGTTTCAATGGTACCAGTCAAGGTATACTTTACTTTTATTGTTTTCCCTGAAAATTTAAAAAAAATATTTCTTTGATATTTAAAAGCCCATAACTTTTGAACCGTCATTTTTACAGACATGCGGGTGGTGTCAAACTATTTAGTACTCAGTGCACTATAAACTATCAAATTTTAATAAAAACCGTTAGAGCCATTTTTGAGAAATTTGGATTTTTCAGGTTTTTTTAGGGTTTTTAGGGGTAAACTACCCTTAAAAATCCAAAATTTAAAAAAAGTAAAAAAAGCCTGGAGATACGGTGAATATACACATACATGCCAAATTACATCTAAATAGGACCAACAGGGTAGGCTATGGCACTATATACATCCAGACACACACACACACACACACACACACACACACACACACACACACACACACACACACACACACACACACACACACACACACACACACACACACACACACACACACACACACACACACACACACACACACACACACACACACGCACGCACGCACGCACGCACACACACACACACACACACACACACACACACACACACACAGAGAGAGAGAGAGAGAGAGAGAGAGAGAGAGAGAGAGAGAGAGAGAGAGAGAGAGAGAGAGAGAGAGAGAGAGAGAGAGAGAGAGAGAGAGAGAGACGGAAGGACAGACATCACGTCCAAACCCACTTTTTTGGACTCAGGGGACCTCAAAACGGATATATCTACCCTCAACTCAAATTCTAAATTTTTGACGAAAACAATACTTTCTTCATTCCCTTATACATAGTATATGTATAAGAGGAGAAAGTAAAAAACGGAAAATGGACAAATGGACTTATCAAGTTCTTCCCATGCGGTCTTCTAAAGTGTCTTAGTAATAGTCTAATAGCTTGTGAGATATGCATACTCAACTCATAGTTGGAATTCAAGGAAATATGGTACCGTTTGATAACGAGGTGTATTTTTGAAATAGCTGACCGGTAATGGTGTACACCTTTCGGTCTTGTCCTCCATTTGTTTGGCATTACCATAAATAATGAACTTGTTTTGCACGTTTTATAGCGGGCAGATGCCAAGTAAACGGAAACACTCTCCCGAAAAAAACTAAGAGGGTAAAGTAAACTGCCGTAAAATATAACACTCTTTTAATTTTGTACAAAACATGTACATAAACAAACAACATCAGCTGATCAGCTGATAATTCTATAATATAATAATTTGACATGTTAAATGCAGTAAACTGGCAGAAGGTTACTCCTACAGAGTTCAAAAGGAGCATAAGAGGCTGCTAGGCTTATAGATTAAGTTAAAAAAATAGCACATCACTAAGAAGAGCTGCTCTCCTCTTACAGTTTTAAGGGGGCAAATTGAGCGTCGTGGTCGTATACATATATCTAAAATGATAGTCAATATAAGAGGGGAGATTCGAGGTATAGAGATAGAGAGGATTTCAAGAGAGGAGATAGGCTTACATTAACCTTACTTTGTTTAACTTCAATACCATGCTACTTTTTAGCGAATTTCCTATGGAAAAGAGAACTATTCACATGACCCGCATAGTGACAGTTATGCCCGGGACCATGATAGACGATAGTAGAAGACTGAACCCCTAAACACGTTTTGGGGCGGCCATTTAAAATGTTTTATATGCAGGGTGTTCATTAATGTCGGGGACAAACTTCGAGGGGTGATAGTACTCATCAAAATAAACAAAAAATTTCCTATAAACATATGTCGAAAAATCCTTCGTTTAGCCACTAGCCGCCATTTTGTATTTTATACAAAAAACGTTATATATAAATAACTATTTAAGATACAAAAACCAAACTTCGCACACATATTTAATGGCTAATGAAAAAAATATTCCCAAATTATCATTAAGTTTGCTTTTATATTTTAAAAATGACGGCGGTTAAAAATATTGTAATTTAAATAACAAAAAACCATTAACTTTAAGAACCGCCGCCATTTTGAAAATATAAAAGCAAACTTAATGATACTTTGAGGATATTTTTCTATATTATTCAAAATGGTAAACACAGTACATTGTGTGTTAGTCTGGGAATAGCAAAAAATCAATACTCACGTATTTGATCAAAAAGTCTTCAAACATTTGGAATGCTAGTCCGTCTAGTTAAGTTTTTCAATACATCCATAAAAACTCAAAATTTAATGTTTCTTAAGGCAGCAAACCTACGTGACAACAACCCTATTCATTTCCCATGTAATTCTTACGGATAATAGATAGATTGGTATATTTCGCTTAGCTATTGACATAGATTTATAAAATGTCGCACGTTTTTTTACTTTGTTGACAGCCATACTACAAGCACATTACCATGTAAAACAACCCTTATTACAGCAAACTTGCATACCCGGTACAATTAAATTACTATGACGGAAATAATATGAGTTCTATGGAATTCGCTCAATTCACACCAGCGTGCTATTTGTGATTTTGTTATAGTCTTAAGTAATGACTTAACCACTTTGTCTTTATCACATCAATATCTAATACCAAATCTGTAGAACCCAATCCGATTTGCCGAAGGCACTATACACAGTAGGGATTTTACATTAACCATTTAGTAGAGAAATAGGTCGGTAATTTTCCTTAATCTTTGTTCCTCGACTCCAGGGCAAATACAAGATAATCCTATGACGGTATCTGTGTACCAAGTTACAGCTCCAGGCCAGTGGAACGCCACACTTATTGAATTAGTAGAGCGTTAGGTCATTTATTATGCTGGAAATAAGGGGTAATTTTAAATAATGGAAAAGTAACAACACCTAAATACAGGCTGTGAGGCGGGACTTGTCCTTATATGAAAGTTCATGGACGGGACGTTCAGTGTTCAATAGATGTCGCTGATAGTAGTTGTCGTAAACGCTACCAGAAACGTAACGCTACTGTAATAGAAACTAAACTAGAATAGAAACACGCGCGCCGCTCTGAACTTATATAAAATGAGTTACGTTTTAAGTGGACAACTATTCTGACAATCATACCAACATTACGAACATGGAATGATTAAGTTCAGCAATACTGTGTTTTACTAAATACTCCTGGTTGGTGCGGACAAAGATCTCGACCGATAACGCCAAAATATTGCTTTTGTATGCCAGGACTTTTCCCTAAAAACTCGATGGTATCTCAAGAGCAACTAAGATCGTGGCGAGAATAGATTCTGAAAATTGTAAAGGCCCAATTTTGTCAAAAATGTCAATGTGATTAAATGTTTAATTTCGAAATTGCGGTCATTTTAAATTTAAATAGCTTAAAAATGGTTGATTGTTTTAAGAGATATTAAGAGTAAAACACACACATATATACACATATATACATATATATACATATATATATATATATATATATATATAAATTTTAACGACCATTGTTTTTGGACTCTGGGCACCTAAAGACGAAAAAATAACATGGTCCCAGGCTTAAGTCTTACCATGAGACCTACGGTAATAGCTTCTTCCCTATGGGAAGTTCGCTAAAATTATGTAACATTTGATATTGTCCAATGATATTAAAATGACGAAGATCTGTCAATAAATAACAAACATCCAGTACTTTTACCAGTTCAGAATGAAGTGTGTAGGCCTACACGAATCTTTTTCATTACCATTGAATCCTACAACCCGTATAAAGGACGGGCGTACTAATAGTTGTTTTAAACAGGAAAAATTGGTGAATGATCAGTAATTTTAAACATACAAGTATATGTAAGTGTTTTGATGTGTCTAATACAATAAAGTGCTACACGTTTTGGTTATTTTTCCCACAATCAGCTTCTGTCATGCGCCGATATCAAGGCTGTCCTGGATCTCGGACTTGTCTGTAGACTCACATATAATTTTTATGCTTTACAAGTAGAAACAGTATAGAGTTTATAGGGGTTAGCAAGATTTTGCAGAAACTTTCAAAATGTTAGTTTCTGAGATGAGGCCTAAAATAGTGAATTTACATATTACTTTAAATTACTTTTTTTCAATTAATTCTAATACATATAATAGAACATATTATAAACGTTTCTCGCACTGATTATTTTAGAAAAATATCAATTTTAACATTTAAGGCTTACAGTTTTTATCCTAAAAATTACATTTTAAAAATAACTAACAATTTCTGTATAGGACTATACTTTAGATGATTTTCTTTTTCAATATCCGTATTAGTATACTAGCTCAATAAGCTCAGTTTAAACTTTGACGCAAAATATATAATAGTTTATTTTTCACATGTAGAATCAATTCTTAGATATGGAGTTATATTTTGGGGTTTCTCGAGTGTTCAAAAGTGTTTTTGTTCTTAAAAAATGGTGAGCGAGGGTGATGGGTGGTTTAAGAAGAATGTACTCTTGCCACTACCATTGAAAATTTCATTTTTAAAAGTACAGCATTTTTGATGTTAAAAAGTAGATTTATTACATACATAAATCAATATTGGTTCAAATTGTGACTATTCATAAATATGGTAGTTTATTTGTTTGCATATAAACATATTTTTTGCATATGGTGATTACCTACATACAACAATTGGAATATATAACAGATTTCTCTAACGATTGGCCCGGTGACGGTGACGGTGACGGTGACGGTGACGGTGACGGTGACGGTGACGGTGACGGTGACGGTGACGGTGACGGTGACGGTGACGGTGACGGTGACGGTGACGGTGACGGTGACGGTGACGGTGACGGTGACGGTGACGGTGACGGTGACGGTGACGGTGACGGTGACGGTGACGGTGACGGTGACGGTGACGGTGACGGTGACGGTGACGGTGACGGTGACGGTGACGGGGTCTCGCAGGGAAGGGTACTGGGAGCCGTTTTATTGTAGCCCCTCCCTCCCGCCACGGCGGTAACGCTTTGCCACGCCGCTGCGATGATGAGTTATGGGGTGCGGCTCGGGGCACCCTCGATGATGAGGCGTTTAAATTATTTTCCACTTAGAGGTTCGGGAGGTTGGCTGGAGCTGGAGCTGGACGTAAGTTATGCAAATCGGCCAACTGTGACTTACTGAGCTGTAGATCGGCGAGCGTGGCTGAAATATCGGTTAACAACTGAGCGGAGTGTGAGCCGGTGGATCTATGGGCTTTTAATGGGGGTGTCTTTCCCATGAATGCATGCTACAATATATGTTGTATCAGTATGAGTGTCTTTTATAATTAGGTAATGTGTTTTGATCGAACTGTTGGATAGCGGTACGTGATATTGTACATTGATAGACGAATATTTATCGTCATTTATTTAACATTAAAAAACATCGATAAACATAAGTTATTTGACCTAAGTTTTGTTTGGATTCTAATTCATGAGGAACCAACGACCATTAGGTGGGTGAATTTAAGTGTGTGCCGAGTGCATTGGGTTCGATGACATGTATGGTTTTACTGTCAAAGTTAGCTGACTGCAAAAATCTATTAATGAATTCAGTACCTATCCGATTACCACAAAATTGTGTTATGATTTTGCTAGAGATTAATACAACTTTTAGATTATTATGATCTCAGAACAACCAAATAAACATTGTCGACTGAAATGATGAAAAACAGCCGCATAAAATTGTATGAACGAAATATCCAACAATTAATTTTGAGTACAATTAGATATATGCTGTATACTCCAAGATTTGACTCATTTTTAATCAATGAGGATAAATTGTGTAAAATGATGTTGTGATTAGGTTTTCACTAACTGAAGTGTCAGTAGCCTATGTATTCAACTCTTCAATACTCATTATTACTTATACTACAATATCTACGTATTCAATCAAACTGGAAAATGTCATCTATGATCCCTGTTGATTTTAAAGAAACATCCAAAAGTTAATAAGTAGAATTGTATATTTTATAGATTAAAAAGCTTAGAATACACAGTTATAAGTCTCCTGTTGGCATTTTCTTTACGAGCATCCTTACATTCCTTAAAATACTAGGAAATATTAATTATTTTTAAAATAGATTCGAATTTTTATCTGTTATAATACAGACCATTTTTTTTTATTCCGACATACAGTTCTCTTCGGGGCTATTTTAAAGTACACGTTGATTCTCAATGATACTCTTTACTCATCTTTAAGCAGCATGAAATCGATATCGTCATTTTTGTGTCTGTTACAAAATTGGTAACATAGCAGATAACAGAATTGGTCATAAAACCAATGGGGGGAAACAAAGAAATAGGATAAAAGATAAATAGTAAAAAATAAAAGATAAAAAGAACATAGATATTACAGATGGTCAGATTTCCAGACAGCCATACACAAAAACATTAAAATTATAAAATGAATTAGCAATTAGCCTTTTAAAAATTTGATTTGAATTGATTAAAGTTACAATCCTTTACATGGATTGGCAACTTGTTAAATCGGTGAATTCACATAACTATATGACTAGAGCGTAATTTTTGTAGCCTAACATAAGGAACATCAAGATCTATTTTATGTCTAGTGTTAAAATTATGAAAGCATGTGAAAATTGATAAACCTCATACCATCAAGTCATAAACCACTCACCTACACTCCTCAGTGACAGTGCATATTGAATATGTAATACAATGCATGGATGTGGTCAGTATAGTACGAAAGTATACTTAAATTAAATATAGCCTTTTATTAAAATAACATTATGGTAAGGGTGAACAATTAAAATAATTCATTTAATGAAACTGGCACTTGTTAGATGTGTTCAATGATGAATAATGTTACAGGGGAGGGAGCATCGGTGCAGGAGTTGCAGGACGAGTGGATGCCGGCTCCAGCCGCAGCCCCAGCATCCGCCCAAGTCGAGGACCAACCCTCCTCCCTCAGATCCGAGGTCCAGAAATCTCCCCTGACGCTGCCACTCCTGGGACCCTTGCCTCTGGTGCAACCCCCTGCCACGCAAGCCCTTCCACGCCCGCCATTTTGGATACGCTGAGCTTCGCGACCGTAGACTAGACCAACGACATACCCCCTTCTAAATTAAAATGAATGACTCAGCGAATTCATGGAATAAGTTAAATGATAACTGGTCTTACTACTTTTTTGAATTGTTCCTGTATTAAAGTGGTTTCTTTGTCTTGTAAACTCGAGTCGCACTTAAAGGTTTTTTCCCATCAAATACTAAGAAATTCTTCAAAATTTATGATTTACTCTATTCATTGTAAATTGACATGACTTCATAAAACATGGTTCCGAGAAGGAATGCAACTGTAAAGAGTTATGTTACTGTGTTCCAAACAGTGAACAGCGGTTGTTAATGAGTTTATATCAAGTATCATTTTGCTAAATGAATCGTACATTAGTTCTTTGAGAATTTGAGTCGTCATATTGCCTCAATTGGCATAAAACCCTCTCAATTAATTATAGAAAATGGTAGATATTTTAAATATTTTTTACGTTTCATAACTGTACATCTTCAAAAAGTACACAATAATGATAGATAATGTAGCTACTAAAAAAATTATTCAGTTTAATACAAAGTGAATATCGTCTCGGGAATACATTTCAGCCAATGGTTCAAGAACAGCACAATGAGGGTATACGATAATTCTTTTTAAATTTTAAGTAGGCTACAGCATTTATTTTATGACTAAAGTTAGTACAGAATATTGAGAGTAAGCTGCTCTAAAGGTTTTTATAAATTGTCAATCCTCAATGTGAAATTAGACTGTAATTATTTTAGTTTTGCAATATTCACCTTAATGCAACTGTATTAATTTGCTTTAGATATTAATTGAGAATTGCTAAGAAAACGTTTATTAAAATATAATAAAAATAAATAAACCATTACATCACCTCCATTATCATCGGGAAAGCTTTAAAAATCATGCACCATTATCTTTAGTTTTACAAGATTTTCCTCTTATCTACAAGTAAAACATGAATTATAATCATTCTAAAAAAATTCATCTTGCGAAAAAATAAACTTGGTGTAAGTGAAACACTCATACCGATTGTTTAATAAACCACTTAAAAACGTGGTTTCCTGAAAGTACAGAACACAAATAATGTTGTAATACACTTTCCTTGCCATCTATTTGTCTAAACACAACATTCTTTTTTGTAATGGTTCATAAGCTATAATACTGTATTGTATTACAAAGGTGCTTTATTCAACGTTTTAGAAGATAACGTGAATTATTTTTAGAAGTTAAGTTGTCCCTTGGGCATAGAATCTGAGTGCTTCCTGTACATTAAGATAACTATTGTCATAAATATTTATTGATTTTAAAAGAATTTTCTTATAGCTCCTCATATAATCATATTGTGGGTTATATTAAAAAAACATAATAATATCGTACCAAATAAATTGTCTCTGAATCAATGCAATTGTTATTATAACAATTATTTGCAATTAGCCTACGTTTGTTGATACGGATATGTCTACTACCAGAAAATATTATATTCCTATACGGAATAATTAAACCAATTACAGTTTATAATTGGTTAGAAAATTAGGATTTGAATCCCAATTTTCTAAAGGACTATAACAACGAGGGTTTGGTTTGGCTGCTACGGACAAGAAATCAACTGTAGGCTAATAAAAATTCTACTTTACTAGTGCATTTCGTCTTGGCAGGACGATATTTTAAGTGGTTTTATCTAAAAACTAACAGTTATGGGGTCTAAATTATTAGCTTTGATTAAAAAGAGATATCATCTGATTATTTTCAGACTTTTCATACTTGTATTATGCAGTATACACAGGTAAAGAATACAATAATCTAGTATTGACACATTTTTTGAAAAACGAAGTATTAAAGATTACAAAATCTAAATATTTATAATATCTATTACTTATTCCGGCAACGAATTCAAAATATACTGGTTAGGAATTCGTCAAAGGTAACTGAAAAAATTAGTAATGACTAATTAATGGTTGTGTGAAGTTTGTATTTGTTCTTTTACAAATTATTTATCAGTTACGGTACTTTACAGCAAGTAACTTTTCCCGTTAAGGTAGCGGGATTGGGGAAAATAGTTTTTTTCCCTAGCGTATCCAATTTTTATGAGTGCTAAACGCATCTCAATAATAAGACAAATTGTGACAGCATTGTGTAATACATGTCAAAGAAAAATAATGAAAGATATTTTGGAAAAATATAGGATACTGCATAATTATCTGTAGGAACCAACTGTATATTCTGGTAATAGTATATTAGATGAATTAGCCCCACAAGGTACTATACGTCCAAACTGAAATAAATATTGGAATTGGGAAACAATTTTTTTTTAAATTATAAAATTACCTTTCAGTCATCTCTTAATTAGATTATAAGGAAAATAATACCCCCGTCGCAGCAGACCTGCGTACTTAGCGAATTTCCAAATCAATAATATAAAAATAACATATGACAAGTTAAAAAAAAATCTGTCCATAAACATGAGAACTATTTGCCTATTCTCCATATGATTAACATGGCAAAGAGTGTGCAGGTTTGCTGCTGTGAGGAACACTGAAATTAGGCATTTCTACCATAAATAATTTTTATCTTAACATTTATACCAACTTTCATCAACATCTGTCCATAAATAAAGGAGTTTGCCTATTCCTTATATGATTATTATGGGAAAAGAGTATGCAGGTTTGCTGCCATGATAAACACATAAACTATGATTTTTAAGCATAAATGGATAGATCTCAACCACATGAAGCTAAATATCAAGTTTTATCCAAAAATATTCATTAATATGGGAAATATTAATTTTTCCCTATCCTCCATAAGATTAACATTGGAGCCCCACAATACAATGTACTGTGTTTAGATTTTTTAATATCTCGGTAACCGTTGGAGATAGAGAAAAACTTTAAGGAACTTAACTGTGTAGTTTTTAAAGCTGATTCTAATGGTGAAATATAAAATTAGAAATTTAAAAAAATGACACGTGAAAAACGCAAAAAACCCCATTTTGGGGTACAAACCCCCCCCCCAAACTACCCGTTCCCATTGACCGATATGGTCTGGTTTACGAACTCATCCGAGCACTTGTAGGAATACACGTCTCTACCAAATTTGGTCTCGATCGGACAATTTTTTACGAGAGTTATCGTGTTCACAGACACATATATATATATATAGGCCTACATATATATATATATATATATATATATATATATATATATATATATATATATATATATTTATATATATAAATTTTAACGACTATTGTTTTTGGACTCTGGGCACCTAAAGAAGAAAAAATAACATGGTTCCGGGCTTAAGTCTCACCATGAGACATACGGTAATAGCTTCTTCCCTATGGGAAATTTGCTAAAACGAGCAAGCCCAGCAGAAAACCTATCTAAAAATGTAAAAGCTTACTGAAAGCTGCAACCGAAAGTATTTCGAAGACATCTCAACCGTTACGGGGGGTTACTGTTTGCGATTAATGATTAGTTAATTTTATTGACATTAAAGTTAACATTTCATTTTAAAGACCCGAACTCAGTAGCCCAGTCAGCCATTGTATCCTACAGAGTGACATGGAGGTTATAGGTAAGACCTTAGTCCCAGTGAGCCACTGTAGCCTACAGAATGATATGGAGATTGTAGGTGCGTAAATGTCAAATGAGTATTTTACCCTTAGAATTGTGGCACACCCGCATAGGTGGTTCACTTACCGTTACAACAGTCGGTTTCATGACCATACACATCATCCACCTTTCCTCCTCTACTTCACGACAGCAATACCAAGCAAGACGAGGCATCCTTTTACTTAACAATTTACACCCTCGCTTTCATGACACTGACGCTGACGACCGCTTACAAATCTCATAGGACCGCCTTGTTTTACCGCTTTCCAACCACTTACCGAAACTGACATTCTCCCGCGCCGCCGCCATAACTGCCGTTCTCCCGCGCCACCACGCTATTGTCGCCAGTCGCTGCAACAGGCGGAGTTGCCGCTACGGCATTGCAAACACTGCAATGGGCGTCGCAAGTCGCGCAAAATCCTAACGATGTAACTGTAGAGTGGAATGTTAAAGTAAACAGTAGGAGTAGGGACAAAGGCAATTCAATTAAACTATTTGCAAATTAATTGTTTTTATATATCCATTATCTAATTAATCTAGGGTGAAGACATTAATAATTATTGCACATGTAAAATTACTCGTTATCATAACATAAGAATTTTGTTTTTTTCCTTATTAATTAGTGTTCAACAAAAAAAACCACTGCCTTATTCACTGCTTTCTATCACCTTACCGAGACCGCTACTCTCACGCCGGTATCACATCCGTTTGTTCAGCTTCCGATGCTTGCTATCAGCCGAGACGTACCATAATTAATGGTGCGGCGCGGCGCGGCGCGGCTCATGCTTATCACATCCCCTGATGGCCATGATTGAGTGATCCCCTGCTTGCCTTCTCATTACAGGCCGACGGGAAATATTCTGATTAATAAGCCGCACTTAGGCCCTCTACATTGCGACTAATGTGCTCGTTTTTGAGTAATTTTAACGATCGCCGCTTTATCACGCCGTAACCGCAGCCGCTCTCCGTAGCCTACCTTCCGCTCGCCGTACCTTCCTTAATTGTTTACATTGTGGTTAAAATTCCCTCAAACGTCTTTATCCTGCCCCATTATGGAAATTTTGTGAAAAGTCGTAAAAGTAGATAGGTGTTTGGCTTGGTGAAGTGAATGGCAATGAGGTGTTGGGGTGAAGTGCCTCTATTATGTTTTAAAATAGGAAGTCCTTCGAACCTCGTAGAGCCGATGATTGCGAGCTAATTGAACACTTTTCAGGGAGGTATTTGTAGTTCACATACGTTAGAGCAATTGAGTACGAAGTATTTCTAAAGCTAATACGAATAAATCCATTGAATATTGTAGTTTGACAGTTACGCAAATGTAAAAGTACAATATATAATGGTTTTCGGATTCATGCGCATAACGACTTAAATTACCATCGATATCAGTAGTATCAGCGAATCCGGTGAAAGACTCGTCTCCCGAGCCGGAACATTACCTACACTATAGACTGTAGAGCTTTCAGGGTATTACCATCGATATCAGTAGTATCAGCGAATCCGGTGAAAGACTCGTCTCCCGAGCCGGAACATTACCTACACTATAGACTGTAGAGCTTTCAGGGTATTACCATCGATATCAGTAGTATCAGCGAATCCGGTGAAAGACTCGTCTCCCGAGCCGGAACATTACCTACACTATAGACTGTAGAGCTTTCAGAGTATTAAAAATACGACCAACAAGAAGAGTTTTTTTCAGATAAAGCTATTAAATGTACGAATAGCATTCGTACTTACTCTAGAGAATACATTTTTACATGATCCAAAATAGTTATTACCTAGAATACTACCAGAAAGGTTATTCAAATAATTGAAAAAGTCAATTTTTGCTTAATAATTAGAATATTCATATTTTTCGCATTTTTTATTGTAAAAACAAACACCGCACATGAGAGTGCGTTTGTATTCTCTTTTATTTCCACAAAAAAATTAAATACTATTTACATAAAGACAGTTTTTTATTATGTTGCAAGGACTTTCAGATTCACCTTTTTTTAATACCCAAAGGCATTTCAATTGATGTATCAGTCGTTGCGCTTGTAAAAATAGGTGAGCTGGAAACCACTGACTAAAGATAAAAAAATGTTAGTGGTACAGTACTTACTAAAATGTCTTTTTTTCATTAGGCTATACTAAGTTTCCTTTATAAACTTACACCAATCAAAGTTCGGATGAGGTTGTTAAAATTATATTTAAATAATAAAAACATCAAACCCACAAAAATATATAAATACTTTTATTAGGGGTTCTCAGTAAACAGTACAGAACACATTAGATCTTACTGCTGGAACAATATTATGTGGAACATATATCATAACGAATAACAAAAAGTAACTATACCATGGCAACTTAACAAAATTATCCTATCAATTAAGTATAAGTTTTTCAATAAAATGCCAGGAAAATCATTTTAGAATGATGATTTACATATATTAGCTTATTTTACTTAAATAGTATTGGTGTCCAAAATTGCAGATTAGCCTAGACATAAAAAGTCTTGACTCTTTAACTGGACCAAATAGAATATCAATTAAGGTAATTATTGGTTTTCCAGAACCCTGTAATTTGGCTGCCGAGGACATCCAAAATGGGTTAATGAATTCAAATTTATTCTGAGATTGACAAAATTCGAAAGCCATCACTACCATTATGTAAATAATAACGATATATTGGACCAGTTCACAGGTTGTTTTAGGCTAGGGAGGAGAACTGCTGTAGGCCTACAAAAGCTAAAGGACGTTCATTGTTTAGGCCTACTGTATCTGTATGTTATGGAATGATTTGTTCTGTGATTTTAACCATCTGAAAATCCTTATTTCGTAGGTTTGGATGTTGATTTTTACCTTATTTTTCCGTCAAGAAAAAATTAAAAAGTGTGTAACATTTTTCATGATTCCGACAAAGCAATGATTGCTACCCATATATTTATTAGTTAATATAAGTTAGCTTTTGCTAACAGTATATGAATAGAATATTGTTTTGTCGGAATAGAGAAATGTTATGAATAGTTTAAACGTAATAGTGCATTTTATTCACACACTAGCTGAACCGGCGAACTTCGTAATGCCTTACAGTGAATAATACGTGTTAACTTTTAAGATGGCCATGTTCTGAAGTCGAATAGCATTGCGCCTTCGTTGGGAAATATTAGATACTCTGAGCCACGGGCTAGTTAATAACAATACTGAAACGATAAGACATATTAATAACATTCTCACAAAACAAATAATCTAAGTGGATTGATTCAACATTTTCTAATCCAACCTAAACCCAAACAAAACCTAACTGTAGTATGGATTTACTATAATTCAGCTGATTATTGTAATAAACTTAATATGTATAAACATTGCAATTATTTTTTATTAGGCCACCTTATCGACACGTGACTTTTAATCAGACAAAAATAGAAAATATAAATATATAATCCCCCCAAAACGTGAATAAAGCTGTTCATTTTTTACAGTATATATTTACTTCATAGTTTTACGTTAATGAATGATTCAGATGGCATTAGATAGTAAAGCATATTGATGATGGAAAGTAAACATATCAGCTGTAGCCTAAGAAATCGAATGTTTTGATTGTAGAACATTTTAAAACAAACCTACTCCCCATAAGGTTAACATTAGACATTTAAACGCCATAAAATGGAAACATATGGAGCGAATTTTTTTCGGTAAAACCTTCCCGGACACATATAGAACAACTCCCTTAAGTTTCATGGTGATCGGATGAGTAGTTTGGCAACGCATAAAGGACATACATACATTTTTACATATAGACATAACTAGCGTCAACTTATTGTCCTATTATTAGGCCTACTATACAATACAGTACTATAATACAATATGAATAATCAGAATAATTCCTGACGCCAAAACAATATGACGGTGGAATAGAAGCTAGGACGACGAGGCTTTCGATAAAGACAAACTTTATGAGGAAGAAGACGAAGACAAAGATAATTCGACGAAAACTATGACATCTATGAACAAGAAGATGAATGTGATGAAAGATGAAGAAAAGACGTCATAGACAAAAATAACTTCGATAAAGATAAAGACAACAATGACGGAGAAAACACCGTAAACGAAAACAAAACTTTATATCAAGAAAATAAGGCATTAATTTATGCCAATATACGAGTTTTTTAGATGTAATGCATTTTCTCATCTTTTAATTAAAAATACAACGCATAATAATTCAGCAAATATAATAATATATTGGTTAGGAATATCACGACTATTTAATTGTGGAGCTCAAATTAATAATTGCAGGTGACAAGTAATTGAAAGCTCATGCAACAATGATTATCCCCCAATTCAAAATGTGTACACTACTTGTGAGTAGTTTCCACATTTCCCAGCCTTGGCTCGGCCAGTTTCCTGGTGTTCCCATCGTCGGCGTCTGTTAATTAAGCGGGTATGGGTACTCGCTCCATTGAAGGCCTTAATGGATTATTTAGCCACGGCAACTAGACAAGGCGGTTAGAACAAACATGGCGAAACAATCCATCCATCACGCCATAACAAGGAGGCTATCACGCCGCATCTACACCTGTTTGCTTATCTATCTCGACCTCTTCATCTGCTGCATGCTGCATGATGGATGTGTGCTTGTCAAAAATTACTCTTCGCTATAGGCCGGGTCTCGTGAGTAACAATGCTGGGAGTCTAATAATCCATGATAATCTTTAGGTAGTAAGTTCTGTTGAGGGTTGGTTAGTAAACCGACCATTTTTCATCTAGTTCATCGTTTATATGAACTAGTAAGTTCACACTGCCCTGGAACTTTTAATAGTAGTCATAGTCATAGTCTGCATGTATTAACTTAGCATGTAGTCGACAACATGTAGTAGAACGTTACAAGTATGCAGTAAGGAGTAATTGAGTAGTATAATTTTAATTGAATTCACATTAAGAAGACGTTTTTACTCCATTATTCTAATTTTTACAACGTTTAACTGTCTAATAATTCGCACAAATTAATTAATAACTAAGATTGTATAATTAACTTCCCAATCTTACATTTAAATGCAAGAATTTCTTACTGCATGAAAATATCGTTTGAAAATTAACTAGTCCATCCTCTATGGACGGTATGATTATGTTTCATTTGAATACATGCCCTTATTTTGATCGAAACAAGCAAAAATGAAAATGAGCCTAAAATCCTTTATTTTTAATTTGTTATATTATATTACCTATACTATTAGTTTTAAGTTATTATCTGGCTATTAAGTCATGTCACATTTATCACAAACTATATCACATGCAGCAAGATGGCGTAAGGGACGAAAATTTCGTTCTTCTTGTTATCTGAATCTGCTAAAAGTCATCTACTTATC
The DNA here is from genome assembly GCA_023375725.1 of Nephotettix cincticeps. Lineage (NCBI taxonomy): Eukaryota > Metazoa > Arthropoda > Insecta > Hemiptera > Cicadellidae > Nephotettix > Nephotettix cincticeps. The sequence goes on along the minus strand of CM041786.1, from coordinate 85,001,264 downwards.
TAGAACTACAACTAAAACACTTATTCCATATACTGCACCATCTGAAACATCTCTATACTTATTATTGTCCAGGAAGATCGACCCCCTAAAAGTTACAAGAATGATCTAATGGTGTTTCCATACATAATATTAATACAGCGCCCTCCCTGAAATGAATGATTCAGTTCTTTCCTCACCTAGAGCAATAAACTGCGGTGATTCACAGGTTCGTATATTAAGAGCAGAGTCACAAGGAGTGGTCAGCTGATATAACATGGGTATTGTATGGTAAACCAACCGGATATGTGACTCTCACCGGGGATTTCCGGTTTCGCCGGCTCCTCACTAGAGTCTTGATAATTCCTAGCTAATGAGTGTTTTCATAACAGACTTGATAGGACAACGCATATGGAAAAAATAAACGAGGCTGAAGAATAGTAAAATTGATCTACTGTAATTCCAAAACTGGGTAACCTGATTAAAATAATATTTATAATGAATTTCACTTCCGTTTTGACATGGAATTTGACATTTTAAGCTGTTGGGGGGGGTGGTAATCCGTCAGACCAAAATTTGAAACGGCGACATAATATAGTTACAAGAACAGCTGTTTAGAGGAACTGAAAACATTTCATTTAGCTATATCCATGATCTAAGTTATTTCCCTAAAGGAAGTAAAATACATTATATTTACTAAAGGTTTTAACGACTTTAATATCTCTACATGTTAATCGGCTATATTTACAGTGTACCTGTGATAACTGGAATTATGTTTGGTTTAATTCAGACGTTCCAATCCAATACTATAATACGAGCAAGGTTTGTAAATATATATATATATATCGCAAGGTTTGTAAAAAAAATATATATATTTACAAACCTTGCTCGTATTATAGTATTGGATTGGAATATTTTTTATTAATTAGGTCTTGGTCAAAGTAAGAACCATATCAAAAATGCACTCAATCGGTCAAACTGTTTTTAAGAAATAAATAATTTTGTAAAAAATACAAAATGCCGGATATTTTGTAAACAAAATGTTTTTCGAAAAAAATATTATTCTTGACTTTCTATTTTTTTAAACCATAAAACCGTTTAACAGAGTTTAGCACTTTACATATGGAATACTCTGTTTTTTAAATCAGCATATTAAAATTTTACATTTTACAAAACATTTTACATTTTACAACATTTTAACATTTTACAAAACTATAAAGAAAGATCAGGCTAAAAAAGTTATAATAAGTGTTTATTCAAACAATTGAGAACCCCAGAAGAGTGTTATATCTTAAGCCATCGGAAGGAAGGAGCTCATGTGGTATTTTTAGAGAAGTCAACGACATAAAACAAGTAGAGCATACAGGCTAAAGCCACAGAATACTAGTATTCCACTAGACCATCAGCCGGCACTATAGACGTCCTCTCCAGGATCGCCCTTTCAAGGGAAGTAGGTCTCCTTCTCTACACCAACCACCGGATTGTCAGGCAGGGTTTTTCAGCTTACCTGGACATCGAACCTCCAGGAGGAACATCAGGTGAGTGAGAAGCCCGTCATAATTCATAACCAAAATACTTACAGTTAAAAAGCAAGTCTAGAGCTATAAAAGGATATAGTATACTAGGAATAGAAATAATAATGATCATATTGATTATAATCATAATGATTATGATTGGATTATAAATAACATAGTCTTATTGATAAATATGATTCACAAATTGTATTCGTTCTCGTTTGGTTAGTATGTCTGTCGTGCCTTGTAGTTGTCCAAGAAAATTAATTTTCATGACTGTGTTTGATAACTACTAAATGTACAAAACCCAATTATGATATCACCAGAACTTAGAGCAACAACTTCTGATATAACAAATTTCTAGAGGAAGCACTTCAAACACCACTTGATCAGACACGAAATAGAATTAAAAAAACAAATCTAACCAAACCAAAAATCTAACCACATAAAGCACACTCAGGGCGTTGACAGCTGAAATTCGCTACGTCACCGCTAGTGTCACTTCTTTGTTACACAATTTATTATGATTGTTTCATGCAAGATTCTTATTCAACTTGTTTAAGATAACAGTTCTATATTTTGTACATTAAAAACATGTTTAAACTTTCAAAATAACAAACTTTTATAAGATTTTTAGATAAAAAATTTGGTTAAAAATATATTTCTGTAGCATACAAAACCTGTTTGTCTTATTTCAAAAACTGACATAGGTTACGTGAAACAAGTCTGTTATTCATCCGTTCTAGTTCAAAAGTAAAAGTAGTTTTTTACAATCCTTGCATGAAAAACGCCAAATTTCATTAATCACACTGTAACTTGAAAAGGTTTCACTAAGAACTTGATAAAATTATGCCAAAGTAATGTATGATACAATAAAAAAATAAAAGTTAAAATATGGTTTCTATGAATTTTTTCTCGCACCATTCAATAACATTTTATAGATAAAAAACAGAAATTGATAACGGAAAATATATTCCCTTATGTGTATATAATGACTACTGGTCAAGAACGACTTCTCAAAAAATCAAACGTGTATAGTAAGTAAAATCAAACTTATATTTAAAAATTAAACTATAATAAAATTAAAACAGTGTTTTTTAGGTTGGTTACAAATAAAAAACGGTCTAAATTAAATAATAAAATGTGTGGCAACGTCAACGACGGAGTGGACAAGTGCCCCCAGTGAGGGCAGACAGGGTTGATTTAGTGACCAACGTTACCAAGTTCTTTAACATTATTGTAGGCTTCGAACATCAACGTGATCACTCAGGTTTTAATTATAAATATAAATAAATTCTTTACATCATTCTCTGTTCCTACCACTAGTATCATAACATCCTAGATATACAGTACCATGTCTGATGCAGCTAAACCTGCCTATGAATTAATTAAACACTCAGGAACGACCTCTTTTGGGAGATTTATCTTCTGAGTTCAGTTACTACTAGTATTTCAAAATCTTTGATTAAACGTAGTTAATCTCTAGATGTCTAATTTATCCAATCGCTAGTAGTTATATATAAATTCTGGTTGAACAACTGCTGGTGTAGTAGTTCTATTGTCAGATCATAGAACCAAGATCGATGGTTAAAAACTGTGGAGTAACCATTGCTCATATTGATAGAACCTGTCTGGGATTGTCAATTCTTAAAGAAATGACAACTGTACTTTACTTATATTTATACTTACTTGAGCAACTACACGTATTCTGGAAAAACAAAAATTTAAAATACACACGAAACAACAATTATAAAAAATTTAAAATTGAATATAAATTGATAATGTTATAAGTTGATAGTATTTAATTTATTGATTTTTAAACATTAAAACTATAACAAATTAAATTTTATTTGGTTCGTTGATCATCTGGATTGATGAATCAATTAATTAATTGGAAATTTAGTTTTTTTATTTTCTACAGCCATGGCCGTGGTTGATCCAGTAAACAGTAGGCCTAATACAAATATTAGTTTCGAATAAATGTATTGAAATGGTGATATGTACACTCCCTGTATCACGCCGTTAACACTGAAAATCCAATTCATTAAGTTTCCTTACTCGACTTTGAATATTCATATATACCATATTAAAAGATAATCTCCATTGGTAATTACAACAAAAATTGAGTGTGACTAGTGTGAGTTTAACATTGGGCAACATAACAGCTGCCGATGAAGAAGTGTAGGGGGTCTACTCGTAGTACCTATATAGGCAGGCCAGGACCACTAACCATGTACCCCAACATGGCTGACTCGCGGAAACCGGTGGTAACTGTCGTAATTGCATTTTTTGTTTTCCTAGTCCACCATTAATATAATTACAAATAGGCCGAGAGTAATTACTGAAGCGTTTTTAATCGCGCAGTCGAATTAAGGTAATGGCTGCTTCCAACTTTCTTCAGGACGTAAATTAATTATTACCATTCGCGGCCGGAGGAGGCGGTCCCAGATTAAATTATTTGGACGCGATCATCGCTAGCCCGGAAGCGCTTGTAGCTTACGGAAGACCGCGTTCGAAGGTGTTTGCATAATAACGCTAGCCGGCCGCGTCTAACCCAGCATTACCCGCGCGGCGTCCAAATTACAAATCCACTACTGACAGCGGCTATTCGAGCAAACACCGACCGGATTGATTTCTCGAGAGCCGGTCTGTTATAACGCAGCCGCCGCGCGCTCGCCCGCACTCGCACTCACGCGCTCACGTTGCGCGGCCAGCTCCACACGTCTTTATCGCCTCTCACGCTAAACAGGCGCTGGTGTGAACCGGGACATATGAAATGCTAGCTGCAGCCTGGAAGGTATTGGCAATCCGTCAGACTAAAATTTTAAATAAAAGTGACGTCATCTGGTTGTAAGGACAACTGTTTACAGAAGAACGGATCTACCCTTCAACATTTCCTTCAGAAATATCCATGATATAATTCCTAAGCTATTTTCCAAAGGAAAGTAAATTCATTTTGTACTTTTGCTATCTAGCTAGTGTAAATGAAATAGTATAAGTATACTTATAAGATTTTTGATACAAGTGTATCAAAAATCCTCGCTAAGTATTTTTTACTTAGACTTAATGTGTTTCATACATGCATTATTCTTAATTTTTTGCCTCCCAGATTCCTGAACAAAATCGTACCCGCAACCCAACAGCTTCCCCAATATTTCCCAAAAATACCCCCCAGTTATCCATCTACAATCTCACAGTTGCTACTACATCAGTCTCTCGGCTCCCCGGTGATATACCTGAAGCCTCCAAGCTAACCCAATATTTACCAAAAATACCCCCCCAGTTATCTATCTACAATCTCACAGTTGCTACTACATCAGTCTCTCGGCTCCCCGGTGATATACCTTAAGCCTCCAAGCTACCCCAATAACACAACTCCACCTCCCACCTCACACCACTCTTCACACAACCCACCCGTAGCCTTGTTTTGAAATACGTCAGACAACTCCAACATCTCTCACCAATAGACGCATGGTTACGTTAATATCGGTCTATGATCTACCCATAGCCCATAGTTACCTCAACACCGATCTATGATATACCCGTAGCACCTAAGGTACCTTACCATTGGTCTATGATCCACCTGCAGCCCCTCAGATACCTTACTATCATCTATGATCCACCTGCAGCCCCTCAGATACCTTACCATCATCTATGATCCACCTGCAGCCCCTCAGTTACCTTAACAACGGTAAATGATATACTCGTAGCACCTAAGATACCTTACCACTAGTCTATGATCCACCTGCAGCTCCTCAGTTACCTTACCATTGATCTGTGATCCACTTGCAGCCCCTCAGTTACCTTATCATTTGATCTATGATCCACCTACAGCCCCTCAGTTACCTTAACAGCGGCCAATGATATACACGTAGCATCACGGCTGGAGGTGAGGGACTGGTGTTGAGGAACCTGCAGAACTGTGGGTAGATCAGCCGGGAGATGAGGGACCGATGTTAAGGCACACGATGATGTCACCTCCCCGCTGATCTACCCACAACTCTTCAGGTGCCTTAACATCGGTCCCTCACCTTCCGGCTGATCTACCCACAGCTCTGCAGGTGCCTCAACATCGGTCCTTCACCTCCCGAGTGATCTACCCACAGCCCTGCAGGTGCCTCAACATCGGTCCCTCACCTCCTGGCTGATGTACCCACAGCCCTGCAGGTGCCTCAACATCGGTCCTTCACCTCCCGAGTGATCTACCCACAGCCCTGCAGGTGACTCAACATCGGTCCCTAACCTCCCGGGTGACCCACAGCCCTGTAGGTGCCTTAACATCGGTCCCTCACCTCCCGGATGATCTACCCACAGCCCTGCAGGTGCCTCAACATCGGTCCTTCACCTCCCGAGTGATCTACCCACAGCCCTGCAGGTGCCTCAACACCGGCCCGGCACCTGTCCTCCGTATTTACCCACTCCTAACCCTCAATTTCCGACACCTTCGGCGTGGACCATTACAATATAAATTAGCGGCAGATCGCCGCTCGGGTCGCCAGTAATCAATTCATACAAGCCTCTAATAATCCGTCCCACATCCTTCGATAATCGCATTGTTGGTATTATTAACACTGCCGCCTTATCTCCATCGCTCTAAGTATGACATAAAACTTAATCACATGGTGAAGCCCACACGTATTAAAAGTAGAATTTGGATTTTGCAAGAGTTTATGTGGGAACTCCTGATAACACTAAATAAAACTTTTATAGTGCTAATATTTTTTATATTTCGTATAACTAAAGTAAACTTTGATGTATATATTTCTACTGGAATAAAATTACTTAATTTTTTCGATATATCCATTATGATGTTTATGTGCGATTATATATATATATATATATATATATATATATATATATATATACATATAGAGCCTTAAAATGTTTAGGGGTTAGAGAAAAACATACATACGATTAAAATTTACAGTTAAACAATTATACTGTATTTCACTCATTGTACTGTGGAAAAATAGTTCCACTATTCAAACTAGTTCACTATTCAAAACTGCTTCAATATTTAAGCTTTCAAAATTATCATTGATATTTTATTCGCTTCTTTTTCAGTTCAGGGATAAAATTTAAAAAAGTGTCAAACTGGTCTGAGAAAATCAAAAACACATGATATCAAACGAAAAAGAAACAAATTTTCGATTTTATTGTTACAGAAATATCACGAGCCTGCGATAAGTTCAACCTGTGCAAGTGCAAAACAAATTCCTATCCTGACTTTATCAAGTAATAGGAAGAGTTTCATTTTAATTTATAAAAAATGTCTGTCATCTATTCTCCCTTTTGCAGACTCTGGTTCTCTTCCGCATTGCTCCAACAGTCACTTTGAGGCTTAATTTATCTGCCTGTGCTATGATTTAAATCTTGGCTAAAAGTTCTTCTTCGCTGGAGTCCATTCACTGTACTTCAGACATTATGTATCTCCACACAAAAAAAATCCATGGTATTCACATCTGGAGATCTTGGAGGTCAAAGTACTGGACCTCCTCAGCCTACTCATGTTGGATAGTTAACACTCAGTCAATATCGTCGAATGTAATTCGCTAAATGAGGAGGTACTCCATCTTGTTGATGATAATAATTGATGTCTTGACTGAGAATAGGGTCAAATAATTATATCAAAAACTTAAGGCAAATCGTGTTGCAAAAACACAAGATCCGTTTATCCATTCAAACTTCCCTGAAAAATGTGTGGACCCATGAAGCAGTTGCCAATGACACCTGCCAAAACGTTTATACGAAATCTTAGATATGTTTAATATTATGATAGGTAAGCAGGTTTAAACACAGAAGAGCATATTATGAAACATCTGCACCAACTATATTTCTTGGTTTAAGTTTCTCTGTCAGTAGGTGATTTAAGTTATTTAGATTGTTCTGGCGGTCATTCATTCATCGTGATGGAAAATTACCACAAAACAAAGATTTACAACGTTTCGGGATCTGGAATCCGATACCGGCCTCAGGTGAGTAATACCCTAGAACAAGACCAGATTAGTCCGTTGACGGATAGTGGTAATTAATTAATGGTACCTTATTTCTCATACATAAAAAGTTGGACTTTCAATGAATGATTCACTGACATGAACTGACTAGACGGTTTGGACTTACAAGATATTTTTTGGCAAAGCATTAACTTGTAGGTCTTAATTAGTTATTCTTCAATCGAAATAAGAAATAGTGGTTAAGACATTAGTACCACCAGTTTTCAATTATTGGATTGGTTTCATAATGATAAGTCACTTTCATTATGAATTTGAGGCCTAATGGCTACATTTCTCTTTCTCATCATCATTCAATTTGGTTGAAACGGAATGAATTTAGGACTTGTAAGTTGTCATAACGTTGATACATAAATTATACAATTTATTTTAAACATCCCACCTACCTGGATCGAAGTTTAATTTAATTAAATTACGTTAGTAAGAGAGTTATATAATGGAAGAGAAAGAGACTCGAAAATTTCTATCCACAGGAAAGATCTGTTCAATAAATCTTTAGTGTCACCTGTTGCCAAGAATGGAATGTACTTCCAGAACCAATCAAAATTTAAAAAGCTCCAAAAGATTTGGTAAATTATGAGTGGAATTATTACTAAACATTAAAAACTAAATCCTTTTAAATGAAGAAGCAAACTGAATCGCACCGTAATAATTTAATTTTAAAATTTAAAATAACCTTTTATTTAAATATAATTGTTTGAAAAAGTATGGATTTACCTGGTTTCATAAGGATCTTTAAATAAATTATTTTATTTAGTCCAGATGATGTACTAACCGTTTAATGTTCTAGCTTACAGCTCACCTGAGTACGGGAGCAGATTCCAGATCCTAAAACGTCATGAAACTTTGCATAACTTGCAATAAAATCTCGTAAATAATAAATTTATTTATTTGTTTATTGTATTGTAATTATTTATTTTTAATTTAAAATAGACCAATACGATTTTTTGTAATGCTGCATAACGTGCAAACTGACGTGACAAAAACAGATCAATTTTTGACCTAAATAAAACATTTAAAAGACTGAGATAGCTCTTAGTGCCTCTCAATTAGCAGGACTAAGTTCAAAGAACAACTTGTGTCGTGTTTTTAATTTTTAATGGCATAAACAGTTTCCACTTTCTAAGAACTTTCTGGTTCTTTGAAATCATAGCTTTTTATAATATTTACTAACATCGAGAAAGTACACCCAAACTTGTTTGAAGGATAGTAATTTTATTTCTACCTGTGTCAACAATGGGAGGACGGCCGAGTGACGTGCGTGTGTTCTCTCCTCACTCTCCTCACGCACATGTGAGGACGGCTCATGGCGTGGGGCTCGGGGCCAGAATACATATTTACCCACAACTCTACGTTTAATCAAGGTTCCAAACTATTAATTTGGTTCAGCCGTACAAAAACCAATATTTGTTAGCATCCACTAACTATTCTCCTATTTTAATATTTTATATCCTTTCGTGTCGTTTCTCTAACCGATCGAGTAAAGTCTAAGGTGAAAATAAGTTGAAATATATTTATATATTTTATTTACAACATTTAAAGACTTCAAATTAAAAAAAATCATAGTAGCGTCATTGGATAGTGTTAATGGATTAAGTTTAAATAGTTTCAATTTTTATTTTAAATTTCTCATTTAAAAATAATATGCAATGTATTCATATATACTACCCAAAATATGTTTGAAGGATTATAATTAATTATGTAATTGAGGTAATTACATAACCAGTACGATGTTCTTTACATTCATCTATGACATTGAATTTGAGATGCTTTACGTATACATTAAGTATAGTATCTAGCTTTAATATATAAATCATTAATTATGCTATAGCGTAATACATTACCATATTGCAGTATACTATTCTTTACATGTCGTCATCTATGATCATTGACCCGACCTTGAGATGCTTGTAGCGTACCATTACATTACCATATCATATACTAGTTCTTTACATGACTTCATCTATGATCATTGACCCGACCCGCTTGAGATGCTTGGTAGCGTACCAGTTACATTACCAGTATTGCGGTATACTAGTTCTTTACATGTCGTCATCTGATCATTACACCCGCTTGAGATGCTTGGTAGCGTACCAGTTACATTACCAGTATTGCAGTATACTAGTTCTTTACATGCACGTCATCTATGATCATTGACCCGACCCGCTTGAGATGCTTGGTAGCGTACCATTAATACCAGTATTGCAGTATACTAGTTTTTACATGCACGTCATCTATGATCATGACACCCGCTTGAGATGCTTGGTAGCGTACCATTACATTACCAGTATTGCAGTATACTAGTTCTTACATGCACGTCATCTATGATCATTGACCCGACCCGCTTGAGATGCTTGGTAGCGTACCAGTTACATTACCAGTATTGCGGTATACTAGTTCTTTACATGCACGTCATCTATGATCATTGACCCGACCCGCTTGAGATGCTTGGTAGCGTACCAGTTACATTACCAGTATTGCAGTATACTAGTTCTTTACATGCACGTCATCTATGATCATTGACCCGGCCCGCTTGAGATGATTTGGTAGCGTACCATTTACATTACCAGTATTGCAGTATACTAGTTCTTTACATGCACGTCATCTATGATCATTGACCCGACCCGCTTGAGATGCTTGGTAGCGTACCATTTATATTACCAGTATGGCAGTATACTAGTTCTTTACATGCACGTCATCTATGATCATTGACCCGACCCGCTTGAGATGCTTGGTAGCGTACCAGTTACATTACCAGTATTGCAGTATACTAGTTCTTTACATGCACGTCATCTATGATCATTGACCCGGCCCGCTTGAGATGCTTGGTAGCGTACCATTTTTACCAGTATTGCAGTATACTAGTTCTTTACATGCACGTCATCTATGATCATTGACCCGACCCGCTTGAGATGCTTGGTAGCGTATTTACATTACCATTTGCAGTATACTAGTTCTTTACATGCACGTCATCTATGATCATTGACCCGGCCCGCTTGAGATGCTTGGTAGCGTACCAGTTACATTACCAGTATTGCAGTATACTAGTTCTTTACATGCACGTCATCTATGATCATTGACCCGACCCGCTTGAGATGCTTGGTAGCGTACCATTTACATTACCAGTATTGCAGTATACTAGTTCTTTACATGCACGTCATCTATGATCATTGACCCGACCCGCTTGAGATGCTTGGTAGCGTACCAGTTACATTACCAGTATTGCAGTATACTAGTTCTTTACATGCACGTCATCTATGATCATTGACCCGACCCGCTTGAGATGCTTGGTAGCGTACCAGTTACATTACCAGTATTGCAGTATACTAGTTCTTTACATGCACGTCATCTATGATCATTGACCCGACCCGCTTGAGATGCTTGGTAGCGTACCATTACAATTACCAGTATTGCAGTATACTAGTTCTTTACATGCACGTCATCTATGATCATTGACCCGACCCGCTTGAGATGCTTGGTAGCGTACCAGTTACATTACCAGTATTGCAGTATACTAGTTCTTTACATGCACGTCATCTATGATCATTGACCCGACCCGCTTGAGATGCTTGGTAGCGTACCATTTACATTACCAGTATTGCAGTATACTAGTTCTTTACATGCACGTCATCTATGATCATTGACCCGACCCGCTTGAGATGCTTGGTAGCGTACCAGTTACATTACCAGTATTGCAGTATACTAGTTCTTTACATGCACGTCATCTATGATCATTGACCCGACCCGCTTGAGATGCTTGGTAGCGTACCAGTTACATTACCAGTATTGCAGTATACTAGTTCTTTACATGCACGTCATCTATGATCATTGACCCGACCCGCTTGAGATGCTTGGTAGCGTACCATTACATTACCAGTATTGCAGTATACTAGTTCTTTACATGCACGTCATCTATGATCATTGACCCGACCGCTTGAGATGCTTGGTAGCGTACCAGTTACATTACCAGTATTGCAGTATACTAGTTCTTTACATGCACGTCATCTATGATCATTGACCCGACCCGCTTGAGATGCTTGGTAGCGTACCATTTACATTACCAGTATTGCAGTATACTAGTTCTTTACATGCACGTCATCTATGATCATTGACCCGACCCGCTTGAGATGCTTGGTAGCGTACCAGTTACATTACCAGTATTGCAGTATACTAGTTCTTTACATGCACGTCATCTATGATCATTGACCCGACCCGCTTGAGATGCTTGGTAGCGTACCAGTTACGTCACTGCGTTACATTACAGTGTTATTAGCGTGACACGCCGAGTATGCTAATCTATTTGTATAACCTGTAATAAGAGTTGCGCCAAATGCTTAGCAATGCAGATGCTCTGGTGATTTGCATTGTGTGAACGCGCGGCGAATCGGTCCTCGTATCATCGGAGATATCTAGATGCTGTGTCGCAGGCCTGAGGCTAGCTCTTTAATGTTCAACGCCTCGCCGGCCGACGGCCATTATTAGTCCATTACTGTTAGTTCCGTTGTAAGCTTGCTCGTAGCCAAGTTTGTTTTATTACAACGCTGAGGTTATCGTCGTTTTTGGATGTTGTAACATATTCTTGAGCGGTAGTTGAATAACGGTCGATTAAACGTGCTGGTTTCATATAACTTGTCTCTTGTAACATGTTACTTATCACATTTATTCGGAGCTAATTATTTATGCAGTTTAAGATAGTTTATTTTAGGGGAGATCGAAGCTTCTTTATACATTCCCTTCACGTGAGCCTACAAAACACTATACCTTTAACATTACTTAAAATGAACAGTATTAGTGGACTGACATATACTTTCTCCCTTAAGTCAAATATGAAAAAAATAATTAAACTACACATGTTTTGTTGTTTATTTCAATATCCTTTATAGATTATTTGTTTAAAAATAATCATCCTACATATATCTTAAATCAAGGAGAAGTGAAAACATGTTAAAATAATTAATTGTTAAATTCTTTTGGTAACGTAACCTCCCCCCTCAGGTTATACCAAACCTTTTGACATGGATATGTCTTAGCTCTGGGGGGTGTTGGTAATTTGTAAGATGAACATTTTTAACAGATTTCCATAAAACTACCAGAGCTATTTTAATAATTTTTAGTATATAAGCATAAGAACAGCTGTTTAGACGAATTGAAAACTTTTTTTAGACATAAACTATTTCCCTCAGGGAAGTAAATACAAACATTTTTGAGTGGGTTTAGTTGGCTGATGTGTTTACACTGCATACCAAGTTCCAGGAAAATGGTTGATAAAGAAATAAGATAGTCTATTAACTATATTGCTTAGTGATGAAGAAATTTCTCCTTGCAGAACTTGTTGTAGATTTTATTGGTGCATTAAAATCCGAGCTAACCGTAGTTATAATTAATTTATTTTGTATGGTTGAACCACACAGCAAATGAAACATTTACCCTCGTAATATAAGCGGTTGTTATTATAATTTAGGATTATATTTTAAATATTTTAAAGATTATATTACAAAGGCAAATTTTGGCTGTTTCCTGTTCTATATTTTACACTTGCAGTATCAGTATACACTGAATTAATATTGTTTAGAGAATGCCTATTCGAAATTCCACTTAAATTTCAGGCCGTCCTTCCCAGCCAATAAGTTCCAAGATAATAATAAATTGTGGACTGTTTCAAAGTCGTGTTATTAAGGCAACACTCGTATCAAAGTCCCATCGTAACAATTGAGCTTACGATTCCAGTCGGATCCATGGGGAACGTTTCACAATGACAACAAGGTCATCCTGCTCCCACCCTAATTTAAAACGGCAAATCTTTGTCGGGTAAAAACTCGTTAATTACAAGATCTCAACGAGAGAGAAACATTTTGATAGTTTTAATTGCTTAATTTGTGCATGCCCGTATGGCGGGTACAATGGTTATTCATTAGGGAGAAATATGTTCCAGAGGCTATAAAACTTTAGTGTTATGACGACGAACCAATTAGAACACGTTACGGCACCCAATTGGCCGTATCGGGGTTCACTAGACTTGTGTGTTTATTTAGCACAATTAACGTTGATGTAAAACGTGCGAAACTCTAATTACAGGAGAAACTAACTGACGCATGCGTGGATTGCGGAAATTAGGTCTGCAATGTAATTGTTTACAAGATGGAAGATGTGGAGAAGATGGCGGATCGTTGGCGATTAAGATGGTAAACAGCAATTTGTGTTAGATGCGGTAATGAGGGTATTTAGCACCCTCGTTACATTACTAATGACTCACAATAAATAAGGATAAGTCTGATTTAGGGAGCTGAGAAAAACTGCGGGACCTAGTAAAGCCCGAGGATCTGACCCTACTGAAAAGCTTTCTGTTGACTCCTACATCCTAGATCTACGGATATCTTGAAAACTGTGTAACCTTTTTAAATTTCTATTGTGGCACTGCATTCACAGGGAAAAGACAGTGCTATTTGATATGTTGGGTTACAAGCTTCTCACTAAGAGTTTTAAAGTTACCTCCTACACCTTGGACCTCAGGGTAATCCAATATTTTTTTAAACCAGTAAACAAGTTCGATTCTATACATATTTAATGAACCCAATAATTGAAAACAACATTTAATTTAAATTTTTTTTTAAAGTTGGGAAACGAACTTTAACTAACTTGTACAAGATGCGCTCTAAATCAACACTTTAAGGTGTTGTTCCTAGGTCAGCATAAAGTAAACAGAGTATGGCACTTGACTTATTGTTGTGTGAGGTCGTTGGTGCAGGTCCTATGTAGGTGATTCTACAAAGTTGCATGGCATATTGCCTGAAAACACCTACGTTAGACCTGCACCAACCAACAAACTTAAACCATAAAGTCTCATGACGAAATGCATTATGTATTGTTATTTTAATACTTATTCAAAAATAACGTTATTCCAACCCAGGAACAACACCTCAAAAGCTTGGTGGAGACTTTTCAACCATAGTATTTCTTTCTCCGTTATACATAGTATATTGAGAAATTATTGTTTTCGAATTTGAGTTGGAAGTGGATATATACGTTTTGAGGATTCCTAAACTAAAAAAAAATGTTTTCGGACTGATGTCTGTCTGAGTACAACCTCCAAGACCACTCTGAACGACCGATTTTTATGAAGTTTGTTACATGCAGATACACTTGGCTATAGCCAAAGTGAAGGCCTACCTGAGTTATGTGTTGAGTTATGTCTCAAAATCGTTTTCTTTTTTTAAATTTTTAGGTTAGTTTTCGCCTAAAAACCCTTAAAAATTTTAAAAATACGAATTTATCAAAATCCGCTCCAACGATTTTGATTAGTTTCATAAATTTTAGTTTTGATGTTCCAAACAATATGAGATTACCCAATATGAGATAAGTGTAAAACATATTTTTTATTTTTTTTTTTGGCAAAACAGTAATTTCATAAAATTATATGACCACAGTATCACTATTGAAACCACGTTAAAAACGTAACAAAACAAATTCGTATTTTCATTGGTGGGTTACATAGTTCAACAAATCAATCATCAATCAAAAACTGGACATTCCCGGAGAGGGGAGGTATGAACCCAAAAATGTATAACTAATATTTTAACTTACTTTTTCTTGATAACTCCAAGAAATTGAATGATAATGTTGGTAATGATATTTTTTTTTGTTTACTTAAGGGAGATAGTGTGAGTCAGTCCACTGATACCGTTTATTATATTCACAATTAATTAACCCATAAGTAATTCATTTGGAGTACACAGTTATTGCGGTAGGTCTACAGCTTGACTTTTAACGCTACCGTATAATCTGATCTAATCGTATTGATCAATCGTACAAAATACTAATTTAATTAAAAATACTAAGAAATATAAACTTAATATATTTCACCCATCCCTCGGTTCTCAGACTTTGAAAATTAAAAGAAATCAGCGGCTTATATGAACTGTTATTTACACCAGCATCTGTAACGATTCGAAATCGAATTCGAGCCATCGCCATTACACTATCTTAGAGTCATTTGAAGCTTTGTTAATAGTCCTATAAATTGGTACCAGTTATAGAAATCAATTCGAAATGGTCCGAGAGTCGATTACTGTAGCGCGATAGATCGATCGAGAGGGCGAAGGCGATGGTGATGGCGAGGCGCGCGCCGCGAGACGTGAGGGAAAGGCTCCCTGTGCAGGTCCAGTGTCCAGTGTGCAACCATCATTCACATTCTTTTATTACCACTTTGGACAAAACTGGAATAATCAGTAGTGATTTGGTTGCAAGCTCATTCCGTACTGATTTGATTTCGAGCGGCCACCGAAGCTGCGACTGTGGGTCGGCAACATGGCGGCGTACGTGCTTCTTGCTGGGAACAAACATGCTGCCACTAGGAGATACTGAACTCTACCTTTGCGGATAAATTAAATCTAAATACCTAAAAGGCAAGACTTGGAGTACAATCATTTCAAACATATTCAAAACAAATTTATGATTCTTCCACTATCGCATATATACGACGGTATAAGGAGAAAGTATAGTTTTCGTTAGCATTTTCGAATTTAAGTTTCTTGTGGATATATCCATTACAGTGATGTCTGTCTGTTTGTCTGTGTATATGTGTGTGAGGATGTGCAGAAGCTTAAATTAGGAATAATTAATTCCTAATAATTGGTAATGACATGTGCTAAAAAATCTTGTGAGCGATGACGAGATCTGCGATGTCCTACACTTCCTTCCCGTGTACATCTTCATTGCATGAGGTAAACATCTTAGTATCAAAAATCTTACTAGAACACTAAAAGAAATAAATTATTTGAAAATAATGATGATTTAGATTCTTTGTGGAAAAAAGATTATATATAACTGAAAACTTTAAATATGGCCTACATAATTGAAATTAATTTATAAATAAACATTGAATCAGATCAAATTCTTGTTGAAAAATGGTAGCCTGCTGGAAGCTAAATATAGGCTACTAAAATTATTAGTATATTGCCACAAATTTATTTTTATCTACAATAGAGCACTAACACAAGAATATTGAAAAAAATTGCTTCGCTTGATGTAGACTCTTCAAAACCGATCTGTAAAAAATTCCAAAATATAAAACTATAAAAATCAAATACAGTAGTACAATGAACGTATTAGTTTTTTTTTAAATAATGGTAAACTAATGTTCCATCATCGAATTTGTCTACGAGTATAGCTGCTTTATAACAAATGCATGAGAGTTCAGCCCAGCTGTAGGCGCTATGTAGGCTCTACTTACGTCTTTACTCACCATTAAACTTATTAGGCGTTCAATACTCTATCAACAAAAGTTTTGCTTGAAAATTAATAATTTAACCAATAATAATAGAAAAAAGAGATGTACTTAATTATATTTACTGAATTAGCTTTTATTTATTATATGTAAATTCATACTGAAGAACTTTTCATGTGGCTGAAAAAGTATTAACTGTTATAAACACACCTTACAAAATTCAAATGCTTATTTATTTTGTTTGTATTGAGGAAAAACTTACGACATCCTCAAACAATAAATTACTCACGTCGTGGTATTTTTGTTAATTTTAAAATTTCGAATGAAAAAATCATAAATTTGATCTCAGCTTTGAAGTGGAATTCGGAACCTAGTTTTGATAGGCTTATTTTGCATTTTGATTTATTTTCCCCTAATATCGTTTGGTAGAATAGTCTTCTAGGAAGTAATTTTAGGAATAATAGGTTTGCTGAGGAAACTAATAAAATCAGGAATTCAACCTGAACATGTCTAACATTAATATTACGATGAAAACGCGAGGTCAGGATCTCATATTGCAGACTAAAGTCAACCACATACCTACAGATAATGAACTAGCTAAAACCACAGTCCCTTAACACTAAGCTGTACTTGTGGAAACCGATGCGTGAGCTGCCTTCTAATATAAGTCTCAATTTGAATTTCACATAGATTTATCATCACTACCATCTTCCACACTAGCTCTAACATACTAAATGCACTAACATAAGTCACCTCGGTGCCCCTCGCATTATTTGTAACCACATTGTTAACAGATTACATACTTATATCTGAAATATATTTTAGCAAAAATGTTTTAAATAATGTTCATGTTTCATGTTCCACGAATGACTGGTACCCGTTCAGAGTATAAATACAGGAAATAAGTGTAACATACTTCCTAAAAACAATAACCACTGTTTGACAACGATCAAAATAATATGCGTTATTTTATACATTAGTCATTTAATAATGTAAAATACTGTAGGGCCTATGTATGTGTTAAAGACTGGCTTTTAAATACAGTATTGAATTTCCAAATGACATCAGATTATACCTTTACATTGGTACATAGTTATAAATGATCTTAAAACTTAAATTAGAAATGGGCCTATATTATTATTATAACTAGGTCATTTCCAAGTAAATTAACAAACAGTACAAAATAATCAAATCAACCTAATCTGTAAGGATACAATTAAATTTATGTATTATTTAATTATATATGCTCAACCATGTATCTAGCCATATTGCTCTCAAATTTATAGAATTTTAAATATTATTTAATGTTTAGACAATAAATGTCTTTTATTAAAAAATACTACTTGGAACATGTCTGCTCATATTTGATGAATAACTTCTTAATATATATTCAGCATGATTTAGGCCATAATTCAGATTTCGTAATTTTAGGATTTCAGTGAGGTCAACTGATGTTGGACAAACCATTTTAACAAAATAATGCTAAAATGTATGGAATTTTAGAGAGTATTGAATCATTTCACTCTCTGTAGGCTAAGTATCGTGCACAAACTCCTAGTTACAAAGTTGCTATTTAGTTTATTGAATGCTAGTTAGACTCGTCGTACGAAGCCGTATTGTCAAGGTTCATATAGTGTTGAATCTTATCACTGTCTGTAGGCTAAGTATCATGCACAAACTCCTAGTTACAAAGTTGCTATTTAGTTTATTGAATGCTAGTTAGACTCGTCGTACGAAGCCGTATTGTCAAGGTTCATATAGTGTTGAATCTTATCACTGTCTGTAGGCTAAGTATCATGCACAAACTCCTAGTTACAAAGTTGCTATTTAGTTTATTGAATGCTAGTTAGACTCGTCGTACGAAGCCGTATTGTCAAGGTTCATATAGTGTTGAATCTTATCACTGTCTGTAGGCTAAGTATCATGCACAAACTCCTAGTTACAAAGTTGCTATTTAGTTTATTGAATGCTAGTTAGACTCGTCGTACGAAGCCGTATTGTCAAGGTTCATATAGTGTTGAATCTTATCACTGTCTGTAGGCTAAGTATCATGCACAAACTCCTAGTTACAAAGTTGCTATTTAGTTTATTGAATGCTAGTTAGACTCGTCGTACGAAGCCGTATTGTCAAGGTTCATATAGTGTTGAATCTTATCACTGTCTGTAGGCTAAGTATCATGCACAAACTCCTAGTTACAAAGTTGCTATTTAGTTTATTGAATGCTAGTTAGACTCGTCGTACGAAGCCGTATTGTCAAGGTTCATATAGTGTTGAATCTTATCACTGTCTGTAGGCTAAGTATCATGCACAAACTCCTAGTTACAAAGTTGCTATTTAGTTTATTGAATGCTAGTTAGACTCGTCGTACGAAGCCGTATTGTCAAGGTTCATATAGTGTTGAATCTTATCACTGTCTGTAGGCTAAGTATCATGCACAAACTCCTAGTTACAAAGTTGCTATTTAGTTTATTGAATGCTAGTTAGACTCGTCGTACGAAGCCGTATTGTCAAGGTTCATATAGTGTTGAATCTTATCACTGTCTGTAGGCTAAGTATCATGCACAAACTCCTAGTTACAAAGTTGCTATTTAGTTTATTGAATGCTAGTTAGACTCGTCGTACGAAGCCGTATTGTCAAGGTTCATATAGTGTTGAATCTTATCACTGTCTGTAGGCTAAGTATCATGCACAAACTCCTAGTTACAAAGTTGCTATTTAGTTTATTGAATGCTAGTTAGACTCGTCGTACGAAGCCGTATTGTCAAGGTTCATATAGTGTTGAATCTTATCACTGTCTGTAGGCTAAGTATCATGCACAAACTCCTAGTTACAAAGTTGCTATTTAGTTTATTGAATGCTAGTTAGACTCGTCGTACGAAGCCGTATTGTCAAGGTTCATATAGTGTTGAATCTTATCACTGTCTGTAGGCTAAGTATCATGCACAAACTCCTAGTTACAAAGTTGCTATTTAGTTTATTGAATGCTAGTTAGACTCGTCGTACGAAGCCGTATTGTCAAGGTTCATATAGTGTTGAATCTTATCACTGTCTGTAGGCTAAGTATCATGCACAAACTCCTAGTTACAAAGTTGCTATTTAGTTTATTGAATGCTAGTTAGACTCGTCGTACGAAGCCGTATTGTCAAGGTTCATATAGTGTTGAATCTTATCACTGTCTGTAGGCTAAGTATCATGCACAAACTCCTAGTTACAAAGTTGCTATTTAGTTTATTGAATGCTAGTTAGACTCGTCGTACGAAGCCGTATTGTCAAGGTTCATATAGTGTTGAATCTTATCACTGTCTGTAGGCTAAGTATCATGCACAAACTCCTAGTTACAAAGTTGCTATTTAGTTTATTGAATGCTAGTTAGACTCGTCGTACGAAGCCGTATTGTCAAGGTTCATATAGTGTTGAATCTTATCACTGTCTGTAGGCTAAGTATCATGCACAAACTCCTAGTTACAAAGTTGCTATTTAGTTTATTGAATGCTAGTTAGACTCGTCGTACGAAGCCGTATTGTCAAGGTTCATATAGTGTTGAATCTTATCACTGTCTGTAGGCTAAGTATCATGCACAAACTCCTAGTTACAAAGTTGCTATTTAGTTTATTGAATGCTAGTTAGACTCGTCGTACGAAGCCGTATTGTCAAGGTTCATATAGTGTTGAATCTTATCACTGTCTGTAGGCTAAGTATCATGCACAAACTCCTAGTTACAAAGTTGCTATTTAGTTTATTGAATGCTAGTTAGACTCGTCGTACGAAGCCGTATTGTCAAGGTTCATATAGTGTTGAATCTTATCACTGTCTGTAGGCTAAGTATCATGCACAAAACTCCTAGTTACAAAGTTGCTATTTAGTTTATTGAATAGTTAGACTCGTCGTACGAAGCCGTATTGTCAAGGTTCATATAGTGTTGAATCTTATCACTGTCTGTAGGCTAAGTATCATGCACAAACTCCTAGTTACAAAGTTGCTATTTAGTTTATTGAATGCTAGTTAGACTCGTCGTACGAAGCCGTATTGTCAAGGTTCATATAGTGTTGAATCTTATCACTGTCTGTAGGCTAAGTATCATGCACAAACTCCTAGTTACAAAGTTGCTATTTAGTTTATTGAATGCTAGTTAGACTCGTCGTACGAAGCCGTATTGTCAAGGTTCATATAGTGTTGAATCTTATCACTGTCTGTAGGCTAAGTATCATGCACAAACTCCTAGTTACAAAGTTGCTATTTAGTTTATTGAATAGTTAGACTCGTCGTACGAAGCCGTATTGTCAAGGTTCATATAGTGTTGAATCTTATCACTGTCTGTAGGCTAAGTATCATGCACAAACTCCTAGTTAC
Organism: Nephotettix cincticeps; assembly: GCA_023375725.1. Lineage (NCBI taxonomy): Eukaryota > Metazoa > Arthropoda > Insecta > Hemiptera > Cicadellidae > Nephotettix > Nephotettix cincticeps. Next base: position 84,980,189 of record CM041786.1, on the reverse strand, counting down.
AAAGTTGCTATTTAGTTTATTGAATGCTAGTTAGACTCGTCGTACGAAGCCGTATTGTCAAGGTTCATATAGTGTTGAATCTTATCACTGTCTGTAGGCTAAGTATCATGCACAAACTCCTAGTTACAAAGTTGCTATTTAGTTTATTGAATGCTAGTTAGACTCGTCGTACGAAGCCGTTGTCAAGGTTCATATAGTGTTGAATCTTATCACTGTCTGTAGGCTAAGTATCATGCACAAACTCCTAGTTACAAAGTTGCTATTTAGTTTATTGAATGCTAGTTAGACTCGTCGTACGAAGCCGTATTGTCAAGGTTCATATAGTGTTGAATCTTATCACTGTCTGTAGGCTAAGTATCATGCACAAAAACTAGTTGCAAAGTTGCTATTTAGTTTATTGAATAGTTAGACTCGTCGTACGAAGCCGTATTGTCAATGTTCATATAGTGTTGAATCTTATCACTGTCTGTAGGCTAAGTATCATGCACAAATTCCTAGTTACAAAGTTGCTATTTAGTTTATTGAATAGTTAGACTCGTCGTACGAAGCCGTATTGTCAAGGTTCATATAGTGTTGAATCTTATCACTGTCTGTAGGCTAAGTATCATGCACAAACTCCTAGTTACAAAGTTGCTATTTAGTTTATTGAATGCTAGTTAGACTCGTCGTACGAAGCCGTATTGTCAAGGTTCATATAGTGTTGAATCTTATCACTGTCTGTAGGCTAAGTATCATGCAAAAACTCCTAGTTACAAAGTTGCTATTTAGTTTATTGAATAGTTAGACTCGTCGTACGAAGCCGTATTGTCAAGGTTCATATAGTGTTGAATCTTATCACTGTCTGTAGGCTAAGTATCATGCACAAACTCCTAGTTACAAAGTTGCTATTTAGTTTATTGAATGCTAGTTAGACTCGTCGCACGGAGTCGTATTGTTAAGGTTCATATAGTGTTGAATCTTATCACTGTCTTGGCTAGTATCATGCACCTCCTAGTTACAAAGTTGCTATTTAGTTTATTGAATGCTAGTTAGACTCGTCGTACGAAGCCGTATTGTCAAGGTTCATATAGTGTTGAATCTTATCACTGTCTGTAGGCTAAGTATCATGCAAAAACTCCTAGTTACAAAGTTGCTATTTATTGAATGCTAGTTAGACTCGTCGCGCGGAGTCGTATTGTTAAGGTTCATATAGATTACATGAAACGACTCGCTATCTTGGCGACAAGATTAATCTGCTGATTGTAATTACGAAACAGTCGGTCGGCAAATATTTGAACAGACTAATCGGCCGCCGTCCAAAGAGGGCTTAATAACACATATTTTCGCTCACAATTTGTGTTGGGGGAGCGAGACGGGAGATTGCGTTTGAAGGCTTGAAAAACCGACACTAAAGTATAGGCAATAGGCGGCCCAAACTGGCTCGCCTCGGGCCGAGGCTGTATCACAGGCGTCCTCGGGTCCTCGGCTCGACAGACAGTCGGGCAGTCGACGCCGCGCCGCCGCTGTTGAACAGAACAAACAAAGTGTAATATTTAGTTATTGAGTACAGCGAAAACCCAAGAAAAGCATGATGAATAAACCAGCAAATTAGACCAGACTAAATTAAATCCATTTTATATCTAAAATTATGTATACACGATAGTTCCATAAATGGAACAGAAAATATGTCTGAAAAGCCATATATAAACGTTACATTTCGGCTGGATAAAAAGAATATAATATACATGAAGTTTTTCAAGTATGGAGAGCTATTGCGTTCCTTCAAGTTAAGTGTGAAATTTTATTATTGGAATAATAGGAAGATCGATTATGTTGTCGGTGTTTAATAATGCAAATTATTTTAAATAGTACTTGTAAGTTAAGATAAATGGTTTTCCAACAAAAATACAATACTTTACATTTTATTAGCTAGTGATCCAGTCAGGTGTGTTTATCTTATGATCATAGTAGTGCAGATAGACGTCAAAAATAAAAAAAACCACAAATTACAACGTGCTTTACTAAATTATGCTAGTTTTAATTATAATAATTGAAATAAAACTAATCATTTTTTTGAACTATTGAGGTTAAAAAGTCTTTAAAAAGACTCTAAACGTTCAAAGACAATATTGAGGGAACCAACAAACTGAACTTGCCACTGACTGCGTCTGTTCAGTTGTACACACAAGGCATCTACAAGGGATTCCATTCGCCAACACCGCAGCCGCAGCCGCGACCTTGCCGGCACAAAGGAACGTTCACGGTCCAGCTGAATTTATCCGCCAGGATTGCCGCAGAGTAAATGTGGTGGCCAAGCGTGAAAATAAAATAAATATTGTCGTTCCAAGAAGGGCGCGTAATACTGCCTCCCGTGTAGTGTCCGTGCATTACACTGCCACCCACATGGTGCCTGTACGTTACACTGCCTCCCGCATGGTGCCTGTACGTTACTCTGCCTCCCGCATGGTGCCTGTACGTTACACTGTCCCCCGCCTGGTGCCTGTACGTTACACTGCCTCCCGCCTGGTGCCTGTACGTTACTCTGCCTCCCGCATGGTGCCTGTACGTTACACTGTCCCCCGCCTGGTGCCTGTACGTTACACTGCCTCCCGCCTGGTGCCTGTACGTTACACTGCCTCCCGTGTAGTGTCCGTGCATTACACTGCCACCCGCATGGTGCCTGTACGTTACACTGCCTCCCGCATGGTGCCTGTACGTTACACTGTCCCCCGCCTGGTGCCTGTACGTTACACTGCCTCCCGCCTGGTGCCTGTACGTTACTCTGCCTCCCGCATGGTGCCTGTACGTTACACTGTCTCCCGCCTGGTGCCTGTACGTTACACTGTCTCCCGCATGGTGCCTGTACGTTACACAGCCTCCCGCCTGGTGCCTGTACGTTACTCTGCCTCCCGCATGGTGCCTGTACGTTACACTGTCTCCCGCCTGGTGCCTGTACGTTACACTGTCTCCCGCATGTGTCTGTACGTTACACTGTCTCCCGTATGGTGTGTGTACGTTACATTGTCTCCCGCAAGGTGTGTGTACGTTACACTGTCTCCCGCATGGTGCCTGTACGTTACACTGTCTCCCGTATGGTGTGTGTACGTTACATTGTCTCCCGCAAGGTGTGTGTACGTTACACTGTCTCCCGCATGGTGCCTGTACGTTACACTGTCTTCCGCACGGTGACAATACGTTGCACTGTCTCCAGCATTGTGTCAGTATGTTACACTGTCTACGGCGTGGTACCCGCACATTACACTGTCTCCACCATTGTGCCAGTACGTTACACTGTCTACGGCGTGGTACCCGCACATTACACTGTCTCCACCATTGTGCCAGTACGTTACACTGTCTCCAGCATTGTGCTCATACGTTACACTGTCTCCAGCATTGTGCGTACTTTACACTGTCTCCCGCATTGTGCCTACGTTACACTGTCTCAGCATTGTGCCATGTACGTTACACTGTCAGCATTGTGCCTGTACACACTGTTTTGTGCTGTACGTTACTGTCTTCAGCATTGCGTACGTTACACTGTCTCCCATTGTGTGACGTTACACTGTCTCCAGCATTGTGCCCATATGTTACACTGTCACCAGCATTGTGCCCATAAGTCACACTGTCTTCAGCATCGTGCGAGTACGTTACACTGTCTCCAGCATTGTGTCCATAAGTTACACTGTTTTCTTTAATACACTGTCTCCAGCATTGTGCCATAACGTTACACTGTCTGCGTGTGTTACACTGTCTCCAGCATTGTGCCCATAAGTTACACTGTCACCAGCATTGTGCCAGTACGTTACACTGTCTCCAGCATTGTGCTCATAAGTTACACTGTCTTCAGCATTGTGCGAGTATGTTACACTATCTTCAGCATTGTGCTAGTACGTTACACTGTCTTCAGCATTGTGCGAGTACGTTACACTGTCTCCAGCATTGTGCCCATAAGTCACACTGTCACCAGCATTGTTCCTGTATGTTACACTGTCACCAGCATTGTGCCCATAAGTCACACTGTCTTCAGCATTGTGCGAGTACGTTACACTGTCTCCAGCATTGTGTCCATACGTTACACTGTTTTCAGCATTGTTCCTGTATGTTACACTGTCACCAGCATTGTGGCCATAAGTCACACTGTCTTCAGCATTTTGCGAGTACGTTACACTGTCTCCAGCATTGTGTCCATAAGTTACACTGTTTTCAGCATTGTTCCTGTATGTTACACTGTCTCCAGCATTGTGCCTATGTACACTGTCATGCATGTGCGAGTACGTTACACTAGCATTCATAAACACTGTCAAGCATAGTACGTTACACTGTCTATTGTGCCATTGTTACATAATGAAGTTACTGTCTCCAGCTTGTGATAAGTTACATGTAATTGTGATATTACACTGTCTAATGAAAATTAAACTGTACACAATATATTGTAATTGTCAGTATTAACTGTCTCCAGCATTGTATATTACACTGTACGTTCAATCACAGCTCCGATGCATATACTGTAACTATCATATAGTAGTTATCTAGATTATTATGTTACATTACATATGTATGTTACATACCGTTCAACATATTTTTTACATTGTTATACTGTTAGTTTATATAATGTCTATAAATTACGGTAAATGAACTTATGGTACAATTAAATTTGTAAAAGTGTATATTTATTGTTGTTTTATATCTTGTTAAATCTTTCATTGCTAGCTTACATTAAACTGTGATAGTATCCGATATGTTTATACTGTGAAAGTAACAATTTTAATTAATCTATAAAGTTGGAAAAATGTATTATAATTACACTTTTAAGACGTTTATAACTGATTTAGTACTTTAACATAGCGCAGACCAGCAACTATATGTACCTGTATACTTGGGGTATTGCTGTACAATTACAACGATTGTTTACAGGCGTAACCGAGAGAAAGGAGAGAAGCCCTAAACCACAGTCTTGCCCGTGGCGCGGTGTTCATCCATCAGCAGAGGCCGCGCCGCGCGGGACGCGCTGTGAACCGGTCCGCCGGTGCCGCTCTGTTATTTTGAGCGCTGTGTTTGATGCTGCTAATAATTATTAGTGAGGCAGGTAACAAGAATAGGCGGGGCGGAGCAGCTGGCCGCTCGGCCCAGCAGCCTAATGTAGCCTATCTTGTCATTGTGTCACACCTCGCTGAGTTATAGGGTTACACCTCACCGTTCAACATCACAGCTCCGATGTTCAACATAACACTGGCGTTACCCATCTATCAGTAGTTGTATTCTAGTGTAGCCTATCTTGTCATTGTGTCACACCTCGCTGAGTTATAGGGTTACACCTCACCGTTCAACATCACAGCTCCGATGTTCAACATAACACTGGCGTTACCCATCTATCAGTAGTTGTATTCTAGTGTAGCCTATCTTGTCATTGTGTCACACCTCGCTGAGTTATAGGGTTACACCTCACCGTTCAACATCACAGCTCCGATGTTCAACATAACACTGGCGTTACCCATCTATCAATAGTTGTATTCTAGTGTAGCCTATCTTGTCATTGTGTCACATCTCGCTGAGCTATAGGGTTACATCTCAACGTTGAACGTCACAGCTCCCCGATGTATTACCATAACATAGGCGTTTCTCAAAATGCATTTATAAACGAATTTCTAATTTTTGTGTTAATACTCTTTGACATGACATATAGTTTTAATTTAAAATCACACAAATATTACCAAAAAACCTCTAATATAAAGTGATATGTATGCGTACTAACATTTTTCAGTGAGATTGATGATAAAGTCATTTTGTGCTAAATTGAACCAATGTAGAAGTGGCTGATGCCTGAGTGAATGAACTCAATTACGAGTATCTATTTATGTTATTTTACAATGTTATTTCTGGCCTGATAATAATTTACTCTCTTTGTAAATCATAAGAAATAGAAAAGACATGAATAATTAGTAATAAATAAATTAGTAGAGAAAAGAGAGCACACAGTAAAAAAAGAGAACCAACACAATATTATTATCTGCACTTAATAATCAACCAACTCTAAACACTTGGTTAAAATATCAAATATTGTTAGTTAAAATATAAGTATTTGCCATTAACATCATTTAAATGCTACAACATTACCCTGTGGAGAAAAAACCAGAATAAGTTGAAAATATGGAGGAAAACGTTAGTTTCCCCCACACTATGAAAATACATAAATGCATACATTATAACAAATTCATAAAATTCTACACTTAAATCATGTAACAAGATTAGGACATATTTGTCACCAGTTTATTCGAATAAATTAGACAAATCGATTCCATAAACTCAAACCAATCATCTAAAGTCGAATCATGCGGAACCAAGTCTCTCGTTTCAGACATATTTTTCTGCATGTAGTTCAGTCTGGAAAACCATAAAGTAGTGAAATTCTTTCATTGTAAAACAAAAAAAATGTTTCTATCCGGAACATGATAATTTCGTATTGTTTTTGTTTATAAATGACATCTTCGGAAAACCGTGAAAATTTTAATGGGTTCTTTCTGGCATCAGAGCTTCCAGTTCATACAATGTTACCAACAACATTGTAAATAACAGTTAATATCACGATTAATTTTTATATTAGTGGTTTTAAGGTGATTAAAAAACCAATATTATTTCTAATTAAACTACTGACAAGTCCCTATTTGAATGTCATTGACTGTGGGTAAACAACCTACTGGTTACAACACTGAGGTACCAGGCCTACTACAGGCCGTCACGCCAATCCTTGCACTGCCAGTACTGTATATAGCTATGTATATTGCTCGGAAATAGAAACGTTTATTAATTTTCCAAATTGAATTAATCTTCATTCCAGTCTAATTACGAGATACCGGACGGATATGAATATGCGGATTGCTTCCTTCCTTCTGCACACTTCTTGGAACAGGATGGACTAAGTGATTAAATAGCTGTGTAATTTAGGATAAACGCTCAATTTTTGCAAGCTATCTAGGACATTAATTAATAGTATTAAACATAAACCATTACTTTGGTTACTAATCTTCATTTTTTAGGGTATTGCTTGGTAACTAACTTATCTTGATCTAATAACGTGAAGATTATATTTGTCACAAAGTATATGTGATTTTAGGGTATTGCTGGGTAACTAACTTATCTTGATCTAATAACGTGAAGATTATATTTGTCACAAAGTATATGTGATTTTAGGGTATTGCTGGGTAACTAACTTATCTTGATCTAATAACGTGAAGATTATATTTGTCACAAAGTATATGTGATTTACCAACTTACAACAATAAATGCTCTTATTTAAAATGTTGACTGTAAGCATGTAGCGTAGCATGCCGTTCACAGAGATGAACTAATGTATGACAAGCCCTCCCAACGATGTACTAACGATCTATAACGATAATTATTAAACATTTTCCTTATTCCGTATCCAATATTAGATGCATAGTTTTGTTAAAAGAAATGTTAAACCTAGCTTACATTTTACAACACAATGATTTTATAAAATGTCAAACCACTTACAAACTCATTTCCTTATATAATATTATAAATACATTTTTTATGTAGTAAAAAGTATAGAAAATCTATATTAATAGCTATTTAAGTATAGTTACAAACTTATGTTTGGTTGGTTAATGGTTATACCTGGTTATACCTACAGCCATTGAGTCATTGAAACCGATTATCTCATAAAGCATTATGAGGTATGGTAGATATTTTGTAGAATACTAAAATGGTTGTATGGTATATTTATTATATCATTTCGTTTGTTAAGCTTACTAATTTAGAGTGTTTTACCGCTGCAAAGTTGTAGGCCATACTACATAATTAAAACAAAATGCACTATCTTATACATGTTTACGATGTAAAGGAAAATATTTGCAGAACACGAACGAGTTTAGGTGTTTATGGTTTAGTAATTTATGGGTAATCTTCTAATATAGTTTATTCAAAGGAGATGTCCAATTAGACTTTATTAAGTTATTTTTACTTTCTCCCCTTATACATAGTATATGGAGAAAGTATTGTTTTCGTCAAAATTTTCGAATTTGAGTTGAGGGTGGATATATCCGTTTTGGGGTCCCCTGAATCCAAAAAGTGGGTTTGGACGTGATGTCTGTCCGTCCGTGTGTCCGTGTGTGTGTGTGTGTGTGTGTGTCTGGATGTGTACAGTGCCACAGCCTACCCCGTTGGTCCGATTTAGATGAAATTTGGCATGTATGTATATATTCACGGTAATCCAGGTTTTTTTTCATTTTTTTGAATTTGATTTTTAAGTAGTTCACCCTAAAACCCTTAAAAAACGTGAAAAATCCAAATTTCTCAAAAACGGCTCTAACGATTTTTATTAAAATTTGACAGTTTATAGTGTACAGAGTACTAAATAATTTGACACCACCCGCATATCTGTAAAAATGACGGTTCAAAAGTTATGGGCTTTTAAATGTCAAAAAAATCAAATTTTTATATTTCAGCGAAAACAATAAAAGTAAAGTATAACTTGACTGGCACCATTAAAACCAGCTTAAAAAACTAAACAAATTAGTAATTTGAATTATTTGTCTACGACTAACGGTTCCAGAGAAAAGTTAAATTTACTGTCCACGATAAACGCAGTACGTTGTCTGAAAGTGCCCAATGTTATTCTTATGGAGAATATAAAAAAATCAATTTCTTCCTTACTTTCCAACCGTTTTCCATGAAACTTGGTATGAAGCGTAAGGTCAAATCACTGAACAAAACCAGCTCAAAAAAGCTTGGTGTTACGGGGGGGGGTTGTCCCCCCTTACAATTTGAACAATTAATTTAACTTTGTCTCTCGTGTTTTTATTTTTAGAAATTGGATGATTATTTTTGAAACAATAAATTATTAAATGACATTTAGACTAACTTTGTAGAACATGATAGTTTTATTACAGATTGTCTTTTTTAAATTTACTTAAGGGAGAAAGTATGTGTCAGTCCACTGGTACCGTTTATTTAAAAGTAGTATTTAGTACTGTAAATTTTTACTAAAGACTTAGATCGTCTTTGTTTTTACTATATGGGCCTATTTAAAATTCTGAACACTATCTGCCAATAATCTCAAGTCAGTACTAAACGATATCATCATTGACCTGACACTCACACCGCTATGATTAAGAATTAACTTAAATGAAAATGATGTTTATTACATTTTAGCATCATTACATCTCGTCTTTTCCTACTCTGGTAACGTTCAAGTTTATTTACTGTATATAGTATATTAAATAATTTATTTATTGGATCGTGGTCAGTGGTAATCTTATGGATATATATTCTGTGAAATGAACCCCTAATATATTTAACGTTTGAAGAATATTTTTAACCGTTCAAAAATAAACAAGTGGTGCTTTGACAAGTGCCGATATACTTTCAAAGTATTGAAATTGAAAATTAAACCTGTTTATAATAAGATTTTTAATTAAATTGTTGTTGTTTGTTGTGGGAACATAGAAATACCCCTCACTATAATAAAACATTGCTTATACGAATTTAGGGTAGTGCAAAACGTATTTATACTTTAAACTAAAATTTTCACTAAAAGCTACTTTGGTAGCCATTGTGGTTTATTGTGTGTTATTATATGTTCCTGTTTAAGTACATTACAAACGTATATCAACCGTAGAGTTTATATTAACTGTAAGGATTCAAAAGTTGTATACACCGACCGTCGTTTTCCTGATATAATTACCTCTCCAAGCCATATTTCACTTCCGCTACTCCTCTGTGACGGTAGGGTCTCCGCCCCTCCCTAATTCGGAGTATCACATCTTTCACACATTATGCTGGAATAATTGTAAGAGGAAATTACTTAGACAAATGAACAACTTGGTAACTGAGCCTTAAGTGGTTTTCTCAAATTTCCTTCGTCATTAATGCGTGCCCATTACATAGTCGGGTAAATTAACCCTTAGACAAATGAGGTCTGCACACTTTCTACCCAGGTCACTCTAATTGTCTTTGAATGCATCTAATAATTGGTGGGTTTCACCTCCCGTTGGGAAAACGCATTTCCCAACTCAGAGTCGGCCTTTTATGTAAGTGTGTTACAGGTTCGTTTGAAACTAGTCAAGATAATCGAAATAGGTGTAATTTCTGAACAGAATTATTTTTAATTAATTGATAACTTTTAGGTATGACTTATCAATAAAGTTAAGAACCTTAAGCTTTTTTAGAAGTTTCAATATTTTATTCAGAGAGTTTAAAGGTACATGACGCTCACTTTACAAAATACGTTTGTGTTTACTTCCCTGTGGGAAATATGTTAGATAATGGATATGTCTAAAGGAAATGTTTTCAGTTCATCTAAAAAGCTGTTCTTATATATAAAAATTTCAATATAGTAGCTGTGGTAGTTTCCATGGATTGAAACGACTTCCGTTTTGCGTTACACAACAAGACTAACACACCCCCAGAACTTAGACATATCCATGTCAATAATTAATTTTTCTTCCGACGAATGACTTGAGACGCCATAATAGTAGCTCTGGCGGTAATTATTTTCCTTCTAACCTGATAAAAGATTGTTACAGTTTATTTCATCATAAAACCGTCAGCCTTGTAGGCCTAGCTGCTAATTAGGTCTACGGCAGCATTTTCGTCGTCCGCATCGAAACTGTCGGCGAGTTAGTCGCAATTGAGTCTTTAATTTCTTTGTCGCCGAGGAGTAACAATGGCCTCTCTAGTAGGTTAATTGCACGTTAAGCCGACGGTGACAGTTATAGCCGCTAGTTAGTTACATTAACGGATGTCTCCAGCTACAATTATTGCGCCTACTGCTATCTGACTCACAACTGACTATATATTTCGATCTATTTCGTCTCTTAAATTACAGGCTTTGCTTTTACCTTCTGTTATTTATCGTCAAACAGGAGAGTTAAGAGTAAATTAGTGTCCTTTTTCGGCAGGTGACATTTGTAATGATGTTTTGAACGTAAATATGGTGTTTTAGCTCTATTCTATAATTATTTTATACATAGTTAAGCCTAATTTGGGCCTGGTGTGATTTTCTACAGCAAATATTGCCCATTGTACTGAAATTGGATCATATTCTACGCACAATTGTTCTCAGATTTTCTATGTTATGCTACTTCACAAATACATATTTACGAAAATAGTAGTTTTAAGCTAGTCGAAGGCACAATGATAGGTTAACTGTTTTTCTTTTAGACTATTCTGATGACAGACTATAGCTGTCTCTCTTTCCATCATTAAACCAGTCCTCTGTCAATGGCGTTCCTACAAACACGGATGAGGCCTTAACGTAAAAAGGTTCACATGTAAAATCATAGAGATAATAAACTGCATTCGTTAGATTTAAAACCCAACAAATTTTCCTTGAGTTAGTCTTGTGCTACGGATATTGGCAAGATTGTACGTACAAGTCAACTATAATTAATACAACTGAAACATTTTTACCTAGTATATGTTAGGGATCTCCAGCTATGAACCCTAGATTCCACTCTTTCTATATAACTCAACCTATTAATCTGACAATACCACCGCCATGGGTACCGTACTTTAAAACTTTGGATAGTATCACTGTATTGTAAGACTGATGAATTGATCGCGACTGTTCAACTATAGTCACCTCGGAGATGTGTAGCGAGAACGGGACGACAAGAAGTTGTTGAGGGTTAACTTCACATGGAGAGGTTGGATCTGTTCTAGAAGTGTTACTTACAGCTTACTTAAGCGAATTATTGTTTGGTTCGGTTGCCACTACTTGTATTCAGAAAACAACAGATTTACAGAAGAATACTGTTTTAGAAGATTACAAATTCATTTTTTAGCATTTTCATTGAAAGCGGATCTAGAGCAATCCTTGCAACAACATTCTGATATTCTAGTAGGATTATTATTTCTATTATTTTTCTTGACACTGTTGAGAATAAAGGTTTTTACTTGTATGTGCTTTACGGATCGAAATTATTCTCCAAAATAAGTTAGTAAGGGAAGAAAGAGCCAGCTGATGTCGAGCTTGTTGTTATTTTATACAATGTAAAATAGTTTAAAATGCCTAAATATGTCAATGGTAAGTTATCGATTATATGAAAAGCGACAATCGATTTTTTGAAACATGGACATTAAAAACTAGACAATCAGCTTATAGCTATACAATTCCAAGAACAAGACGGAAGGAATTGTTTTCTCTAAAATATTTGATCTGACCAGTAGTTAGCTCAATATATTTTAATGAACAATATAGTTCATAACTTGGGTCTAAAGAGTACATTCGTTACTTGCTCTGATTACATCCTCGTGCTCGTACAAAAACATTGATTTCGAGGCTTGTATGAAATATGCTCCTACAACACAGTTACCCAAATTAATTAAGACAGTGTATCGTGCAAAATTCACGGATATTTACATAATGTGACTTCTGACGTGACAAGGCCGATAAAATCGACAGTTCGTATCGCCGTGTCGCCGAGGCACGAACCTCCGTCCCCGATAACGCCAACATTTATGGTCTGTTAGTTCTTGGCCCTTTTAAACTATCGTGACTTAATTTTCCCTGAACCAACGAACCCGGTGTAATTTTGCTCAACAATTTCCCTATAGATATGGCGTGTTTATCTGGCTCTTGGCGAGAGGCGTTGTCCCTGTATTAGAGCTTTGCTTAACCTCTCTTTATTCAAGAGTTCTAATAAACTCTTAAACTAAATAGTAAAAATTCAAATTAACAGATTAATATTTAATAAGCAATGCTTACAAAATATCGTAGCTAACTTAACAGTTTTCTTGTAAGGGTAATAACTGTATCACCATTAAGTTACTTATTTTGAAATAAAATATTTATATTTTGGAGTAAAATTCTTACCATAAAAACTAACATTATTAAGTTAGGCCTTGATTAGTATTGTATTTGGGAATAACAGATACAAGTATTATAATCCAGTATAGAATTAATAAAAATATAAATTATATAATGTAAAATATAATATATTTAAATCATGAGGATTCTTTAGAAAAGTGTATACTCTTACGTTGAAAACTGAGGGGTACGAATGGTAGCTAGTTGGCTCATCCCCTTGTGCTGCCAACTGTGGTCCACAAGTGGTCACTGGCTGGCTCACCCCCTCGCCCTGACCACTGTGGTCCACAAGTGGTCGCTGGCTGGCTCACCCCCTCGCCCTGACCACTGTGGTCCACAAGTGGTCGCTGGCTGGCTCCACCCCCTCGCGCTGACGACTGTGGTCCACAAGTGGTCGCTGGCTGGCTCTCCCCCTCGCCCTGACCACTGTGGTCCACAAGTGGTCGCTGGCTGGCTCCACCCCTGGCTCACCCCTCGCCCTGACCACTGTGGTCACAAGTGGGTCGCTGGCTGGCTCACCCCCTCGCCCTGAGTGGTCCACAAGTGGTCGCTGGCTGGCTGGCTGCTCGCCCTGACCACTGTGGTCCACAAGTGGTCGCTGGCTGGCTCACCCCCTCGCCCTGACCACTGTGGTCCACAAGTGGTCGCTGGCTGGCTCACCCCCTCGCCCTGACCACTGTGGTCCACAAGTGGTCGCTGGCTGGCTCACCCCCTCGCCCTGACGACTGTGGTCCACAAGTGGTCGCTGGCTGCCTCACCCCCTCGCCCGAACCACTGGCTGGTCCACAAGTGTCGCTGTGGTCGCTGGCTGGCTCACCCCCTCGCCCTGACCACTGTGGTCCACAAGTGGTCGCTGGCTGGCTCACCCCCTCGCCCTGACCACTGTGGTCCACAAGTGGTCGCTGGCTGCCTCACCCCCTCGCCCTGACCACTGTGGTCCACAAGTGGTCGCTGGCTGGCTCACCCCCTCGCCCTGACCACTGTGGTCCACAAGTGGTCGCTGTGTGTCCACAAGTGGTCGCTGGCTGGCTCACCCCCTCGCCCTGACCACTGTGGTCCACAAGTGGTCGCTGGCTGGCTCACCCCCTCGCCCTGACCACTGTGGTCCACAAGTGGTCGCTGGCTGGCTCACCCCCTCGCCCTGACCACTGTGGTCCACAAGTGGTCGCTGGCTGGCTCACCCCCTCGCCCTGACCACTGTGGTCGCTGGCTGGCTCACCCCCTCGCCCTGACCACTGTGGTCCACAAGTGGTCGCTGGCTGGCTCACCCCCTCGCCCTGACCACTCTGGTCCACAAGTTGGGTCGCTGGCTGGCTTACCCCCTCGCCCTGACCACTGTGGTCCACAAGTGGTCGCTGGCTGGCTCACCCCCTCGCCCTGACCACTGTGGTCCACAAGTGGTCGCTGGCTGGCTCACCCCCTCGCCCTGACCACTGTGGTCCACAAGTGGTCGCTGGCTGGCTCACCCCCTCGCCCTGACCACTGTGGTCCACAAGTGGTCGCTGGCTGGCTCACCCCCTCGCCCTGACCACTGTGGTCCACAAGTGGTCGCTGGCTGGCTCACCCCCTCGCCCTGACGACTGTGGTCCACAAGTGGTCGCTGGCTGGCTCACCCCCTCGCCCTGACCACTGTGGTCCACAAGTGGTCGCTGGCTGGCTCACCCCCTCGCCCTGACCACTGTGGTCCACAAGTGGTCGCTGGCTGGCTCACCCCTCGCCCTGACCACTGTGGTCCACAAGTGGTCGCTGGCTGGCTCACCCCCTCGCCCTGACCACTGTGGTCCACAAGTGGTCGCTGGCTGGCTCACCCCCTCGCCCTGACCACTGTGGTCCACAAGTGGTCGCTGGCTGGCTCACCCCCTCGCCCTGACCACTGTGGTCCACAAGTGGTCGCTGGCTGGCTCACCCCCTCGCCCTGACGACTGTGGTCCACAAGTGGTCGCTGGCTGGCTCACTCGCCCTGACCACTGTGGTCCACAAGTGGTCGCTGGCTGGCTCACCCCCTTGCGCTGACGACTGTGGTCCACAAGTGGTCGCTGGCTGGCTCACCCCTCGCCCTGACCACTGTGGTCCACAAGTGGTCGCTGGCTGGCTCACCCCCTCGCCCTGACCACTGTGGTCCACAAGTGGTCGCTGGCTGGCTCACCCCCTCGCCCTGACCACTGTGGTCCACAAGTGGTCGCTGGCTGGCTCACCCCCTCGCCCTGACCACTGTGGTCCACAAGTGGTCGCTGGCTGGCTCACCCCTCGCTGACGACTGTGGTCCACAAGTGGCCACTGGCTGGCTCACCCCCTCCCCTGACGACTGTGGTCCACAAGTGGTCGCTGGCTGGCTCACCCCCTCGCCCTGACCACTGTGGTCCACAAGTGGTCGCTGGCTGGCTCACCCCCTCGCCCTGACCACTGTGGTCCACAAGTGGTCGCTGGCTGGCTCACCCCCTTGCGCTGACGACTGTGGTCCACAAGTGGTCGCTGGCTGGCTCACCCCTCGCCCTAACCACTGTGGTTCAAGACTAATCCGTATTTAATGAGCCTCGTAGCAAGTAGCAGCTATTTGTCCTCGCGACTCCGTTACAATTAGACCGGCCTAATAACATCGCTGGTTTATTACCTCTCCCCTCTCATTTCATTCTTTTTTCTAGTGACAAAGCAAAACGAAACTTTTTAATTTCATACAAGTTGAGTTTTTATAGTGTGTTAAGTATACTTTTAGAATTTCGTTATATTATTCTATAGTTTTTTCTTTTTAAATATAAAACAAAATACGGTACATTATATTGTCATGGTTAATGAGTTAGGAGTGTTGAAGGCATTAACTATTACCAAATTATGCAACGTTACTTTGACTTATTTTCGCGTTATCATATTTGTGCTTGTTTCCCATATATTTGCTTTTACTAAACGACATTCTACGTGCAACTCTTCGTGGAATCTATGATAATCCGTTCCCTTCCAAACATACATACTCTACTAAACTACAATAAATTAAAAAGAATATTACAGTTCGGTGTTTATTTCTTAAAATCTATAATGATTAACAAAGTTATTACAATTTTTAGGTCTTTCATTAGTATCCAAATTACGCCTCAATACGGCAGTACAAAATAAAAATTTAACATAAGTATGGAAAATACTTTTACCGTATATAATACCATTCATATAGTTTATTAAAATTCGTCAAAAATAATTTCTATTAAAAGTTCTCAATCGTCTCAAATACAGAGCTATAACTTACTAAGATCTATTTCTTCGATAATGAAAGGTAATATTTTACTATGTATGATTGTTTATCATAAAAAGAAACCTGAAATCGTGCCACCCCGTCTCTTTTTGATCAGCAAACAAAACAACATTTGCATTACGATAGAAACACCCAGAGCAAAGCCACACAATATGGCATTAAAGCAGGCCCGAGGGCTGCAAGCGACTCGCGGCCGTCGGGCGGTGCTATCGCCCATTAATACGGTCGACATTACCTTGTCAGCGGACACATTGTAATTTCGCTTAGCATAATCGTGCTAGGCGGCACATTCAATAATACAACGTCACTCGGGGGAGAACAATGGTACGACGGTGTTTCAATTATTTATATTGGAGCATAAAACGTGTCTATGAGGGAACAATGGTGCGAGATAGTCGTAAACTATCGTGGACTTTGGCAGCGGAGGTCCAGGGAGTAAGAGGGGTTGGAAAAAGGGAGGTTGAGGGTTTAACCCTGGACATTGACTGAGGAGGTCCAGGGAATAAGAGGGATTGGAACAAGTGAAGATTAGGATTTCAACCTGAACGTTGATTGAGGGGGTGCAGGGTATAAGAGGGTTTGAAATAAGGGAGGATTAGGGTTTTAACCTGACCATTGAATAGGAGGTCAAGGGAATGAGAGGGATTGGAACAAGGGAGGGTGAGGGTTTCACCCTGGACATTGACTAGGAGGTCCAGGGAATGAGAGGGATTGGAACAAGGGAGGGTGAGGGTTTCAACCTGGACATTGACTAGGAGGTCCAGGGAATAAGAGGGATTGGAACAAGGGAGGGTGAGGGTTTCATCCTGGATATTGGGTGAGGGGGTCGAGGGAATAAGAGGGATTGGAACAAGGGAGGAGGAGAGTTTCAACCTGGACATTGACTAGGAGGTTCAGGGAATGAGAGGGATTGGAACAAGGGAGGGTGAGGGTTTCAACCTGGACATTGACTAGGAGGTCCAGGGAATGAGAGGAATTGGAACAAAGGAGGATGAGGGTTTCAACCTGGATATTGAGTGAGGGGGTCGAGGGAAAAAGAGGGATTGGAACAAGGGAGGATGAGGGTTTCACCCTGGACATTGATTGAGGAGGTCCAAGGAGTAAGAGAGATTGGAACAAGGGAGGGTGAGGGTTTCATCCTGGATATTGAGTGTGGGGGTCGAGGGAATAAGAGGGATTGGAACAAGGGATGGGGAGAGTTTCAACCTAGACATTGACTAGGAGGTTCAGGGAATAAGAGGGATTGGAACAAGGGAGGGTGAGGGTTTCATCCTGGATATTGAGTGAGGGGGTCGAGGGAATAAGAGGGATTGGAACAAGGGAGGAGGAGAGTTTCAACCTGGACATTGACTAGGAGGTTCAGGGAATAAGAGGGATTGGAACAAGGGAGGATGAGGGTTTCATCCTGGATATTGAGTGAGGGGGTCGAGGGAATAAGAGGGATTGGAACAAGGGAGGAGGAGAGTTTCAACCTGGACATTGACTAGGAGGTTCAGGGAAAAAGAGGGATTGGAACAAGGGAGGATGAGGGTTTCACCCTGGACATTGATTGAGGAGGTCCAAGGAGTAAGAGAGATTGGAACAAAGCAGGATGAGGGTTTCAACCTGGAAATCAACAGAGCAGGTTCAGAGAGAAAGAGGTATTGAAACAAACGGTAATGACAGTTTCACTCTGGATTTTGGCAGAAGAGGTCCAAGGAGTGAGAGGAAAAGAACAACGGCTGTTGAGGATTTGTTCTTGTAACTAGTGCTTGATAACGAGGGAGTGAAGGAATTGAATTAAAAAGTAATTCGATATTATCATAGCCCATACATTTTCAACCTCAAACACACCTGTGTGAACACTGTAGATAGGCTTATTTATGTGTGGAAAGGATTCATAGCAGAGTTAAGAAAACAGTAATGTGTGAGATGATTATGTGAGATGATTATATATATATATATATGTGTGTGTGTGTGTATGTATGTAAATATAATCATCATAAAATCAAAAAGTTATAAATTCTTCTTGAAGATTTCTTCCTCTTTTCACTTGCGTCCTGGAGATACGCAATTAAATCTCTCTGAGAAATGCTTGCAACAACAACCATACATTTGTACGATCAACTCCTAATGTGGGAATCATTTGTTCGTCTCAAGGAAATCAACACTTAATTTGGTAACAACTAATGAAAACTGATTCCACCTCAATGCAACCCATCGTTGTCGATGCAGGTCTAGATTTCACAAGCGTCCAAACTATTAACATGACGATGTGTGAATAAAAGTAATTGACACTTCTAAGAACAATTAAAAGGAACAATAATTAATGATATAGGGTTTTAGAAATACTTTTTATTGTACATCCCTAATAATATATAGGCTTCCGTTCAACTCTCTGTTTACATCAATATTCAAATAAAAATTAAAACCATAACATTCATTTAGCAATATTATATCATTAATCTATTACCTATATATTATACCTATATATATTATCTATAAATAAGATTTCGTAGATGATTATATATATAATGATAATTTTATTTTCATAAGTTAGTAGTTTATATTTTCAATTGTAAATAATATGAACATTGCAAAACTTAATATTATAAACTAGTATTTCACAGACTTTATGTAAGATATATAAAATATACTAAATAATTTATTGTAAATAAATATTCTTTTAATGAATCAAATATTTTTAATGGTGAACAATGTCACGACATGAGTAAAACTCGACCGATGAAAACGTAGATAAGTTATAATTTGCTATATTAATTATTATATTATTAACAGAAAATTGTGTTATCAATAATTAGAACGCTCAAAAATGACGATGTTTATATAAAAATAAATTCCAACTGTTCAATCGCTGTAAATCAGATAGTTATTACTGTATTATGTTATTGTTAAACAACCGCAGAAATTGAGAGAAGGAATTTGGATGTCACTTATATCAATGTTCATTATTTAGCTTCTAGTTTATCCATGACCTTACCACCGCCAGTGACATTTTTTATGTTTCAATAGGTAATAGTACAAACCCTTCACTATTTAATCCAGACGTATTTAAACCCGATTTAGAGGCTGAACCCAGACATCTAGGTTCTAATCAAGGTAACCCAACCTGACATAAACCTTCAATGGTCCTGATTCTCTTAATGTCACCCTTGTATTGTTGTTACGTAAAGTCAATATTTTGTTGAATGATTATTTAATTAATAATCGAATTACATATGGAGAATGGCAACTCCCACTATTTATAACGAGAAATACTGATTCCAGAGCATAAAAAAGACTAAACCGACTCTTATTTTTTAACATAATAATTATTTAAATTAGTTTGTACATTTAGGAAACAAACTATCACCTCACCATTTACGTAAGTACGTTCTCACATAACACACCACCTTTACGGCATTCACCCATTTCGCTTGTATATATTATGCGTTTCCCAACCATAATGTTTATTTTAACGTATATACGAGAAATTTAACCTTAATAGTTTATCAATACCACTTTCCTTACTATTGAAGCAGTCTTCACATGACCCCTGCAGATCCTCTGGACTTGACACGATTATCTTGTAACTAGTATGCTGTTACCCAATATTCCGTTACTATTGAAGCAGTCTTCACATGACCCCTGCAGATCCTCTGGACTTGACACGATTATCTTGTAACTAGTATGCTGTTACCCAATATTCCGTTACTATTGCAACAGTCTTCACATGACCCCTGCAGATCCTCTGGACTTGACACGATTATCTTGTAACTAGTATGCTGTTACCCAATATTCCGTTACTATTGCAACAGTCTTCACATGACCCCTGCAGATCCTCTGGACTTGACACGATTATCTTGTAACTAGTATGCTGTTACCCAATATTCCGTTACTATTGAAGCAGTCTTCACATGACCCCTGCAGATCCTCTGGACTTGACACGATTATCTTGTAACTAGTATGCTGTTACCCAATATTCCGTTACTATTGAAGCAGTCTTCACATGACCCCTGCAGATCCTCTGGACTTGACACGATTATCTTGTAACTAGTATGCTGTTACCCAATATTCCGTTACTATTGCAACAGTCTTCACATGACCCTGCAGATCCTCTGGACTTGACACGATTATCTTGTAACTAGTATGCTGTTACCCAATATTCCGTTACTATTGCAACAGTCTTCACATGACCCCTGCAGATCCTCTGGACTTGACACGATTATCTTGTAACTAGTATGCTGTTACCCAATATTCCGTTACTATTGCAACAGTCTTCACATGACCCCTGCAGATCCTCTGGACTTGACACGATTATCTTGTAACTAGTATGCTGTTACCCAATATTCCGTTACTATTGCAACAGTCTTCACATGACCCTGCAGATCCTCTGGACTTGACACGATTAACTTGTAACTAGTATGCTGTTCAATATTCCGTTACTATTGAAGCAGTCTTACATGACCCTGCAGATCCTCTGGATTGACACGATTTTTGTAACTAGTATGCTGTTACCCAATATTCCGTTACTATTGAAGCAGTCTTATAATCATTGTCTGGACTTGACACGATTATCTTGTAACATATGCTGTTAAATATTTTACATTAAATATTAATCCTCTGGATTCACATTGTAACTAGTCTCAAATTGTCTATGACAGTTTATAATGCTCTAGTACATCTAACGACAGTTCAACACTGTTATGTTTTAGCACGTCAATATTGTCAATCCTTGGCCTTGTTACAAATAACTTTGCCCAATTGTAAAAAGTTCAAACAAAATGATAATACCTCACATGATTTATATTATTTACATTGTATATATTGTGAAAACAAGTAATTTTGGTTACACAATTAATTTTACCTATATATATTCTTCTTTTAGTCACTTGGCATAAGAACAATGCACATGCAGCATGCCACCACATCACAGTGTCTAGCTAAATATCTGATTACAGTTCTAAATTTTTCAATTACTTAGAGGATATCTAGATAAAAAAAATGTTCATGGAATATCGGGATAAAATATTAGGAATTTGAAATTATCTCAATAACATTTCATTTACATAATATACCTCTGTTGAATTTCTTCATGATAAACACAATTGGATTTCAAATTAATATGACTTATTGTATTGCTAAATTGAAAGGTTGAAGGTTTTTTAATACTCTTACGGAATAGTTGATGTACTGCAGTCTCTTAGGTGCTAGTGGTGGGGGTCACCTCTTAAAAAGCCTTATCAAATGACAGCTTTAAAAATAATAATTTTTTTATAACGTTTAAAGGATATACTGTATTTTAATATTTTTGTATTCAAAATTCGGTAATGGAATCTTAAAGCATGTAATGGTTAATTATCAAGGGATTGGCGGCACTGTCATATTCAACGTAGACAAAATAAATTGTTTAAGATTTTATTTTATTAAAATCAAATCTAATTGCACGAAGTTGTGAGCGGACATAAGCCTACCTTATGACAACTAATGTGGGGGAGGCGATCACCTAGAGCTTGTACTGCATGGGGATTACCGTCCCTGGCCAGATGTTTCTAATCCTCCCCTATTGGTTTTGGCCCACCACAACAAACAATTATCGAAAACTGATCCCTCATCTTGGTTCTGGACAGAAACAATTATATGGGCTTTACAAACATTGCCTCCACCTCCGCCCCAGTACGGGATTTACAAATCGGTGTGAGAAAGGAGATTCACATTCTTCGATATGTTTGGCTTTAAAATCATTTTTTACCTAAACTGTTTTTAATTGACTCAATGCTGTTTATTTCTGTTAATAAATCCTAGATTATAACAATGATTTTATTATACAGTAGGATCTCCGATTTGCACAGTTGCATACTGTATTTCTGTGCCTCAGTCCGCCTCTCGGCTGAGAGCCGATCACTATACACAAAATTCAAAATAAGATTAATTTTTATTTATTAAACAAATCTCATCCTCATTTCATCCTGTAGTGGGTGTCAAGGTCCCACTCTTTAGTTTTATGAAACTACATGCACTAAATTGACACTATCACACATTCTACTGTGTCACAACGACCTCTGACGTAATGATCCAAAATGGCGGCTGCCGTGATATCAGATCCGCGGCGCAAACTCAGGTAATTTCCGGTCGAGCTCGTAATGATGTGTTGACTGCTGCTATCTGTTATCAAACAACGACATTACACTGATAACAGAGGCAAAACAATTACACCAGGATACACATTTGTTTATCCTTAGTCTAGGAAAGGTGTAATTTCAGTAGCGCAATAACAAAGTAAGCTGTTATTAGTTTTTATTGCAATGCCAACGGACACATGGAGGGCAGAGTTATCATGTCTGAGAGCATTCGGCTTGTTAGTTTTGTGTAGACAACAGTCTACTCGTTATACATGGGCTATAACACCGAGTGAAATGTGTGTAATGTAAATGCTATTTTCATTTTCTCATAGACATTACATATCAAATTTCTCTTTACCATTTAATATAGACTATGATAAAATACAATAAAATAATCTATTGCAGTATTGTTTTAGCCTACAGCCATTCTTTTGACTCAAACCCTGCCCTGTAGTTAAAATTATTATTAGATTTAAATTTAAGGTAGTTAAGGTTTATTATTAGAAATAATAAGATATTGTATTAAATTTTCTTATAAACGATGTTAGTATAAGTTAATAATTTACTCTCTATCAATAATTTTTGATGGAAGCCAAACATTATTGACATGAATATGTCTCAGCTCTGAGGGGGGTGTTGGCGAATTGTAAGATGGAATGTATATAACAGGTTTCCATAGAAACCAACAGAGCTATTGTATTGAATTTGCAATATAAGAGAATAATAACTGCTGTTTAGATGAAGTGCCCTCAGACATACACATCCATTATCTAACCTATTTCCTACACGGAAGTAAATATAAACTTTTTTCTTTGGCTTTCGTTAAGGTATCGAAGGTATAATGTTTTTATGTTTGAGACATTTTTTTATAATCCTTTATTAAATTTAACCCCAAAAAGTTGTAAATCTTTATGAAATTTTTTAAAAAGTGTGTGATTACTTTAAAACTTTAATATATCTTGAATTATAATGTAACAAACCTTTTTCAAAGAAATTTTGTAGCATTATTTATTAGGCATACGATACAAAGGTTATCTTTACATTTTAAAATATTATAAACTGAATATTATTATAACAACAGACCTTATTTAATACGGTATTCATAAACCTGTATAAAAAATCAGACATTTTTCTTTCAATAAGTGTTAAGATTTACCCTGAAGGTAAGTACTGCAAATGCTTGTACTTGTCACATCCGATACAGACATTGTACTTGATTTTTCAGGAAAGATAGCATTGCTACAACATTTAAATTGGAGATAAAATATAAAACACGATAATTTAGCTGTTTTCTTCTTCTGAAGAGTGTAATATGTTGACATGGATATGTGTTAGCTCTAGGGGGCATCTGTCTGTGTTAAGTTTAATCTGTTAGACCAATATTTAAAACAGAAGTACGTCACAGATCACTTTGACATGGATGTGTCTAAGCTCTGGGGGAACGTCATATGGTTCTCAGGACAGCAGTTTTGAGGAACTGGAAAAAGTGAAAAGATTTACTTCAGATATATCCATGATCTAGCCTATTTCCGATAGGGAAATAAATACTGTACATTTTTTACTGTAAAATATACAATTAATTGTTTACTGTCCAAGTGTGACACCCGATACAGAAAGACTGGCTGTTTACGTACAAAATATTTTATTTTATTTCTTGCCTTTAACTTATGAAAGAAGTCTCGTAAGTAGTTGAAGGATTATTTTTCTGATTTTTGTATTGATATTTCACAAATTACAGTATCAACAAATTAAGTTATTTCCATATTCAAATCAAATAATTTTATTTACCATTAAATCAATAGACAATATGTATAGTTAATACAATTTACATAGTACCGCTTACATAAGTCATCTAAAGCTATACAATATCCAGCTTAAAATAGTCCTCTCATGCACAAGGGGCATTTTTTTAAGAAATGTAATAAAAGGTTCTTTAAATTCTTTAAAGGCATCTCCTTTACATGAGCTGGGAGCTCGTTAAGTAGTCTAATACCAACAGCCTTATAACCTCTTTGAACCTTCTCCAATCTAGATAAGGGTAAGTTTAAATCTTTGCAATGTCTTGTTACATAAGAATGGGAGTCACTCCTAAGCGCATAGCCATCAATATTATTTTTAACATGTATTAAGATGTTTAAAATATATACACTTTTTAAAGTTAATATATTGTACTTAAGAAAAAAGGTTTACATGACTCTGATTGTTTAATATCTGGATCAATCTTATGGCTCTCTTTTTTATAATAAAAACGTCTGCTGCTTCCACTCTATTGCCCCACAACAAAACCCCGTAGGATAGGTGGCATTGAATAGAATGCGTGATATGCCATGAGAAGCAATTTTTCCGTTCCACAATTTCTCAACTTTCGAAGCAGATATAAAACTCTGACAATTTATCTATAACCTGATTCGTGTGTTCAATCCACCAGAGCTTTTCATCTAAGTTAATTACAAGAAATTTTATTGGTTTATTATTCAAGATGTCTACTTTTTCAGTGTAAACAGTATCTGTCCAATTTTTTTCCAAAATTGAGAGCTAAGCTATAGGAGAGGAACCAGGATTTTGTATTTTCCAAATGTCAAGTAATGTAAACTGTAAAGCGAAGTTTCCATTTAGGTCCTACCAATAAAATATAGTAATTACATTAAGTTTATACGTTTCGTGGATGGAGGAATATTAAGCCATCAACATGTATATTTTAAAAACATTATTATACAGAAGTTTGACGACACGGTGCATTCTATAAGAAGTCCTGGATACCCTATTCAAGGAGCAAGAACTTACAAACCTCTTTTAACAAGAATAAAACTACTACGATACTCTATCAAATCGACGTTACAATTGTGAATGATCACATTTGATTAACCAATATTAAAAAGTGGGAGAACATCATTATCATGTTTGGTAAACAGTTATATACATACAATTTAATTTAATTAAAGAAGAATACATTTCCGGGTTACGATTTAAGAGAATGCTTTAATAAAATATGCTACAATCTAATTTTCGGCTAACAGCTAAACAATTTCGATAATAATTGTCCAGAAAAAACTACTCTTGATGGTCTTGAATGACGTTCATGGCCGGCTCATAGTACCGGTACTTTATAATATTAGACTATTGAATAGGTTCATGACCGGCTCATAGTACCGGTACTTCATAATATTAGACTATTGAATAGGTTCATGACCGGCTCATAGTACCGGTACTTTATAATATTAGACTATTGAATAGGTTCATGACCGGCTCATAGTACCGGTACTTCATAATATTAGACTATTGAATAGGTTCATGACCGGCTCATAGTACCGGTACTTTATAATATTAGACTATTGAATAGGTTCATGAGGCTCATAGTACTATATAAATCTATTGATGTTCATGAGTTATAGTACCGGCTTTATAATATTAGTATAATAGGTTCATGAGTTAATTGTATTATAAAATTTTAATATAATGAATTTTATAATTGAAATTGATATTAATTAGTTGTACTTTAATATTATTATTGAATATGAAGATAATAACTTACAAATGATATTGAATATATGATATATATTTCTTAAATATACTAATATTGTATATAAAATATTTAGTTTCAGTTTGAAATGTATAAGAATGTAATGAATGAATTTTAAAATGATTACTAAAGTCAAATCTTGAATTAATTATTTTATCTGCAGATAAAAGATGAGTACAGCATATTGAATCACATCCCCTTATACATTTAAACTAATCCACGTATTACAACTTACAGTTAGTTACACATTATCAGTTTTGCCATGTTCTGAATGAATGAATGAATGAATGAATGAATTATTTATTTCCCAATAATTACTTAATACATGTAATGATACAATTTTTTACATACCTTAAGTATAACGGTAGTTTATACATAAAAAGAAAAAAGTATGTACTTGTAAGGCTAAAGAATAGTAAAATTTTAAAAAATGCCTTTAGTAAACAAGGAAAAAGTCTACATAGGCATTTGCGTAGACTCGGGTTGCAACAAAGCTGAAATTAATAAAATAGACTAGAATATCAAAATAATATTATTAATAAAATGAGGAACAATTAATTGCCATGGAACTGATTATGTTGGACTAAAATGATATATAATAAAACAATTTAAAAATTTAATATTCAGGAATTAAGGTGAGAGGATAAAGTGTTATTGGTTAGTATCATAAGTTGTAAAATGTTTATAGTGTATAGTAATTAGGTCAACGGTCAGGTCAGCCCAGCGTGATAACAGCCTCGGTATCCTCTGAACTCAGGCCCACAGCCACTCCGTAACGTGCTTCTTAAATATGGAAAGCGATGGTGAATGATATTAATTTGTATCTGTCACACAAATTGCGGTAAATGATTTGGGTTAAGTGAAAACAATTTGTTTGTGAAAATGATTTTAATGTTTGTGGGACGTTTATACCTACATTTCGCGAGAAGCGTGTGTTGTGCAAATGGGTTGTTTTTTTCAAAAATATTATTAAAGTTTTTGTATATGTGTACTAAAATAAATTTGACAAATAACTGCCGGACCGTCAAAATTCCTGATTCCAAAAATAGATCGTTAGTTGAATATCTACGATGTTTTTTAAAAGCAACTTTAAGAATAGTTTTCTGTACGGTACGACAAAAAGAGGTTGCAGGATGGTTTTGTATGCGCCACCAAACGCAATAATTCCGAAAGACAACAATGATTGAACATACACATAGTATGCAATCTTAATTTCTTGTACTTCGAGAACGTCATTAAGTTGTCTAAATGCATAAATATATTTACGTAATTTATTATTCAGATATTCTACATGTACAGACCAATTCATTTTAGAATCGAAAATAATACCAAGATATTTGTATGACTCGACTTTTCCAATTTTACAACAAAGACACGAGTTATTTGAGTACTTCCACAGACATGAATAGTAAGGTTTTCAAGATTGTATTCGGTTCTCTTGCGTAATGAAATCGGAATGAATTTGGTTTTAGATATATTTAGAGACAGAACATTCTGGTCAAGCCAATTTTTTAGTAATTCAAGGTCTGATTCTGCCTTATTTTTTACCTCCTCCCAGGGTGATCCGGTGGTAAATATTAGAGTATCATCAGCGAATAAAGTTAATTTCCCCTGTGTCGGAATTTTAGAAATATTATTAATATAAATAAGGAATAGAACAGGACCAAGATTCGAACCTTGTACTACACCATATTCCACTGGCAAGACATCACTTGACACTTCGCCGAGTGAAACAGTCTGCAGACGATCAGAAAGATAGCTGCTGAACCAAGTGAGCGAGGTGCCGCGAACCCCGACAAGCTCGAGTTTCCGCAGCAATCGATTCCTGTCCACTGAGTCAAAGGCTTTTTTTAAGTCTAAGAATATTAACATACTTCGTTTATTACTACATATTGCCTCGTTATTGCATTTATTAATATCAAATAACGCATCGGATATGCTTTTGTCACGCCTAAACCCATACTGATTTTCCCTTAAAATTTTGCACTGGTGGAGGCAGAAAACAAGTTGATCCTTAACAATTTTCTCTAATAACTTAGCAATCACACTTAACAAAGAAATCGGTCGATAGTTATTCATGTCTGTGAAATCGTTAGACTTGTGCAATGGAATAATTTTGGCAAATTTTAACTCGTGTGGGAATATACCAGATGTTAAACTAAGATTGACGATATGTAAAAGAGGAGCAGATAAAGTAATGATGTTTTCCTTAAGAACAAAGGCCGGGATGCCATCATGATGGCCGGGCGTTCTATTATTACCGTTCGGTTTACCTGTATTGATCTAGTGCCTCATTTCGTGCCTAAGCCTACTGTGTTAACAAAAAAAAACGATTTCTCTCAGTGACAAATAAATAGTGTGGTCCAAATTGTAAATTTATTGTTAATTTACATGTATTGTTAGCGGATAATTTTATCGATGAAAGCAATTCAATGCAGAACCGTTCAGTAAACTGTGTTATTTCTTGGATCAAACAACTTCTTTATTATTTTCTGTATATTTGTAATTTATTGATAAAATTTAAACAAAGTATATCATAAAAACTCTGTAATAAATCTAATTAATGTTTATCTAAATTTAATGGAGACATTTACTTACATTCGTAATTTAATTATTTCTTTTCTTTTGATAATTTACAAAATTAATTTAAAATTAATTTTTAATCCAGCAAGACAAAAGTTCAGTTAAATTAATTTAAGAATAAAAAAGTTTTCAATTTTAAATATTTATTATTAGAATTCATTAATCACTTAATTTTGGAGTATGACAAATTATCTTTTGAAATTATCTGGATACATTGTTCACTCACGTCTCACTATACACAACTCTGGATTGAATTTTGGGTTGTATTTATAACCTTAGCCGGACTTCCTTGCATTACTTACATGTTGCATTAAATACCCGTGAAAATGTTTATCACTGGTATTTTACCATAGATCTCATATGATACAAAATCAAATTTGGTTTCAGTCCTTTAAATTTTACTGGAGTATTTATTACTTTTGCGTCGTTGGATTCATTGGTTATTACAAGTTTATTTTTACAAAAAAGTATGAATGAGGAATGATTGTAAAATAATTGTGGTGCGATCCTTTAGTCTTGTTACAGAGTTAGGCTGACATGCTAATTAACAGTCTAAGAGTAAATTGCATTTAAGGGACTATTGACCCTGTTGTGGCAGTGGGCACCCTCCATGGAATGTCTCCACCCACCGTACCGCGAGGGTGCACGGCTCGGCACTTACCATATAAATTGAACCATTAATCCAACGTGCTGGCAACGTGGTCAGGCTGGCCCGATTAACGCCGGCTATTAAGTTATCAAACGATTAACCTAACGCAATTGTTAATAGGTAAACATTTTCTATTAACGGAGCGAAGTTTGCATGATAATGCAGCCTGGCGGCAGCGGCAGGACTGTGAGGTGTGTCATTACCGGCGTAGGAGGATGCCTGACCCCTGGTTATAGCGCCGCGCGGCACTGCGAGGTGTGTCATTACCGGCGTAGGAGGATGCCTGACCCGTGGTTATAGCGCTGCGCGGCACTGCGAGGTGTGTCATTACCGGCGTAGGAGGATGCCTGACCCGTGGTTATAGCGCTGCGCGGCACTGCGAGGTGTGTCATTACCGGCGTAGGAGGATGCCTGACCCGTGGTTATAGCGCCGCGCGGCACTGCGAGAACCATTCTCCCTTCCGTGCTGTTTCACTATTTAATTAATGTAGATTGTTTTAATGGGGGTTTTTACTTTGTATAGTCGACAATATAAGAGTAATTAAGTTGTACTAAAGGAAGTAAACAATTGTTTCCAATTAGAATGCACTTTAATGTAAATTTTTGGCAGGTATTTCAAAACATTGATTACGGAACTAATTACAGAACACATCATTCAGTTTCAGAAACTCTAATTCTCTTTAAAGGTTTAACACTTTGAACATATATAAACATCAACAAAATATTATTTCCTTTGTTTTGTTCTTAAAATGCTGATCAAAACCATCTGAAGCACATTTTATTCAAATAAAATGTTGCTTTGCATTTTACTAGTATCCAGTAAAAAACACATAAATGAATATGTATTTGTGTAATGATTTACCATTACAACAGGATACGTAGAAAGCTAATCGCATTTTATTAAGATACGTAGAATCAATTAATTATTATTGTTTGGCAGTGTTATTTCATTTTGTTTCTTAAACCAAATTTCATAGTAGAACGTTATCTCTGTCAACAAGATTATAACATTTTGAAGCAACCTGGCCCGGAGAAATTTTACATTTACTAATTTTCGTATATCCCCTCGGTAATATCGGTAGTCCTGTCTTCTTGAGCTTGGAAGCTCATTCTTATCGGGTCTAATAGTTGAAAATGACAACTTTCCAAATGAAATTAAATGGAAAAATCGTTTTTTAGATCAGGCAATGTTACGGCCACACCTTTTCTTGCGCTTAACCTGGTGTAAATAAATACTTAGGAATTACAAAATAAAGTTGCATACTTCTGTGTTCCCTAACATAAATGTGGGCTTTACAGGGCAAAACAATTTTACGAATTTTTCTAGTTAGTTTCTAGTTCTAGTTAGTCACAAATGAGACTAATTTTTCCCTTGTCAAACTTAAAGTTTACAGTATTATAATAGACCCTGACGTTCGTCGTGTCCGTAGACAGGCGATCAGATACAGATAACCACGTCGGCGCAATCAGCACTGGATGATCACTGATCAGGGTGTCCAGAGTGACATTCTTGGTCCGGGAGTGTAGGGTGAGAGGGAGGAGGGAGGAGGGAGGGTCAGGTGGTGATAGAGGCGATCGTGCGCTCGTCCCTGTAATCAAGTTTGCCGGGTGTCTGATACCATCTAGACTCGCACCTCGAGCCGACGGTCCTCCCCCCTCTCC
Source organism: Nephotettix cincticeps (assembly GCA_023375725.1). Lineage (NCBI taxonomy): Eukaryota > Metazoa > Arthropoda > Insecta > Hemiptera > Cicadellidae > Nephotettix > Nephotettix cincticeps. The sequence goes on along the minus strand of CM041786.1, from coordinate 84,949,625 downwards.
AACACTCCAGCACCTCAGAGGCAATCCCTCGCCGCTAATTAATTAGTTTATCCCTGGCCGTTGGCCGTTGGCCGTTGGCCGCCATGCCGCAAGCGACAGGGAAAGGGTTCGCAGTGTCACTTGTCATTTACGCGGTCCGAAAATGAACAGCGTTTTAGATTGGACTATTTGTGGTCATGTGTTCCTCGACTACGTATTCAAAATTATTAATAATAAAAGAACTTCATTGAAAGCATATTTGATTAGACTAAATAAATAACTTTGAATCATATAAATTTACAAGCAATTTCCTTGAGAACATTTTCCTTTATAAAAAATAAAATGCAAAAGGATATATTGTAGATCATGTCAATTTATAAGCTTTATTCATAAAATACCGAGTAAGAATTAAATTTTTTTTATTGATGATGTAAGAAGGCAGCGTAAATCAATGATGTTCAATTCATTATTTTAGTTCCAAACACATTACATTTACTTATTTGAAACTCAACAATACTTTAGTTAAAACATGATAGTTTTATAAAGTAAAATAGCCATCACGACTGGTGGTGTTATAAAGCTAAATATTATAAAATATAGATAAACCATTATATTCATTTACAGGTGTTCTATTTCCATTTTTACATATAAAATAATGTGTTAAAAATTTCGATACTAAGTTGTTTTGTAAGTTTACGAAATAAGTGAAAAAGTAGTATTGGAAGAGTTTATATACCTGCAAATAGGCTACTATATTTATATAAATAAAAGTTTTCGTTAAAAAATTTTTATAAGTATGATTTTCTGGGTTTCCTATATTTTATTTTTATAGAGAATTATTAGAACGACGAATACCCTTTTTCATTGTATGAACTTAAATTAATTATTTTAGTCAAAAAAACTTGATTTCCTCCAACACGAAGAGGAGAGTCAACATTACACCACCAACATTGCCGACCTTCTCAAAATACACCGCTGAGATTAAACTGACCTCCTTAACAATACACCACCGACATTACCCTAACCTCCTCAACAATACACTACCGAAATAAACCGAACTCCTCAACAATACACCACCGAAATAAACCGAACTCCTCAACAATACACCACCGACATTGAACCGACCTCCTCAACAATACACCACGGACATTAAACCGACCACCTCAACAATACACCACCGACATTACCCTAACCTCCTCACCAATACACCACCGACATTAAACTGACCTCTTCAACAATACACCACCGACATTACCCTAACCTCCTCAACAATACACCACCGACATTAAACCGACCTCCTCAACAATACACCACCGACATTAAACCGACCTCCTCAACAATACACCACCGACATTACCCTAACCTCCTCAACAATACACCACCGACATTAAACCGACCTCCTCAACAATACACCGCCGACATTAAACCGACCTCCTCAACAATACACCACCGACATTAAACCGATCTCCTCAACAATACACCACCGATATTACCCTAACCTCCTCAACAATACACCACTGACATTAAACCGACCTCCTCAAAAATACATCGCCGACATTAAACCGACCTCCTCAACCATATACCATCGACACTAAACCGACCTCCTCAACAATACACTACCGACATTACCCTAACCTCCTCAACAATACACCACCGACATTACCCTAACCTCCTCAACAATACACCACCGACATTACCCTAACCTCCTCAACAATACACCACTGACATTAAACTGTTCACCTCAACATTACACCACCGACATTACCCTGACCTCCTCAACAAAACACCACCGACATTAAACTGACTACCTCAACATTATACCACCGACATTAAATTGACCTTCTCGCTTCACAGATCTGTTTATCGAATTTTGAAAAAGAGCTATTTGATTTCTACGTCATACATTGTAGTATAATTGCTAATGAGATCAACAATAATTTTAAAGGTATTTTAAAATAAAATTAATTTATTCTCTTATAAAAATAACTATATAGCTCAAATACATATATTGCTTAGCTTACACCTTAAAACCTGACCGTTTTATAAAGTGATTGATCAGCTGTTATATAATGCACATAGTTCATTGTTACAGACAGCTGTTGTTTAATTATTGCCAATTTGAGATTAGTTACTATGGATTATCGGTAAAACGCGAATCATCTCTCTTTCGTGATTGAACATTTTACAAAAATAATGAGTTAAATATTAATGTAACGACATTTTTGTGCTCACTTAAATTTTGGTTGTAACGGCGTCCTCCCTTGTCGAAATATGATTTTTAAGGGTGTAAGTACCTTCCAGTACACCGCTGTCAGATCATGAGCGGTCACCTCTGGTCAGCACTTGTCACTAATACCGCTGCGGTACATCGCTGTCAGATCATGAGCGGTCACCTCTGGTCAGTCCTTGTCACTAATACCACTGCGGTACATCGCTGTCAGATCATGAGCGGTCACCTCTGGTCAGTCCTTGTCACTAATACCACTGCGGTACATCGCTGTCAGATCATGAGTGGTCACCTCTGGTCAGTCCTTGTCACTAATACCACTGCGGTACATCGCTGTCAGATCATGAGCGGTCACCTCTGGTCAGCACTTGTCACTAATACCGCTGCGGTACATCGCTGTCAGATCATGAGTGGTCACCTCTGGTCAGCCCTTGTCACTAATACCACTGCGGTACATCGCTGTCAGATCATGAGCGGTCACCTCTGGTCAGCCCTTGTCACTAATACCACTGCGGTACATCGCTGTCAGATCATGAGCGGTCACCTCTGGTCAGCCCTTGTCACTAATACCGCAGCGGTACATCGCTGTCAGGTCATGAGCGGTCACCTCTGGTCAGCCCTTGTCACTAATACCGCTGCGGTACATCGCTGTCAGATCATGAGCGGTCACCTCTGGTCAGCCCTTGTCACTAATACCGCTGCGGTACATCGCTGTCAGATCATGAGCGGTCACCTCTGGTCAGCCCTTGTCACTAATACCACTGCGGTACATCGCTGTCAGATCATGAGCGGTCACCTCTGGTCAGCACTTGTCACTAATACCGCTGCGGTACATCGCTGTCAGATCATGAGCGGTCACCTCTGGTCAGCACTTGTCACTAATACCGCTGCGGTACATCGCTGTCAGATCATGAGCGGTCACCTCTGGTCAGCCCTTGTCACTAATACCACTGCGGTACATCGCTGTCAGATCATGAGCGGTCACCTCTGGTCAGTCCTTGTCACTAATACCGCTGCGGTACATCGCTGTCAGATCATGAGCGGTCACCTCTGGTCAGCCCTTGTCACTAATACCGCTGCGGTACATCGCTGTCAGATCATGAGCGGTCACCTCTGGTCAGCCCTTGTCACTAATACCGCTGCGGTACATCGCTGTCAGATCATGAGCGGTCACCTCTGGTCAGCCCTTGTCACTAATACCACTGCGGTACATCGCTGTCAGATCATGAGCGGTCACCTCTGGTCAGCCCTTGTCACTAATACCGCTGCGGTACATCGCTGTCAGATCATGAGCGGTCACCTCTGGTCAGCACTTGTCACTAATACCGCTGCGGTACATCGCTGTCAGATCATGAGCGGTCACCTCTGGTCAGCACTTGTCACTAATACCGCTGCGGTACATCGCTGTCAGATCATGAGCGGTCACCTCTGGTCAGCACTTGTCACTAATACCGCTGCGGTACATCGCTGTCAGATCATGAGCGGTCACCTCTGGTCAGCACTTGTCACTAATACCGCTGCGGTACATCGCTGTCAGATCATGAGCGGTCACCTCTGGTCAGCACTTGTCACTAATACCGCTGCGGTACATCGCTGTCAGATCATGAGCGGTCACCTCTGGTCAGCCCTTGTCACTAATACCGCTGCGGTACATCGCTGTCAGATCATAAGCGGTCACCTCTGGTCAGCCCTTGTCACTAATACCGCTGCGGTACATCGCTGTCAGATCATGAGCGGTCACCTCTGGTCAGCCCTTGTCACTAATACCGCAGCGGTACATCGCTGTCAGGTCATGAGCGGTCACCTCTGGTCAGCCCTTGTCACTAATACCGCTGCGGTACATCGCTGTCAGATCATGAGCGGTCACCTCTGGTCAGCCCTTGTCACTAATACCGCTGCGGTACATCGCTGTCAGATCATGAGCGGTCACCTCTGGTCAGCCCTTGTCACTAATACCGCTGCGGTACATCGCTGTCAGATCATGAGCGGTCACCTCTGGTCAGCACTTGTCACTAATACCGCTGCGGTACATCGCTGTCAGATCATGAGCGGTCACCTCTGGTCAGCACTTGTCACTAATACCGCTGCGGTACATCGCTGTCAGATCATGAGCGGTCACCTCTGGTCAGCACTTGTCACTAATACCGCTGCGGTACATCGCTGTCAGATCATGAGCGGTCACCTCTGGTCAGCACTTGTCACTAATACCGCTGCGGTACATCGCTGTCAGATCATGAGCGGTCACCTCTGGTCAGCACTTGTCACTAATACCGCTGCGGTACATCGCTGTCAGATCATGAGCGGTCACCTCTGGTCAGGCCTTGTCACTAATACCTCTGCGGTACATCGCTGTCAGATCATAAGCGGTCACCTCTGGTCAGCCCTTGTCACTAATACCGCTGCGGTACATCGCTGTCAGATCATGAGCGGTCACCTCTGGTCAGCCCTTGTCACTAATACCGCAGCGGTACATCGCTGTCAGGTCATGAGCGGTCACCTCTGGTCAGCCCTTGTCACTAATACCGCTGCGGTACATCGCTGTAAAATCATGAGCGGTCACCTCTGGTCAGCCCTTGTCACTAATACCGCTGCGGTACATCGCTGTCAGATCATCAGTGGTCACCTCTGGTCAGCCCTTGTCACTAATACCGCTGCGGTACATCGCTGTCAGATCATAAGCGGTCACCTCTGGTCAGCACTTGTCACTAGTACCGCTGCGGTACATCGCTGTCAGATCATGAGCGGTCACCTCTGGTCAGCCCTTGTCACTAATACCGCTGCGGTACATCGCTGTCAGATCATAAGCGGTCACCTCTGGTCAGCACTTGTCACTAGTACCGCTGCGGTACATCGCTGTCAGATCATGAGCGGTCACCTCTGGTCAGCACTTGTCACTAGTACCGCTGCGGTACATCGCTGTCAGATCATGAGCGGTCACCTCTGGTCAGCACTTGTCACTAATACCGTTACGGAACATCGCTGTCAGATCATGAGCGGTCACCTCTGGTCAGCCCTTGTCACTAACACCGTTACGGAACATCGCTGTCAGATCATGAGCGGTCACCTCTGGTCAGCCCTTGTCACTTATACCACTGCGGTACATCGCTGTCAGATCATGAGCGGTCACCTCTGGTCAGCCCTTGTCACTAATACCGCTTCGGTACATCGCTGTCAGATCATGAGCGGTCACCTCTGGTCAGCCCTTGTCACTAATACCGTTGCGGTACATCGCTGTCTTTAACTCACCGCAAAGGCCCTAGGCTATGTTGATGGGTAGTTGAGTTTTTTTTAGAAAAATCTTTGGTGTGGGTCTGTCAGCATAGTAAGTACATTTTCATTTCGTAATCATCACTGTTCTTACATTTATTTGTATTTATTATTGTGTGAATTGTATCTTTTGACAAATAAACAAACTCGATAATGTTTTTTTAATGGAAAATTATTATATAATTACTTTCATGTGATAAATATTTTTTTAGTTTTCAAGCAAAACATGTACGTCAAATCAAATCAAAAAATCATTTATTGCATGAAATATACATATTTACAAGAAGCAATGTAAATAATACAACAAAATAGTCCCGCATAGGTCATTAATGACCTGTGCGCGGGACGAGTTCTTAAGTATATACAGCTTCGTACACTACGAGTTACGCATAAATAAAAAACAAATAATAATAATAATTAAATTAAATATTGGACATACATAAGACCTAAATTAAGCTAGGACAGCTACAATTTATTATCAAGTATTTTAAAATGAAAAATGAAAAAGTAAAAGTAATGCAGACATACTGCATAAAAAACAAGTATAATAATAGACGGTGATTTTAAAGACATTAGAAACATTAGGGCCATGATGTGGAATTTCAGGTTGTAAAGTAAAAGTAAAATATTGTCTAAGTAAGCAAGAGTTAGTAAAAGTTTGTTAAGTTTTAGCGAAAGTGAAAAGTTAAAAAAAAAAGATAGTGAGCTAGTTGAAGTGAGTGATTACACTAAGTACTCAGAGCTGATAAGGGATTCCACGCGGCCGAGGCCCAGTTCCAATAGCCAGTCGGTGACGACCCGCTTGTAGATGTTTTTTGATGCAATAAGGTTCCTTATGTTGGAAGGTAAATTGCGGTACAAAAAATTAGCAGTATAGAGGACACTGTGCAAGTTAGCGGATCTAATAACTCTGGGAACCTGTGCACCAATATTTGCCGCATTTCTTGTGTTGTATTGATGTACAACTGGCGTGATGATCTGATGTCTATTAATTAAAGTATAAATTACAACGGTTTTAATGTACAACTGTCTTAAGGACAAAAATTTAGTCTCCTGAAAAAGCAGTTCAGTCGAGTATTGTTTGTGTCTTTTAAAGGCGGCTTTAATAATTAACTTTTGGATTATGAATAATGGTTCTATGTAATTTTTAGTAGCCCCTCCCCAAACCAGTATGCCGTACTGAAGGAGTGACTGGACGTATGAAAAATAAACTGATCTAACTTGTTTAACATTCAGAATTTCATTTAATTGTCTAAAAACAAAAATTAGCTTCCTTAATTTATTTTTTAAAGTAGATATTTGGATATCCCATCTAAGTTTAGAGTCAATAATTACTCCGAGATACTTATAATGGTCTACCCTCTCAATTTCGAGACAGTCGCATGCGCCGGAGGTCGGGTCGTCACACGAGTGCAGCATCAGTCTGAGGTGCTCCGGCGGCCCGCTCGCGGTACGCAATGCTATGGGCAAGCACTTAGTTTTGCCAATATTCATAGTGAGAATATTTTGTGAAAACCATTTATGTATCAAGAGTAGATCGTCGGTCGCATTTTTGTAGACCGATTCCCACGTGTGCCCAGAAAAAACTAAGGCCGTGTCATCTGCAAAGAGAAACAATTTACCTGAAATTGACAATTTATCCAAGTTATTTATGTATACAGAGAACAGTGTTGGTCCAAGCGTGCTGCCCTGTACGACACCGTAGTCTATGTTTGCTGAATCACTATGAACATTTTTAATGGCAACGACTTGCTGCCGTCGACTTAAATAGTTTTTAAACCATTCTAAAGCGGTGCCCCTAACTCCTATACATTCTAATTTTGAAATCAATATACCTCTATCAATTGAGTCGAAGGCCTTGGCGAGATCTATGAAAACCAACAGAACTTTATCACCACAATTCATCGAATCAACTATTGTTTTATTTACAGCAAAAAGGGCATCACACGTATTCCGACTCCTTCTGAAGCCAAACTGACAATCACTTAGAATTCCATTCTCTTCAAGGTAACTTTGCAACTGTGCTTTCACACATCTCTCAAGAACCTTCGATATCACGCTTAACAAAGAAATCGGCCTATAGTTGTTATAATCTGATTTTGAGGCTGATTTGTATAGCGGTACAACCTTTGCAATTTTAAAACATTCCGGAAAGATACCTTGAGTCATGCTGAGATTAATTATATGTTTTAAAGGTAAAATCAGGTTTTTTAGGTTTGATTTGAGGATATGGGTTGATACATTGTCAATACCAGGAGCCGAACCGCCCCGCATCCCCCCGACGCAACTCTCAATCTGGCCACTAGACACCGGCTCAAGGCGGAACTCATGCCTGGCTCCAAAGATGTTATCTTCCACCAGTGGGGGGTCGATGTTCGGTGGCAAAACCAAAGCCAGATTTTCACCAACTTTAGAAAAATAGTCATTGAACAGATTTGCCACTTCCTTCACCCCCTCCTCACCACTTTTTGAACTAAATAAATTTAAAGGAAATTCACACCTAATCCTCTTAGCTCCACTTACTTCATTCACAGTCTGCCAAAACTTTTTAGGATTTCCAGTGGATTGAAGTATTTTTCCTCTAAAATACATAATTTTTGCAGATTTGATTGCCTTGGTTAAATTATTTCTTAATGCACGGTAATCATTCCTTAACTGAATATTTAATGGATGTTTTTTTAGGGTTTTACTCATCTTATCTCGTTGGCGGATTGCTTGAATAAGATTAAAACTGATCCAGGGTTTCAGTTTTTTGTATCTAGTTGTTTTATTTTTCAATTTAGTTGCCGAATTGGTAATATTGTCTAACGTTTTCATAAATGTATTGCAGCTATCATTAACATCCTGTAGAGCCAAGACATGATCCCACGATTGATTCTCAATCAGACCACTGATCTCCCTCATGTCTAAGTAAGTCTCAGTGTTCGTGTCAGTGTCGGTGTTAGTCGTATTGTGAGGCTGTTCAATCTTCGCCACGATGGCGTAGTGATCAGTGATATCTGTCCTCAATACACAAGAGGAGACAGCAGTGTGGTCGTAATGTCTGATGAAAATGTGATCGATACATGTCATCGAGTAGTCTGTCGCTCTTGTGGGTTTGTCAATGTATTCAGAGAAACCAACAGAGTACATAATATTTAAGTAGTCGTCTCTTTCGCTATTTTTTTCAGTTCTATTCAACAAGTCAATGTTTATATCTCCGAGGAAAATGTAAGAACAGTTAATTTTAATGGCGTCGTAATATATTTCCAAATCGGATAAAAATAATTGACAATTCATGGACGGACTGCGGTAAATAGCTAAGATACTAAAATGATTCACCCCGAAGTCAAAGTCCAATTGCAGCCCGGTCGCCTCACCTAAAGTTATCTGTCTCGAAGTAGCACAAAGTTCCGTACGTACGTATATTCTCAACACCTCTCCCATACATTTCATTTGATATTATATTCGTTTGATATATTTATATGATATATGTTATATATATCATAACAGATATCTTATTTGTTTAAAATATCATTTCCCTTTAAATGGCAGTTTTTCGAGAATAGCATCTTTGGTTTTAGTCCTGTAATATATTTTTATTTTTATCTTACAGAAAGTAATCCAAATTATGATTTGGCCGTACTAATAGAGTGACCTACCAAAAGTTTATAATTTCAAAATAACGTTTATAAATATATCATTAAGAACTGAACCGCGAAACCTGAGTCTCCTAAAGAATATCGCATTACTAGAAAAAGAAAAGCGGCTTGTGGAAGATATTAGAGACGGGAGTTTAACAAGTTCCAGGACCCTCAACGGCCAGATAACAAGACGGCGAGGTTCTTTTTCTGTTTTTATCTAAGTACTTTACAGTGAAAGCCCATAAAGTAGGTCGTAAAGCGGATGATGAGAAGGCCCGAGCTTGCTTTTTGCTACCAGTCACCATCACGCGCAATGCAAGGTGATACCGGTGGATCATGTTTTCCGTGATTTAATAAAGCTTCTTGTGGCCAAGACATTCAAGAAATATTGCTATTGTGTTTGGTTGGTTTCATCACGTAATGCACCGTTGTGTATGACTGATAGCGTAAAACGTACCTACAGAATACTCGTATACAATATATGTAATGTACATGCAAAGGATAATATTTTGTAAAAAAACTGAGCTATGAGAAAAATATTAAACTGTGGAATGGTTAGATCTAATGCCAAAAAATTAAAATTTTTAAGTGATAGACTTGGAAGTGTTTCTTATAACTCATTATAAAGACCAAATAAACACCAGAGAGAGGTTTTATGGGTGCATGAGAAAAAACATACTTCGGTACAGACTGTCAAATTGTTCTAAAAATGATTCTATTAAATTCACTGTCGAAAATAGCTTATATCATAGATAAGTCTAAAAAGAATGTTTTCAATTCCTCTAAACAGCTGTTCTTATAACCAAATGTCGTCAATAACCATATTAGTCTCCGTTTCAAATTTTAGTCTGACGTATTGCCAATACCCCAGAGCTGAGACATATCCATGTCAAAGTGCATGTTTTACATGCCATAACCTAACACGTATCAAATAAAATATGACGTCGACCGGGCGAAGTAGTTCGTGGTTTATGAACATAATCATATCACTTCCCGGGATAGGCCTGTATATTTCAGAATATACGAGGACACGAGCCAACCTCTCATAATGGGTACCTTGATTATTGGAATATTAAATACTACTTTCTGAATGCATGCAATTTTAAAGATTTTTCAAGATACTTTTTTAAGTTCGGTAAAGTACTGTAGTTATCTGTAGAGTGTATAGGTTTTAACCAACATCTATCCCAAAAAAGTTACAAAACCATGTACTGTATATTTATATAGCCCCAAATGGTGAAAGTGTTTAGGAATGTTATCTGAGTTAGAAAATTCGTTAAAACTTAGCTTGAAGTCGAATAGGTGCGGTGAATTGATCTGTTTAGTTTCGCTACTAGGTCCGCTCACAGTCTGGAAGACATGCAAGGCGAGGCGAGGCGCCCGTGACGGACAGATCGCGTGAGCCCGGGTCAGCTGGCGAGGCAGACATCTGGCCATACACCCTCCGCCCTCCGCCCTCCGCCCTTCAACTGGGATCATCTCCACCTAACCCTTCCTGCTCCGAGCTGCCACGTGCTGGTGTATGTATGTATAACGACGGTTGTTAAATGAAGCGAGAAAATTATTGTAAGACAACATCATTATGGTATTCCTAAATTATATTTATGTTTTATTTACAAACTACAGTAGAACCTCCCATATCCGACCATGAAGGGACGGCCAGAAAATTGGATATTGCGAGAAGCAAATTAAACACATTGCCTACGAAGAAAAACTATGCATTATTGTAATAAACTTTGAGAGGTTCAAAGAATAAATCTTTTTGTTTTGTCACGCTCGGCAACGACGGGAGCGTGGTAAACATACATAAACGGACGGACGGAACGGTCGGTTATCAGGAGGTCGGATATGCGAGGTTCTACTGTATTTTTGAAACGTTCTGAAACTCAATTTGTTTTCCTACCTGAGGTTTCTACGTAATAGAGCTTATATATAACGTTTTCTCATCTTGAAGAATATGTGTGAGTTTCATACCTAAACAGTTATTTCATCGCAGATCATCAGTGTTTTCTCGGAATACTGAAATTGCAATGAAGAAGGAAAATAATTAATACTTAGAAGTAGGCCAACAATTAACTCTGTTTTAATTACTTTAAGACACATTGTTGATAAGCAGGAGAGCAGTTACAATAAACAATTTTCAGGAGTGTTTCTAATTTTTGTATTAACAAAATATATGTAAAAACAGCAAACATTTAACATATACTTACTCTCCCTCATATCTCATTATGCTATTTAAGGGAATATTTTGATTTTTCTAAATCTCAACTTAAAATCACTCTTATAAAGATATTTTTCCACATACAGGCAACCAAATTATGTTTTAGAGATCTTAATTACTAAAGGTTAATGCAGGGGCATAATCTCAGCAGAGATACTTCATTTTAAAACAAACTACTTGATCAAACACATAATCAAAACACTATCAGTCAACTTTGATGTAAACACAGTGTAGGCCTACTTGATCAAACACATAATCAAAACACTATCAGTCAACTTTGATGTAAACACAGTGTAGGCCTACTTGATCAAACACATAATCAAAACACTATCAGTCAACTTTGATGTAAACACAGTGTAGGTCAACTTGATCAAACACATGATCAAAACATTAGCAGTTAACTATGATGTAAACACAGTGTAGGCCTACTTGATCAAACACATGATCAAAACATTAGCAGTCAACTATGATGTAAACACAGTGTAGGTCAACTTGATCAAACACATGATCAAAACATTAGCAGTCAACTATGATGTAAACACAGTGTAGGTCTACTTGATCAAACACAATGATCAAAACATTAGCAGTCAACTATGATGTAAACACAGTGTAGGTCTACTTGATCAAACACATGATCAAAACACTATCAGTCAACTATGATGTAAACACAGTGTAGGTCAACTTGATCAAACACATGATCAAAACACTATCAGTCAACTATGATGTAAACACAGTGTAGGCCTACTTGATCAAACACATAATCAAAACACTATCAGTCAACTTTGATGTAAACACAGTGTAGGTCAACTTGATCAAACACATGATCAAAACATTAGCAGTCAACTATGATGTAAACACAGTGTAGGTCTACTTGATCAAACACATGATCAAAACATTAGCAGTTAACTATGATGCAAACATAAGGTAGGTGTACTTGATCAAATACATATCCAAAACACTAGCAGTCAACTATGATGTAAACACAGTGTAGGTCTACTTGATCAAACACATGATCAAAACATTAGCAGTCAACTATGATGTAAACACAGTGTAGGTCTACTTGATCAAACACATGATCAAAACATTAGCAGTCAACTATGATGTAAACACAGTGTAGGTCTACTTGATCAAACACATGATCAAAACATTAGCAGTCAACTATGATGTAAACACAGTGTAGGTCTACTTGATCAAACACATGATCAAAACATTAGCAGTCAACTATGATGTAAACACAGTGTAGGTCTACTTGATCAAATACATATCCAAAAGACTAGCAGTCAACTATGATGTAAACACAGTGTAGGTCTACTTGATCAAACACATGATCAAAACATTAGCAGTCAACTATGATGTAAACACAGTGTAGGTCTACTTGATCAAACACATGATCAAAACATTAGCAGTCAACTATGATGTAAACACAGTGTAGGTCTACTTGATCAAATACATATCCAAAAGACTAGCAGTCAACTATGATGTAAACACAGTGTAGGTCTACTTGATCAAACACATGATCAAAACACTAGCAGTCAACTATGATGTAAACACAGTGTAGGCCTACTTGATCAAACACATAATCAAAACACTATCAGTCAACTTTGATGTAAACACAGTGTAGGTCAACTTGATCAAATACATATCCAAAACACTAGCAGTCAACTATGATGTAAACACAGTGTAGGCCTACTTGATCAAACACATAATCAAAACACTATCAGTCAACTTTGATGTAAACACAGTGTAGGTCAACTTGATCAAACACATGATCAAAACACTATCAGTCAACTTTGATGTAAACACAGTGTAGGCCTACTTGATCAAACACATGATCAAAACACTATCAGTCAACTTTGATGTAAACACAGTGTAGGCCTACTTGATCAAACACATGATCAAAACACTATCAGTCAACTTTGATGTAAACACAGTGTAGGCCTACTTGATCAAACACATGATCAAAACATTAGCAGTCAACTATGGTGCAAACACAGGGTAGGTCTACTTGATCAAATACATATCCAAAACACTAGCAGTCAACTATGATGTAAACACAGTGTAGGTCTACTTGATCAAACACATGATCAAAACTTTAGCAGTCAACTTTGTAAAACACAGTGAGTTTATGATCAAAGTCACTTAGGACAAAAAACACAGGTCACTTGAAAACACAGAACTCTGCAGTTGGTAGGTCTAGTCTTGATCAAACACAAATCAAAACACTTCGCAACTATGATGTAACACAGTGTGCCTATGACAAAACCAAATCAAACACACACTCTTGTATGTATGACACAGTGTAGTCTACTTGATCACAAACCAAAACATCAACAGTCAACTATGATGTCATGGTGTGGTGTACTTGATCAAACACAAGGACATCAAAACACTATCAGAGTCAACTTTGATGTAAACACAGTGTAGCCTACTTGATCAAATCAAAACATTCAAAACACTTAGTATGGTCATGATGTAAACACAGTGTGCCTACTTGATCAAACACATGATCAAACATCAACAGTCAACTTGATGTAAACACGGTGTACTTGATCAAACACATTAAACCAAAATACATCCAAAATGGTGTACACAGGTTTGATACGTAGGTCCAAAACACATGAGGTAAACACATGTTTACTTTGATAAACACATGAAAAAACAAACAACAAACACAAAGTCAACTATTGTAAAACACAGTAAAATCAGTCAAGATGTAAACACAAACACATCATCAAAACATTAGCAGTCAACTATGTAAACAAAGTAGTGATCAAACTTGAATCAAACACATGTCAGAGTCAACAAAAAAACACAGTTAGGTCTTTGATCATCACAGGTAGGTCTACTTGATCAAAAACATATCAAAACATTTATCAAACTATGATGTAAACACAGTGTACGATCACTTGATCAAAACATGATCAAACACTTTGAAATGTGTAAACACAGTCACATTGATCAAACTGATCAAACATTAGACATCAGTAAACTATGATGTAACACAGTGAAACAAAACACATGATCAAAACATTACAGTCAACTATGTAAACCTACTAGAAAAAAAATCCAAACACAGCAGTGATGTAAAACACTTGATCAAACACATGATCAAAAAATATAGCAGTCAACTATGATACAGTGATCAAGATCACACATGATCAAAACATTAGGTCAACTATGACAAACCATAACTACGATCAAAAAATATGAGGAAAACACTTATGGTCATTTATAAATGTAAAAACATTGCAGTCAACTGATCCGTGTTTACTTGATCAAACAACAGTGTCAACACATAAAACATTAGCTGTCACAGTGATGTAACACAGTGTACTTCTACTTGATAATAAAAAACATAGCAGTCAAGAACACAGTGTACTTATCAAACTATGATCAACACAATTGATCAAACAACAATGATCAACACTCATCAAATACAAAACACATCAGACAAAAACACTTAATCAACTAAAACACATCAAATTTACATGATTAACATATAATTACATATCTCTAAACACAGACATTCTTGATCAACAATCACATTAGCAGTCATTGATAAAAACACATAAAAAAATTAAATAACTTACCAAAACAGAACCAATACATCAAACATCCATAAACAATACCAACTAAAAACACATAATTAACTTGTCAAAACAATGAAAAATTTTAATTCAAACTTTGTAAACTTTTACCCAAAAAAAACAAAAAAACATCCTATCACACATACATAAGTCTACACCAAAACATAAATAAACATAAAACACAGTTATCACATCAAACACAACAAACTTTAACCAAACAAAAAATTTTTCTATACATACAACAAACTATTATAATCAAAAACTATAACTATCAAATACAAAACATAACCAAAACATCTATTACCAGATAAACATTTCAAAAAACAATACACACAACATCACATATCATCTCCAGTTTCCTTTTTAAAACCACCAACACAAAACATCCACAACATTCAAACACATTAACACCACAACATAATTTAAAGACTACAGACTATTAATATTAAATTACTCTTTATCAAACTAACTCAAATTATTAATTCATAAATTTTTTTAAAATAATTTTGAGTCTCAAATACAAAAAAAACCAAAACAAAAATTTATAAACTCCAACCCAAAAACATTCTCTAAAAATCTAATCAAAATTTTTTTAACTTACTTTAACCACAAAAAACACCACATCTTCCAATCAAAACCTTTAATCAAAAAAATAAACCAAAAATATAAACACCAATCTATAAAAAACAAAAACAATTTTACAAACAATCATTTTAATAATAAATAAATCACCAATAAACTATAACAAAATTAAATTATAACAAAATAACCAAAATTATTAAAACAAAATTAATAAATAACACAACAAAACCAAATACAAATTAAAATCTATTTAATATTTTTTAACCAAAATTTATTAAAAATATAACATTTAAAAAAAAAATAAACCAAAAACAAAATAAATTAATATTATTTAATATCTCTTTTAAAACACAATGCAAATTTTATAAATTTTACAAAAACATAAAAATAATTAATTCATTTAATTACCAAATACACAAATCAAAAATCAATCCAAAATAACAATCACTTTAAAAATATAAATTAAAATAAAATAATCCACAAAACCATCAACAAAAACCTAATACAATTATAAAATATTAAATTTAACCTTTAATTTTTTTTAATTTAATAAGCAATAATATATTAAAAAGGTTCAAATTAATAATACAATTATTAAATCTATAGTATAAACCAAAACTAAAATAAAATATATTCTTAAAATTTATCAAAACCATTTAATAAACAACATAATAACAACAAAACATATATATCTTTACAAAAGATATTACTCTCCACTAAAAGTTGAAAAGTTAAACATTTTTGTTTACCATAATAATAGACAACTTATTAAACAATAATATTTCTGTATTAATGTTTGTGATCGCGAGCTAAATATGTTCTGGAGGGTTTGTTAATTGTCTATTGTTGCACCCCCGTGAGACTGGAGGATGTTGTCGATTTGGAAATTTATACACAAAAGCCACAATTCCGCCCTCGGGTCTTCCGCCCTTTCCGGTCGACTCACTCAATAGTAAATTAAATGAAACAAAATCAGTCCACGGCAATCTGTTCCGGAAGGGGGTGAAAAGGCAGCCGAGCCTTCCACCCCCGAACTTTACGCTACAGTGATCATCACCACGACATCGTATTTATTATTTTATAACGGTGTCATTTGTTGGATTTATGTCTCGGGGTGAGGGAGTCCCCCTCCCCCTCCCCCTTCCATTCTCATTGACTCGATTGTTGCTCTTAGTCAGCCGGGATGTAGGCAATCAAATAAATATTTGCTGCTGCCCAGCGTCAGCTGCGGTCTAATGATGTTTCCATGTTGAGTGAAGGTGCGTGTCTCTATTGTCGCCGAGCAAGGCAAGGCAAGGAACCTCGGGTCTGCTACGGGACCCCGGGGAGATGAGTCAACATGCATGCCGTGCTCAACGATCATTCTTAGTTTTATATCCTGAAACAATATGTTCCGATGGAATGCAAAAATTACCCTAGGTTAAACTATAAATGTTATCTCTTAGATTCAATTGGCTCAAATACATTGGTATATGTTTACTGTTTTATTTAAATTGGTTCAATGCCTTCTTGCGCTGTATGTGGATACCAAAATTACAATAGGAAAAAGATTGTAACAAACATTGGGTAGGCCTGTCACAAATAAATAAATGTAGAGTAAATCTTCCGAGATTAAGAATAAAATTATAAGTATTGAAAAGGAGAAATAGATGGCAATGGACGGGTGATGTAGTGATTTGAATCTGGAAATGGAATAGATGGCAACAGAAGGAGTAATGTAGTGGTTTGAATCTGGAAATGGAATAGATGGCAACAGAAGGGATGATATAGTGATTTGAATCTGGAAATGGAATAGATGGCAACAGAAGGGGTGATGTAGTGGTTTATCTGGAAATGGAATAGATGGCAACAGAAGGGGTGATGTAGTGGTTTGAATCTGGAAATGGAGTAGATGTTAACAGAAGGGGTAATGTAGTGGTTTGAATCTGGAAATGGAATGGATGGCAACAGAAGGGGTGATGTAGTGGTTTGAATCTGGAAATGGAATAGATGGCAACAGAAGGGGTGATATAGTGATTTGAATCTGGAAATGGAATAGATGGCAAAAGATGGGATGATGTAGTGGTTTGAATCTGGAAATGGAGTAGATGGTAACAAAAGGGGTAATGTAGTGATTTGAAGCTGGAAATGGAATAGATAGAAACAGAAGGGGTGATGTTGTGGTTGAATCTGGAAACGGAATAGATGACAACAGAAGGGTTGATGTAGTGGTTTGAATCTGGAAAGGAAATAGATGGCAACAGAAGGGGTGATATAGTGATTTGAATCTGGAAATGGAATAGATGGCAACAGAAGGGGTTATGTAGTGGTTTGAATCTGGAAATGGAGTAGATGGTAACAAAAGGGGTAATGTAGTGATTTGAAGCTGGAAATGGAATAGATAGAAACAGAAGGGGTGATGTTGTGGTTAAATCTGGAAATGGAAGAGATGGAAACTGAAGGTGGTGATGTAGTGGTTTGAATCTGGAAATGGAATAGATGGAAACTGAAGAGGTGATGTAGTGGTTTGAATCTTGAAATGGAGTAGATGGTAATAGAAGGGGTAATGTAGTGATTTGAAGCTGGAAATGGAATAGATAGAAACAGAAGGGGTGATGTTGTGGTTGAATCTGGAGACGGAATAGATGACAACAGAAGGGTTGATCTAGTGGTTTGAATCTGGAAAGGGAATAGATGGCAACAGAAGGGGTGATATAGTGATTTGAATCTGGAAATGGAATAGATGGCAACAGAAGGGGTGATGTAGTGGTTTGAATCTGGAAATGGAGTAGATGGTAACAAAAGGGGTAATGTAGTGATTTGAAGCTGGAAATGGAATAGATAGAAACAGAAGGGGTGATGTTGTGGTTAAATCTGGAAATGGAAGAGATGGAAACTGAAGGAGGTGATGTAGTCGTTGAATCTGGAAACGGAATAGATGACAACAGAAGGGTTGATGTAGTGGGTTGAATCTGGAAATGGAATAGATGGAAACTAAAGGGAATGTTGTATTGGTTGAATCTGGAAATGGAATAGATGGCAACACAAGGGGTGATGTAGTGGTTTGAATCTGAACATGGAATAGATGGAAACTGAAGGGGTGATGTAGTGGTTTTGAATCTGAACATGGAATAGATGGAAACTGAAGGGGTGATGTAGTGGTTTGAATCTGAACATGGAATAGATGGAAACTGAAGGGGTTATGTTGTGGTTTGAATCTGAACATGGAATAGATGGAAACTGAAGGGGTGATGTAGTGGTTTGAATCTGAACATGGAATAGATGGAAACTGAAGGGGTGATGTAGTGGTTTGAATCTGAACATGGAATAGATGGAAACTGAAGGGGTGATGTAGTGGTTGAATCTAGAAATGGAATAGATGGCAACACAAGGGGTGATGTAGTGGTTTGAATCTGAACATGGAATAGATGGAAACTGAAGGGGGTGATGTAGTGGTTGAATCTAGAAATGGAATACCATCGTCAACAATGGTTGTTTAATACTTTGTAAATTAATTAACGGAACCGTATTGATTAAAACATTTGCTTGTCGGGTTAGATTACTAGACTGTGCGACCCATTATCAAGATACTATTTTAGTTTTCGGCCTTCGTTTATAAACAACACAGCCGAAGTCAATCAGAAGATTGAAAAATTAAAAAAAATTGCATCCAGCATGACGCCATAGTTGAACCAGACTCGCACACCTATCTATTTCTTTTTCACCATGAAGTCGTAAGGTAGAACTAATCCCCTGCTATATTAAAACCTTTATGAACAATATAAAAGATTTAAAGTAAACGCAATTTTTCTCGTGTAAATCCTGATCGTTTATCAAAAAGCGATGAAACATTTTTACAGTGTATATTGAAATATAAAATAGACATGTTTATGCGTTTTACTTTGTTTTGTTCATTTTCTTAAACAAAGGACCACTGCGTTCCACTAGTTCATGGAATGTTTTCCGGTAAATTCGTTCAGACTAAATAAGAAGTAGGTAACATATGAATCATTGCTCTATCTCATTACCAGCCTCACTAATGTTAATGTTAACATATTCACATTTATTTTAATAACTAGCTGATCCGGCTAACTTCGTAACGCCTAACAGTAAATAGTGTTAACTTCAAGATTGGCCATGTTCTGAAATCAAATTGCATTTCGTCTTCGTTGTGAAAAATTATATGTTATGTTTTATAGTGGATTGATTCACAACAATGCAATCCAACTGAAACCCCAACCAAACTTAACTGAAATGTATTGCAATTAAAATTTAATTTAAAGTTTCTGAATTAATTGTGGAATTGTATATAATAATACTCGCATAATCTAACATTCATTAATTTGACTCTCACAAAACAAAAAACTAATAACTACCCTGGGTCAAACAAACCAACCATTAATCTATAAATTATATATTTTTAAAAACAATCACAAACATTCGCAGAAAATTATGCACGATTCTTATTCTTTTAATTGAAAATTCAATACAATAGCTAAGGTAGTTTCTATGTAGGACTGTTAAATATTTTCCATCCTTAAAATCACCAACAGCCCCCCCCCCAGAGCTAAGACATCGGTCCAGCCGTTATCGAGTTAAAGGTGTTGTAACTAACACGACTTTGTTTTATATATTTAGAGAGACGATTATATGAAGGATACAAATTGTATTATAGGGGAGAGTTGCCGATTAGACTGGCTCCTTGAATGGACCATCACAATGTCTGGTGACTGAGAGAATATTATGTCGCCAAAGGTGGCTGCACTGGCTGTTTCTGGAAGGGTATTTCGATCTTACACTTAGAATTGCGATGACTTTGTTTGTCGAGTTGTGAAAGTATGTTAATTTGACTAAACTCTCTTTATCTTTAGTTTCACAACGTTATTACAATTTCATTACGTTGGGATGCTGACAATGACTTGTGTTCTTAAAAACTACGTCAATCAGGCTACATTTTACTGTGTAAGTTAAACTGGGTAGTCAAACGGCATAACTTTGAGATTGGGTTAGATCATTAATTTAGTGCAGAGTTGCTGAATTTGGAATCCTTTGTTAAATTTTCAATTCCAATTTTTATTCTTTATGTTTTATTTCAGGGGACTAATTTAGGAACCCTGTCCAATGTAACAAACTCACAATGGTCTAATATAGAGAACTGATATCTGAATTTGGACCGTTGGTAGTGCGTGGGAAAATATTTACTGCCTTATCTTATGTCGCATTAAACCATTAAAATGTTGAGTTGAATAGTGAAAAATTAAAAATAAAAACATGGTAATGGTCCAATTTCGGCAACTCTCCCCTATTCCGTTTACTTAAATAACGATTGTGTTGTTTTATTATTAAAATATGTGAACTTCAAACAAATCATAATATCTTGGAATGATTATTATTTTATTTTATTTGGATATTAATTTTTTTTACTCCTTTGAGTAATAATTATAATTAATAATAAAATAATAAATAAATAATAATTAATTGTTATTTTGTCCAATGTATAACCTGTTGAATGTTTAACAACTGTTTAAAATCACAAAAATGATGATTTAAAATTAGTTAAATATACTTTAATTTAACAATTAAATCAATACACCGTTGTGAAACACTATCACGATCCAAATTACGAAAGCACTACAAAAATATTAATTAAACAAACAGTTCCAAAACCATTTGTCGAAACCGGGAAATGATAGATATTATTTTGACGCATTCACACAAGGATATCCTTTCTATTCACTGTACAATAGCGCATGCGCAGTGGGGTCTCTGGCAGGTGCTCGGGGCGGTTTCG
This sequence comes from Nephotettix cincticeps, assembly GCA_023375725.1. NCBI lineage: Eukaryota > Metazoa > Arthropoda > Insecta > Hemiptera > Cicadellidae > Nephotettix > Nephotettix cincticeps. The sequence continues at coordinate 84,928,369 of CM041786.1, read as the reverse complement.
CGCAACGCACCCCCACAATGCTTCATTAGGGTAATGCGCAGTTCCAGCCCCGCAGAAAATAGCCCAATTTGGCTTCTGAAATCCATCCGTCTCGCATCATCTCAATTAGGCCTCTTTCATCCACGAATATGTTTTGTTTTCAACTGACAATCTGATCGGGGTGGGTAATGTTTTAGTTATTAATAAAACTGATTGAAATATTTATCTAGAAGTTTAACTTTAAAACACACCTTTCATACTACAAATATCTACTAGATAAAAATTCTATATTGAATAAAATTTTAAAAATATATTTTTTCCGAAAAATATAATTACGCAATTATAGTTCATAATTTAGATTTAATTATCTCGTTTTCTGATAAAAACATACCTTTAATATTTAATTCCCAAGATACTAACGTTAATTCTATGTCAACACCCCAACAGCATGTGTTTGATAAAGATGTCATAAAATCAAAATTATTTTACTAATACAGTGAATTACATTATAGCGCCACTGATGATCACTTTTAATAATGAAATAATACAGAAAAGTTCTAGGTTAAATAAAGAACATATATTTATTGTATTACTTGAATCTTTTAAACATTCTTTATTTCACGTTTATTTAATATTTGTTTAAGAAAACACGTTGCATTCCTTAATCGCTCACCATTTTCTGTTATATTTATAAAACATGTTTAGTTGTTATTTTAATTAATTGTCTTTCCTCGCATTGCAACCGCCGTACAATGAATACAGTTTTTACAGACCAATCCAAATTTCAATTACTCCATTATTTTTATTCAAATAAACCCGATCCAGTCGGTCGATCAATCAAGCATTCCTATTGTGGCGGCGACAATGGGAAAGTCATTGATTTATCTAAACGCCATTTCCGCTCTACCAACGTGAAAAGTAAAAAACAAAAGGGTGGAGACACAAAGGCGTGAGCTCAGTGCGGCGCTGTATGAGGTTTGTCCGCCACACGCGTTCATTTATTTCTTGCTTTGTACTTAGCCGCTCGATAGCCTCAACAAAGGGATCGATTGATTGGTTTGTTGATGTATGGACCAGATCTGTCTCTGCTCTGTTGGTATTCCTGACAAAGCTCACCGTCCGCCCACCTAGTTCTAGCTCTAGCTGTAGTTCTACAATAGTCACTTGTTACAATACATACTCCAACGCCGACTTATGCGTCTTATCCAACACATGTATCGTACTGTTTCAATATATTTAATATTCTATACCTTTCAAAATAATGATAATGTTATCTTAAACACTATTAACCCTTACACATTGATGTGTTTTACATTCTCATACTGTAGTTCATCACGCATTAATATTATTACTGTAGTTGATAAAAGTGAATTTCGGAGTAGATAAATGATTAATATTCATTTTTACTTTCACATCTTATACGGGGAATCCCCTCTCCCTTGATAAATTGAGAAAGTATCTATTGTTTTTGTCGAAAGTTTTGATTTTGAGTTGAGGGTGGATGTGCCTGTTTTGCGGCTCCCTGATTCCAAACAAGTTGTTTTCGGACTGATGACTGAATTTCTGTCCATCTATTTCTCTGTTTATCTGTGTCTAGACTCCGAAACCACAATGATCGTTAAATTTTTATGAAATTAAATACTTGGTGTATTTTGGCTATGTATCTACATCATTTTTATATATTTTTTAATTTTTGATTTTTAAAGGTAGTTTAAAATACTGCCTAACAAACTCAAACTTCTACAAAATCCGCTTTAACTATTAAAAATCCGCCCCTATTTGTTTAAAATTTAAGGGTGTATAAAAGTTATAAAAGTCCCAGATGGTGTGACAACACAAGTCTATAAAACGTTGTAAGTGTAAAACGAATGGTTAGGCGATGTCAAGATATTATTATGCGAAAGTAAATCTGAAGATATGGGTAGGCTTTTAAATGGCAATTGATTTAATTTTCTGACAAAATATAAATTTATTAGCGCTTAATGTTATTCTAGAGAAGAATGTTAGAAAAACAATGTCTTCCTTTTCCCTCAACCGTTTTCTATGAATCTTGGAATGCAGTTTCTCAACAATGTTAAATTAACAAACTTAAGAGCCCGTTTCCACAGCAACCATTTAAGATATCAACTTGAAATTCCGTATAGTGTTAATAGGTAGTGTTTTGTAAACCTAGAAGCAAAATAACTTATAATAATTATTAAAAATTTTATAAAAACATATTTTGTATAAAAATTATTTAAAAAAGTACTGTTTTTTGCCTAAAAATGGTTGTAATAAATCTATTGCTTTTATTTTGCTTCCAGCCTTATACCACAAGATAAAATGTATCCTGTAAAAATTTCATGCTTCTATCTCTTATACTTTTTGAAAAAAGGGTCAAATAGGTGAAAATTTGTGATTTTTGGGAAAACGCGGTTAAAGGTTGAGTTTACAGCTTTATTAAAATAACAAAGGCTTAGTTGTAACTTATAAGGTTAAAACATTTCAGGTAATTGGAAGTATATATTTGGCATCATTTTGTTCGTAGGATAATAGACTATAATTTAAAACAAAAAACCAAAATTTAATAAAACAATTTTGTTTGCCTATGATGTCCCTTTAAAGAATGTGATCATATTATTAAAGAATTTAATGAATGCTTTTAATTTGCTTAAGGGAGAAAGCATGTGTCAGTCCACTGATGCTGGAATAATCAAATATCACTTACGGAATGAAAATGAGGTATTGAGTTAATTACAAATCATCAAAATTATCAAAATTATATCTAAGTTTTTTTTTATGTAGTTTTTGATGTGAATATGCCCAAGCTCTGGGGGTTGGGGGTTAGCTGATTTTTGGAATGTAAAAAGTGCAGCGGAAGTGTTTGACGGAAGTGCCATCATGTGGAACAGCCGTTTAGATAAACTGAAAACATTCTCTTTAGACATATCCACGAACTAACCTATTTTACACAGGGAAGTAAATACAATATTTGTAGTAAACATATCTCTTGTTAAAGCCACATATCAGTATCCCTATGCGAATAAATTTCTCGTAAAAGTGATACGTCTATACGAGAGAGTCGAAACAAATTAACTCAATTAAGTGTTCTGATATAGAGGTAAAACAAACATGAACGCTTTACAAAAGGTTAATTCGAACTACAGTTCAAGGATTAATATAAACAAATCATAAGATATATCCTATCCATACACACTTTCCGATCTATTCTCCTGTAATATAGTGGAGTATGTCTATTTAAACTAACTATAATGCTTTGCATCATTATAGCAAAGGAAGAAAATTATAAAGTACTGGACGGTTATGTAGCCCTACAGACGCAATCAAAAGAAGAAGGGCGGGCGTTCAAGTGGATGGGAAACGTAGGGCATTAGCTGTCAACCTGATTCTCAGAGAATTAAAAAGAATATTAATATCAAGCAAGATCAGTGTTTGGGCCATGAACACCCGAAGACGTTTTACATCCAACATCACAACCACCTCGCAATAGAAAAATAATATTAAGCAATACAAGATGGTAAGATTGGAAAAATAGCAGGTAATAATCAAAAATAGCAAAGTAATAAATACTATAAATACAGGTGTATGTTGAAAAACTAAAATGAGCTGTATAATTTGCCATGCACAAATTAAGAATCAACAGACTAATGTTCAAAAATGCTTTGAGACAAACAAGACCTGGAAATCGGGAAAATACAAACAAGGTATAGACAGGGTAAGAAAATATAGACATAATAAACGCAAGGGAGAATAACATGCAAATTATTTAAGAAACATGCACTTTCTTGTTGGGATAAAACACTGGCTACTATAGCAACACTATCTTGTATATCTCTCTCTTGAACCTGGATGCAGAATACTGTATTTCAAGAAAACTGACTTGTGTTGTTGTGTTACCACCAAGTCTGACTTCACAAATTTTTAGTTTTCTTCCTTTCCTCTTGGCAGTTACTACATTAAAAATGTTTGTATTTACTTCCATGGGGGAAATAGGTTAGATCATGGATATGTCTAAAGTGAATGCTTTCAGTTCATCTAAACAGCTGTTCTTATTCTTTTATATTTAAAATTCAATACAATAGTTCTAGTAGTTTCTGTGAAAACCTTTTACATGTTTTCCATCTTAAAAATCATTAACACCCCCCCCCGAGCTAAGACATATCCTTGTCAAAATCAACAACACCTTCCCAGAGCCAAGACATATCCATGTAAAAATCACCAATACCCCCCCCAACAGCTAAGACATACCCATGTAAAAATCACCAATACCCCCCAGAGCTAAGACATATCCATGTCAAAATCACCAACAGGTCGGTAACAATTTTGTCTGTATATAAATTAATTATACGTACTTTAAAGTGAATTTTGAATGCAGCTAATCCTTAATAACATACGAGTATTGTGTAAGATATATTATGTTTACTCCATCCATCCTTGGGTTTTCTTTGTTTAGTGGAGTTCCACAGCTGTGATAGAGCAATTAGTTACTTAATTTTCAACAATGTGTTTTTTAATTGACTCCATCTAGACGCGAAAGACTCTATTCAGTGCGCCACACCGCTAATACCCAACACCAAACAAGGACAGGATGATATTAGGTATTACCCTGATGATATCACGTCACCCGACAGTGACAGTCAATCACCATCGCATCAGGTTTTATAGCATCGCGGGCCCTTTCCACACTAATAGTCCGATATTAGCCACTATATCCATCAAGTTTACTACCGGACACGAGGTTCTCTGTTTTCAATAATATTTACGTTTATTGCTTGACATGTGCAGAGATTTACAGTGCACAGGGTCGTGTGCGTAAAGGTAGGCATGGTAAAAATTCGTCGAAATTGATTCTTGTCATTTTGGCTGAAGTTATCAAGTAGCTTCAAATGTAAATAATCTAAGTACTATCCTGATGTCTCGTCAGTGATAGGTCCTTTCCCACTAAATATTGCAGTGCCAGCGACTGACTAACAATAGTAGTCTAATCGAGAATATATCTTTATGGTAAGCATTTAGGATAGAACGCATTTTCTCTTATTGTTGTGAGAAATTTGATGATTATATTTAAAAAAAGTCCATTGATACCGTTTATTTTAGACTTTTAAGCATAAAAGAAAAATTCCATACTTTACTATTGGAGCAATATGAGTACAATATGTGGTAAGGTGTGCATATGATTATGAATACATCGTTAGACATATAGAATACAAAGGAAACCTTGATAAGCACGATACTACCTAAAATAGCATAAACGGTAACATATAGTACAAAACATATATAGCTCCCCATATAACGAAAAAAATATAAGACGGGCGTTAGGACGTAAATTTAAAAGTATGCTTGGTAAACATTAAAAACCATGCTAACGATAAGTATGATGTATAAACTATATTAACTATTAACTAAATGACTAGTGAAGGTGTATTAGGAAGTGAGACGGTCATGATGTGTGTACACACCATGTTGCGTCAAATGTATACGAGCTACGAGACACATCGATGAATAGTAATGAACAGTTAGAGTACAGATGTAGGATAGATAAGAGAGGTGATCTGATAACGCTATATAAACACCGCCTTCGGTGATGGCCGCTTATAGTCTGTGGTTAGAGAGCTTCCGCCGAGACACATCTGTTGTCCCGTGCTAGCCTGCACTGCTAGCCTGCACTGCTCACCGTTCGCCTGTTCTTGGTAGGCCTCATAAAGCTTTGGAGTTTTGATATCAAAATCAAAAGACAGTATAAGAAAATTAAAATATTATACAGTTTAACAATAAAAGCTTGACTTGCCATTTTTCATTTCTCGTGGTACAGTACCTCCATTATGTAGGCCTATTGTCGGTGCAGCAACAGAAATGAAGTATGAATAAATATAAAAGTGTTAACTTTGAAAAAGATTTTCCAACACTGAAATTATGTTTCACATTCATTCTTTTCAATCTAAATTTTGATTTATCATAAAAATATTAAATAATACTTAAACTATTTAAATACTTTGCCATAATCTAAAACGTTTAATACTTTTTTGGCGATTCCTTACAAAAAATATCTACGATTTGGCAAGTTGGCAACACCGCTCAATATTAAAGATATTGCAACGCTATTTATTTCAAATAGCTTAGAATTTGTATGTTACCTGAAATTACCTAAACCTAAAAGAAATTAAATACTTAAAATGACTTTAAAATAAGATATGTTTCATTTTAATTGCCGTAATATATATTGACTTTAAAAATGCTTTGATTCAAAATATTATTACTTTTTTGCCTAAGAGGATCGACCATTTGTGATTAATATGAACTTTGGAATTTAGATTAGATTAGATCATTAAAATGGCGACTGTATCACAGGGTACGTTTTTTAAGCCAAGTATAAATGAGAGACGATTGTAGAATGATTGTGGCGCAGTCTTGTAATCTTGTTACTGACTAAAGCTGACATGTTCCTTAGACAGGAATATCTAAGGGACCTACAGTTTAACGTGGAATCCAAACCACTGCATCTGAATAACGAACTCGTCTAATTATGAGGTTGGTCTTAGAGGGTTGACGTAGTATTAAATAGTGCGGACGTGAATCTACCGTGACCTCCGTCGCTGGATTTCAGAACGACGTCACTGTCCCAGTTGAATTATATGTAATATAAATACCCCCGTCGCAGCAGACCTGCGTACTCAGCGAATTTCAAAATCAATAATATAAAAATAATAATAATATTTGACAAGTTTTATAAAAATCGATCAATAAACATGAGAATTATTTGCCTATCCTCCATAAGATTAACATGGGAAAGAGTGTGCAGGTTCGCTGCTGTGAGGAACACTGAAAGTAGGCATTTCTACCATAAACAATTTTTATTTTTAACATTTATACCAACTTTCATCAACATCTGCCCATAAATAAAGGACTTTGCCTATTCCCTATATGATTAACATGGGAAAAGAGTATGCAGGTTTGCTGCCATAATAAACACATAAACTATGATTTTCAAGCATAAATGAATAGATCTCAACCACATGAAGCTAAATATCAAGTTTTATCCAAAAATATTGATTCATATGGGAAATATTAATTTTTCCCTATCCTCCATAAGATTAACATTGGAGCCCCACAAGACAACGTACTGTGTTTAGATTTTTTAATATCTCGGTAACCGTTGTAGATAGAAAAAAACTTTAAGGAGAATTGTGTAGTTTTTTAAGCTGATTCCAATGGTGAAATATAAAATTAGAAACTTTTAATAATTATATGTGAAAAACGCAAAAAAACCCCATTTTTGGGTACAAAACCCCCCCAAACTACCCGTTCCCATTGACCGATATGTCTGGTTAACGAACTCGTCCGAGCATTTGTAGGAATACACGTCTCTACCAAATTTGGTCTCGATCAGACCATTTTTACGAGAGTTATCGTGTTCACAGACACATATATATATATATATATATATATATATATATATATATATATACATATATACATACATATATATATACATATATATATATGTGTTATATATACACATATATATATATATAAAGAAGCACCTAAAGAAGAAAAAATAACATGGTCCCGGGCTTAAGTCTTACCATGAGACCTACGGTAATAGCTTCTTCCCTATGGGAAATTCGCTAAAAAACAGAGCTTAATAACGTGTGCCAGTTGTGTTACTTGATTGACAAATATATAATTGCCCTATTGTATTACAAAACACCAAAAACTTATTCTTATTAATGCGCCTGAAAATTAATATATTAAACTCACCTTATAGTGTAAAAATAACACTTTATATGCATTTATAGATATTGGAATAAATAAATAAATGTACTTTATAGCAAAAAAATGTATTAATTTTTATTTCTTATTTGACGCTTACAGGCTATTTTTTCATAATTTACTATGATTTTGAGGTTAAACAAAACATAAATTTCTATTTTACGTTAAAAATATTGATGTAATCTGTTAACTTGATTTTTTCTTTCCCCCTTATATATGGTATATGGAAAAAGTGTTTTCGTCAACATTTTTGAATTTGAGTTGAGAGTGGTTATATCTGTTTGGGGTCCCCTGAATCCAAAAAAGTGGATTTAACGTGATGTCTATAATATGTCTGTAAAATGACGATTCAAAAGTTATGGACTTTTAAATTTCAAAATAATTGTTTAAATTTTCAGCGAAAACATTGAAGGTAAAGTATAATTTGACTATCAGCATTGAAACCAGCTTAAAAAACTAAACAAATTGGTATTTAGAATTATTTGTCTACGACTAACAGCAGGTCCTTAAACGCAGTTCGTTGCCTGAGAGTGCTCAATGTAATTCTTATGGAGAATATTAAAAAATAAATTTCTTCCTTATTTTCCAACAGTTTTCCATTAAACTTGGTATGAAGCGTAAGGTCAAACTACCCAACAAATCCCGCTCAAAAAGCTTGGTATTAACGGGTGGGGGGGGGTTCTCCCATAAAATTTTAACAACTAATTTAACTTCTCTCTTGTTATCTTCAGAAATTAGATGATTATTTTTTAAACAGTATTTTTTTTTAAATTTTGAAATGATATTTAGACACTATGATTGTTTATTATAGATTGTCGTTTTGAATTTTACTTAAGGGAGAAAGTATGTGTCAGTCCACTGATACCGTTTATTTCATTGAATAAGGAAACTCGAGTTCGTACTAAAGGGTAAATACCAAACCACTAAAAACACTCCTGGGCGAATTGATACAATAAATCGTATGGTTTACAACGCGTGGAGAACAACACGGACCAACTCTCCACTCTCCTGCATTAGGTCTGCAATAAATATAACAAATAACCTCTCTGCCGGGCCAACCCACTTTAAAAGTCCAACCTCTCTCTTTGGTTTATTTGTGCTCTTTTGCTTTATTCGGTAGAGTTTTTAATGCCAGTTGTAGGGATCAAAATAACCGCTGACATTTTTAGGTAATAACATATTTTAAGAGGGATTAATTTACTTTAATTTTATTACATAAACTCAACTCCCAACCTTTCACTAACATAGAAATAGATTGTTTAAAAGCTTTTGTAAATATAATATCCAAGGATGTATTTAAAAAAAAACTGTTATGTATATGAATAATTTAGTTTTTAAATTAACAAATTTTCACTCAGTATTTGTGTATAGCCATACAATATTCTAGAGCTAAGTTTAAACTATACGACCGTATCCTGATTTATTTTACAATTTTAGTCAGTATTATTATTTGTCAATCTGAAAATTTATCACATTTTTTGTCTTCATACAAGTCGGAGAAGAGATTACTAACTATGAAGGCTAACGGATCTCTAGCGTGTAATGCAAGTTGGCAAAACAGTCGATTAGCCCTCGCCCCTAACCGGCCCGGGAGGACCGACCGCATCCGAGAGGCAGGTGAGCGGCGACAAAGCCTTCTTGATCGCCGTGACCGTAGATGTCGCGATTCGTCACGCCACCGTAATACACGTATAATATATATCAAAGTGCATTGTAAATATTATTCTTGCGGTCACGCTCGCTCCGTGACCGGTACATATGTTTTCTTTTGTCCTTCGGTTCATCCTTTACAAAGCGCTCTGTCTCTTTCTATTCATTTCGACTCCAAATCGAACGCACCTTTCTTATTCTTCTACTCCCCTCGGTGTCGGAATGAGAAAGAAATCGAAATGTTATGGTTCGGATTGGATTGGAATACGTTTGTCCCCGCCGCATCCACGTAGAGCGTTCTCACAGACGGAAATTAACCCCGATTTGGGTGGGTAAAAAAGAGAATTAGATCTGTGGATCGATCCAGAAACGTGGAGGCTATTGTATCAATAGCGGCGACTCTCTGATGCGGCTATTGAAACGGTCTCTCATATCAATACTGTAATGGCACAAATATCTCACGATAACTTAGATTCAAAAATTGAATATGGAAGAATCCCAATTATTATCATCAGGAATAAAACAAACTACTCTTTCTCACAGTTCAATTGAATTGACAGTATAAAAATTAATATTCTATTACCCTAAAAATTATACCGTAATAAAAATTTAAAAACCGTAATTATGGTTTATTTTTATTGATAACAGTTATGTTTTTTTATTGGTTAATAGTATAAAATAAATGGACTCTTTAAAGTTTCTTATTGATATGTATTTAAAATATCAAATAATAAATTTGTAAATGTAAAAAAAGGTACATACAATCTTCATCTTTTTTACTATCTTTACTAAAAGTTTTCACATAAAAATACATTTTTCGTCATACTGCTTCAAAAACCGCTGTTGAATTGAAAAATTTGCTATTTTTCTTCCTATTATTATGATGATTTTTTGAGTTTTTGAGGCCGTAAAACATTATTGCTGATGATACTTTTGATTCGAAGTCAACATTTGATTGCCAATAATCGCTTATGTAACTGCAACTATCACTAAGATTCTTTATGCATTTTGGACGTTCTGGATATCGATTGTGAAGGTGGTAATCAACTACTGAATCGAACTATCAATAGGTTGATATCGAACTATTGATAATAATAACACTTACATACTAAAATATACTAATTCAATTAAAATAAAATCCGTTATTAAGTAATGTGTTAATGAATGACAACTATTGCTAGGTGTATTGCAGCTATGTGTTCTGATATTTGGGACAGTTTAGTGTCATTCATCTTGTCACGTCGTGCTGACGGTTAACAGGTAATAGGCCTACTGCATTACCAGTTATGAACGTCAATGGTTATCGCTATAAAAATGTATTTTCAAACTGCATAGAACAAGAATAGAATTAATTGTTATCTATAATATTATAAAGAAGAGGTGGTTTCTGTATGTTTGTTTGTGGGTTTGTGGGTTTGTGGGTTTGTGGGTTTGTGTGTTTGTGGGTTTGTTGTGGCAAGTGAACGCAAAAAATACTGAGCCAAACAGTTTGAAATTTTACACAAAGACAGATCTTAAACTCATGCAACACATAGGCATACTCATTTCCTTAAAATCCTTTCGGGCTACGCCCTGTGAACGTCCTAAGTTTCAATGTTTACATTTTTAGAAAATGAAAACATAAAATTACTTGAATATCAACAGCTGTGAACACTAAAATTTGACAGTTCGAGAAGCAGAAGACATGGTTGCTGTAAATACCCTGGGATTCAATGTTTACAGTTTTTAATGTCAACATCCGTTTACTTTACATTTTGACAGTTCGGTAAGAAAAAGAAAAAAGTTAATTTTTACACATAAACTGCTGGATCGAAATTAGTGAATTATTAGTTCGAAATAGTGGAATGGTAGATTTTTAATTTTCTCCCGATGCCTGCCTCTATTACGTTAGTGCTTATCCTCTCCCAATATATGACATATGTTACTTTGTCATGTTTAGATATATACTTAGACACGTGTTTTGTCATTTTGTAAACAATAAAGAATTAATTATCAATAACTTAAATGTATCTGTAGAGCCTACACCTCTCAGCCTTTTTTACCCGTGCGAAGAACGGGTACTTTGGCTAGTAAGCATTAAAATAGAGAAATACGAATAAAACTTGTCTTGAGTACGTTTAAGTTTTACGTAAATCAAATTTTACGAGTATACAATTTACGTTTTAACCATTCATGATTAAAACGTTTTAATTCATTTTGACCTCATACGACATTGAATAAACAAATAAAAAGCTATATCCAACCGGAAATAAGTCAGAGCTTTAATGATTCAATTAGGAATTTAGGAATTATGAATAGAACTATTACATTTTTAAGCAGATTTACTTTATTAGCTGGAATGCAGTGTCTGCTGCGACTGTAAAAGGTAATCACTTTTGACTGAGAGTGAAAATTTATTTAACATTGTATTTAATTATTACACATTAGGTTTACAAATTAAAATACGTTCATCAGTGAAAAAATTTATATTATCATAACGTGATAAATTAATCATTAAAAATAAATCTTCAAACAAATTAAACGTAAAATAATAAATTTTACAAGAGAATTCAAACCTATGCCGGTTAGTCATGTGTTTTATTGTTATAGCAGTTCTTTTCATCTCGATCGCACATCACTTCAAAAGTAAATTGAAATGTACTTTTTCTTATGAAAACTTCATCTGTCCATCACCATGGCCCTAGGGCATGTGCGGTAAATTATTAAAGACAGAACGGTATCGTAGCGGCTTTAGTGACATGGGCTAGCCTTGGAGGTAACAGACTGTTCATGATTTGACTGGAGTCGCCGACTACTGGTTTCGATCCAAGAACGTTAGACGTTAGACTTACTGGTCCAGTAGTTTACCCCTGAGCTACAACGTCATTGCTTTGGTATATATACATATGATTAAATAGAGGCGCCAGAATACGGCAGGTCTACTTAAACTAATCGCATTTCAAAAGCTAATATGGAAATATTTTTACTTGTACAGTAGCCTGCTGAGTCCGCCCCCTTACTCTGTGGGTGGAACATATCAAGCAGCGATAGGGATGAACCGACACAGTAGACCTACTAGGTGGACAGGTCCGGTATGGATAAATACTGATTGGCAAATCCAGGGGTGCTACAGTAATACTACAGTTAGGGTTAATGACGTAGATAATCCAGATTGGAAAATATTATATGGATATTTTTTGTGTTGATTCCTACGTTTTTGTCTTTACGATAAAGCCATTTCATTTTAGAAAACTTTGACCAAAATCTCGTTAATTTTGACTTAATCTTTGACTTAACTGACCAAAAGGTAACTTTCGCTTTTTTAGTTTTCAAGGGCATTTGCACACCTTTGATTCTCACACTGTCAAAGAGCTGAGCCAAGAAAACATCGCTGAAGAGAATAATGTATGTAGCAAATATTCAAATTAAGACCAATACCAAAGTACTATTTCTTAATAGTCAAACCTTTTTGTAATAAAACCACTGTCTGAGAATACTTATACCTTTAACAAAATTGTATACATTTGTTTATCCTTCACAAAGTACTACCCACCATGCATGCAAGGCTGCAACAATCAGAACTGCACTAATTGGGGTAACAGACTTCAACGAGACTAGACTTCTACGACAACCAAGACTGGGAAGTGTTGCTCTTGAGTATCAGGTCTACATCGTGCATGTTACCTTGTATAAGTATTTTCTATGATTTGACACAACACTAAGTAAATCATTAACAAGACTCTGTTTGATCGAAACATTACCATTTCCATTATATATAGGTTTCTATAGAACATCAGCTAGCGAGCTCTGCTTCCCTAGACTCGCTCGCCTAGTTGCTAACGACATTTTTGTAACAGCTACGGTCTGGGTCCTGTAGGGCTCAGCCGCGGGGCATAATTGCTAAGCAAGATATTAAATATAAACGACCAATATGTCAGCCAGGTTTATTAATTCTCCCCATTGTCTGGAATTATTAATTTATCAAGTCGGTCCCTAAGTTAGGAACAGTTAAAAACGCTACGTCATCAATCTTAGTCTTCATTAGGATTATAAAACTTGACTTTCCTTAGGTCATTAAAGGCGATGTAAAACCTAGTTTGTGGCTCCGAAGTGCTTAACGAATTAGTCAAAACAAATAAAATCAAATCAAACAATTTTGTATTGAAAAAAACATACACATATTGCAAAAACACTCCGTAGTAGGAGTATGTAAGCGATACGACGATGCACGCAACAGTCTTGGTCTAAATTAAAAAGATTAAGTAATTCATTCTAAGTAATATATTATTTCGTAACGCTCACATACCCCAACCACGGAGTGTGTTTAAAACAAGACTGTCATGTACATCCTTGTAATGCTTACACACTTGTACCACGCAGTGTGTTTAAAACAAGACTGTAGCGTGCATCCTCGTAACGCTTACATACTTGTACAACGGAAGGTGTTAAGACCAAGACTGTAGCGTGCATCCTCGTAACGCTTACATACTTGTACAACGGAAGGTGTTAAGACCAAGACTGTAGCGTGCTTCCTCGTAACGCTTACATACTTGAACAACGGAAGGTGTTAAGACCAAGACTGTAGCGTGCATCCTCGTAACGCTTACATACTTGTACAACGGAAGGTGTTAAGACCAAGACTGTAGCGTGCATCCTCGTAACGCTTACATACTTGTACAACGGAAGGTGTTAAGACCAAGACTGTAGCGTGCATCCTCGTAACGCTTACATACTTGTACAACGGAAGGTGTTAACACCAAGACTGTAGCGTGCATCCTCAAAACGCTTACATACTTGTACAACGGAAGGTGTTAAGACCAAGACTGTAGCGTGCAACCTCGTAACGCTTACATACTTGTACAACGGAAGGTGTTAAGACCAAGACTAATCTGACTGTTGACGGTCTTGGTCTAAACGCACTCCGTGGTACAAGTGTGTAGACGATACAAGGATGCACGTGACAGTCTTGGTCTAAATACACTCCGTGGTACAAGTATGTAGGCGATACAAGGATGCACGTGACAGTCTTGGTCTAAATACACTCCGAGGTACAAGTGTGTAGGCGATACAAGGATGCACGTGACAGTCTTGGTCTAAATACACTCCGTGGTACAAGTATGTAGGCGATACAAGGATGCACGCTACAGTCTTGGTCTAAATACACTCCGAGGTACAAGTGTGTAGGCGATACAAGGATGCACGTGATAGTCTAGGTCCAAACACACTCCGTGGTACAAGTGTGTAGGCGATACAAGGATGCAAGTGATGGTCTAGGTCTAAACACACTCCGTGGTACAAGTGTGTAGGCGATACAAGGATGCACGTGACAGTCTAGGTCTAAACACACTCCGTGGTACAAGTGTGTAGGCGATACAAGGATGCACGTGACAGTCTTGGTCTAAACACACTCCGTGGTACAAGTGTGTAGGCGATACAAGGATGCACGTGATAGTCTAGGTCTAAACACACTCCGTGGTACAAGTGTGTAGGCGATACAAGGATGCACGTGACAGTCTAGGTCTAAACACACTCCGTGGTACAAGTGTGTAGGCGATACAAGGATGCACGTGACAGTCTTGGTCTAAACACACTCCGTGGTACAAGTGTGTAGGCGATACAAGGATGCACGTGACAGTCTTGGTCTAAACACACTCCGTGGTACAAGTGTGTAGGCGATACAAGGATGCACGTGACAGTCTAGGTCTAAACACACTCCGTGGTACAAGTGTGTAGGCGATACAAGGATGCACGTGATAGTCTAGGTCTAAACACACTCCGAGGTACAAGTGTGTAGGCGATACAAGGATGCACGTGACAGTCTAGGTCTAAACACACTCCGAGGTACAAGTGTGTAGGCGATACAAGGATGCACGTGACAGTCTAGGTCTAAACACACTCCGAGGTACAAGTGTGTAGGCGATACAAGGATGCACGTGACAGTCTAGGTCTAAACACACTCCGAGGTACAAGTGTGTAGGCGATACAAGGATGCACGTGACAGTCTAGGTCTAAACACACTCCGAGGTACAAGTGTGTAGGCGATACAAGGATGCACGTGACAGTCTAGGTCTAAACACACTCCGAGGTACAAGTGTGTAGGCGATACAAGGATGCACGTGACAGTCTTGGTCTAAACACACTCCGAGGTACAAGTGTGTAGGCGATACAAGGATGCACGTGATAGTCTAGGTCTAAACACACTCCGTGGTACAAGTGTGTAGGCGATACAAGGATGCACGTGATAGTCTAGGTCTAAACACACTCCGAGGTACAAGTGTGTAGGCGATACAAGGATGCACGTGATAGTCTAGGTCTAAACACACTCCGAGGTACAAGTGTGTAGGCGATACAAGGATGCACGTGACAGTCTTGGTCTAAACACACTCCGTGGTACAAGTGTGTAGGCGATACAAGGATGCACGTGACAGTCTAGGTCTAAACACACTCCGAGGTACAAGTGTGTAGGCGATACAAGGATGCACGTGATAGTCTAGGTCTAAACACACTCCGAGGTACAAGTGTGTAGGCGATACAAGGATGCACGTGACAGTCTTGGTCTAAACACACTCCGAGGTACAAGTGTGTAGGCGATACAAGGATGCACGTGACAGTCTAGGTCTAAACACACTCCGAGGTACAAGTGTGTAGGCGATACAAGGATGCACGTGATAGTCTAGGTCTAAACACACTCCGAGGTACAAGTGTGTAGGCGATACAAGGATGCACGTGACAGTCTAGGTCTAAACACACTCCGAGGTACAAGTGTGTAGGCGATACAAGGATGCACGTGACAGTCTTGGTCTAAACACACTCCGTGGTACAAGTGTGTAGGCGATACAAGGATGCACGTGATAGTCTAGGTCTAAACACACTCCGAGGTACAAGTGTGTAGGCGATACAAGGATGCACGTGATAGTCTAGGTCTAAACACACTCCGAGGTACAAGTGTGTAGGCGATACAAGGATGCACGTGATAGTCTAGGTCTAAACACACTCCGAGGTACAAGTGTGTAGGCGATACAAGGATGCACGTGATAGTCTAGGTCTAAACACACTCCGAGGTACAAGTGTGTAGGCGATACAAGGATGCACGTGATAGTCTAGGTCTAAACACACTCCGAGGTACAAGTGTGTAGGCGATACAAGGATGCACGTGATAGTCTAGGTCTAAACACACTCCGTGGTACAAGTGTGTAGGCGATACAAGGATGCACGTGATAGTCTAGGTCTAAACACACTCCGAGGTACAAGTGTGTAGGCGATACAAGGATGCACGTGACAGTCTTGGTCTAAACACACTCCGTGGTACAAGTGTGTAGGCGATACAAGGATGCACGTGACAGTCTTGGTCTAAACACACTCCGTGGTACAAGTGTGTAGGCGATACAAGGATGCACGTGATAGTCTAGGTCTAAACACACTCCGAGGTACAAGTGTGTAGGCGATACAAGGATGCACGTGATAGTCTAGGTCTAAACACACTCCGAGGTACAAGTGTGTAGGCGATACAAGGATGCACGTGATAGTCTAGGTCTAAACACACTCCGAGGTACAAGTGTGTAGGCGATACAAGGATGCACGTGATAGTCTAGGTCTAAACACACTCCGAGGTACAAGTGTGTAGGCGATACAAGGATGCACGTGATAGTCTAGGTCTAAACACACTCCGAGGTACAAGTGTGTAGGCGATACAAGGATGCACGTGATAGTCTAGGTCTAAACACACTCCGAGGTACAAGTGTGTAGGCGATACAAGGATGCACGTGATAGTCTAGGTCTAAACACACTCCGAGGTACAAGTGTGTAGGCGATACAAGGATGCACGTGATAGTCTAGGTCTAAACACACTCCGAGGTACAAGTGTGTAGGCGATACAAGGATGCACGTGACAGTCTAGGACACTCCGTGGTACAAGTGTGTAAGGCGATACAAGGATGCACCTGACAGTCAAGGTCTAAACACACTCCGAGGTACAAGTGTGTAGGCGATACAAGGATGCACGTGATAGTCTAGGTCTAAACACACTCCGTGGTACAAGTGTGTAGGCGATACAAGGATGCACGTGACAGTCTAGGTCTAAACACACTCCGTGGTACAAGTGTGTAGGCGATACAAGGATGCACGTGACAGTCTAGGTCTAAACACACTCCGAGGTACAAGTGTGTAGGCGATACAAGGATGCACGTGACAGTCTAGGTCTAAACACACTCCGAGGTACAAGTGTGTAGGCGATACAAGGATGCACGTGACAGTCTAGGTCTAAACACACTCCGAGGTACAAGTGTGTAGGCGATACAAGGATGCACGTGATAGTCTAGGTCTAAACACACTCCGAGGTACAAGTGTGTAGGCGATACAAGGATGCACGTGACAGTCTAGGTCTAAACACACTCCGTGGTACAAGTGTGTAGGCGATACAAGGATGCACGCTACAGTCTTGGTCTAAACACACTCCGTGGTACAAGTGTGTAGGCGATACAAGGATGCACGTGATAGTCTAGGTCTAAACACACTCCGTGGTACAAGTGTGTAGGCGATACAAGGATGCACGTGACAGTCTTGGTCTAAACACACTCCGTGGTACAAGTGTGTAGGCGATACAAGGATGCACGTGACAGTCTAGGTCTAAACACACTCCGAGGTACAAGTGTGTAGGCGATACAAGGATGCACGTGACAGTCTTGGTCTAAACACACTCCGAGGTACAAGTGTGTAGGCGATACAAGGATGCACGTGACAGTCTTGGTCTAAACACACTCTGAGGTACAAGTGTGTAGGCGATACAAGGATGCACGTGATAGTCTAGGTCTATACACACTCCGTGGTATAAGTGTGTAGGCGATACAAAGATGCACGTTACAGTCTTGGTCTAAACACACTCCGAGGTACAAGTGTGTAGGCGATATAAGGATGCACGTGACAGTCTTGGTCTAAAAACATTCCGTGGTACAAGTTTGTAGGCGATACAAGGATGCACGTGATAGTCTAGGTCTAAACACACTCCGAGGTACAAGTGTGTAGGCGATACAAGGATGCACGTGATAGTCTAGGTCTAAACACACTCCGAGGTACAAGTGTGTAGGCGATACAAGGATGCACGTGATAGTCTAGGTCTAAACACACTCCGTGGTACAAGTGAGTAGGCGATACAAGGATGCACGTGATAGTCTAGGTCTAAACACACTCCGAGGTTCAAGTGTGTAGGCGATACAAGGATGCACGTAATAGTCTAGGTCTAAACACACTCCGAGGTACAAGTGTGTAGGCGATACAAGGATGCACGTGATAGTCTAGGTCTAAACACACTCCGAGGTACAAGTGTGTAGGCGATACAAGGATGCACGTGATAGTCTAGGTCTAAACACACTCCGAGGTACAAGTGTGTAGGCGATACAAGGATGCACGTGATAGTCTAGGTCTAAACACACTCCGAGGTACAAGTGTGTAGGCGATACAAGGATGCACGTGATAGTCTAGGTCTAAACACACTCCGTGGTACAAGTGTGTAGGCGATACAAGGATGCACGCTACAGTCTTGGTCCAAATACACTCCGTACTACAAGTGTGTAGGTGATACAAGGATGCACGTGACAGTCTTGGTCTAAACACACTCCGTGGTACAAGTGTGTAGGCGATACAAGGATGCACGTGATAGTCTAGGTCTAAACACACTCCGAGGTACAAGTGTGTAGGCGATACAAGGATGCACGTGATAGTCTTGGTCTAAACACACTCCGTGGTACAAGTGTGTAGGCGATACAAGGATGCACGTGACAGTCTTGGTCTAAACACACTCCGAGGTACAAGTGTGTAGGCGATACAAGGATGCACGTGATAGTCTAGGTCTAAACACACTCCGTGGTACAAGTGTGTAGGCGATACAAGGATGCACGTGATAGTCTAGGTCTAAACACACTCCGAGGTACAAGTGTGTAGGCGATACAAGGATGCACGTGATAGTCTAGGTCTAAACACACTCCGTGGTACAAGTGTGTAGGCGATACAAGGATGCACGTGATAGTCTAGGTCTAAACACACTCCGTGGTACAAGTGTGTAGGCGATACAAGGATGCACGTGATAGTCTAGGTCTAAACACACTCCGAGGTACAAGTGTGTAGGCGATACAAGGATGCACGTGACAGTCTTGGTCTAAACACACTCCGTGGTACAAGTGTGTAGGCGATACAAGGATGCACGTGATAGTCTAGGTCTAAACACACTCCGTGGTACAAGTGTGTAGGCGATACAAGGATGCACGTGATAGTCTAGGTCTAAACACACTCCGTGGTACAAGTGTGTAGGCGATACAAGGATGCACGTGATAGTCTAGGTCTAAACACACTCCGTGGTACAAGTGTGTAGGCGATACAAGGATGCACGTGATAGTCTAGGTCTAAACACACTCCGTGGTACAAGTGTGTAGGCGATACAAGGATGCACGTGATAGTCTAGGTCTAAACACACTCCGTGGTACAAGTGTGTAGGCGATACAAGGATGCACGTGATAGTCTAGGTCTAAACACACTCCGTGGTACAAGTGTGTAGGCGATACACGGATGCACGTGATATTCTAGGTCTAAACACTCCGTGGTACAGGTGTGTAGGCGATACAAGGATGCACGTGATAGTCTAGGTCTTAACACACTCCGTGGTACAAGTGTGTAGGCGATACAAGGATGCACGTGATAGTCTAGGTCTAAACACACTCCGTGGTACAAGTGTGTAGGCGATACAAGGATGCACGTGATAGTCTAGGTCTAAACACACTCCGTGGTACAAGTGTGTAGGCGATTTAAGGATGCACGCTACATTCTTGGTCTAAACACACTCCGTGGTACAAGTGTGTAGGCGATACAAGGATGCACGTGATAGTCTAGGTCTAAACACACTCCGTGGTACAAGTGTGTAGGCGATACAAGGATGCACGTGATAGTCTAGGTCTAAACACACTCCGTGGTACAAGTGTGTAGGCGATACAAGGATGCACGTGATAGTCTAGGTCTAAACACACTCCGTGGTACAAGTGTGTAGGCGATACAAGGATGCACGTGATAGTCTAGGTCTAAACACACTCCGTGGTACAAGTGTGTAGGCGATACAAGGATGCACGTGATAGTCTAGGTCTAAACACACTCCGTGGTACAAGTGTGTAGGCGATACAAGGATGCACGTGACAGTCTTGGTCTAAACACACTCCGTGGTACAAGTGTGTAGGCGATACAAGGATGCACGTGATAGTCTAGGTCTAAACACACTCCGTGGTACAAGTGTGTAGGCGATACAAGGATGCACGTGATAGTCTAGGTCGAAACACACTCCGTGGTACAAGTGTGTAGGCGATACAAGGATGCACGTGATAGTCTAGGTCTAAACACACTCCGTGGTACAAGTGTGTAGGCGATACAAGGATGCACGTGATAGTCTAGGTCTAAACACACTCCGTGGTACAAGTGTGTAGGCGATACAAGGATGCACGTGATAGTCTAGGTCTAAACACACTCCGTGGTACAAGTGTGTAGGCGATACAAGGATGCACGTGATAGTCTAGGTCTAAACACTCCGTGGTACAAGTGTGTAGGCGATACAAGGATGCACGTGATAGTCTAGGTCTAAACACACTCCGTGGTACAAGTGTGTAAGCGTTAAAAGATGTACGTGACAGCCTTGGTTTAAACACACACCGTGGTACAAGTGTGTAGGCGATACAAGGATGCACGCTACTGTCTTGGTCTAAATAAACTCCGTTGTACAAGTGTGTAGGCGATACAAGGATGCACGCTACTGTCTTGGTCTAAATAAACTCCGTTGTACAAGTGTGTATGCGATACAAGGATGCACGTAACAGTCTTGGTCTAAACACACTCCGTGGTACAAGTGTGTAGGCGATACAAGGATGCACGTGACAGTCTAGGTCTAAACACACTCCGTGGTACAAGTGTGTAGGCGATACAAGGATGCACGTGATAGTCTAGGTCTAAACACACTCCGTGGTACAAGTGTGTAGGCGATACAAGGATGCACGTGACAGTCTAGGTCTAAACACACTCCGTGGTACAAGTGTGTAGGCGATACAAGGATGCACGCTACAGTCTTGGTCTAAATACACTCCGTGGTACAAGTGTGTAGGCGATACAAGGATGCACGTTACAGTCTTGGTCTAAATACACTCCGTGGTACAAGTGTGTAGGCGATACAAGGATCACGCTACAGTCTTGGTCTAAATACACTCCGAGGTACAAGTGTGTAAGCGTTACAAGGATGCACGCTTTAGTCTGACTACAGATGACTGGGATGGTGGCGACATCCTGTAATCCAGCTACTTGGAGGTCACGAATTGTGGATAGTTGTGACAGATGGTCGGTGGATGTAGTGTTCTCTTGTGTGGATTAAAGTCCGCACTATTGAATACTGCGATAATCCGCAAAGACCATCCACATAATTAGACCAATTCGTAATTCAGAGGTCGTGGTTCGGATTCCACGTTAAACTGTAGGTCCATTAGTTGCCATCGGATGTTGGGCTATTAATTAACAGTCCTGTCTAAGGAACATGTCAGCCTAATTTATTAACAAGACTACAAGATCGCGCCACAATCATCCTACATTCATTCCTCATTCATACTTGGCTTAAAATACCTACCAGCGTAGGTCACCATTTCAGCTAAAAGTATAAAGTATAAAGTATAAAGTCTTGGTCTAAATACACTCCGTGGTACAAGTGTGTAGGCGATACAAGGATGCACGCTATAGTCTTGGCCTAAATAGACTCCGTGGTACGAGTGTGTAAGCGTTACGAGGATGCACGCTACAGACTTGGTCCTAACACACTCCGTGGAACAAGTGTGTAAGCGTTACATGGATGCACGCTACAGTCTTGGTCTAAATACACTCCGTGGTACAAGTGTGTAGGTGATACAAGGATGCACGTGACAGTCTTGGTCTAAACACACTCCGTGGTACAAGTGTGTAAGCGTTACAAGGATGCACGCTACAGTCTTGGTCTAAATACACTCTGTGGTACAAGTGTGTAGGCGATACAAGGATGCACGTGACAGTCTTGGTCTAAACACACTCCGTGGTACAAGTGTGTAGGCGATACAAGGATGCACGCTACAGTCTTGGTCTAAACACACTCCGTGGTACAAGTGTGTAAGCGTTACAAGGATGCACGTGACAGTCTAGGTCTAAACACACTCCGTGGTACAAGTGTGTAAGCGTTACAAGGATGCACGCTACAGTCTTGGTCTAAACACACTCCGTGGTACAAGTGTGTAAGCGTTACAAGGATGCACGCTACAGTCTTGGTCTAAATACACTCTGTGGTACAAGTGTGTAGGCGATATAAGGATGCACGCTACTGTCTTGGTCTAAATACATTCCATGGTACAAGTGTGTAAGCGTTACAAGGATGCACGCTATAGTCTTGGTCTAAATACACTCCGTGGTACGAGTGTGTAAGCGTTACGAGGATGCACGCTACAGTCTTGGTCCAAACACACTCCGTGGTACGAGTGTGTAAGCGTTACGAGGATGCACGCTACAGTCTTGGTCTAAATACACTCCGTGGTACGAGTGTGTAAGCGTTACGAGGATGCACGCTACAGTCTTGGTCCAAACACACTCCGTGGTACGAGTGTGTAAGCGTTACGAGGATGCACGCTACAGTCTTGGTCTAAATACACTCCGTGGTACAAGTGTGTAGGCGATACAAGGATGCACATGACAGTCTTGGTCTAAATACACTCCGTGGTACGAGTGTGTAAGCGTTACGAGGATGCACGCTACAGTCTTTGTCTAAATACACTCCGTGGTACGAGTGTGTAAGCGTTACGAGGATGCACGCTACAGTATTGTTCTAAATACACTCCGTGGTACGAGTGTGTAAGCGTTACGAGGATGCACGCTACAGTATTGTTCTAAATACACTCCGTGGTACGAGTGTGTAAGCGTTACGAGGATGCACGCTACAGTATTGTTCTAAATACACTCCGTGGTACGAGCGTGTAAGCGTTACGAGGATGCACGCTACAGTCTTGGTCTAAAACACATACATGTGTAAGCGTTACGAGGATGCACGCTACAGTCTTGGTCTAAACACACTCTGTGGTACATGTGTAAGCGTTACAAGGATGCACGCTACAGTTCTAATACACTCCGTGGTACAAGCGTGTAAGCGTTACAGATGCACGCTAAAGTCTTGGTCTAAAACACTCTGTATTAAGCGTTAGAGGATCTACCCTGTTTGCTCTAAAACAATTGAATTTTTATTATAATGCAGTCTCTAAAACAATCATTAATATCTTCTACTATAATAAACGTATTAGTTTATTCAAAAGTGTTTTTAAGTATTAAAAAAAAAGAAAATTAGCATCTAGGTGTATTTACAAATATTCGGAAATGTTGAAACCGCTTCATTATACTTATATTTTGTTTATAAAACACTCAATTAATTTATAATATATTAATACATGAATTTAATTTATCACCTTAAATTGAGCTATTATTCAAACATTCCACGCATCCTATTGAACATGCAAACTATTCCACACATCAACTTATTATTTTTTGGTAAATAACTGACGATATATAAGCCTAAATTCTTGATAAAAGAACTCCTTTATGCCTCAACAATCGTACCTCGTAATCGAAACTCCTGTCAAACAGAGTTGACGATTTCCGTTTGTAAATAGCTAAGGCTTAATTACAGGTCTGCAGTAGGTCGAGTAATGTAATTATTTGTAAT
Source organism: Nephotettix cincticeps (assembly GCA_023375725.1). Taxonomy (NCBI): domain Eukaryota; kingdom Metazoa; phylum Arthropoda; class Insecta; order Hemiptera; family Cicadellidae; genus Nephotettix; species Nephotettix cincticeps. The sequence continues at coordinate 84,904,248 of CM041786.1, read as the reverse complement.
TTTGAATCGGCAAGCTTAATAACAGCTGATATCCCGCGCAAAAGGACCAGGACGAGTATCGCCCGATCGCCGCGCCACCTCGAGCCGTTTACTGGCTATTTGATTCCGATCGGAATAAACATTCTTGCATTAATAAGAAAGTAAATTAAAGTGATAGATAGTGAAATAAATCAAACGCTTAACAACGCCGCCACCAGCGGACAGTGATACCATCTTGAGTTATACCTTAAATTAACAAAGGTGCGGTTATTTAGGTGCCAAATTGCTAATGCATATTTATACCGGTAATGACATTTATTTGTTAACTACCAGATTACATCTGGGATCCCAATTACAAGGGCGGCCATTACATTCGCCACTCGAGGATCCGTTTCCAGCGACACTCTCTGTTTATTGCTTTGAATATGTATGTTTCCGAAAATTAGTCGGACAAAAGATAATGCCCAACCCCATGAAATGGATATGAAATTAATCTTGGTGATTCAGACACCCGGCATACATTGTTGGTTGTCATAACTTTCCACAAGTGTGAGTTAGGGCTTGGTAATTGTTTCGCTAGGTGGGTGTTCTCTCTTGGCAATAAAACTGCAGCACTGTTTTTAATTACTACCGAGAAGATATATGACGGGAATAAACGATTTTATGTTTTAAATTTGGGAACACAGAAACAACTAATTATCTATAATAGTTAATGTTATTTACTTAAGGAGAGTTACTGCAAAAATCATTGGAAAGTTATTATTCTTTATTTTCGACAACTATTCTAGAGCTTCGTCCACCAACAATGCCAACGAACAGTTTATGCTTCATAAAACACCATAACTAATGTTTTGTTTTTAATTTATATTAGCTTTTAACTCTCCGCAACACAATACACATGTTAGAGCGAACCAGTTTTTGTTATAATTTATAATTTTATTACTATATAACAGAAAAAATACAGAAGCTATGGTTCGTTCTCTTTCTTTGCTAGTAACCGTATTATGTTTTACATTATGTACAGTGGTTTTATGAAATACTAGCCAAAGTACCCGTTCTTCGCACGGGTTAAAAAGGCTGAAAGGTTTGGCTCTACTGATACATTTAAGTTATTGTTAATTAATTCTTAATTGTTTACACAATGACAAAACACGAGAGTCTACAACATTTCAAAGTAACATCTGTCAAATATTGGGAGAGGATAAGGATTAATGTAATAGAGAAAGTCGTCGGAAAAAACTTAAAAACTACCATTCCGCTATTTCAAATAATTCACTAATTTCGATCCAGCAGTTTATCTGAAAAATCAACTTTATTTCTTCTTCCTCCCGAACTGTCAAAATATAGTGAAAACGGATGTTGTCATTAGAAAACGTAAACATTGAAACCTAGGACGGTCACGGCAGCTCTTTCTTCTTCTTCTTCCCGAACTGTCAAATTTTAGTGTTCACAGCTGTTGACATTCAAGTAATTTTATGTTTTCATTCTTTAAAAACGTAAACATTGAAATTTAGGACGTTCAAGGGGCGTAGCCTGAGGGGATTTTAAGGGAACTAATATGCCTATGTGTTGCATGAGTTTAAGATCTACCTTTCTGTAAAATTTCAAACCGGTCGGTTCAGTATTTTTCGCATTTACTTGCCACAACAAACCCACAAACAAACATACAGAAACCACCTCCTCTCTATAATATTATAGATTAATAGACATAGTTTGTTCCGTCCCTGGAATTTGTTGATGAAGTTCAAATGCCATTATAACCGTAGATGTAGTTACAAGGAGATTCAGATATAATCTATATATATATATATATATATATATATATATATATATATAAACCATAAAAAGTCTGAGAATTAATTCAACGCAGCAAAGGTTTTCTTAAATAATGTGTCTCAAAAGGATTAATGCAATTGATTATATATTAATATTACTGTATTAATTAATAATATTATAAAAACTTTACTTTCTCATTTTTTATGATAAAAATAATTTTATCATATACTTCCATCCTCAGGGGATTATAATTTCTCTACTAAGCCTAAAGAGATCCTGAGCAACTCAATTACCCATGTAAATTTCATTTATATCTACAATTTTTGTTAAAATTTAGTAGATGCACACCCTTAGCCTTATTATCATTGTTACAATGTAATGTAAGCGAGATGTGTTCAGCTGGTGTTGAAGATACGATGACAGCTGCCCCTTTCATCACTCCCAATCCTTAGCCTTAGCCTTATGTTTCATATTACAATGTAATGTAAGCGAGATGTGTTCTGTGTTGAAGATACGATGACAGCTGCCCCTTTCATCACTCCCAATCCTTAGCCTTAGCCTTATGTTTCATATTACAATGTAATGTAAGCGAGATGTGTTCAGCTGGTGTTGAAGATACGATGACAGCTGCCCCTTTCATCACTCCCAATCCTTAGCCTTAGCCTTATGTTTCATATTACAATGTTATGTAAGCGAGATGTGTTTTTTGGTGTTGAAGATACGATGACAGCTGCCCCTTTCATCACTCCCAATCCTTAGCCTTAGCCTTATGTTTCATATTACAATGTTATGTAAGCGAGATGTGTTCAGCTAGTGTTGAAGATACGATGACAGCTGCCCCTTTCATCACTCCCAATCCTTAGCCTTAGCCTTATGTTTCATATTACAATGTATGTAAGCGAGATGTGTTCAGCTGGTGTTGAAGATACGATGACAGCTGCCCCTTTCATCACTCCCAATCCTTAGCCTTAGCCTTATGTTTCATATTACAATGTTATGTAAGCGAGATGTGTTCAGCTGGTGTTGAAGATACGATGACAGCTGCCCCTTTCATCACTCCCAATCCTTAGCCTTAGCCTTATGTTTCATATTACAATGTTATTTAAGCGAGATGTGTTCAGCTGGTGTTGAAGATACGATGACAGCTGCCCCTTTCATCACTCCCAATCCTTAGCCTTAGCCTTATGTTTCATATTACAATGTTATGTAAGCGAGATGTGTTCAGCTGGTGTTGAAGATACGATGACAGCTGCCCCTTTCATCACTCCCAATCCTTAGCCTTAGCCTTATGTTTCATATTACAATGTTATGTAAGCGAGATGTGTTCAGCTGGTGTTGAAGATACGATGACAGCTGCCCCTTTCATCATTCCCAATCCTTAGCCTTAGCCTAATGTTTCATATTACAATGTTATTTAAGCGAGATGTGTTCAGCTGGTGTTGAAGATACGATGACAGCTGCCCCTTTCATCATTCCCAATCCTTAGCCTTAGCCTAATGTTTCATATTACAATGTTATTTAAGCGAGATGTGTTCATCTAGTGTTGAAGATACGATGACAGCTGCCCCTTTCATCATTCCCAATCCTTAGCCTTAGCCTTATGTTTCATATTACAATGTTATGTAAGCGAGATGTGTTCAGCTGGTGTTGAAGATACGATGACAGCTGCCCCTTTCATCACTCCCAATCCTTAGCCTTAGCCTTATGTTTCATATTACAATGTTATGTAAGCGAGATGTGTTCATCTAGTGTTGAAGATACGATGACAGCTGCCCCTTTCATCATTCCCAATTCTTAGCCTTAGCCTTATGTTTCATATTACAATGTTATGTATGCGAGATGTGTTCAGCTAGTTCATGATACGATGACAGCTGCCCCTTTCATCATTCCTAATCCTTAGCCTTAGCCTAATGTTTCATATTACAATGTTATTTAAGCGAGATGTGTTCAGCTGGTGTTGAAGATACGATGACAGCTGCCCCTTTCATCATTCCCAATCCTTAGCCTTAGCCTAATGTTTCATATTACAATGTTATTTAAGCGAGATGTGTTCAGCTGGTGTTGAAGATACGATGACAGCTGCCCATTTCATCATTCCCAATCCTTAGCCTTAGCCTTATGTTTCATATTACAATGTTATGTAAGCGAGATGTGTTCAGCTGGTGTTGAAGATACGATGACAGCTGCCCCTTTCATCACTCCCAATCCTTAGCCTTAGCCTTATGTTTCATATTACAATGTATGTAAGCGAGATGTGTTCAGCTAGTGTTGAAGATACGATGACAGCTGCCCCTTTCATCACTCCCAATCCTTAGCCTTAGCCTTATGTTTCATATTACAATGTTATGTATGCGAGATGTGTTCAGCTAGTTCATGATACGATGACAGCTGTCCCTTTCATCATTCCTAATCCTTAGCCTTAGCCTTATGCTTCATATTACAATGTTATGTAAGCGAGATGTGTTCAGCTAGTGTTGAAGATACGATGACAGCTGCCCCTTTCATCACTCCCAATCCTTAGCCTTAGCCTTATGTTTCATATTACAATGTTATTTAAGCGAGATGTGTTCAGCTAGTGTTGAAGATACGATGACAGCTGCCCCTTTCATCACTCCCAATCCTTAGCCTTAGCCTTATGTTTCATATTACAATGTTATGTAAGCGAGATGTGTTCAGCTAGTGTTGAAGATACGATGACAGCTGCCCCTTTCATCACTCCCAATCCTTAGCCTTAGCCTTATGTTTCATATTACAATGTTATTTAAGCGAGATGTGTTCAGCTAGTGTTGAAGATACGATGACAGCTGCCCCTTTCATCACTCCCAATCCTTAGCCTTAGCCTTATGTTTCATATTACAATGTTATGTAAGCGAGATGTGTTCAGCTGGTGTTGAAGATACGATGACAGCTGCCCCTTTCATCACTCCCAATCCTTAGCCTTAGCCTTATGTTTCATATTACAATGTATGTAAGCGAGATGTGTTCAGCTAGTGTTGAAGATACGATGACAGCTGCCCCTTTCATCACTCCCAATCCTTAGCCTTAGCCTTATGTTTCATATTACAATGTAATGTAAGCGAGATGTGTTCAGCTGGTGTTGAAGATACGATGACAGCTGCCCCTTTCATCACTCCCAATCCTTAGCCTTAGCCTTATGTTTCATATTACAATGTTATGTAAGCGAGATGTGTTCAGCTAGTGTTGAAGATACGATGACAGCTGCCCCTTTCATCACTCCCAATCCTTAGCCTTAGCCTTATGTTTCATATTACAATGTTATGTAAGCGAGATGTGTTCAGCTGGTGTTGAAGATACGATGACAGCTGCCCCTTTCATCACTCCCAATCCTTAGCCTTAGCCTAATGTTTCATATTACAATGTATGTAAGCGAGATGTGTTCAGCTACTGTTGAAGATACGATGACAGCTGTCCCTTTCATCATTTCCAATCCTTAACCTTAGCCTTATGTTTCATATTACAATGTTATTTAAGCGAGATGTGTTCAGCTAGTGTTGAAGATACGATGACAGCTGCCCCTTTCATCACTCCCAATCCTTAACCTTAGCCTTATGTTTCATATTACAATGTATGTAAGTGAGATGTGTTCAGCTAGTGTTGAAGATACGATGACAGCTGCCCCTTTCATCACTCCCAATCCTTAACCTTAGCCTTATGTTTCATATTACAATGTATGTAAGTGAGATGTGTTCAGCTAGTGTTGAAGATACGATGACAGCTGCCCCTTTCATCACTCCCAATCCTTAACCTTAGCCTTATGTTTCATATTACAATGTATGTAAGTGAGATGTGTTCAGCTAGTGTTGAAGATACGATGACAGCTGCCCCTTTCATCACTCCCAATCCTTAGCCTTAGCCGTATTATTCATAATACAATGTATGTAAGCGAGATGTGTTCAGCTAGTGTTGAAGATACGATGACAGCTGCCCCTTTCATCATTCCCAATCCCTAGCTTTAGCCGTATTATTCATATTACAATGTAATGTAAGCGAGATGTGTTCAGGTAGTGTTGAAGATACGATGACAGCTGCCCCTTTCATCACTTCCAATCAAAACTTCTCTTTGTGGAGAAAAGTGTTGAAAAAGAACTTTTGAGACACTTTCTCAGATTTGCCGCGCTGACATATGGTTGAAGTAGAACTTTGAAGAAGACTAATGAACGAAACGACACAAGACTGACATTAAGGGTATACAAAGGGTTGTATCTCACCATCTCGAACCCCAAGGATCACAAACACCCCAATCAATGGGGTGGAAAGGCTTAGGATTTTGTAAAGCTGTAAAGCCGGTATTTATTTGAATAGGTGGTCTGCGAGGGCTGCGGCGGCGGCCGTTTGTGGGTTTGTCGTTTGTCGGGTTGGGTGTTGATTTAGTAATTGTGACACGGTAATCCCCCGGGGGACCCGGCCTGGCCGCCGCCTCCCTTTGAAGGCTCCGGCCTACCTCGCCTTCACCCACACCTGTTGTTTCTGTTCTTAACTGTTGCCTTTAATTCGGGAGTTAATTTCCGATATTTTTCTGTTTACCCTCTCCGTAAATACCTCTTTCGACCTTCGGAAAGAGTGATGTGCCTAGTTTCCGAGCTTAAACTAATATGTTATCCCTTACAGTTCGTAGCTAATTTCTCAAAGATCAAACCACTTTTACGAGAGTTATCATGTCTCTAAATAATTGTAAATGCTTTAAAATTAGACTACACTTCTCGCTTTCAAATTACAGAGTGTTATTATCCCTCGTTGTTTCATTTTTACAAATTCAAACAGAAAGAATCTTTGATATTCAAACTTCTTAGATAATAATAAAATTTAATAAATGCTAGAGACTATTGTTTGATAAGGCACAACTGCTTCATCTTAACCATATTATACATACACACTAGTACAATTCACACATACACACATATTACGTCACGTTATTATATATTTTATACATATGATAACATACATTTCTCAAAGTCAGAGAAAATACAGGTAGCCTTTTCGGAAGTGGTAAAACCTATACGATAGGTTTCGATACATCCAGCGTTCCATCGTCCATGGTCGTGGCGCGGCGCCTCCAAAGGCCACGGATCAAAACATTCTATATGCTTAGACTGTCGTAAAACTGCCCAATCGGCTATGTATATTGTTTTGGGGCATTTATTGGTATTTTTCAGAATACATTTAGAATTAAAAATAGTTGAATTATTAAACTACTTGCTCAATCCATCTGTTTATTCATCATTTAAATAAATTTATAAATTAATAATTAGTAAAAATTAATACCTAATGTATAAAAAATCCCCAAAAATACAAATACTCGTTCTATCTCTCATTATTATTACAGATGTTTTCCATATTCATGTCTATGATAAATCAACATTATAGTTTCATACATGACGTGTGTGAACAAATTTAAGTTTGAAATTTATGCTGTTTTTCATCAAGAGACTATTTCATTATACAGTATTAAAACACATTTCCTATTGAATATACAGTCATTATTTTAACATAGTACACTAAATAGTAATACGAAAGATGTTTTTGTATTCATGGCGTTTGTTTTCTTTTGAAGCTTAACATTATGAATGATTTCACTCGTATAGGCATATTTTTTCGTAATCATATTGTCATCGTTTAACGTTATCTTTATATCATAAATGTTCTATTGATTTGTTTGACCAAGTATTGTAATATATATTTTATACTGTCCTCTTATATAGTTTATGTAACACGTCTGGGTAAGTGAGTATATACTTTAAAATACATAATTGGCTAAATCGTACTTTAAAGCTATTTTTGATAAAATCAGATGACAATGGAGAAATGTCAATGAAAAGTGGAATATATTTTACTGTCACGTATGATACATTAATTTATGTTTCTAAGAACTATTTATTAATCAGTTATCTCTTATCTCTAAACTAATGAACATAAGTAAAAATTATTCATTTTAGAAACCTATTTTACAATGAGATAGACCGTGTTACCATTCGCACTCCTGAGAAACGTTTCAAGAATTGTTTTCGCAAACCACAAAAGGAAACAAATGGATCAGGTGGGAATGTGGCGAGGCGGAGGATCAAAGGTAGAAAGTGTGGAGGGAGCCGGGGGGTCAGGTGTCCTGGGGGTGAAAACACACAACACCCTTGTCACTCCGTGCCTTTGGCGGCGCCGGGGTCCGCCCCTTCCCTCCACTTTTGACTTTGCCAAATCGTTTAGCCTGGGAAAGGAGCCGCCTCTGACTATAGTACCATGGAGCTGTGTTGTTTTAAGCTAATATTGTTGCGAATATAAGATTAAACAAGCTGATAAACAGGAGAAATAAGTGTGCGTTTTTCAATTAATACAAGATATGCAGAAGTCAGAGCTATTTTAGTAGTTATTACTAACTAAATAGAGATAAATACTGTAGTCGGTTATATATGTAGCATTATTTAAAATCAAAATTAAGCCAGTAGCGAAATATGTTGCGGTTTAAACTGAGTAGTTGGTCATTTTGAGATATTAAATTAACAGTAGCGAAATATGTTGCGGTTTAAACTGAGTAGTTCATTTTGAGATATTAAATTAACAGTAGCGAAATATGTTGCGGTTTAAACTGAGTAGTTGGTCATTTTGAGATATTAAATTAACAGTAGCGAAATATGTTGCGGTTTAAACTGAGTAGTTGGTCATTTTGAGATATTAAATTAACAGTAGCGAAATATGTTGCGGTTTAAACTGAGTAGTTGGTCATTTTGAGATATTAAATTAACAGTAGCGAAATATGTTGCGGTTTAAACTGAGTAGTTGGTCATTTTGAGATATTAAATTAACAGTAGCCTATCCCTGAGATAGTAAATACCACTTAAAATACCAGCAAAGGGCAAATTCAATAGTTTATTGGCCCGTAAAAGTGAATAAAAAGTGTTTCAGAACTATATTTATTACTGTTTTAAAGATTATCACACGATACGAAGTTATTATAGATCAATTAAAAAAGGTTTCTTCTTACTATGTTTAGTGTTTAAAATATTAAAGATATAAAACCGGGAAATATACAGTTTTTAAACATATCCTTACGTGCTGTTTTTACCCAATTAACCGCCACGATCTTCATCACTGAATGTAAGAAACTCTTCATTTCAACCTGAGTAATAAATTTCAAGCACATTTTTCGCTAGCATTTCGCATTCCCTAGCACAGACCTAAAACACGTTTCTGGATCAATAATAATACTAAATACATAAGTCCTAGCTTAGTTTAGGTCTTAATTTTTTTGTATAACATTTAATTATTATCATTAGTATTTTTATTTCTGTTTAACTTGTAGTGTACGTAAGAACTCGTCCCGCGCACAGGTCATTAATGACCTATGCGGGCCTATTTTTGGAGAAATTTACATTGCTTCATGTAAGAATTGTGATATTTAAAGGTAATTAATGATTTTTGATTGATTGAAGTTATTTTGCAGAAAAATTCAGACATTAAATTCAATACATGTCTTGTTACTAAAAGGATCTAGATGATTTTTGATATTTTTCTTTACTTTCATGTGTAGAATGCTCTTGGTAATCAACCTGTGTCAAGATTTATTTGCAAACTCTTGCATAGAAATTTTACAGCCCTGATGAACGTCTGAATAACATTGTAATGCATATCGCATGCTCATACATTTCGATATTTCGTTTAGAAAGCCTTATAAACTTGCATGTATAAAATGTGCTGCAGTGGGAAAACATTGAAACACCAGTAGCGTGCTTGTGCGAATACGAACGTTCGTGATTTAAACGAATTCGTTGCAGATTTTCAACCGCATCAGATAAACAGTAGACTGCTGTGTAGCTCGGTTTATTTCTTTTTCTTTCACACAACTCACCCGCCCCCACCGATACGGTATCTCCACTACACTAGCCTAGGTTAGCGCCAACACTTTCAAACTTAAAACACATTGGAAACATTCACACAACTTCTGCTAGTTATCTTGCTATTGGTCTTTAACATAAAATCGGAAAACCCATTTGTAAAACCCTTTAAGTTTTTAAACAGGAGGTTTTATGAAATCTTTAAGTAAATTAATTATAGGTCGTACTTTATGTAATACTCATTAACTGACTAATTATTAAATTACTAATTAATTAGGTGACTGCCCAATAACCACCTCTATAACGCTAATGCGCCATGAACTCTATCCCCCTGGCCAATAACCGAATAGAGAGAGATCATCAAACTAGTATGTAGAGTTCAAGCCAATACACACAACATAAACATAATACAAGGTGTATTAGAATCCCTTAACCTGAGATCTTAACGGTATTATTTTTTACCCATATAGTTTATAAGTGTAAAAAGATTTTCTCATAAAGTTTGACATTTAATAAATACCTAATACGGTAAAAAATCTCTTCTAAGTAGCTATTTTTTTAGAGTAGGTTCGAATGTTTTTGCATTTCTAGGCGTTTGAAATATCAATTTATCAATCCTGTGATAAGCTTGTTAGTATCCCGCCAATAATTAATTAACTAGTACATAATAAGAGTTTGAACGGTATTTCGGTTGATGGGGGTTAATAACAAGATATCGGACACACAGCAATGCTCGGTCGGATTTATAGGGTTATTTTATCCCCAGCTGTTGGCAGCGGCCTCTGCCGTGTGATCTGCGAGGCAGACCACTCGTTATCTCCGCCATCTCGCCTTATCAATCAGCTGATTACGCGGCAACGGTTCCTCGCACTTCCATAGAGCCCGCGTCGGTAACGGGTCTAGGACTTTTGGCAACCACGCCTATCCCATTCGTCATCGCAGGGGGTTATAAAAGTGTCACAACCCGTGGTCCGGACTTTTGGCAACTTGGGGATGTGTCTTTGTGTCTTTTGGGGGGCTGTGGGGACTTTGGACTTTGGGGATTTCAGGGATTTCGTTCTTGCCGGGCGGGGTTGAGGGTGAGGGAGAAAGCGCGCTGGAGAAGAGCGAGAGAGGAGGCGGTGGGCGAAGACAGACGAAGAATAACAAAGCACAACGCATGCTACCCAATTCCTTTTAAGTATGAGATTACTAACCGTCTAAGAACTGTCTGTTGTTAAGTTTGAACTATGTTTAGAGGTACAATATTATGAATTGTATCGGTCTTATTTTTAAACCCATAAATAACTTTTTGAGGAAAGAATTAACGATTGATATTTCTTTGAAATCAGATAGACTTGTAACTTTCAATTTATAATACTGTAATAATATTATAACCAAAATAAAGATATTCACAATGTGCAGAATTAGCTAAACAAAAGATACTGGCATACACTTTGTTTTAATTTTTACAAATACAATTGGTATAAGACATTTTAAAAGGTAGGCTTTATACATAAATTTCACTGTATATTTTATTAAAAAATTATTAATGTGGTCACAAACCTCTCTGTCATAAGTTGAATTTAAATTCTCAACTAGTTGCAAAAAGGGTCCTATACAAGTGCGTAACAAAATTATTATTAAAACCTTACAATTCAAAAATTCTAAATACAAATACTGGAGAGAGAATAAATACAATGGAGAGATGAAATGATCTGTTACAATTTTGTAAAATACGTTATGTTGTTACAATACGATTTGTATATCGACTGCCCCTTGCCGTCTCGCTCTTACATCTCCTGATTTCGGTGATTCCGGGGAGAGGGAGGGAACTTTAAGGGATAAGAGTGATAGTTTGTGGGATTAAACAATGAGGCAGGGATTTTCATGGAGAAAAGGGAGAATTTTTGGGATGAAACTGAGGTTGCCAAAAGGCCGCGGTCGAGGACTAATTAGGGTGCCGACCCTCGGTGGGGGCTGGGCGGTTGCCAAAAATCCGTTTCCCGTCGGTAACTACAGGAACCGCTTGCATCTGTAGCGATGTGTGACGTTCTGTCGAAAATAAACCACGTGAAATGTATGGATTAGGAATACAGTAATTGACAAGGAAATCCACATATACACACAGAAAGGAAAGTAATCCACAAAATAAGTAAGTTCAAGGGACGAAATAGCTATAGTAATCATACGTTATACGAGTAAGTATAAGAAACCAATACTAGAATATAGTAAGATACTAAAATAAGTACAGCCTTTTTAAAATAAAGTATAACTGACCACTTTACAGTAGCCTACAGAATTGTAATAAAGCTAGTTTTAGAGTTTAAGAACACCGACGGGAAAAAATATTCGTTAAAATGGGTAGCAATCGTAATCTTATACGGGTGCGTACAATAATCAATCTTCAAAACCAGAGTGGATTATTCTGGCCAGAAAAAGACCCCGCTGGACCGTTACAAATTCTAAAAGTCCAGATTCTAAATAACACCCAAATGAAGTAAAAATGGACGTATATAGGTAATTTTATAAATGTTCTCAGTTTACTAGTTGAACGGAGCACAGTCGCAGTCACAGTAGCGAGCAGCTGATGAAGGGGAGGTGCGATAAACATACAGCGGGAGCCACGATAGTGATAACGCGGGGCCAGCGCCGCCGCCGCCGCCGCCGGCGACTAGACAATTCATTACGACAATCAGATCAAGGTGGCAGCCTGTTTGATTGTGTAGTTCGCGGCACAGACCCCCTGGGGTGTGCTGCGCTGCGTGTCCGACACCTCACGAACCTTACACGTCATCATCGCGCATTCCTCTTATCACTCTTATCTAAATACGATCCTCACCCCTCAGCGGAAGAAGAATTACTGATACCAGCCTTTCTGATTTAAAGACATTACGCCCATTAATCATATGCGGCATTGTAATTGTGAGAAAATTTGTTTTTAACCTGCTCTATAATGCTGGCAGGGTCAAAAGATATACTCAAGACCTTCTACTATTGGACCTACATCAATGAAGATCGTGAGAAACATCCGGCCTTTTACAGTACTGTACAGTAGTGCCTACATCAACACAATACATCCCTATCCCCAGGTGTTATCCACAGTAGTTTTCAAGTCCATCAAGCTGTAGGGTTTGTATACAAATCGTGAGATTTGCTTAGTTAAAATAAAATATTTTCAATAGGTTAAACGTTAACATCAGTCCTTCAAAAATGTTTATTATGTTGGATAAAAAAATTAAAGTAGAAACATACATTACTTTGTTACCTGAGTTAATTTTGTGCTTTACAAAACTGATATCCATCGATAAAAAACTAATTGACTCATGGAACGAGTACACTCAATATACTCATGGCCATACGCCTATAACTTGTAATATTGTTCAATTGATATCATGAATACACTGCTACAGTAATAAATTATAGCACGAGAAATATTTTTATGGAAATATTGAGTATTTCTATTGAGAAGTACATTGCTTTCATTTTGCATTGTGCTTCTAGAAACGATTCAAATATAAATGAAACTATGAAAGTTGAAAAACCAAAAAGTAGTCATTTTTGTGCGTTTTACATGCACCTACATAAAAATAAATACAACCCCAGTTCAACATTCGAACATCAAGCATCTACAAAAACCTGAATCTACGAGGTAATGATTTGTATAAATAATTAGTCATTATATTTTGTTTGTGTTGTGTTTTATGTTTCAATAAAACTCGAAATTCCTTGGAAAGCATAGATTGTGATAAACAGTAGTATATTTCTAGATTATTCCACCACACATCCGAAGCCAGCCAAGCCTAACGAAACTCAACCTCCGAGAACAGACCAGGGGTCTACTGGAGAACTGGCACCCGACGCGAGAACAGACCAGGGGTCTACTGGAGAACTGGCACCCGACGCGAGAACAGACCAGGGGTCTACTGGAGAACTGGCACCCGACGCGAGAACAGACCAGGGGTCTACTGGAGAACTGGCACCCGACGCGAGAACAGACCAGGGGTCTACTGGAGAACTGGCACCCGACGCGAGAACAGACCAGGGGTCTACTGGAGAACTGGCACCCGACGCGAGAACAGACCAGGGGTCTACTGGAGTACTGGCACCCGACGCGAGAACAGACCAGGGGTCTACTGGAGAACTGGCACCCGACGCGAGAACAGACCAGGGGTCTACTGGATAACTGGCACCCGACGCGAGAACAGACCAGGGGCTACTGGAGAACTGGCACCCGACGCGAGAACAGACCAGGGGTCTACTGGAGAACTGGCACCCGACGCGAGAACAGACCAGGGGTCTACTGGAGAACTGGCACCCGACGCGAGAACAGACCAGGGGTCTACTGGAGAACTGGCACCCGACGCGAGAACAGACCAGGGGTCTACTGGAGAACTGGCACCCGACGCGAGAACAGACCAGGGGTCTACTGGAGTACTGGCACCCGACGCGAGAACAGACCAGGGGTCTACTGGAGTACTGGCACCCGACGCGAGAACAGACCAGGGGTCTACTGGAGTACTGGCACCCGACGCGAGAACAGACCAGGGGTCTACTGGAGAACTGGCACCCGACGCGAGAACAGACCAGGGGTCTACTGGAGAACTGGCACCCGACGCGAGAACAGACCAGGGGTCTACTGGAGTACTGGCACCCGACGCGAGAACAGACCAGGGGTCTACTGGAGAACTGGCACCCGACGCGAGAAACAGACCAGGGGTCTACTGGAGAACTGGCACCCGACGCGAGAACAGACCAGGGGTCTACTGGAGTACTGGCACCCGACGCGAGAACAGACCAGGGGTCTACTGGAGTACTGGCACCCGACGCGAGAACAGACCAGGGGTCTACTGGAGAACTGGCACCCGACGCGAGAACAGACCAGGGGTCTACTGGAGTACTGGCACCCGACGCGAGAACGGACCAGGGGCTACTGGAGAACTGGCACCCGACGCGAGAACAGACCAGGGGTCTACTGGAGAACTGGCACCCGACGCGAGAACAGACCAGGGGTCTACTGGAGTACTGGCACCCGACGCCGAGAGAACGGACCAGGGGGCTACTGGAGAACTGGCACCCGACGCGAGAACAGACCAGGGGCTACTGGAGAACTGGCACCCGACGCGAGAACAGACCAGGGGTCTACTGGAGTACTGGCACCCGACGCGAGAACAGACCAGGGGTCTACTGGAGTACTGGCACCCGACGCGAGAACAGACCAGGGGTCTACTGGAGTACTGGCACCCGACGCGAGAACAGACCAGAGGTCTACTGGAGAACTGGCACCCGACGCGAGAACAGACCAGGGGTCTACTGGAGTACTGGCACCCGACGCGAGAACGGACCAGGGGCTACTGGAGAACTGGCACCCGACGCGAGAACAGACCAGGGGTCTACTGGAGAACTGGCACCCGACGCGAGAACAGACCAGGGGTCTACTGGAGTACTGGCACCCGACGCGAGAACGGACCAGAGGTCTACTGGAGAACTGGCACCCGACGCGAGAACAGACCAGGGGTCTACTGGAGAACTGGCACCCGACGCGAGAACAGACCAGGGGTCTACTGGAGTACTGGCACCCGACGCGAGAACGGACCAGGGGTCTACTGGAGAACTGGCACCCGACGCGAGAACAGACCAGGGGTCTACTGGAGTACTGGCACCCGACGCGAGAACAGACCAGGGGTCTACTGGAGAACTGGCACCCGACGCGAGAACAGACCAGGGGTCTACTGGAGTACTGGCACCCGACGCGAGAACGGACGATGGGTCTACAGGAGAACTGGCACCCGACCCGAGAACAGACCACGGGTCTACTGGAGTACTGGCACCCAACGCGAGAACGGACCAGCGGACTACTGGAGTACTGGCACCCGACGCGAGAACGGACGAGGGGTCTACTGGAGTACTGGCACCCGACGCGAGAACGGACCAGCGGACTACTGGAGTACTGGCACGACGCCGAGAACGGACCGGGCGGGTCTACTGGAGTACTGGCACCCAACGCGAGAACGGACCAGCGGACTACTGGAGTACTGGCACCCGACGCGAGAACGGACCAGCGGACTATTCGAGTAATGGCACCTGACGCGAGAACGGACGAGGGGTCTACTGGAGTACTGGCACCCGACGTGAGAACGGACCAGCGGACTACTGGAGTACTGGCACCCAACGCGAGAACGGACCAGCGGACTATTCGAGTAATGGCACCTGACGCGAGAACAGACCAGCGGATTACTGGAGTACTGGCACCCGACGCGAGAACGGGAACCCATCATCTAAACCTTGAGCCAGAATCCATTCGAGTTAAAACTGAAACAAAACTTTATCTTTAAAAAATCTTTGAGACGACGTTTTATTAAAAAAGTATCTATAAACTAAATAAACAAATGCAATATCCATGATGGACTATTAAACTTATATTCTGTTCTTCTCTCTAACATTATATAATATTAGAACAATTATAAAATTTAAATAATTGATTGGAAATTCAATAAACATTCAACTATTTAAATGTGTTTATATACGATTTCCTACATCTAATGGAAATAAAATTAATACAAATTCCACTTTTAATCCATTTAGAGAACTTTCAAAGTGTTTTAATGTATTTTTTAAATTCATTAAAACTCTCACAATACCGATACATAAGTAATTAACTAGCACGTGCTAAGGTTATGCTGTTTCTAGCTTGGGTATTGTCAAGAGCCGAGACGCAATAGCGTTCCGAGCCCCTACCCATCTCTCATCATTGTTGTACACTCACGACCTCATACAGCTTTCAAAGATTAATTTACCGTGTTATAGCAATAAAACTATAAGAACAATACTCGTATGTATTATCTTGTTTCAGTATTTCACGATTATGTTTAGAAGGACTGGAAGAATTTAGGCATCCAGTTATGTTATGAAGCCAACTTTTTGTATGCATTCGGTTAGATTAGATTATTGAAATGGCAGCCTACCCAGGTAGGTATTTTAAGCCAAGTATGAATGAGAAATAAGTGTAGGATGATTGTGGCACGATCTTGTAGTCTTGTTACTGACTAAGGCTGACATGTTCCCTAGACAGGACTGTTAATTAATAGCCCAACAGCCAATGGCAACTAAAGGACCAGCCAACAGTTTGACGTGGAATCCAAACCACGGCCACTGAATTACGAATCGGTATAATTATAAGGATAGTCTTTGTCCCCCCCACAATAGAGGGGGGGCGGAAACACTACACCCACCGACCAACACTCACAACTATTCACAATTCGTGAACTCCAATTAATTAGCTGGATTTGGAAGCCATACAAACTTAATCCAAAGTATCTTTTAAAGTTATCGAAATTTGGAGTGCCGCAATTTTTCAAAAGCAAAGCCCCTGCAGCAAAAACAAACTTCTGTAGTAATTAAAAATGTTGGGAGGTATCTACGGTCTAAGATGTAGGAGTCAACTTCCGAATTCCTTATGAGTGATTTGAAGCCCAAGGAATTTTAAATGATTCATACATAAAAAGTAATCTGGTGTAGACACTATAGACCCGAACCTTGTGTTTAAAAACCAGAAGCTTATAATGTTGATCCCAAACCTTGAAACGCTGTAGGCTCTTACTATATTGACCAAAATTGTATTAAAACCTGAGAGGCCCTTATAATTAGATAAACTTTTGTTAAACAGGTGGGTTATCATGTGATCCACCTTGTGTTAACGTCTGTGTAGGCTCTACTGTACAAACTTGGTGTTAAAAACCTGGAGTAGTTATAATTGATCCCGAACCTTGTGTTAAAAACCAGATGTAAGCCCTTATCATGTTGATCCCAAACCTTGTGTTAAACATCTGCTGTAGGCTCTTACTATATTGATTCCAAAATTGTATTAAAAACCTGGAGTAGGCCCTTATAATTATTTTGATCCCAAACTGTTATACGTCAGGTGTAGGCTTACTGTTACCCAAACCTTGTGTTAAACGTTGCTGAGGACTATATTGATCACAAACTTGTATTAAAAACCTGGAGTAGGCCCTTATAATTATTTTGAACCCAAACCTTGTGTTAAACGTCTGCTGTAGGCTCTTACTATGTTGATCACAAACTTGTGTTAAAAACCTGGAGTAGGCCCTTATAATTATTTTGATCCCAAATCTTTTGTTAAACGTCAGGTGTAGGCCCTTATCATGTTGATCCCAAACCTTGTGTTATACGTCTGCTGTAGGCTCTTACTATATTGATCACAAACTTGATTAAAAAACCTGGAGTAGGCCCTTATAATGATCCCAAATCTTTTGAAACGTCAGGTGTAGGCCCTTATCAGTTGATCCCAAACCTTGGAAACGTCTGCTGTAGGCTCTTACTATATTGATCACAAACTTGTATTAAAAACCTGGAGTAGGCCCTTATAATTATTTTGATCCCAAATCTTTTGTTAAACGTCAGGTGTAGGCCCTTATCATGTTGATCCAAACCTTGAAACGTCTGCTGCAGGACTATATTGATCACAAACTTGTATTAAAACCTGGAGTAGGCCTTATAATTATTTTGATCCAAATCTTTTTTAAACGTCAGGTGTAGGCCCTTACATGTTGATCCCAAACCTTGTAAACGTCTGCTGTAGGCTCTTACTATATTGATCACAAACTTGTGAAAAAACTGGTGTAGGCCTTATACTGATCCCAATCTTTATTAAGTGTCAGGTGTAGGCCCTTATCATGTTGATCCCAAACCCTTGTGTTAAACGTCTGCTGTAGGCTCTTACTATGTTGATCACAAACTTGTTAAAAACCTGGAGTAGGCCCTTATAATTATTTTGATCCCAAATCTTTTGTTAAACGTCAGGTGTAGGCCTTATCATGTTGATCCCAAACCTTGTGTTAAACGTCTGGAGGCTCTTACTATATTGATCACAAAACTTGTATTAAAAACCTGGAGTAGGCCCTTATAATTATTTTGACCACCGAAAACGTCAGGTGTAGGCCCTATCACTTGTTGATCCCAACCTTGAAACGTCTGCTGTAGGCTCTTACTAGTTCACTTGTATTAAAAACCTGGAGTAGGCCCTTATATTTAGATCCCAAATCTTTTGTTAAACGTCAGGTGTAGGCCCTTATCATGTTGATCCCAAACCTTGTGTTAAACGTCTGCTGTAGGCTCTTACTATATTGATCACAAACTTGTATTAAAAACCTGGAGTAGGCCCTTATAATTATTTTGATCCCAAATCTTTTGTTAAACGTCAGGTGTAGGCCCTTATCATGTTGATCCCAAACCTTGTGTTGAACGTCTATTGTAGGCTCTTACTATATTGATCACAAACTTGTATTAAAAACCTGGAGTAGGCCCTTATAATTATTTTGATCCCAAATCTTTTGTTAAACGTCAGGTGTAGGCCCTTATCATGTTGATCCCAAACCTTGTGTTAAACGTCTGCTGTAGGCTCTTACTATATTGATCACAAACTTGTGTTAAAAACCTGGAGACCTTTATAATTATTTTGATCCCAAACGTTACGTCAGGTGTAGGCCCTTATCATGTTGATCCCAAACCTTGTTTTAAACGTCTGCTGTAGGCTCTTACTATATTGATCACAAACTTGTGTTAAAAACCTGGTGTAGGCCCTTATAATTTTGATCCCAAACCTTTCTTAAGTGTCAGGTGTAGGCCCTTATCATGTTGATCCCAAACCTTGTGTTAAACGTCTGCTGTAGGCTCTTACTATGTTGATCACAAACTTGTGTTAAAAACCTGGAGTAGGCCCTTATAATTATTTTGATCCCAAATCTTTTGTTAAACGTCAGGTGTAGGCCCTTATCATGTTGATCCCAAACCTTGTGTTAAACGTCTGCTGTAGGCTCTTACTATATTGACTCAAAAATTGTATTAAAAACCTGGAGTAGGCCCTTATAATTTTGATCAAATCTTGTTAAACGTCAGGTGTAGGCCCTTATCATGTTGATCCCAAACCTTGTGTTAAACATCTGCTGTAGGCTCTTACTATATTGATCACAAACTTGTATTAAAAAACTGAGTAGGCCCTTATAATTATTTTGATAAAATCTTTGTTAAACGTCAGGTGTAGGCCCTTATCATGTTGATCCCAAACTTGTTAAACGTCTGCTGTAGGCTCTTACTATATGATCACAAACTTGTATTAAAAACCTGGAGTAGGCCCTTATAATTATTTTGATCCCAAATCTTTTGTTAAACGTCAGGTGTAGGCCCTTATCATGTTGATCCCAAACCTTGTGTTGAACGTCTATTGTAGGCTCTTACTATATTGATCACAAACTTGTATTAAAAACCTGGAGTAGGCCCTTATAATTATTTTGATCCCAAATCTTTTGTTAAACTCAGGTGTAGGCCCTTATATGTTGATCCCAAACCTTGTGTTAAACGTCTGCTGTAGGCTCTTACTATGTTGATCACAAACTTGTGTTAAAAACCTGGAGTAGGCCCTTATAATTATTTTGATCCCAAATCTTTTGTTAAACGTCAGGTGTAGGCCCTTATCATGTTGATCCCAAACCTTGTGTTAAACATCTGCTGTTGGCTCTACTATATTGATCACAAACTTGTATTATAACCTGGAGTAGGCCCTATAATTATTTTGATCCCAAATCTTTTGTTAGTCAGGTGTAGGCCCTTATCATGTTGATCCAAAACTTGTGTTGAAACTCTGCTGTAGGCTCTTACTATATTGATCACAACTTGTATTAAAAACCTGGAGTAGGCCCTTATAATTATTTTGATCCCAAATCTTTTGTTAAACGTCAGGTGTAGGCCCTTATCATGTTGATCCCAAACCTTGTGTTAAACGTCTGCTGTAGGCTCTTACTATATTGATCACAAACTTGTATTAAAAACCTGGAGTAGGCCCTTATAATTATTTTGATCCCAAATCTTTTGTTAAACGTCAGGTGTAGGCCCTTATCATGTTGATCCCAAACCTTGTGTTAAACGTCTGCTGTAGGCTCTTACTATATTGATCACAAACTTGTATTAAAAACCTGGAGTAGGCCCTTATAATTATTTTGATCCCAAAACTTTTGTTAACGTCAGGTGTAGGCCCTTATCATGTTGACCCAAACCTTGTGTTAAACGTCTGCTGTAGGCTTACTATATTGATCACAAACTTGTATTTAAAAACCTGGAGTAGGCCCTTATAAATTATTTTGATCCCAAATTTTTGTTAAACGTCAGGTGTAGGCCCTTATGTTGATCCCAAACCTTGTGTTAAACATCTGCTGTAGGCTCTTACTATATTGATTCCAAAATTGTATTAAAAACCTGGAGTAGGCCCTTATAATTATTTTGATCCCAAATCTTTTGTTAAACGTCAGGTGTAGGCCCTTATCATGTTGATCCCAAACCTTGTGTTAAACGTCTGCTGTAGGCTCTTACTATATTGATCACAAACTTGTATTAAAAACCTGGAGTAGGCCCTTATAATTATTTTGATCCCAAATCTTTTGTTAAACGTCAGGTGTAGGCCCTTATCATGTTGATCCCAAACCTTGTGTTAAACGTCTGCTGTAGGCTCTTACTATATTGATCACAAACTTGTATTAAAAACCTGGAGTAGGCCCTTATAATTATTTTGATCCCAAATCTTTTGTTAAACGTCAGGTGTAGGCCCTTATCATGTTGATCCCAAACCTTGTGTTAAACGTCTGCTGTAGGCTCTTACTATATTGATCACAAACTTGTGTTAAAAACCTGGAGTAGGCCCTTATAATTTTGATCCCAAACCTTTCTTAAGTGTCAGGTGTAGTAGGCCCTTAATATATTGATTCCGAACCTTGTGTTAAAAATGGGCTCGGGCCCTAACTATATTAATCGCTGCTCCGATCCATGGCCTTAAGTAATTTACAATTATTAATTATATTTTTTTGTGTATTTTTTTGTAAACTCTTGTTTTTAACATTTTAGGCGAGTATATAGGCTAAGCCTTCAATCCAACATCATACAGACACTTTTGGGAAGGATTTTTGTCAGAAGTACCGTTATCGATCTGTGCGTAGTGTCATGGCCCATGATTTCTTGTTGGAAAATAAAAATTGTACGCTCAATTTGTTGAAACAGCGTGTCAAGGTAGACAATCTGTTTATTGAGATCCCTGCAAAGAAAAGTGGTCCAATAAAACTGTCTCTTGGCAGAACTCACCAAGTGCATCACCTCTCTAAAATCGCGTCTATGTTTTAACAAAGCATGAAGATGCTCTATATCCCGGATATGAGTTATATGACTATAACTCCCAAATCCTCCCCCCCTAAATTAACCCCCTACCCAGTATTTGGAAGTAGCACCATCAATAAAACTGATTCGATCCCCGATTGATACAGCTAGTTTTCATTTGAAAAATCTATAGCGCCTTATATTTTCATTGGTCTACGATTTCCACTAGAAGAGCGAGGACTAAGCACTTCAGTCTTAAATCAAAGTAACACGCAGTATTTTAAATAGGGGAGAGTCGCCGATATTATCTGTCTCTTTGTATGAACCACCTTAATATTTGTAACTGAAAGAATATTATGTCAAGAAAGGCAGCTGCACTGACTATCTTTGGGAGGGATAACCTAAAGGTAACTTCCGCTCTTATGCGTGTGGTCGTACTGACTTTGTTGAGTCGTGAAAACTATGTTAGTTTCACTATATTTCGAGTTAGATTCACGCCATCACTCTTAGCAATAACGCGTAATCAATAAACTGTTTTGTTAAATTCTTTTTACTGTCAGTGTTACGATGTAGGTAACTGTTTGTTTTTATTTGGACCGGTCACAAAACGTTGAAAAATAATTCATTCTCATTTTATCCTTGTGTTGCATAAAGCTAATTTTTTCATGTCGAAAAATGTTTCTAAAGTAATAATTTTTATAGTACACAGAATTAATCCTTTGGGCCAAGGGCCAATCAAGTAATTTTGAGTTCATATGTAGATCACGCCACCACTCCATATATGGTAATGTTTGGAATTCTTATTTTTGATTGGCTAGTAAAATACTTCTCCCCTGGAATATTGCGTCATGCTTATTCTTCCTCTGGTCGTCGTCTGAAATAGACAGTCATGTGGAGTTCCCAGTACATTCTGGTTTTATAATATAGACCCTACTTCTTGGTATATCAAATAATAGTTAGGTACGGATGGACTTTGAGCTTAATACCATAGGATGAGCTCGCCGAAGAAGAATTATTTCAAGTAAATATTTTATTGGACATACTTCCTTTGTGCAACCATTGTTCGTGATTGGGGCAAACATCATCGTCGAAGGGTTTCGTCGTGGGAGCAACTCTTTATTACATATCAACACAGGAGCGACACTCCGACAGTTCAAATGACAGATAAGGACTAGTCGAATTCATCAGTTTTTTATGTTTATTCAGCTGAGTAACATCAATGAAATATTTATTTTAAAACATTGTTAAAGAATATGCCTAGACATCCCCAAATAAATTATCTAAAGCTAAATTTACTCGAAGAGCTTTTCATTAAGTCAGATGTATTAACTAATAAGCTTAGATTCTTTTTATTATATAAATTCTGTAACTGGTTTTTCTTTATCTGTATCATATATAAATGTAATTACCTAGTATCTTATAATGTAATTTATAAATAAATAGCAATGTCTGTATAATTTATATCAGAATACTCATTTACCTTGGCTTTGTCATTGTGTAGGGCTAGCAATATAAACAGAAAAGACTATGTAATTAAATTAACATGGGCCAGGGTAAACATTTATATTCGATATATAAATATAATAATAAAATATATTAGTCTCAAAGGTTCTTCCGACTGGCTGGTTGGCATCTGACGTGACTGACTAGTTGATGTGATGAGTTCCTGGTCATAACTTAAAATAAACTAGATTTAAAAAAATACCCCCGTCGCAGCAGACCTGCGTACTCAGCGAATTTCCAAATCAATAATATAATAATAATATATGACAAGTTTAAAAAAAATCTGTCCATAAACATGAGAATTATTTGCCTATTCTCCATAAGATTAACATGGGAAAGAGTGTGCAGGTTTACTGCTTTGAGGAACCCTGAAATTAGGCATTTCTACCATAAATAAAGGAGTTTGCTTATTCCCTATATGATTATTATGGGAAAAGAGTATGCAGGTTTGCTGCCATGATAAACACATAAACTATGATTTTTAAGCATAAATGGATAGATCTCAACCACATGAAGCTAAATATCAAGTTTTATCCAAAGATATTCATTAATATGGGAAATATTAATTTTTCCCTATCCTCCATAAGATTAACATTGGAGCCCCACAATACAACGTACTGTGTTTAGATTTTTTAATATCTCTGTAACCGTTGGAGATAGAGAAAAACTTTAAGGAACTTAATTGTGTAGTTTTTTACGCTGAGTCTAATGGTGGAATATAAAATTAGAAAATTTTAATAATTACATGTGAAAAACGCAAAAAAACCCATTTTGGGGTACAAACCCCCCCCCAAACTACCCGTTCCCATTGACCGATATGTCTGGTTTACGAACTCGTCCGAGAATTTGTAGGAATACACGTCTCTACCAAATTTGGTCTTGATTGGACCATTTTTACGAGAGTTATCGTGTTCACAGACACACACACATATATATACATATATACATATATATATATATATATATATATATATATATATATATATATATTTTAACGACTATTGTTTTTGGACTCTGGGCACCTAAAGAAGAAAAAATAACATGGTCCCGGGCTTAAGTCTCACCATGAGACCTACGGTAATAGCTTCTTCCCTATGGGAAATTCGCTAAAATATATTTTACATTTTTTCCCCATTTACACTTTTAGCACCACGTAGTAATAGTGACAAATTAAAAATAAAAAATGTTAACGGTCTAATTCTGGCAAATCTTTTCTAATAAAAGATTCTGAAATCATTTTTTTAGAAAAATTAAATATTTTTTATATGGATTAATATAAGAATTAGGTACAATACAAAATATTAAGATGGTAAGTTTGCATGCAGTGCAAAGTTATGGGTATCACTTGGAAACTGTATATTACATTATTATTCCCTTCAAAATCAAGAAACAGACTTGGAAATTGGGGGGGTTGAATCGGAGGGGTAGGGAGCTATGCCGCACACAATCCAGTTCAATGTTGCATGAAATATGAAACAAAATGGCGGCTGAAGCTGAAACGCAACCACCAGAAAACTAAATTCATCGCTCGCGTCCCCCAAATAATAAAGCTTTTTGTCTGGACAAATCGTGCTTTAAAACATCCTTCCCCAGTTGATCACTTCATGAAATTTAATTGGGCGATGTTTCTCTCTCGTTACACAATAGTATTGAATAATGTTATTTTAAGCCGTGAAAACAAGATAATGTGGCTAAAATAGTGGTATATATGTACCCGCTTTGAATATTAAATGTAGTGGGTGCCATAATGAAAATCAGTATGAATCTAAATGGAAAACTGTAGGCTCACCGTCCCAATTCCTTAGAACACTTTTTTACTAAAAATTGTAGTTTTCTTGTTCTATAAAACTTAATAATCTTCCAGCAGATATAAGACAAGAATTAATTTTAGATAAATTAATAAAAAAGTTGAAAAATCGATAGGCTTGGGGTGTTTGTGGGTGTATTTTAAGTGTATTGGTGTGCAGATAGCAAGGTATATAATTGGATTTTACGAGAATGTTTCACGACTCATCTTGTTTATATTTTTACTAGTGTTACCCGGCGAACTTCGTACCGCCTAAAACTAATGTCTCTGTCTCACTTTCAATTGCACATTCAAAATCCATAATATAGTTGTTACAATCGTGAAGCATAGGCTATTCTGCAATTGTTGGACCAATGCTGGTTTGACTCCTGCCTGGTATATACTTACAACGTGCCGTTGTTTCCTTGCTGTCATCACCGATAAAATACAGTTAAAAAACTGATGGTCGTCATTGTTGGATGACGGCAATAAGCTACCAATTAAATGGTATATTTATTTGACCTTATACTTTAAATGTTGGCATAAACCCACTTTCAACGATTTGCTTAGCTCCAAGAGATATCATTTGAAAAGCGCTGTTGTATTTTCTGGAGTTGTTACGGAAATGCTCACTTTCGGGATGGTCACCAACAATGAGGCTATGAAGTGGTTCAGGTCGCTTTTCAAGATGTCTTACGCAAACCCTCCCACTGCTGCAACACAACCCCTTTGACTCGTGTTTCCATTTTAATGCCTTACAATAAATGCATACATTATTCTGGGCTCCAATCGCAATAGTCTTATCTGATTCATAACAGATGTCATGGTCATATTTAAATCCAGAGTGGTCTTTGCAGTCCACAGTTTGTTTTTACGATGCTGGCGTTTTTCGTTATTTCTGTCATATTTTGAAACTGCAACCCTGTTTACTTCTGGATTTTTTAGTGTGTATCTTTTAACAGCCACTCAATTTACCTCAGGGTTTTCTTGCGTGTTCTTCTTAACTGCAGCTCGGTTGACTTCTGGATGTGTCTTTTTATACTTAGCTGCAGACTCACGTAGTTGTTTTAAACGTGGCAAATTCGAGAATCGCCCTCTCCGCTTGGTTATTTTCTTGTTTACATCTACATTGTCTTCCATTGTTTCCATTGTCTACATTGTTTCATAGGGAGGTTCTTCAGGTTGTGAAGAAGGTTTTCATTTTAATCCCTCAGGTGTTAGTTGCACTGTTTGTTAGGTGCCGTGTTCATCAAAGTTTACCATCTCACTTCCATTGCTTGGTAATCTTCCAGCCATTTTGACAGGTGTTGCCTCGAGAACGTCAAAGTTCCCATTAGTAAGACTTCCACTAAACAGTATATGGTAATATGGTACTCTCAAGCTGAACCTTCTCTACCAAAGCTCTGGAGTAAAATACTATTGTGGTGCACTCTGAATACAAGTGGTAAATGTCAGATGCTGCAATTAACTCGCATGCTGAACAATATGTGGTTGGTTTTAGCATCTCAATCCGATAGTGTTCAGGTGAGGTATTATTTTCTCCTTTTGAAACATGATTTAAAATTTAAAATTTATGCCAATTAGCCGAAACGTAGGTTACAATTTTTCCCCTGACTTCATTTGTGAACAGATTATTTCCATGAAGTAGATAGCATGTTGCGTGAAAGACATGACCCATCTGGGGGCATTACAACAACACTAAACAGAGAATTGTTTTCTCTGTAAAATACTAACTGTCCATTTCAAAAGATTTTAATCAAATATTGTATAAAAAATAAGAGAAGAACACTACGAAAATCACTAAAATGATTTAAGATCAAAGATCACAATTCAAACTGAAACCGTATCACAGTAAATAAAAAACATAAACAAACCAACAAAACCAGCTGTATGCTGAAGTTTTACAGTAATAAATAGAATAGATTATCTTCTTACAATTTTTCTATATGAATGACTTTTTATACCTAGTCCATTATAAAGTGATTTTTTTAATAGCTCAAAGTACAATCTAATTTGACTTTGAAATTACATAGTTAAATTATTATTATTACTATGTTTTATTACATAAATTAATATTATATTCATAAAGTATTTAGATGTCTTTGGGTTAGTGTTTTCTGTATGTTTTGCTTGCTTCTTTGGCTTGACTCAACGGTAAAGTTCAAACACTTGCTTTTTAATATGGTAACTTTAAAGACGTTTAGGGTAGAGATTTATGGGAAAATCGTCACAAAAACTATTAGACTTTCCTATTTTTAATCTAAAGAATATATACTTGTATATCCAAAGTTTCACCTCTCCAGCTAGACGGGATGTGAGAGAATTATTAGTGATGAGTGAGTGAGAGCTTTGACGCACACACACACACACAATCAAATATTCTATACTAATACAAAATAAGGTATCAACCTTTTAGACATATCAGATAGCAAAAGGAAAATATAAAAATATACAACAGCTGATTATTATTATTATTATTATAATAAACGTATTTTGTATAAACATTGTCATTATTTATAATTCCGCCAACAAATAAACATTTGATTTTTAATCATAAAACATAGTCACAAAAATTCGTTCTGAGAAATATTACATTTATACAGTAATTAGATACCATTGAGTACTTAATATTTTAGGCTTGCTTCTTTGGCTTGCTCAATGGTTCAAATAAAAACAGCTGCTGTTTAAATCTTAAAAGGCAAGATGGATTGGATGTTGGAATCCAAAACAAAATTATTTCCCCATAAGATTAACATGGGACCTTTGAAGGCGTATAGGGTAGAGATTTATGGGAAAATCGTCACAGAAACTATTAGACTTTCCTATTTTAGGCCTAAAGAATCAGTATACCAAATTTCAGCCTCCTAGGTAATCGGGAAGTGGGAGAATTAGTGATGAGTTGGTGAGTCAGGGCTTTGAATTTTATATATTAAGAAGATTATTATGTATTATATATTTTACATCAATGTATGTATGTGTACACAAGGATTATTATGTTTATATTATTTTTTAAGGTAACAAATAATTACGTGTTTATAGTCTGTATATAGTGCAATAGTGAGTTTAGAATTAATTTTTAATTAATGGTTTGGAAACTAGTATATCCTGTCATTTTTATTCATTAATTACGTTTATTTAAATGGAAGCCTCCCAACAGGCATTCACTTTGGGGGCCAAAAAACTATTTCTAAAATAAAGATGGATCAGCATGTTTTAAAAGACTATAATCATATTTTGTAGCAATTACCAAGACAATTATGTAAAAACTGTTGTAAAAAATACTATTTCCATTTTTTGTAAATGGGGCTAATCTTTATTGACTTTTCCACATAAGGAACAAAAGCAATTGACGCACCACCGGTAAATAGTAGTTTACTGGCAGTATTATTATTTTAAACATAATATACAATGTAGACCAATAAACTACGTTGTTTTGTGTTCCAAACGTATTTGAGAAGGTTGGTGGAAGAGGTTTCTCTATGTCGCAACACAAAAGTCATGACAATTTCTGGTTTATCTCGTATTCTAGCGACCATTGGATTTGTCCATAAACAGACCCCGCCTGTTGTTATTTCAGCCGAAAGTGGGCATGACCAAATGTAAATGACGGTTTCTAAGTACATATTTGGCCATATTCTACTGTCTGCGGCCTTGCGAGTAGGGACCATTACCGATTCGATATGGCTGGGTCTACCACCATTGTTTGCTGGAGCTTCAATTGTCCAAATGTTCCTCAGATCAAACTGAGTGGTCTTGTGGTGACATCGGCCATCGTGGGAGCCCACTGCCCAACGTATTGTTTACACAGTTGCTTATTATTCTGCTCAGACATCATCGTGGGAACTGCCCGGAACGTATGTAGGCAAACAGTTGCTTTCTCAGCTGCTCTGCTCAGACATCGGCCATCGTGGAGACTGCCCGGAACGTACTTGTAGTCCTACACAGTTGCTGCATCTCAGCTGCTCTGCTCAGACATCGGCCATCGTGGGAGCCCGCTGCCCGGAACGTAGTTATAGGCCTACACAGTTGCTGCTTCTCAGCTGCTCTGCTCAGACATCGGCCATCGTGGGAGCCCACTGCCCGGAACGTAGTTGTAGGCCTACACAGTTGCTGCTTCTCAGCTGCTCTGCTCAGACATCGGCCATCGTGGGAGCCCACTGCCCGGAACGTACTTGTAGTCCTACACAGTTGCTGCATCTCAGCTGCTCTGCTCAGACATCGGCCATCGTGGGAGCCCACTGCCCGGAACGTAGTTGTAGGCCTACACAGTTGCTGCTTCTCAGCTGCTCTGCTCAGACATCGGCCATCGTGGGAGCCCACTGCCCGGAACGTAGTTGTAGGCCTACACAGTTGCTGCTTCTCAGCTGCTCTGCTCAGACATCGGCCATCGTGGGAGCCCACTGCCCGGTATGTAGTTGTAGGCCTACACAGTTGCTTTCTCAGCTGCTCTGCTCAGACATCGGCCATCGTGGGAGCCCACTGCCCGGAACGTAGGCCTACACAGTTGCTGCTTCTCAGCTGCTCTGCTCAGACATCGGCCATCGTGGGAGCCCACTGCCCGGAACGTAGTTGTAGGCCTACACAGTTGCTGCTTCTCAGCTGCTCTGCTCAGACATCGGCCATCGTGGGAGCCCACTGCCCGGAACGTAGTTGTAGGCCTACACAGTTGCTGCATCTCAGCTGCTCTGCTCAGACATCGGCCATCGTGGGAGCCCACTGCCCGGAACGTAGTTGTAGGCCTACACAGTTGCTGCTTCTCAGCTGCTCTGCTCAGACATCGGCCATCGTGGGAGCCCACTGCCCGGAACGTAGTTGTAGGCCTACACACTTGCTGCTTCTCAGCTGCTCTGCTCAGACATCGGCCATCGTGGGAGCCCGCTGCATGGAACGTATTTGTAGGCCTACACAGTTGCTGCATCTCAGCTGCTCTGCTCAGAACATCGGCCATCGTGGGAGCCCACTGCCCGGTATGTAGTTGTAGGCCTACACAGTTGCTGCTTCTCAGCTGCTCTGCTCAGACATCGGCCATCGTGGGAGCCCACTGCCCGGAACGTAGTTGTAGGCCTACAAAGTTGCTGCTTCTCAGCTGCTCTGCTCAGACATCGGCCATCGTGCGAGCCCACTGCCCGGAACGTACTTGTAGTCCTACACAGTTGCTGCTTCTCAGCTGCTCTGCTCAGACATCGGCCATCGTGGGAGCCCACTGCCCGGAACGTAGTTGTAGGCCTACACAGTTGCTGCTTCTCAGCTGCTCTGCTCAGACATCGGCCATCGTGGGAGCCCGCTGCCCGGAACGTAGTTGTAGGCCTACACAGTTGCTGCTTCTTAGCTGCTCTGCTCAGAACATCGGCCATCGTGGGAGCCCACTGCCTAGAACGTACTTGTAGTCCTACACAGTTGCTGCATCTCAGCTGCTCTGCTCAGACATCGGCAATGGTGGGAGCCCGCTGCCCGGAACGTAGTTGTAGGCCTACACAGTTGCTGCTTCTCAGCTGCTTTGCTCAGACATCGGCCATCGTGGGAGCCCAATGCCTGGAAAGTACTTGTAGACCTACACAGTTGCTGCTTCACAGTTCCTCTGCTCAGACATCGGCCATCGTGGGAGCCCACTGCCCGAAACGTATTTGTAGGCCTACACAGTTGCTGCTTCTTAGCTGCTCTGCTCAGACATCGGCCATCGTGGGAGCCCGCTGCCCGGAACGTAGTTGCAGGCCTACACAGTTGCTGCTTCTCAGCTGCTCTGCTCAGACATCGGCCATCGTGGGTGCCCACTGCCCGAAACGTACTTTTAGGCCTATACAGTTGCTGCTTCTCATCTGCTCTGCTCAGACATCGGCCATCGTGGGAGCCCACTGCCCGGAACGTAGTTGTAGGCCTACACAGTTGCTGCTTCTCAGTTGCTCTGCTCAAACATCGGCCATCGTGGGAGCCCAATGCCCGGAACGTACTTGTAGGCCTACACAGTTGCTGCTACTCAGCTGCTCTGCTCAGACATCGGCCATCGAGGGAGCCCAATGCCGGGAACGTACTTGTAGAAATAAGAAATAAGAAATTTATTTGTCGTAAAACATTGCAAAATGCATTGACATTGTCAACAGTAAGATTAAATACAAACTAAGATTTTTTAACTAAACTAATATCCAATACATATACATTTAAAATATTCTCATTTAAGATGAATGTTCCAGTTAATAGAAAAAAAATTCTTTACTTCGTATAAACATTCTTTGGTAAAAATTTCTTTCAAAGTAATTTTAATTTTTTCCATTGGCAATGTTTGTATTGAGTTAGGTAAATAATTATAGAAGTTAATTGCTATATAGCTATGATTTTTTTGAGAAGTGGTATAATTGTACTTTTTAATTTTAATTTTTTCTTTATTTCTAGTATTATAAGAATGGGTTTTACTGTTTGTGTCAAAACTGCTTAAATTTCCATGGACAAGACAGAGAGAAGCCAATACATATACAGATGGAAATGTCAATACACTAAGATGGATAAATAATGGCTTACAATGGGTACGGGGTGGAACACTGAGAATTAACCTTATTGCTCTCTTTTGTAATAGTAAAATTTGTTTATTATGTGTACCGTTGCCCCAAAGTACAATTCCATAAGACATTATGCTATGGACATGCGTATAATAGACCTTTAAGAGGACATCATGAGGGACGCAGGGACTGAGTCTTCTTATCAAGTAGATTCCTTTTGACATTTTGGATGCAACATAGTTTACATGTGTGAGCCAAGACAGGTTAGGTTGAAGCCAAATTCCAAGAAATTTCAAATTACAATCATCGGAATTTTTTCTGTCAAAGGTAAAATAAATATCTTTAATTTTCTCAGTATTTATAGATAAATTATTTGCAGCACACCAGTCATTTACTATTACCGATGTATCAGTCAAACTATTAAAAATGTCAAACTTAGAATTACAACTTATCCTGAGCCCAAAGTCATCAGCAAATAAAAATCCGTCTGTGTTTACACCATCAATATTAACAGGTAGGTCATTTATGTAAATATTAAAAAGGATAGGTCCCAATATTGATCCTTGAGGTACCCCAAAAGTGACATCTCTACCCTGTGAGAAACGTAGCCCACTGCCCGGAAAGTACTTGTAGGCCGACACAGTTGCTACATCTCAGCTGCTCTGCTCAGACATCGGCCATCGTGGGAGCCCAATGCCCGGAAAGTACTTGTAGACCTACACAGTTGCTGCTTCACAGTTCCTCTGCTCAGACATCGGCCATCGTGGGAGCCCACTGCCCGGAACGAATTTGTAGGCTTACACAGTGGCTGCTTCTCAGCTGTTTTGCTCAGAAGGACTATACGCGCGAGATTTTCCTAAAGTTTTATATTATAATGCAAGAAAACAAAACTGATATTTACTTTTTTAACTCGGCTTGAATGTTGACGACATTAGCTCCCTAAAATTTAAAGACTGAAAATAAAATAGGTTTTCTCTTTGTACAAAACAAAATTACTCTTACTAAAAAGTTACATGTGAGAAATATTTACAAAACAGAGTCACTTTATAACATTTTAGAAACATCTTCTTTAGGTATTTATGGGAAATTAAATAAAATATTTTACTAGAAAAGAATTATTATAAAATTTAGAGAATATGCTCATAGATCAATTAAATTAACAATTCCCGTATTAATGGAGTTTACTAAATAATTTTTTTGAATTCAATCCTCCAATAGTTGTATATATATATATATATAATTAGATTATAATAGATTATATCATTGAAATGACAACCATACTACAACGTAGGTATTTTAAGCCAAGTATTGAATAAGGATTAAGTATAAGATGATTGTGGCGCGATCTCGTAGTCTTGTTACAGACTAAGGCTGACATGTTCATTAGACAGGAAGACTGTTAATCTAAAGCCCAACAGGCGATGGCAACTAATAGACCAACTCCTGAACGTGGAATCCGAACCACGGCTCCCTAATTACTGATTGGTCTAATTATGAGGTCTTTTCGGATTAAAGTAATATTCAATAGTGCGAATGTTAATCTACACAAGAGAACACTACATCCATAGACCATCTCTCACGGGAAACGGATTTTTGGCAACCGCCCAGCCCCCACCGAGGGTCGGAACCCCAATTAGCCCTCGACCGCGGCCTTTTGGCAACCTCGGTTTTATCCCAAAAATTCTCCCTTTTCTCGCTGAAAATCCCTGCCTCATTGTTTAACCCCACAAAGTATCACTCTTATCCCTTAAAGTCCCTCCCTCGCCCCCGTAATCACCGAAATCAGGAGATGTAAGAGCGAGACGGCAAGGGGCAGTCCATATACACCTCGTATTGTAACAACACAACGTATTGTACAATATTGTAACAGATGATTTAATCTCTTCATTGTATTTATTCTCTCTCCAGTATTTGTATTTAGAATTTTTGAATTTTAAGGTTTTAATAATAATTTGTTATGCACTTGTATAGGACTCTTTTTACATCTAGCTGATAATTTATATATTTTTATATATACAATTAATAATATATACAGTGAAATTTGTATATAAAGCCTACATTTTAAAATGTCTTATATCAATTCTATTTGTAAAAAATAAAACAAAGTGTATGACAGTATCTTTTGTTTAATCGATTCTGCACATTCTGAATATCTTTACTTTGGTTATAAAATTATTACAGTATTATAAATTGAAAGTTACAAGTCTATCTGATTTCAAAGAAATATCAGTCGTTAATTCTTGCCTCAAGAAGTTATTTATGGGTTTAAAAATAAGACCGACACAATAATTCATAATATTGTACCTCTAAACATAGTTCAAATTTAACAACAGACAGTTCGTAGACGGTTAGTAATCTCACACTTGAAAGGAATTGCATATGTATGATATGCAATTCCTGCTTGTGTCCTTGTTGTGCTTTGTTATTCTTCGTATGTCTTCGCCCGCCGCCTCCTCTCTCGCCCTTTTCTAGCGCGCTTTCTCCCTCACCCTCAACCCCGCCCGGCAAGAACGAAATCCCTGAAATCCCCAAAGTCCAAAGTCCCCACAGCCCCCCAAAAGACACAAAGACACATCCCCAAGTTGCCAAAAGTCCAGACCACGGGTTGTGACACTTTTATAACCCCCTGAGATGACGAATGGGATAGGCGAGGTTGCCTAAAGTCCTACACCCATCTCTCACAACTATCCACAATTCGTGACCTTCAAGTAGCTGGATTACAGGACGTCGCCACCGTCCCAGTCAAATCGGGGTGATGACCATATCAGACCATAGTCTATATATATATATAAGTCTATATATTTAATTATGGGTATATATATATATACATATATATACCCATAATTAAAGCTATTATTATACATACACTCTACTGTCACCTTATTTTTTAAAGTACATATATGAGTATGGTAATTTGGTAAGAGATTGATTTGTAGCTCATATATCTATTTTGATAGTACTCTCGTAATTTATATTTACATTTATAATTCCATTAGTATTTAAGGTTGTTTCAAAAGAATTATCTTCATTTTGAAAATACTTTTGTAACTATTATAAATTAACCTCAAATTTACGCATATTACCAATGAATAATTTCAGTCAACTTTGTGTACTTTTACACCTATGGACGTGGGACGGATCGCCCGATTCTGATTTTAATGATTCACTTTATTCACCAGTTCTCTAACGAATACGATGCAAGATGCAATACCTGTGACAAGTGTCATAATCCCTTAGGATTAAAAAAAAGGTATAAGCTACTCCACAATATTCTCGTACCTCAGTCACATCTGATCCACCCTCAAGACAGTTTTGTCTCTATACCAGTAGCAAGTTGTCAGAGCTCCCATATCTGCACCCAGTCTGCATCGATCTAGCCTATCCCGAAGGTAGACGTTTCGTCTCACCAGTAGCCGGTTGTTCCAGTTGGTTTTCGACCTCACTGTTGAGAATCGGAGAAAAGGCAATTATTGTTATTACTAAAGCTTTTGTTAGCTTTTCAATGTCAACGCCTCTCTTTGTCCGCCAGACGTGGAAATATTTGTCTTGTTGCAGCCATCGCCACATTCGTCGCGGCGTATTCGATGCCTGAATCTTTTTATTCTTCTTTTTATCACAGCTATTATTGTGTCTTGTATTGTTGTCAGACTTCTCAGAGATTCGTCTGATCGGGTTGCAGCTACCCTTACAATAGATCTATATTTAGTACGTGTTCATCCTTTTTGTTTACGGTTTTTCCTTTTCTATTAAACAGTACGTTAAATTAAAACCGTCACAGTTTTCTCTAGTATTTAGATTTTCGTCATTTATAATTGGTATTAATAGAAATCATAAATAAAACTGTTAAATTTTATTCATATTTTGTTAGAGTAGTTTTTTTTAATTGCAGGTTTTTAAAGGTTTTATTTTACGTGGACATTATTCAAAAATACTTTACCTTGTAAGTGAATCGGTTCCCATTAAATGATTGAAAATATAGCCGTAATTGGAGTGGACTCAAATTAGTCATCGCTTTAGTGAAGGTGGAAAAATATTGTGATTTCCCCCTCTCATGATTTTCTTATTATAAATTTTACATATATTAAATATAATGACAAATCTATCTTAAAACACGTTGGTTTAAATGATTAGTCTTTTGTTGAAATTAAAACACAAGAACCTGCTTCATCAAAAGGCATGTGATATTTGTTAAGTAGTACATGACAAGACATTTGCAACAGTTTTAACCCCCAGCCAGCTACTCCTTATATAACGAAACTTAAGTGAATTTATTTATATATTCACCATAAAAATTGGACCTGCTAATTGACAGTCCTATCAGCAGAGGCTAGGATAATTCCTTAATCTAAGGCTGCATATTCCTAATAAGCCTAATAATTTAATTCCCTAATTTAGCCTAATAGGCTAAATATTTTTTTAATCTGTAGTAAAGTGGTTGTGGAGTGGGCATATCTTAAAGTCACAATGTCCAAAATATTTACATTTAAGACGTAAATTTGAGTATATAGTATATTAAACATTTATGTACAAAACTTAATGGTAAAAAGCATACTCTTTTTAGAGATAGTTATGGAGAAATTTAAAAAATGTTATATTGGCAACCTTGTTTCCCTTTATATATGGAATTTATATATTCATTAATACTAAAATAAAATAATTTAAAAAAGAAAGCTATTAGTTTTCTAAACGATATGTACCTTAGCTATTAATTTTAAAGATTTAGTAGGGTAGTATTAAAGCTATTTTGTAACAAATTATTATTTTCTTTATTTACGTATATATACGAGACCTACCCTGTACTAAAAATACATTTCATCGAGTATAATATACTCCATGATTAATTAATTACAAACATATTATGCTCGTAATTATTAATGTAGATAGCCCCTACGTCCCGCCAGTATCATAAAAGATAGGATAAAATATTATTTATGCAACCAACTTGTGTTGCGATAGCGTTAATGACTG
Source organism: Nephotettix cincticeps (assembly GCA_023375725.1). NCBI lineage: Eukaryota > Metazoa > Arthropoda > Insecta > Hemiptera > Cicadellidae > Nephotettix > Nephotettix cincticeps. Next base: position 84,867,766 of record CM041786.1, on the reverse strand, counting down.
TACCATACGATAGCTGAGCCTGTCGGATGAGTAGTAGTAGTATTGTAGCGATGACGCTGATGACTCTACCCTACGAGTACTGAGCCTGTCGGATAAGTAGTAGTAGTATTGTAGCGATGACGCTGATGACTCTACCCTACAACTACTGAGCCTGTCGGATAAGTAGTAGTATTATTGTAGCGATGACGCTGATGATTCTACCCTACGAGTACTGAGCCTGTCGGATAAGTAGTAGTAGTATTGTAGCGATGGCGCTGATGACTCTACCCTACGAGTACTGAGCCTGTCGGATAAGTAGTAGTAGTATTGTAGCGATGACGCTGATGACTCTACCCTACGAGTACTGAGCCTGTCGGATAAGAAGTAGTAGTATTGTAGCGATGACGCTGATAACTCTACCCTACAACTACTGAGCCTGTCGGATAAGTAGTAGTAGTAGTATTGTAGCGATGACGCTGATGACTACCCTACGAGTACTGAGCCTGTCGGATAAGTAGTAGTAGTATTGTAGCGATGACGCTGATGACTCTACCCTACAACTACTGAGCCTGTCGGATAAGTAGTAGTATTATTGTAGCGATGACGCTGATGACTCTACCCTACGAGTACTGAGCCTGTCGGATAAGTAGTAGTAGTATTGTAGCGGTGACGCTGATGACTCTACCCTACAACTACTGAGCCTGTCGGATAAGTAGTAGTAGTATTATAGCGATGAAGCTGATGACTCTACCCTACGAGTACTGAGCCTGTCGAATGAGTATTAGCGGTATTGTAGCGATGACGCTGATGACTCTACCCTACGAGTACTGAGCCTGTCGGATGAGTAGTAGTAGTATTGTAGCGATGACGCTGATGACTATACCTTACAACCACTAAGCCTGTCGGATGAGTAAGAGTAGTATTGTAGCGATGACGCTGATGACTCTACCCTACAACTACTGAGCCTGTCGGATAAGTAGTAGTAGTATTGTAGCGATGACACTGATGACTCTACCTTAAAACCACTGAGCCTGTTGGATGAGTAAGAGTAGTATTGTAGCGATGACGCTGATGATTCTATCTTACAACCACTGCTTGTCGGATGAGTAAGCGTAGTATTGTAGTGATGACGATGATGACTCTACCTTACAACTACTGAGCCTGTCGGATGATTAAAAGTAGTATTGTAGCGATGACGCTGATGATTCTATCTTACAACCACTGCTTGTCGGATGAGTAAGCGTAGTATTGTAGTGATGACGATGATGACTCTACCTTACAACTACTGAGCCTGTCGGATGATTAAAAGTAGTATTGTAGCGATGACGCTGATGACTCTACCTTAAAACCACTGAGCCTGTTGGATGAGTAAGAGTAGTATTGTAGTGATGATGCTGATGACTCTACCCTACAACCACGGAGCCTGTCGGTAACTCGACCTTGCCACACTGTTTTGGTACAAGGTACAAAGAATGCGTGCGGGTCTAAGTGTTACGAATTCTATAAATTAGTCAAAACTCCAGTTTTTGCAGTACGACTGTAATTACAGGCTATATTTGTTTAAAACACGAGTATAATATACGAGTCCCTTGACAGGTTAGCACGCCACGCCACCCTCGCCACCCTCGTCCCGCGACCGCCCTTACGGTACGTGTAGGCCAACAGTCTGAAATATTGATTTGTGAGTCTAGATGATTGTGGGTGGTTTTTTACGTTTTTACCTATACTATGTTTAGATTTAGGTTACGTCGAGCTGCAAAACTACGATATAATATTACATATAACAGAATTAAGAATTGATCATTTGCATGGGTTTATAGACCATTTGTATTAATTTACATTATTAATTTAACCATCTATTATTATTGCATTAAAACAATAAAAGTATTCATTAATAGAGTAGATTGTACAATATTTCAATATTTTATATTTAAATTTTTCAATATTTAAATCATTAAATTGAACTAAAATATTAAATATATAAATTATATAAATTATATTAATAAATTAAATTATAAATTATATATTAATTATATAAATTATATATTTAATTATATATTAAATATTAAATTATAAATTATATAAATTAAACTAGCCAAAGTACCCGTTCTTCGCACGGGTAAAAAAGGCTGAGAGGTGTAGGCTCTACAGATACATTTAATTAAATTAACAAATAGTTGGACTTTTCCAACGCGTCTTGTGTTTAAAATCTACACAACGTTTCGGGAGTTGGATGAACTACTCCCGTTTTCAAGTGCCTAACAATATTTACATTTGTACAAACAAAAGGTTATTTCTACATATGAAAAAGAAACCGGTCAAAAAACACAACAAAAAATATAACTATAGAAAAAATTGTAGACAAAACACTATACTTAGCCTATTCTGTACATCCGGAAAATTGCAAACGAGCGACACTAGCACTCCGCCGAAAACGGGAGTAGTTCATCCAACTCCCGAAACGTTGTGTAGATTTTAAACACAAGACGCGTTGGAAAAGTCCAACTATTTGTTAATTTAATAATTAATAACCAACGCCATTATGAATTTTCAAAACTCTGTAGATACATTTAAGTTATTGATAATTAATTCTTTATTGTTTACAAAATGACAAAACACGTGTCTAAGTATATATCTAAACATGACAAAGTAACATATGTCAAATATTGGGAGAGGATAAGCATTAACGTAATGGAGGCAGGCATCGGGAGAAAATTAAATATCTACCATTCCACTATTTCGAACTAATAATTCACTAATTTCGATCCAGCAGTTTATGTGTAAAAATTAACTTTATTTCTTTTTCTTCCCGAACTGTCAAAATGTAAAGTAAACGGATGTTGACATTAAAAACTGTAAACATTGAATCCCAGGGTATTTACAGCAACCATGTCTTCTGCTTCTCGAACTGTCAAATTTTAGTGTTCACAGCTGTTGACATTCAAGTAATTTTATGTTTTCATTTTCTAAAAATGTAAACATTGAAACCTAGGACGTTCACAGGGCGTAGCCCGAGAGGATTTTAAGGAAATGAGCATGCCTATGTGTTGCATGAGTTTAAGATCTGTCTTTGTGTAAAATTTCAAACTGTTTGGTTCAGTATTTTTTGCGTTCACTTGCCACAACAAACCCACAAACACACAAACCCACAAACAAACATACAGACACCACCTCTTCTTTATAATATTATAGATTAATTAAATCAACTGAACTTGAACGTTTCAACTAATCCTTCAACATACAGAAACAAGGTTGTCCTTCACTGAGCCAACTTGTATGTTAGGTTGAAACAGGAGCTAACTACAGTATTTGAAACCAATAACCATCCATGTAAAATCGCGTTTTATGTTGTAATACTTGGAAACAAAACAACTGCAGTCAGAAGTGGTTGGCAATTAATCGTGAAGAGGTAAGTAATTAGTACTTCCCCGCCAATAAGTACAGAGGATGGTTTACGGAGTAATTAAGTACGGTACTGGGTTGGTGATTACAGCCTCCAATTAGAGGCTAAGAGAGGGAGATGAGAGAGTGAGAGAGATTGAGCGATGAGGAGACGCGGGGGGGGAGTGACCAAGGCCGCACCAGAGCCAGGCAGTCTCGGGAAGCTTATTACTCAGACACCAGTTTAAATTGGCTTTTTAACCCCCTTTGGCATTCGGCCGGCGCGGCTTTCATCTCTGACACCTCAGTGGGCATTCCTGGAGAGGACCGTAGTGAAAACATCGACTGGGTCGCAGGTCGGTTATTACTACCTGGGCGGATAACATATGCGTGGTGCAATAGCTAAATACAGTAAATACAGTATTGTATTGTACGTACCTTTATAATATCTTTATTCCAGCACTAGTTTATTACAATCTCCAAAATTGAGGATAATTTGTCGTAATATTTTATCGTTGTATTTTTATGCTACCTTCCTGTATTTACATGGTGAATCTATAGTAAAAATATGTTTGTATTTACTTCCCTGTGGGAAATAGGTTACAGATCATGGATATGTTTAAAGGTAATGTTTTCACTTCTTCTAACAGCTGTTCTTATTCATTTATATTAAAAACTAGATACAATAGCTCTGGTAGTTTCTATGGAAACCTGTTACATATTTTCCATCTTACAAATCACCAACACCCCCCGCTCCACAGCTAAGACATATCCATGTCAATAAAGTTACAAGAAACCACTTGCAATACTAAATCTAATAATGATATCACCTGGTAGAGGCATTACAGGTATGTTCGCGAATCAAAAAGTATTCGTTGTCGCAGCCCAAATGTATTTGAAACGTTATGGATGTTCATTTTTTTTGCAGTACCGTACCTAAGAGAATATAATTTTTTTATTCTCACAACATTTTTCTTGGGGTACAACTACGTTATCCAAAGTCAATTTGACTTCCAACGTCAAAGTCGTTATATTGGTACGGAATCGATCATGGAAAAGAACCACTGAGGAAAATAATGAACCATCAAACATAAATAGGCTCTACATAGGGTATCACGAAAGAATATTTTCTAAAAATGGTTATGTTAAGCTAGTCACGGATTTTGGAGACACCGTATCTCCAAATTCCTAATAAGTTTGGCTCATTCAACTCTTCAAACATTTAATCCCTTCGCTCTTCTGTCTTTCTACACATATCGCATTAAAAATCCAAACTTACATGCTCATTAGAATAGTGAGAAAATACTGTAACGTTTTGTCTGACGTACATTTTACTGTATTTTTTTTATTCTACATAGGATGGTGGAGTATTTTAGACTACACAGCTAATACTTTGCTCATAATCAACCAGACGAAAATGAAGTACTCCATTTGCAGATGTTCGTATCACGAACAACCAAGTCAATAAATAAAAAATAAAAAAGTAAAATATTTTAAAACTTACAAAGAAATTTACAAAAATAAGTAACATATTCATAGTATAGTTTATACTATTATATATTATTAAATTTTAATTTATTTACCTATAAGAATTTTTTTACTGTAAATAATTCCTTTATATATTAGACCAACTTAGTTTTTGAGCCTGTTTTAGTTACCCTGGCGACTAGATTTATAGAAATTTCAAAAATGCATTCTTTTTGTCGTCTATAATTTTACTCGCTATCAACCAACCACACTTGTTCCAAACAAGTTCAACAACTAGTTATTCCTAACATGCAAGATTACATTACACCAGCGTCCGCCATCCACAGATACCACAGTATCCGTAGACCGCTAATGTGCTGAAATGAGAGCCGAAATCAAACCGACCTTTCACGTTCGAATCAGGGAACAGTCATCACCGAAGATGAGCATACAATGGCTTTGGCGGCATCGCGCAAAGGAGATTTTCAAACAAAACGAGCGCAGGTTACGAAAGGTTAGCCGCACCATCAATTTCTAGTTTCGGCCCCCACCTGTTGGAGTTAGTGTTTCAATAATCGGCCAAAACGCGAAGTGCGATTGGAAGACTAATGGCATCACCCTCAACCGGGGGTGGCTCGCATTCCTGCGGTGATTGCCGGACCCCGGACCCGGACACCTGTATTCCCCTCCCCCTCACACACACACACACACTTCCACTATCCCTCCTCCACTCCCTCTCTCACTCCGACCGACACCTGGGACCCTATAAATCATGACACCTCTAGTGGTTGACTACAAAATATCCATCTCCTTTAATTATTCCCTCCGCTGCGGCGCGGCGCGGTGCGGCGCGGCGTCTTCTTCTCTTCTCTTCTCCCCGCATATATTTACCCTGCGCCACCTTGTCCAAACGTTTTCCCCGGCTGTGATCCATCGCTAGCAGTTTTCTATCATTTATCATCGCAATATTTTTATTCATAGGTTAGATTGAGGCTACATTTACTTGCAGAGCTACTACGTGTCTTCATGAAAGGCTGTAAGACTCTGCTAACGATTCAACTTCGATAAACAACTTTAGGGCTTTATTTGTCAATATGTAATTAGGCATGCGAAATAAATTTGAATTTGAATTTGAAAATTATTATTATTATTATTATTAGTTAGGTTGTCGATGTCGCCGTTAGCGCGCACTACCAGGAAGTGTTCCAAGCAGGTCGGCCTCACGTAGCGCACGTGATGCCTACGTCGTCGGCCAGGTAGTGCGGCCACAGCTCCTTCTTATAGTTAGGTTGTCGATGTCGCTGTTAGCGCGCACTACCAGGAAGTGTTCCAAGCAAGTCGGCCTCACGTAGCGCACGTGATGCCTACGTCGTCGGCCAGGTAGTGCGGCCACAGCTCCTTCTTATAGTTAGGTTGTCGATGACGCTGTTAGCGCGCACTACCAGGAAGTGTTCCAAGCAGGTTGGCCTCACGTAGCGCACGTGATGCCTACGTCGTCGGCCAGGTGGCGCGGCCACAGCTCCTTCTTATAGTTAGGTTTTTTGATGTCGCTGTTAGCGCGCACTACCAGGAAGTGTTCCAAGCAGGTTGGCCTCACGTAGCGCACGTGATGCCTACGTCGTCGGCCAGGTGGCGTGGCCACAGCTCCTTCTTATAGTTGGGTTGTCGATGTCGCTGTTAACGCGCACTACCAGGAAGTGTTCCAAGCAGGTTGGCCTCACGTAGCGCACGTGATGCCTACGTCGTCGGCCAGGTGGCGCGGCCACAGCTCCTTCTTATAGTTAGGTTTTTTGATGTCGCTGTTAGCGCGCACTACCAGGAAGTGTTCCAAGCAGGTCGGCCTCACGTAGCGCACGTGATGCCTACGTCGTCGGCCAGGTAGTGCAGCCACAGCTCCTTCTTATAGTTAGGATGTCGATGTCGCTGTTAGCGCGCACTACCAGGAAATGTTCCAAGCAGGTTGGCCTCACGTAGCGCACGTGATGCCTACGTCGTCGGCCAGGTGGCGCGGCCACAGCTCCACTCTCATTTACATGACAACCGGCAAATTGAAAAACGCGGATGGATTCGTGATCCCATTGTGTCGGAGGATTGCGCCGCTCTCGCATTGTTTGCCCGCTAAACGTTCAGCCTTTGGTGGAATTTGTAATTTGATGCCAATTTTTATGCAGAAACATTTCATTCTTTTAAGTTTCCCCACTGCCAACCCAATTTTACGCCCCGATTTCTCATCCACTTCCACTTTTCAAAAGTATTATGAAGTTAACAGCTTATTATACGACATTACGGAAATATACTATACGAAATGAATACCATGCTTCTTACTTTGTAATTTTTATTTAGAAAAAATTTTATTTAGTAATTTTTATTTAGAAAAATAATTATCTCTATTTTTTAACAGTAAATGATAAGTATAAATAATTATAGGTTTGTCAAATGGCACCACTCATAGGTTCTATAAGATTTCTATTTGTTTATGCAAAATAAAATAAAATGCAAATTTTCATAAGTTTAGCACTTATTTCATAAATAATTAATGACCGTTTTCCATTAAATAGTCAGTCTCAGTATTGATTATTGATTTCGATATATTAATTATAACCTTTGTAGGTAATCCTTTTAACTGTTTTCATTAGTACATTCATTAGCACCCGCTCCGCACACAGGACCGTTTGGGCCATATGCGGATCCTTTTTCTACTTTCATGTATTGTAAGAGCACTGAAAAATTCATTGAAATAAAGGGATTTGATAATTGATTAGTTTTCATTAATAAGTACCATATGTTTACTTTTAATTGTATTATATTTAGTCGCAATAGCTGGCCTAGGTCAATTTAAGTCGAATATAAACAATATTGTATATCACGCAATTTATTCATTAATATAGACTATAGTTTATAACACAATCCCTAAAAATCAGAGACGAGTGACAAGTGACGTTTAATTTTATGTGTAGGCAATGTAGGCCTATTAACAAATTCTAATGAAATCTGCTTTCAATCTGAATATGTATAAATGACTATAAATCTCCTCTACTATGTTATTCTCGGGTTTAAATGCGTTTCATAGTGTGCGTTGCTAGTTCCCTTGCTAGTTCCCTTTCCCTTTCCCCCCCTTCCCCCCCATTACTAGGTTCCCTTTGCTAGGTTGCTATATGTAAACATTGTGATAGTCTCACGGAAGTTAGCTCGTAATCTTCTATACATATACATCATAGATAGAATCTTCTTGTATATTTACCCAGCATTAGATATTCCCAAGACGAAACCTCAATTGAATTCTAATTTAAAACAACATCCAGATTAAATTTTAGATTAGGCCGTAATAAACATAACATAATTAAAGCTGCATATGTTATAGCTTAATAGCAAGGAAGGTTACACAGCAAGAACACGCTCACTTGGGGCTGATAATTACACAATTACTCTTAAAATATGTACAGCATGTTCTAGCTTCACCAGTCGGCCGCTAGGTGGCACGGGATCGCTAAACGAACATCTAGTCCTATAACGAGTTGAGGTGTTGAGGTTACAACGTACCGAAACTTAAACAAAATCATGAAATAGAGAGTACCGGTTCATGATTTTGAAAAATATCATGTTGTACATTTTCTAGGGATAACAATTAATGTATTTTTATATAAACTCTTCAACTGATTTCATCAAATTTATTCGTAATTTTACGTTTATAGGTCTAAGTAATGGTTAAACAAAACTATTGTTAGGGCCTGCATTCAGTTCATTCTTCAAGATTCAAACTGCAGAATGAGACTTTAATGAGACATCTACTTTTATTGTCATCATACCTTATTAAGGGCATATCGCCACTTAAATATTATCTTCCTGATGCATTACGATCTGAAAAGGATTAGAGTTTATTAAAGAGTAATCTAGTTTTTTAATTGAAATTTTTGGTACGGATGACTATGTGAAAGCATAATTCATTCAATTTCAGATTATATTGGATTGTGACCCCTGCTTATGAATTTATTATTGCTTTGTATAGCAATAATATATTTCTATTACTGTACTTTGAATACATTTTTGGTAAGGATGACTATGTGAGTAAAGCATAAGTTATTCAATTTCAGATTATATAAGAGTGTGACCCCTGCTTATGAATTTATTATTGTTTTGTATAGCAATAATATATTTCTATTACTTTGGATAAATTTTTGGTATAGATGACTATGTGAGTAAAGCATAAGTTATTAAATTTCAGATTATATTAGATTGTGACCGCTGATTATGAATTTAATATTGTTTTGTATAGCAATAATATATTTCTATTACTTTGATTAAATTTTTCCTATATGATTGTAACATTTTATTATTGGTCAAGTACTAGTAAGCGAATACATATTCTCTGAAATAAATGCATAAATATAATGCAGAGTTAAAAATAAACCAAATATAGAAAACGAAAGAGATCAAACTTGTATAGAAGAATATAGCTTATGTTTCCCAATACAGTAATGTATTGTTCAATTTTTCACAGCCAACAAACGAATCCATTAGTGAACCACTGCACATTTAACAAGACATTTATATTCTGAAGGTGATTCGGACGAAGCTTAACACTGATGATTTTATGGCAACAATGGGGGAAAACGAATCGACTTTGCACGGTTCAAATCTTTATATTTCTTCTCGCGAAGTTGTCTTTTCTTTGTTCGCGAATAACACTTATCAATGCACCGCAAACGTCGCGTCAAAAGGCTTTTTAACTTGGCAAAAAAGACAATCATAAAAAGGAAATAAATCAAATCGAAAGAGAGCATTAAAAACTACCCGAGCCCTCCCTTTGCGTCGGGAACAAAGAATGGCGACATCGCGAAACAAAGGCTCTCACGAGAAACCTCTTTGTTCGGAACTTTTAAAACGATTTTCATGTTAGAGGATAGGCTTCATCAGTTAATCCGGGGAGACGCCCCAGTATGAAAAACTGGAATTGGCGTGTGATCGTATATTTTACATTCGTCGTTTCTTTTAATAATTAACAACAACAACAAAATTAATAATTTTACAGTTGGTATAAATAAATAAACACACTTGTAGACGAGAATCCCATCTCGTTGATAGTTGATTTGACATAACTTCAATTCGGTTTTGAACAAAAGTTCATGCAGTTATCTCTGTTTTTAAACCTTAACCCATATCTTGGAGAGAATGTTGACGTTACCATCTTAAATTAATATTTTTTAACGTTGTTAAAATTTTAAGATAGTAGGTCTACACTAGTTTTTATGGATAGAAAAAGTCTTATTTTCATTGGAATATAAAACCTATTGGTAAAAGCGTGTATTTAGTTTCAGAATTAGACCGCAAGGCGATAATATCGAAATCAGATATTTGTAAACAATCATAGAAACATTGTGCAATATAATCCAATTTCTGGCTATAAAATGTAGTTAGCTATCATTCAGTTATCCAATCACCCTTTACCATACGACTACGACTTAAGAATTCGGAACATACTTTGTTCTATTTTCTGCTTTTAAATGTTCACAATTTGATTAAAATCTGAGGAAGACAACGTTACATAAGCTTTACAACGAAAACAAACAATACGTAATTCCAAAAATATCAGTGTAATGTTACGTAGTGAAATATTGTAAATAGTAGTAAATATTCAGCAATTGTACATATCATAAAATCGTAGTGCAATATTGCGTGTAATGCAATAGTTGTACAATATATGTAGTGTAATTAAATCAATAGTTAGTAAATATTTGTAGTGCATATTGCACGTAATGCAATAGTTCAAGTAGAGCATTAGTGTACGTAGTGCAATATTACGCGTAATGCAATAGTTCAAGTAGGGAAATAGTGTACGTAGTGCAATATTGCGTGTAATGCAATAGTTTAAGTAGGGCAATAGTGTATGTAGTGCAATATTACGCGTAATGCAATAGTTCAAGTAGGGAAATAGTGTACGTAGTGCAATATTGCGTGTAATGCAATAGTTTAAGTAGGGCAATAGTGTATGTAGTGTAATATTACGCGTAATTCAATAGTTCACGTAGGGCAATAGTGTATGTAGTGCAATATTGCGTGTAATGCAATAGTTTAAGTAGGGCAATAGTGTATGTAGTGTAATATTACGCGTAATGCAATAGTTCACGTAGGGCAATAGTGTATGTAGTGCAATATTGCGTGTAATGCAATAGTTTAAGTAGGGCAATAGTGTATGTAGTGCAATATTACGCGTAATGCAATAGTTTAAGTAGGGAAATAGTATACATAGTGCAATAGTGGGGGTAGTGCAATAGTGGGCGTAGTGCAATAGTGGGGTTAGTGAAATAGTGGACGTAGTGCAATGGTGGACGTAGTGCAATAGTGGACGTAGTGCAATAGTGGGCGTAGTGCAATAGTGGGGTTAGTGAAATAGTGGACGTAGTGCAATGGTGGACGTAGTGCAATAGTGGACGTAGTGCAATAGTGGGCGTAGTGCAATAGTGGGGTTAGTGAAATAGTGGACGTAGTGCAATGGTGGACGTAGTGCAATAGTGGACGTAGTGCAATAGTGGGCGTAGTGCAATAGTGGACGTAGTGCAATGGTGGACGTAGTGCAATAGTGGGCGTAGTGCAATAGTGGACGTAGTTCCCAAACAACATCATGCGAGCGTTTACTGTTCAAAGTTCAGTGTTGACCCCACCACTGGGAGTGGCCAGATTGCATCTCTTAGTCCGCCGGCGACGATTATAGTTAACACATTAATTATCATCTAATTGGTCAGCCAAGCGTTTCAATATGGCCGCGTTTTGGCTTTTACAGTACCGCTTATTTATAACCCCACTACTGGGCTGCGCCTTATCATCTCTCCCTTTATCGGAATCGGGGCAGGCTTGTTTGAATGGAGGTATTATTTATGCTGCGCTGAACTAGTTTCTTATCCAATCGGCAAGCTTATACTTATAGACTACTAAACTCGTCCATTTATGCTTATTCCGGTCAAAGTAATGTATAGATATTCAGTTGTCGATTGAATGTATCGATAACAGCAATCGATACGCCGTTTATAGATCGTCACTCATTATAAAAGGTTGGATGGGCTTTTATATTATTATTTATATACTTTTCATTGAGGCCTCATCTTTCCGCTAATCGGATTTATTTTTAAATATTATTGTAGTATTTTATTGTTTCTTGTTAAATTTAGAGTAGGCCTGTAATTTTTTAAATGTATTTTTCTTTGTAATATATAATTTGTATAGTGGTTGATAATATACTTCGTAGTTATCATAGTATATTATCAGCCTTTAGGAAGATCAAATGTTAAATGTGTTGTTTGTTACGGTAACCTAGCCTATATCGAATATGCAAACCTATTTTCATCAATGAGTGTTCTAAAGGACTCCGTCTTTTCGGACATTCAATTTCATCCCAACTACATTGTTTTCACTTTTAACTTTCTCCCCTTATACATATATGGTAAAATATGGAAAAAGTATTGTTTTTGACAAAATTTTCGAATTTGAGTTGAGAGTAGATATATATTTATTTTGGGGTCCAAAAATGAATCCAAAAATGAATCCAAAAAAGTGGGTGTCGACATGTTATCTGTCTGTCCGTGTGTCTGTCTAAGTGTGTGTGCGTGTGTGTGTGTGTGTGTGCGTGTGTCTGGATGTGTACAGAGCCACAGTTTACCCCGTTGGTCCGATTTAGATTATATTTGGCATGTATGTATATATTCACGGTATCTCCAGACATTTTTTTCATTTTTTTATTTTGTGATTTTTAAGGGTAGTTCACCCCTAAAAATCCTTAAAAACGTGAAAAATCCAAATTTCCCCTAAATGGCTCTAACGATTTTGATTAAAATTTGACAGGTTATAGTGCACAGAGATCTAAATCACTTGATACCACCCGCATGTCTGTAAAATGACGGTTCAAAAGTTATGGGCTTTAAAATGTCAAAAAAATTAAATTTTCAGCTAAGAAATGTATAATTTACTGGCACCATTGAAACCAGTTTAAAAACTAAACAGATTAGTATTTTGAATTATTTGTCTACGACTAAAAGTTCCAGATAAAAGTTAAACTTATTGTCCTTGATAAACGCAATACGTTGTCTGAAAGCGCCCAATGTTATTCTTATGGAGAATATTAAAAAATAAATTTCTTCCTTTTTTCCAACCGTTTTCTATGAAACTTGGTATGAAGCGTAAGGTCACCCAACACAACCTACTCAAAAAAGCTTGGTATTACCGGGGGGAGGGGGGTCTCCTATACAATTCGAACAATTAATTGAACTTCGTCTCTCTTGTTTTTATTTTTTCAGAAATGGGATGATTATTTTGAAACAATAAATTATTAAATGATATTTAGATAAACTTTGAAAAACATGATAGTTTTTTTACAGATTGTCAAATTTAAATATACTTAATGGAGAAAGTATGTGTCAGTCCCCTGATACCGTTTATTTCCCTTTATTGTTGGGGTTTGATCGTGGCCGGCCCAGTAACCGTCTGGATCTTTTATTGTGTGAAAATAAATTGTGTAGAACTAGTCAAGTGACTTTGCCTAATATTTGACAATTACTCTAAAACTACTCATCTATTGAAGGGTCTTTGTATGGACGACGGAACGGTTATTAAAGCTTCAATATTAGTTTGAATCAATCCAGAAGCTAAATAATAATGAATAAATAGTATTCTGTATTCCATAATCGGATGAGGCAACCGTTATCTTGGTCAACGTAACGGGCAGGTGTGGGCTACGCAGCGGGAGAAGCAGAGATTCTCACAGTAGCGACAATTTATCCAAATACAGTTAGATCTGCCCCGGGGGACTGGGAACATTGTCTCCATCTGGTGAGAACGGTGTGAATCTACTTCTCACTCCTACCCCCAGCGGAGCTCGACTCTACATGTTTATGACTACGTACTATTATTGCTTTCACCAGCGCCACTGGCATTTTTATCGTTTTGATAGGGTCCAATTCCTGGAATTGTGGTCCTTCCAACGTCGCCCTGGCCTATGTAATTAATTAATAGGCCAATTACGATGGCGACCGGGCCACGAAGCGAGCACGTTAACACGGTACCTCTGCTGTAGCGCTGCCCACGTTTGTTGTTCTTATGTTAGAATTTTTGTATTCTCTCTAAACTGTTGCAATCCGCGGAAATTATTCATAGCTAGAACTTCTGACGAAAGTATATGTAAAACCCAAATACTTATTTTTAAACTGCAGGATTTTGCTCTGTATTTGTTATATTATTGAATAAGATAAAAACAGACGTTTTAAAATTACATGATTACTTTTTGAAATACATACACCGTTCGAATTATCTATAAGTGTCCAACTTAGGCGGTCATAAATTTTTATTATAGGCTAAGCATACGATTGCAGACCCTTGGTGACAAATGAATAATACAAGTTGTATGGAAGATATAATGTAATATATTAGTAAGGTGGTGTCAGCGAAAAACCGACTATTAAAAAAACAATTTTAACGTTTACCTTTGGTTATATCATAATTGGTATATTCTTTAAGGTTCAAATGAACAGTTTCGACTCACGGGGTGAATTATTCAGAAATTTTGCGGGTTTAATGAATGGAGTGTTGGAAAACTACTTATGTGTTTGAGATGAAATTTTGGGAACGTGGATGAATAACAGATTTTTTCTACGTAACCTATGTGAAATTATTTTGAAATGACAATAAAATTTCGTGCACTAATCTTTTAAAATATGTCATTTTGGAGTCCTAAAAATGTTTTAAAATATACAATACCCCGTCGCAGCAGACCTGCGTACTCAGCGAATTTCCAAATCAATAATATAATAATAATAATATATGACAAGTCAAGTGGTCAAAATCTGTTGATGAACATGAGAATTATTTGCCTATTCTCCATATGATTAACATGGGAAAAGAGTATGCAGGTTTGCTGCCATGATAAACACATAAACTATGATTTTTAAGCATGAATGGATGAACCTCAACCACATAAAGCTAAATATAAATTTTTATCCAAAAATATTAGTTAATAAGTGAAATATTAATTTTTCCTTATCCTCCGTAAGATTAACATTGGAGCCTCAAAATACAACGTACTGTGTTTAGATTTTTTTATATCTCGGTAACCGTTGGAGATAGAGAAAAACTTTTAGGAACTTAACTGTGTAGTTTTTTAAGCAGATTCCAATGGTAAAATATCAAATTAGAAATATTTAAAAATTATATGTGAAAAACGCATAAAACCCCATTTTGGGGTACAAAACCACCCCAAAATACCCGTTCCCATTGACCGATATGTCTGGTTTACGAACTCGTCCAAGCATTTGTAGGAATACACGTCTCTACCAAATTTGGTCTCGATCGCACCATTTTTACGCGAGTTATCGTGCTAACAGACACATATATACATATATATATATATATATATATATATATATATATATACATATATATATATTTTTATATATATATATAAATTTTAACGACTATTGTTTTTGGTCTCTGGGCACCTAAAGAAGAAAAAATAACATGGTCCTGGGCTTAACTCTTGCCATGAGACCTACGGTAATAGCTACTTCCCTATGGGAAATTCGCTAAAAAAACAGTATTGTTATGTTTAACAGGTCACTCTGGAAGTTTTGATGAAACTGATGACCACATATGCGTAACGAATATGTGATTGTTTCATAAAGCTTCCTGACTATTCTGTTAAATATAACAGTTCTATTTTTTGTATATCGTTAAACATGTTTAAACCGTCAAAATTACATATTTTATAAGATTATCGGATCAAAAATTTTACTTTTAAAATTTGTTTTCTGCCCTATATGAAAATTTCCTAAATTTCACATACGTCACGTAAAATATCTTTGTTATTCATGCACTATGCCTACATTTTATCTTTAAAGCAGAAGTTGTTTTTCTACACTACTTAAAAAACTGCAAATTTTCTGAACTATTGACCCTGTAACTTGAATAGGGCTGCTCGCTAATATAAACGAATATTCTGGGAAGTCTCACTATTTCCCCGAACCAGAAGTGAATAATGTGCTATTATAGTTGAATACTGAATACTGAATTCTACAAAGGGGTGGAACAAAGTTCCTGTAGCACGTCAGCCATGTGACTTTTTGCGCACCCCAGTAGATTGAATGTCTCACGGACCTTCCAAGTTTAAAAATCTGATGAAATGCCGTACTCTCCCCACCAGCTCCACCCGGGGCAGGTGACAACCCCTCTCCGTGACGCCGAGAGTGGCAGCTCTCACCCCGGCAAGCTCAGTGCAGTCATACAGAAGATGATCAGCAGTCTCCTCGGACTGCCCACACTTCCTGCAGATTGGGTCTCCAGAAAAGAGTCCCATGCGAGCAAGATGTTTCCTCATATGTCCGTGTCCCGTGATGAGACCTAAAATGAGTCTGAGTTCGGACCTACCTAACTGTACAAGATCCTCTGCGATCCTCGAAGAGGGAGAACTGAGAGACAGTTTACTACTACTATAGTTTATTGTTTACTGAGTTTTTTTCGATAGCTAAATGATTCTGTCAAGTGTTTTAAATTAAATCATTCACTGCAGTCAACAGAACCTCCGTGCAATTAAAACACTCACTGCAGTCTACAGAACCTCCTTGTAATTAAAACACTCACTGCAGTCTATAGAACCTCCTTGTAATTAAAACACTCACTGCAGTCTACAGAACCTCCGTGGAATTAAAACGCTCACTGCAGTCTACAGAACCTCCGTTCAATTAAAACACTCACTGCAGTCTATAGAACCTCCTTGTAATTAAAACACTCACTGCAGTCTACAGAACCTCCGTGGAATTAAAACACTCACTGCAGTCTACAGAACCTCCGTGGAATTAAAACACTCACTGCAGTCTACAGAACCTCCGTGGAATTAAAACACTCACTGCAGTCTACAGAACCTCCGTGAAATTTAAACACTCAGTGAGTCTGCAGAACCTTCGTGGAATTAAAACACTCACTGCAGTCTACAGAACCTTAATGTAAATAAAACACTCACTGCAGTCTACAGAACCTCCATGTAATTAAAACACTCACTGCAGTCTACAGAACCTCCTTGTAATTAAAACACTCACTGCAGTCTACAGAACCTCCTTGTAATTAAAACACTCACTGCAGTCTACAGAACCTCCTTGTAATTAAAACACTCACTGCAGTCTACAGAACCTCCATGTAAATAAAACACTCACTGCAGTCTACAGAACCTCCATGTAATTAAAACACTCACTGCAGTCTACAGAACCTCCATGTAATTAAAACACTCACTGCAGTCTACAGAACCTCCTTGTAATTAAAACACTCACTGCAGTCTACAGAACCTCCTTGTAATTAAAACACTCACTGCAGTCTATAGGACCTCCTTGTAATTAAAACACTCACTTCAGTCTAAAGAACCTCCTTGTAATTAAAACACGCACTGCAGTCTACAGAACCTCCGTGCAATTAAAACACTCACTGCAGTCTACAGAACCTCGGCGCATTTTAGTCCCGTAAGAACAATGCTAATTTTGTGATACCGTTATTGATCACTCCATTTCGTAAATATATGGTCGAGGGATCAAGTTACGTGCAAAGTGATTATCTAGGGAATTAATTTTTCATTTTTTTTTAAATTATTCTATCATGATAATATTTTTAATAGTAAGTTAAATAGAAAGGATAGTTATATTTTTCTGGTAAAAAATGAATAATTCAATTCCCTAGATAATCACTTTACCTTGAATATGACATCCCAACCATATTTTTATGACTGTTGTCTAACGAGTGATACTGTCACAAAACTAACATTGTTCTTTTGGGACCGAAACGAAATTATTTCGCCACTCTTGCATGCCCTTGACACAATTTAGATTTTTGCCTATTTAATGTAGCCTATTTCCAATTTATTCCTTAATGTAAACAAAAAGCAATAATAACTAAATAGAGGGAATACATAAAATATCTAATCGCCCTGTTGATTGGTTAAAGTTATAACTAGTCATCCCCTCTAATTATAAGTATTAATCTATAATACTTTTTGATTTATGTAAAATTTCCTTTTAGATGATTGTATTTTTCCCCCTGTAGAAAGGTTTTCAACCTTTAGGTCGAGTTTGTTTTCCTTGGTTGTCCAGGTATTATTTTAATTCATCCCCGTCTGTCTTCCTCAAAAGTCACTAAGAGAGAATTATAACTGTCTGAACAATGCAGCGTAACGATAGTATTTTTGACAAAAGAGGGATTGATTTGAGTATTATTATTGATTATTAAGAATTTTCTCAAATAATTTGAACTAGCCAAAGTACCCGTTCTTCGCACGGGTAAAAAAGGCTGAGAGGTGTAGGCTCTACAGATACATTTAAGTTATTGATAATTAATTCTTTATTGTTTACAAAATGACAGAACAGGTGTCTAAGTATATATCTAAACATGACAAAGTAACATATGTCAAATATTGGGAGAGGATAAGCATTAACGTAATAGAGGCAGGCATCGGGAGAAAATTAAAAATCTACCATTCCACTATTTCGAACTAATAATTCACTAATTTCGATCCAGCAGTTTATGTGTAAAAATTAACTTTATTTCTTTTTCTTCCCGAACTGTCAAAATGTAAAGTAAACGGATGTTGACATTAAAAACTGTAAACATTGAATCCCAGGGTATTTACAGCAACCATGTCTTCTGCTTCTCGAACTGTCAAATTTTAGTGTTCACAGCTGTTGACATTCAAGTAATTTTATGTTTTCATTTTCTAAAAATGTAAACATTGAAACTTAGGACGTTCACAGGGCGTAGCCCGAGAGGATTTTAAGGAAATGAGTATGCCTTTGTGTTGCATGAGTTTAAGATCTGTCTTTGTGTAACATTTCAAACTGTTTGGTTCAGTATTTTTTGCGTTCACTTGCCACAACAAACCCACAAACACACAAACCCACAAACAAACATACAGAAACCACCTCTTCTTTATAATATTATAAGATAGATTAAACTGAGTTCAATTGTGTGTAACCAAGACATGCAGGTTTGGTAAACAAAAAGAAGTAAATATTCTTTCTACTGGCCTCACCCTCAAATCAGTGGGTGACTGGTGGGATGGGGTGGCTTTCACTTCTCTGTATTTTAAAATTAAGACACCGACTTAATAAAATTCATATTTGTTTTATGTATTTACATTTGATTCGATGATTTAACCAAAAAAATCAATAAAATTTAAGGAACACTCGATGAGATGAGATATCAAATCAAGTGACATGTCACATTCATATAACACGTTCATTAGGCCTGCACTAAGGCCTAATTCAAGTAAGAATTTTAAAATATTTTGAACTATTTTTATGGCCTATAGCCTATTATTGTTATTTTAGAAAACAATTTTCAATATTGTGCATTGCATACTCAAGATTAATTTTTTCTAATATATCCAGGATATATCTATAAATGCAACTTTAAAAATGTTTAACATTTAAAAAGTTATACTCTTTTTTCTTTGAATTTATAAACATGCGCTGCTACTTAAAATTTATATATAAGTGTAAATTTAATACACTTTTTAATATTTTAATACTAATGTTCTTTTTTTAGTACTGGAAAACGCGTGTAGGCTATAATTTTACCTTGCAGTCCAGTTTAAACTATCACCACAGATCATATTCTGTATAATTCATTTACAGCTTAGAAAGCAAAGTATATGTTTTTGAGCCTACAATTCCTAACCCATATAATTAAAAACTAAATTTTAAAATGTAAATAAAATTTTATACTGAATGTTACCTACATTACATAGCATAGCATACAGCATAGCTTTAGCGTACTGAATGTAATAGATTAAGAAATAAAATCGGAAGACTTATGCAATCTGAGTATAAAATAACTTAGCTATAAAAATCAAAAATACATTTTCAGTATTTTAATTAAAATTACAATAAATATCCTATAGTTTTGTGCTCATATCTGATCAAAATAGATGGGTGGGCCTATACTTGGATCTATAAAAAAAGGTTTAAACATATCTACATAAGCTAAACATTACAATAGAAAGGTATTTTCATATCATATGATCTTCTACTCCGAAGCAATGTTAATTTCTTGTGCAGGTGCAAACAAATCAGCTGTAGGGCAACAAGTAGAGGGTGTGTATAATAAACACGGCTCAGTTGTTATCATCAACAATCAGTGATTCTGGCGGGTTGCACGCGTCCAATCTCAGCAGGTGTAAGGGCAGAAATTGGACGCCATTTTGGGGCAGCTGCCGCTGATGGCTACTTAGTAAAAACAATGGCCTGTTGGAAATCGGTGGATTGGCAGGTACGGCAGCCTGGTGGCAGCGTGTGCCACGTAGGCCTAACGGTCTCAACATAGCGATTCTTTCAAAGTTTCGACTAGCTTTATTATTTTTTACATTGTACGCCGTACAAACTAAGACGAATATCATTAAAATTTTACTTTTTAATATTGTTTTCATTAATTTTACAGTATTAAAAGCTAGGTCAAATAACATTTTATACTATACAGTAATTCTATCAACTGATGTAGTATGTAGTATGTAGATGTAGTATCATGTAGTTGTAGGCCCTATATATTTTTCATTAGGTCTAAGTGAACCATTAAACAGAAAGTCAGTCATGTAAATTACGCATTCATTTCACACCTCTATTCACCGCCTCGTACCCAACCTGGCCCAGTGTTATTCCAT
Source organism: Nephotettix cincticeps (assembly GCA_023375725.1). NCBI lineage: Eukaryota > Metazoa > Arthropoda > Insecta > Hemiptera > Cicadellidae > Nephotettix > Nephotettix cincticeps. Next base: position 84,847,269 of record CM041786.1, on the reverse strand, counting down.
GTTGATTCTTCCACCCTCAAGTTCCCTTGGTATTGCAAACTGTTCATTACCGTTTACACTCATCATTTTTTTTAAGCAATAGTAAAAATATACTCACCAGAAGAGTTTGTTGTACGGGATTTGAACCCATTCACATAGCTGCAAAATATGTTTGCCATTCAAGAGGTTGATTGTTAAAAAACAATTAGTATTTAAAGTAATTAAAAGTCCAAAAGTAAACTTTTTCGTAGCTTCACCAACTTTTGACTTGTTCTTTTTTTACAAATTGATCAACACACGAGCTTTATTTCACGCCTCTATCTTTAGCTCACTCATATATTATTACTAATTACTATAATTATTACTGTCAGAAACTCAGCACGTGGCAGCTGCTGGCAAACCTGCGACAGTGTTGCAGAGACCGTGGTGGAAAGTAGCCTTGTAAACATACCTCGTACCGGCAGCAACGAGTCGCTCCAGACTTCACACATCATTGCAGCAAATAATTTTATTTTTTATTAATTTCATTATTCCTAAAATATTTAAGCTAATAATGGATGTATTTAATACGCTGCTATTTTAACACTGTCTTAGTTAGTTTATTTGATATTATAGCCACTACTTTAGGTACATTTTTTTAAATAGGTATAAATTAATTGTTTTATAACCTGTATAATCATTCTGTTCCCTTATTAGGGTACTTATTAGAGTCTGTATTTGTATGCAATTATAAAAATTAGTTATAAATAAATATAATTTTAGATATTATGGGGGATATATTATTTTCGTTATTTAATGGTTTCAATTGCCAATAAAGAAAAACATTAAAAAATTAAATTAGACAAAATATAATATTGTGGCAATATGTAAAATCATTGTAAAATACCATTCTCTGGTAATTAAATAGTTATCTCACGTAACTATCCTGATTTCAATTACTAAAGATGAAAGTTTATTTTATGATGTAAAATAATGAGGTCTACAGAGTACCTTCACGTAACCATAAAATTGTAAAAATAGGTAAGTGGCGAACAATTTTATAAAAGCATTTTCAAGCATATTCTGCACGAGTACAGCAGGTTCAAGTGTTTGTGGCGAAGTAAAAACATAAATACACTTCCGAGACAAAAATACACGGGTAATAAAGTTAATTCTCTCCTCTCACCTAGGGGGATTAGAATAAGACTATAAGAGAATAAGTTTAAGTTTTCCTAGCTTAAAAATATACTTTTCTTTTGAAACGTATTTCCACAAAAATACCCCTAATATACAGATACATTCAGTGCCTGCAAGGATTTAAGTATCAAAATGTGATCCACACCAAGGAAAACGTCAAACTTTTGAAAAAAAGATTTTTCAAATCAAAACATTTTGTTTCAGTTTACAAATGGAGTGCCAAATTTTAAACATTATTTTCTCCAGCCTCAACCGACGGTACAATCATACTTGCCATTCAGTAATAAATCGTGTTTACAACCTACATTTGATTACGTAAGAATAACCTTTAGACTTCCTGAATAAGTTTAACTGTTACATATGCTATTACTAATTGCTAAAACTCAAATAATAGTCTATTTCGGTTATTCTATTGGCAATGCCTCTATTAATTTTATAACAAATAAAATACTATACTATCATATTACCGTACTGTTGTTGTCAATGATCGTGTAGGCCCTACCTGACAGTCTACAGAGCGCCGTCGCGTCCTCTTGTGAGACTTGTGACCCTCGACCTGTAGCTACGTGGGAGACTGTCCAATGACAGGCGGTTTTACCGGTCACAATGCCTCGAGTACCTCCTACAACAGCTGTTTGTTAGACTACAGCTGATTACTAATAACAGCTGATTTGTACGTCTGTACTTTGCCGCCAACAATCGACTTTAATCAGCTGTTTGTAATACACTGGTTGTCCGCCTCACTCTATTTTTATGCAATCGCTTTGTACTTATCTAATAAAGAAATTACGGCTAATTACGGTAAGTAAAGAATATTGTCGGAATCTAAGGTAGACAAGCTGCAAAACCAAGTAAAGAAACTAATTTTGGATTCGAGTTTTTCAAAAAGAGGGGTTCAAAAAGGATCTTATAAAAAATCCTATGTAAATACTGTTTTATCAGTTTGATTTGAATAAAATATAATCTATTAATAAAACCATAGTTATAATGAGTATTTAAATTGTTTCGCTGAAATTATTTCATCACTAATAAAAATGTGTGGTTTAAAAAAAACTAACAATGTTACAAATATAGCCTGTTGCCTATAAAAATTATAGCGCCTTAGAAATTGTTTATTTACAATATTTTAAACTTTGATTCCTGACCTACGTTTCTGTAAAAATGTTGAGCTTTCATTGCAAGAGCTTTAAAGCTATATTTAAAGTTATTGTCATTCATTCCCATATTATGCAAAGATTACGTTTATTTAATTTAAATCAGTTAAAAGAGCCCAAAATGATCGCTTTTCTTAAAGTCATAAATATGTTAACAAAACATGATGGGTAATACCCTGAAGTGAACTATTCATTCAGAAATTTCATTACATAAATGAAGATGAAAGCTCAAATCTTGTTTCAAATAACAATTGTACCGAAACAGGGGTCGAATAAAAAATACAGAATATAATTACAATATTTCATATAATTTCTTATAGTATCAATTACACAGAGGAACATTCGTCGGTCTAATATACGATAACTAGATACATTAATACAGCATATTTACAAACTATGTACAATAAATACAGTAATTGTTATGGTTTATCACAAAACATCTCCTTACACAACACATAATAGCTCTAGGAACTAATAAGTTTACTTCGATGTGATAGACTATGTTTATATTCTTAAAGAAGGTGTTGCTGCTTATCCAAATCAAATGAAATCAAGAAAATACTTCAACAGGATACTTATAAATACATAAATAAGGAAATCCTGTTTCCAATATAAATAATAATCTTATCCAAAGATTGATTTGAACAAAGGAGAACATGGTACATCTTAAGGTCCTCTTGTCAAAAATCCATAGCTGTTCAATAAGTGAATATCTTCAAACCATTTTTAAGTACACTCGTTTATCCTTTGTAAGAAATATATTGCACAATATTTCCTTTACACATAGATAATTCACCACATTATAATTTGCTTAAGGTGTAGGTGTACAGTACATAATTGTAACATAAAATAAATTAAGATGTTTGCAGTAAAATCTATAAGCTAATCAGGGTTTGACTATTTTAGATTTGAGTTACAAATTTTTATTTACTTTACTCACTCTTTTGAATTAATTTAAATATTTGATCAGTGTAGGATCAACATAACTAGGCCTATTATTGATGAAAACCCTATCTGAATTTCTGATAAAAATAGGAAAACTAATTTACCGCCTACGGCCTAGATTGTTTGAAAACAATTTATTTATTTATAAACGGTTTATTTTGGTGGCTGTGAAAATGAAACACAAAAGTTAAGAAAATTATAATTTAGCATGGGGAAATATATTTTTAATTCACTAAATCCAAAGAAAAAACTACCATAGCAAAGCATGGGAGATCAAAATAAAATGGCCTTTTCAAATTTGTTTGTTCTAAAATAATTGAATTATTTAGGATATTTATTTAACTCTAGTGATTGGGAAAGTTGTATCCCATCCCATCAAGGGAACTTTTAATTCACGGCTCGAGTTGTACGCGGATCGATGCATGTCGAGTCGAGGCTCCCCTCCCTGTTATTTTACCCTCGATGCTAAAGTACGTAGGCCTATACACTATACACTATACAGCCCTTAGCGTCAGCCGTACACGCGACTGTGTCGAAATATGGGGCAATTGTTGATCGAGGGAACCACAACTGGCAGCCCATTCAACATTGTAGCTACATTACATTTTTATTTCTTACATAGCTTTTACTATAACTGAGGAGTCATTCTTCTGAATATGCATGCAAGGTAGGCTAATAAAAGAAAATGAAGCACAATTATTTCCTAAATTGAGGTTACACACTATCTTAAAAATTTAAATTACTGAGCATTTATAGTCTGTATTATTTTTTTACAATTGACTGTATTCTTTTATATTAAAGAAATTTCTTATGAACTATGCATGTGTTGAGGAATTCTTTGATATCATAGTTTGATATCGAAGTTAAATATATTGGCAATAAATAATTTAATAATATGTAGTAAGGCATATAGTGGTAGATATATGAAATGAGTATTGTTTGTCTTTTTGGATTTTATTCATTAAATGAGTTCTTAGCCGTAATTTTTTTGTTATACTGTTAAGTTGCATTGTAAAATTAAGGAGGGATTTTGTTACACGTGACTCTCGGTTAAATTTGTTGTGAGGGAGGTTCCATCTCAGGTTTTCCTAAGAAACCCCTACATTTTTCATTGGATATGTAATCTATTCATTTATATATTTTGTTTAACAGAGTAAATTGTTTTCTGGTTATTGTAAAATATGATCAATGATATTGTTAAGCGTATTTTACTCATGTCTGTATTATCCGATGAGAAATAAAGAATTTGTTTATTTATTTTATATTGATTGCCAGTAGTTTTAGCTGTTATTTAGATGTAAGTATTGTATATTTTCACAAACTTCTAGCTTGTATTTCTAACTTATTCTTTACAATTTTTTATCATAAGCATGAGTTGAGATGATCTTTTTATTATGTTCAAAAAGTAATAAAAACAAGTTGGTCTATTTGGCAATCGTTTACGATAACAAGCCTTCGGCATACTCATCTGACTCATTTGGTTTGGCTAGGGGCTCAAAAATGATTCTTTACATATTCTTTCAAAAATCCTTTACACATACGAAGATTTTGTTAAAGATCGGTTTATTCCCTATCGCATAGAATTTATGGATATTAATTACTTAACCTTAAGAAATTAATTTGATTAAATCTACTACTTTTGCAAGTACTTTTAATAAACATTAAAAACTAGAGAATTAAGTCAAATATCAGGAAGAGAAATTACTCTATATTTTTCATTTATTATTTTTTCACTGCAAATTCAATGTAGCTGTTTTGGGCCCTACTCAGGTATTAGTATTTAAAATATTTTTTTACTATAACAGTGTTTGACAATAAGATGAAGGTAGCTGAGTATTTTATTACTGTACTATGTCCAATAAAAGATTAGTATACATATTTCGGAAAAAATCAGAGTTGAAATGTATTTTTGATTCTAATAAAAGAAGTTATTTCATAAATAATACAGTAAAGTTGTTATAAACCCAAAAAAGATATATTTAAAAAGCTAACTCACGTTTCTGTATTTTGGTGGATAGAGATAAATAAGTTTAGTTTTTCAGTCGGCTAGTTACAATAAGTAAAGGATGTTGTCGGAATATGGTATAGAAGCTGCAAAATCAAGTAAAGACTATTTTGGATTAACTAACTAACTAATTTTGGATTAGTTTTTTTCAAAAAGAGGGGTTCGAAAGGGATCTTATAAAAAATCTTACTTAAAACCGTTTTGGTGATTTTTACAATAAGATCTAATTTCTTGATTAAATTAGGCACATACAAGTCATATTCTGTTAAGAGTAGCTATAGATGTTAATGTTATAACACACCTGGCCCTCACACCTGTGAGCCAGAACTGCTCTAATGTTCTCAGGCCTATCTGTTATTGTTCTGGCTCTAGTTTCACGCCAATGTTACGGGATTTATCCTGTAATTTTGCCGCCTCTATTGGGCTCTTTATCCACTCCTTCCTTTAAATAATTGCCTTGACAAATCAAAGAGAAGGAGAAAAATGAATTGTTCAAGCTCCCTTTCCAACAAAGAGGTCAATTTTTAATTAAATTTAGTCTTTATAAAAATAATTCAAACGTTTCAACGTATTGAAAATAATTTTTAAATTGAAAGTTAATAGTTTTTAAATGTTGTTTTTAGCATTTCACAATTTTTGATCGTAAATATATAACGCAAATAGCTATTTTCTGGAGAAAAACATTTGGACGTGTCCGATATAGAAGACAATAAATCAACGATGGCAACGATGGCGTTACCGTACTGTCACTGTCAGAACAAAAGCGGATACTGTATATTGAACTCTGGGACGTTTGTTAAGCTTTTATTGATCGTTAAAAATTAACAATTTAATAGTTCGACCCAAAACATTAGCAGTCAGTCCCAGCATGAATAAAAAATAGAAGTACACGCTGCATTAAGTACCTGTTATCGAAATTTATTACGATATCTTTGGAAACAGTCTCAATATTAGTATTTGTTCGTAAGGTTTCATTTTCTTTCCTTATTTTTTACTAATGAATAGTAGTGTATACATATTTTTATTTCTTGTTTTTCCAATTAACTTTTTTGGACTACTAGGCTACATAGTTAAACTAAATAACGTGATCGTTCCATTTAATGTTATACTTTAACTGGCCTATGAACATAATATCACATTTTTCGTCCTTGCTAAATTTATTTGCAGTGCTTAAATATTGCACTGCTAAGAGGTAGCCTAATTTGAGATGGAACAAATTGAGATTGTAAAAGTGTTTACTTTAACACTCATAATAATTTAAATTCAACTATCGTTTTTTTGTAATTTCTATTGATAATTCAAACACTAATCAAAAGAGCATAAAGTTTCCCACCAACATCGTAATAAAGGTATTACATTGACATATTTAAATATTTTTAAAACCTTGTTTGTCAGGTTAACACAATAACCTTATCGCCATCGCGGATTTTTATTATCATAAACACAGTTTTTGTTAACGTTTCGAGCAGAGACTAAACGTCGACCGTCGTCAGCATGCGGCGCGGCAGACCGCAGCCAATCATGTAAATTAGGCCGAGGTGCGAGTATTAGGCTGCGCTATTAGTCGATCAATTTAGACCAGCTGCGGTCTACCATTTGTTTTGGCCTTTCCTGAATTAAATTAACCGTCATTACCGTAGTTGTTTTTTATCGAGAGAATTGACGGTGAAGGCTCAGGTTAGGAAATTGAGAATACTGAACTGGAAATGGAGCAGTGAACGATGGTGACTTGGATACAGAGAAGGGGACAAAGAATACAGACTTGGAACACCGAAAAGATCATAAGCACTGGGGACGGGGCAGTGAACGATGGTGACTTGGATACAGAGAAGGGGACAAAGAATACAGACTTGGAACACCGAAAAGATCATAAGCACTGGGGACGGGGCAGTGAACGATGGTGACTTGGATACAGAGAAGGGGACAAAGAATACAGACTTGGAACACCGAAAGGATCATAAGCACTGGGGACGGGGCAGTGAACGATGGTGACTTGGATACAGAGAAGGGGACAAAGAATACAGACTTGGAACACCGAAAAGGATCATAAGCACTGGGGACGGGGCAGTGAACGATGGTGACTTGGATACAGAGAAGGGGACAAAGAATACAGACTTGGAACACCGAAAAGATCATAAGCACTGGGGACGGGGCAGTGAACGATGGTGACTTGGATACAGAGAAGGGGACAAAGAATACAGACTTGGAACACCGAAAGGATCATAAGCACTGGGGACGGGGCAGTGAACGATGGTGACTTGGATACAGAGAAGGGGACAAAGAATACAGACTTGGAACACCGAAAAGATCATAAGCACTGGGGACGGGGCAGTGAACGATGGTGACTTGGATACAGAGAAGGGGACAAAGAATACAGACTTGGAACACCGAAAGGATCATAAGCACTGGGGACGGGGCAGTGAACGATGGTGACTTGGATACAGAGAAGGGGACAAAGAATACAGACTTGGAACACCGAAAGGATCATAAGCACTGGGGACGGGGCAGTGAACGATGGTGACTTGGATACAGAGAAGGGGACAAAGAATACAGACTTGGAACACCGAAAGGATCATAAGCACTGGGGACGGGGCAGTGAACGATGGTGACTTGGATACAGAGAAGGGGACAAAGAATACAGACTTGGAACACCGAAAGGATCATAAGCACTGGGGACGGGGCAGTGAACGATGGTGACTTGGATACAGAGAAGGGGACAAAGAATACAGACTTGGAACACCGAAAAGATCATAAGCACTGGGGACGGGGCAGTGAACGATGGTGACTTGGATACAGAGAAGGGGACAAAGAATACAGACTTGGAACACCGAAAAGATCATAAGCACTGGGGACGGGGCAGTGAACGATGGTGACTTGGATACAGAGAAGCAAAGAATACAGACTTGGAACACAAAGATCATAAACATCTTAACGATGGTGACTTGACAGAGAAACAAAGAATACAGACTTGGAACAAAAGGATCATAAGCAAATGTGAAATTGACTTATACAGAGAAGGGGAAAAGAATACAGATTTGAAAGGTCATAAGATAACTGTGAACTTATTATACAGAGAAACAAAGAATACAGACTTACACCGAAAGTCATAACACAATATTATTATTATACAAGAAGGGACAAAGAATAAATTAGAAAATCATAAGCATAGACCAACGAATACTTATATAGAGAAACAAATTACAGATTAAACAAAAGATCAAAAGCATAGTCTATATACTTGATCAAGGATGTGAAAAAAAAACAAGATTGTTTAACTTCCTCAGTTGCTATGGAAAAAATGTTTTGTTTAACTCCTCAATTATATTTTGTTGAAAGTTGCCTTATATTGAATGTTATTTGAATTATATTTAAAAGGGATTTAATTAAAAATTTCCGTGAACAATTACTTATAAATCGTAACAAAATTTCTCTTAATAGGCATGTAATAAATTATAACCATGTCATATTTAAAATCTTAAAATAAGTTTAAAATTTAATTTAAATAAGAGCATTATAGCGTTTATTTTGTTCACAATAAGTAAACTATACAAGTCATTTTGACATTTTGTAAGAAATAAAAATACAAGTTGTTTATCAGTGTATAAAATTTGTCTTTACTTTGTAATAGGCTGTATTAAATTAATTTTTACTTATTTGATTTTTTTTATTCTTGTATATTAAAAATTATAAAACTAATTTTTTTAAACATTACATATTTTCCATCTTAAAAATCGCCAACAAAATAACATATCCATGTCAAAATATTTAAAAAAGTTCATAATTAGTTCATAATAATTTAATTTAGTTGGTTTAAGTTTTATTTATACACGTAATATTTCATTCATATTAAAAGTAACAGCTATACATAGAGTCTAATGTAATTTGTAAACACGCTATTGTTTCTGTAATAAAAATACAGTTTTTATCAGTGGGTTTCAAAAATAAAATTCAATACGATTTTAATTTGTTTTGCAATAGGCTGAAAAACTATTTTGATATTAAGTACTTTGATAATAAATAAATTTCATTTTTCCATTCATTAATTTAATTCAACACATATAAAACATTAAAATAGCTTTACATTTCCTCTCCGCCAATTTAATAAGTAAAATACATTTTAAATTTATATGACTGTGAATAAAAATAATTAATTAAAATACAACTTAAGAACGCAGTGATAAGACTCGATTTTATTAATCTAGCCTATATGTTTGCTAGTTTCATTTCAAACGAAGATAAACTAGTAAAACTAGATAAACGTCTAAAATTTCTGAAATAATTGAGTACAACGACACCAAACAATACTGTGTTCATGTAAAATAAAAATAAAACATCGATAGTGTAAGAAAAATATTTAGATAAGCTAATCATACTAAACATCCTCAATAATATTTATCTTTTCAATAATAGCATTTTGAAATAATCAATTGCAATAATTAATTTATAAAACTATAGGTTTTTAATGTTTTTAAATTTTTTTACAGCTACCTGCACACACTTAAAACCTATGAAAAGTACCGTATGTTATGCATAATTCATGCAAAAAATATTTATAATGGCTTCTCCTTTATAATTTGAAAAATCTTTATAAGCATTTACTATTTAAATCTTTGTATATCAACTACAAGATTAAATTAATAACTCGTCAATAAGTTATACTATTTTCATAGGAGTCCTCTATACTCGTTATAATCAAATAGAAGAGAATATGAACAATAACTCTTCATTTAACAAAATGTTATATATATTGACATGCTATTGAAAGAATTAGGCCTATGCATTAAAAGAAACATGTGTTTATTAAGCTACGTATTTTGCTGCTAGCATTGCATGAATAATGATATACAGTACCAATAATAATTTATAACATTCAACAGTACATAAACTATCACTAAACTTAGTTAGCGTAATAAAAAATATACAGTACTGGAAAAATAGGTATAGAAGACTCTTATTTTTAAATTAAATTACAATCGTTTAATAAATTACAATACTTACATAGCAATAACCTAATGTCAGACGGCTCTAAGTGTTGGGCTGAACCTGAAGACGTGTTGAGGAGGGTGGAAGTAGGGAGGGGGAGGGAGTAAGACTAGCTGAGGATGATGCATCGGTGGAGGGTAGCAGGGGGCCTGGGGAGCAGGCAGAGCCGGTGGCGGAGGCGGAGGACTCTTGGGTTTGTCCGGGGAAATGAGGCTCTCTATCGTGAAGGGCCTCTTCGGCCTCGGCGCGAGTTCCGATACGACGGTCGTGACAGGAGGACAAGAGGATGCCAGTGAGGTTACTGTAGGCAGAGGGTCCATGGCGATGGGTGGAGGCGGTGGCGGTGGCGGCGGCAGAGGCTGCGGGGCTGGTGCAGGTTGTGGTGCGAACAAGAACCTATTCATATTTGCCAAAGCGGCTAGTTCATTTTCTAACCTGTCTTTGTCGGATTTCATTAACTTGAACCTCTTCCTTCTTCTGAGGAGGGAGCCGTTCTCGAACATGTCGAGCGCGGCGGGGTGCAGAGCCCAGTAGGCACCCTTGCCCGGGCGGTCCGGACGTCGCGGGATCTTGACGAAGCAGTCGTTGAAGCTGAGGTTGTGTCGGAGCGAGTTCTGCCACCGCTGAGTGTTGTGTCGGTAGTACGGGAACCGCTCGCTGATGAAGCGGTAAATGTCGGACAACGGCAACATCTTCTCTGGCGAGCTCCAGATAGCCATGGCGGTCAGCGAAATGTATGAGAAGGGAGGCTTTTGGTCACCGTAGGACTCGCGACACGGTCGAGGCATGTCGAGTTACCGCAGTGGTGATGTATTGCAACAAGTCTATGAAAAGTGTCTTCCGTGTCACAGAACAGAGAGTCTACGAGAAAAACTTACCATTCCGGCAGTCTCAGTCACTTTGGAGCACAAAACACACAACACGGGAGAAGAACAAACAGACAAGGTGCTGAGATGGGCTCACGCTTAGAACTGGTCCGAGGTGTGAGAGTTGACACCTCTGCTGCCCTCCACTCCACTATTGGAGCAGAGCGACGGGCCAACCGGAGCGGTGGGCGGGGCGAGGGGCGGGACTTACATCTCCACAATCCCTGTTTCCCATTGGTGGAGTCCCACTTTATACTCTTGTTATTCCATTAAACGAGCGGTTTTTGTTTACATTCCGCTCCTCAGAAAGATCGATGCTCCGCGGGCGGTGCCCAATAAGTTAGGCACAATTGGAAGAGAGATTTCTTTGATGAATCGACACCGCCGTCGACAAAGGGTAATGAAACCGCTCTCGTAGGACGACCACGGTCTGGGTCGGGGCCGCTCCGATAAATAAATCAACCCGATAAATGTTCAGAGGAATTAACTCTGGAATATGCATGGAGTAGCGTAGCGGATTTCGGAATAGAAAGAGAGGTGTAATTAGTGATCCACCTGCGGGCATGGCCGCCATTAAACAGCTGACTTATTGATTCAATCAGAGCGGTGATGGTCAGAGACAACCGAAGATTGGCTCGTCAGTCGGTATCTACGGCGATCTGTAATGGACGCCTCCGACAGTTTATAGCCTTGTGCCCTCCGGTACCGCGGCTTATCGATACATATTTATTGTTGAATTTCTGATGGTTAGGTTTTCAAGATGCTTAAATTACATTGTCATAAATTAGCTGCATGCTAGGCAATGTATATTTTAGGTAAGGAAATACACCCATTTCTGCCGTTTTATAGGCTTACGGTATGTAATTTTCATTTTATTTTGGTAATTTTAATATTTCAGCGTATTTCTCTTTCATTATAAACATGTCAGAGGTTATTGACCTGTGTTGTGGTCGACAGCCAGGTGTAGTCCACTAAAGGACCTAACCTCCTAATACGGTAGGGGCTTTGACTATCCATTATTAATACCTACTGTAATGCATGGTCAAAGGTATGGGCTTACCTAACTAATAGTAACATGGTGCTGGTGTTTGTGTCCACGATTTTACAAATAATTTTCCCATCTTAAGAACACACCCATACAAGATATAGTTTCTTGAAATAGTTTTTGTCGTTTGAATTAATTATAAACTAAAAATTAAGTACCGGTAATTGAAATTTTCCTATTCGTCTTTCTTAACCACCAAACTCTTAAACACCAAACTCAAAAACCTTAATGAATTTAAAAAAAACATAGCGGAACTATAAGTATTGCTTAGTTAACAAAGAAGCGGAATTTCGAGTCCTGCCTTTAACATAGGCTAGAAAAAATAAAATTACATTTAGGCCCTGTATGTCTTTAGATCCAGCTACATCAGTCTCCCAACTCAATATTTCGTGAGTAAATCAGACCAGGTAATGGTTATGATTAAACCTAAGCGAGAGTATGGCCACTCATCCAAAGCTTTACATACGAAAATATAGTGCTTAAGTAAACTCCAGGGATTTTATCTTTATTTCTTAAAATTCTTTTTGATGAGAACTAATTTAAATCTGAGGACATGTTGTGAACCAGCATCTAGGATACGGAAGGAAAGTTACCAATATATAAGTTATTATAATTTTAGTATATTTATAGTTAAAGGATAGTTAGTTATAGTATATTAGGTTATTAAATCATTAACTTTGAATGTGTTTCTTTTTGCGTTTTCAATAATGTAAAACTCATAATGTGGTCTAGGCTATTCCATATTTTTTAGAAAACTAAAACCCCAATAGAATGTAGGCTATTAAGTCCGCGGTAACATGCGTTCAGATTAATTTAAGATATTAATGATCGTTTTAGTCTATAAACTAGTAATAAAAAGAGTTCACGAATATTAATTATTATCTGTTAAATCAACAATTCTTCCATGAAATTTCTCCATCTCACAAGTCTTCAAGTAAGTTTACCCGTATCCATTCATACACTAAAAGTGATTTTTCATTAGATTCGTGTAACACAATATTTACTACGCTTGGTTTTAAAAATGTAAACCTAAAAGTGGCAATGAGGTAATTCATAACGTATTCATGCGAATAATTTGAATGATAAGTCATTTAGAACCTGTATTAAAAAACTTTTGATTGATTCTTGTTTGTACAGTGTTGATGAGTATTTAAACTATAATTTCTCTGATGATATGTAAATTTATAGTATTAGCTAGTATTTTACTAGGCTTAATTTAGTTTTTACTTCTGACGATTCCTATGCAACCAATTACTTTACTCTGTAATGTTTTTGTATTGCTTCTTGGAATAAAAAAAATTGATTTTGATTTGTTTTAATGTGCATTCATGTGTTTGACTTAAACGATATCTCAAGAATGCCCCCGTCACAGCAGACCTGCGTACTCAGCGAATTTACAAATTAATAATAAAATATAACTGGTTTGATCTATATATGTAATAAATGAGTTTTCCTATTCTCTATAAGATTAACATGAGAAAGAGTATACAGGTTTGCTGCTGTGAGTAACACTGAACTTAGTCATTTTTACGATTGACTATTTTTATTATGACCATTTACCAAGTTTTAACAATATCAGTCAATAAATAAAGAATTTTCCCTATTCTAGTGTGCAGGTTTGCTGCTGTGAGGAACTCATAAACTACGATTGTTTAGCTTAAATGGATGGATCCCAACCACATGAAGGTTGATCCCCTACCTAGATTCATCCAAAGATATTGCTTAGTAAGGTAAATATTAGTTTGTCCTCATCCTCTACAAGATTAGCATGGGAGCTTCAAAATGCAATGTAGGTACTGTGTTTAGATGTTATAATATCTCGCTCGGTAACCGTTGGAGATAGAGAAAACCTCCAAAGACCTAAACTGTTTAGTTTTTTTAGCTGATTCTAATGGTAAAAGATAACATTAGAAATATTTTTAAACTACATGGAAAAATGCACCCAAAAAACCATTTTTGGGGTGCAAACCACCCACAAAAATACCTTCCGATTGATCGATATATCTGTATTATGACCTCGTCCGAGTAAACGTAGGAATACACATCTCTACTAAATTTTCTCTTGTTCGGACCATTTTTACGAGAGTTATCGTGTTACCAGACACATACATACATACACACACACACACACACACACACACACACACACACACACATATATATATATAAACATGGTCCCGTGCTTTTCATGCCTTGTGACCTATGGTAATAGCTTATTCCTATTTGGAAAAAAAGGAATAAGGAATATATAAAAGGAGAATACCCCCGTCGCAGCAGACCTGCGTACTCAGCGAATTTCCAAATCAATAATATAATAATAATATACGACAAGTCAAGTGGTCAAAGTCTGTCGATGAACATGAGAATTATTTGCCTATTCTCCATAAGATTAACATGGGAAAGAGTGTGCAGGTTTGCTGCTGTGAGGAACACTGAGAGTAGGCATTTATATCTTCAAAAACATTTATTTTTAACATTTATACCAACTTTCATCAACATCTGTCCATAAATAAAGGAGTTTGCCTATTCTCCATATGATTAACATGGGATGCATGATTAAATGAGTATGCAGGTTTGCTGCCATGTTAAACACATAATCTATGATTTTTAAGCATAAATGGATGAACCTCAACCACATAAAGCTAAATATAAATTTTTATCCAAAAATATTGGTTAATAAGTGAAATAATAATTTTTTCTTATCCTCCATAAGATTAACATTGGAGCGTCAAAATACAACGTACTGTGTTTAGATTCTTTTATATCTCGGTAACCGTTGGATATAGAGAAAAACTTTAATGGACTTAAGTGTGTAGTTTTAAAGCTGATTTTAATGGTGAAAGATTAAATCTAAAAAAATTTTAAATTACATATAAAAAACACAAAAAACCCCATTTTGGGGTACAAAACCCCCCCAAACTACCCGTTTCCATTGACCGATATGTCTGGTTTACAAACTCGTCCGAGCATTTGTAGGAATACACGTCTCTACCAAATCTGGTCTCGATCGGAGCATTTTTACGAGAGTTATCGTGTTCACATATATATATATATATATATATATATATATATATATATATATATATATACATATATATATATATACATATATATATATATATAAATTTTAACGACTATTGTTTTTGGTCTCTAGGCACCTAAAGAAGAAAAAATAACATGGTGCCGGGCTTAAGTCTTACCATGAGACCTACGGTAATAGCTTCTTCCCTATGGGAAATTCGCTAAAAGGACGTACAAGGATGGTATTATAGATTACTTCTCATAGATTACTTCGCTTGAGATCGTTATTTTGACTAAAATGCATTAAAATTTAAATGCGACAAATTAATACGACTTGAAAATTAAGTATTTTAAATTATATTTTACAATGGCCTACGTTATCAAAATCTCTTATTATGATAAACAGAATATCTTCACAAAGAATCCATGCATTGTGAAAATTTTTTTATCAATAAGGAATTGTTTGATTTGAAATAGTTTACTGGTCTTTTTTATGTCGCATTTCTTTTGATAACATTCTACAGGTGCACGATCCCAGATTTGCACATGCTAAAAACCATTGATGTTTAGTACAATTATGCCTGTTTTCCTCCAATAGGACCTCGAAGTTTGTTGAACGCTGTTACTTTTGATAACATTCCACATGTGCACGACCTTTGGTAGAGGAAACCATTCCCAAATGTTTAACTAAAGAAACCCTATTCGTTTGAATCCCCTGGTATGAAAGGCAGTTTCAACAAGTAGCCTACTCTCCGTAACATTATCATGGGAAAGAGTATGTAGGTTTTCTGCTTTGAGGAACACTGAAAGTAGACATTTTTACCATAAACTATTTTTTTTACCATACACCAAGTCTTGTCATAAATAAAGGAGTTTGCCTTTTCTCCATAAGATTAACATGGAAAAGGGTATGCAGGTTTGCTGCTGTGAGGATGTGTATTCCTCAAATGCTCGGACGAGTTCGTAAACCAGACATATTGGTCAATGGGAACGGGTATTTGGGGGGGGGTTTGTACCCCAAAATGGGGTTTTTTGCCTTTTTTCACATGTAAATTAAAAAATTTTATTATTAATTTTATATTTCACCATTGGAATCAGCTTAAAAAACTACACAATTAAGTTCCTTAAAGTTTTTCTTTATCTCCAACGGTTACCGAGATATTAAAAAATCTAAACACAGTACGTTGTATTTTGGGGCTCTAATGTTAATCTTATGGAGGATAGGGAAAAATTCATATTTCCTATATCAATCAATATTTTTGGATTCAACTTGGTATCTATCTTCATGTTGTTGATACCCACCCGTTCATGCTTAAAAATCATACTTTATGTGTTTATCATGGCAGCAAACCTGCACACTCTTTTCCCATGTTAATCATATAAGGAATAGGCAAACTCCTTTATTTAAATGGACAGATGTTGATGAAAGTTGGTATAAATGTTAGAAATAAAAATTATTTATGGTAGAAACGCCTACTTTCAGTGTTCTTCACAGCATAAAACCTGCACACTCTTTCCCATGTCAATCTAATGGAGAATAGACTAATAATTCTCATGTTTATGGACAGATTTTTAAAAAACTTGTCATATATTATTATTATATTATGTTATTGATTTGGAAATTCGCTGAGTACGCAGGTCTGCTGCGGCGGGGGTATTATAGGTTATTATCCTGTTACTAACTACTTATTGTCCAGTAAATGTTACTTTACTACTTTCTTTGTAACAAGTAAAATATGGAAAAATTATAAATAATAGGCGGTTTTACAAGTTAGGAAAATAAAGTAAGCACGTAAAAAAGAAAAATACCCACGTCGCAGCAGACCTGCGTACTCAGCGAATTTCCAAATCAATAATAATATATACTGTAACAGGTTTCATCAATATCCGTAATAAATAAAAGATTTTCCCTATTCTCTATAAGATTAACATGGGAAAGAGTATGCAGATTTGTTGTTGTGAGGAACACTGAAAGTAGGCAATTTTACCAACATTTTTTATTTTAACCCTACACCAAGTAGTGTCCATAAATAAAGGAGTTTGCCTTTTCTGTCAATGACTAACATTAGGAAGAGCATGCTGATTAGTTACCATGATAAACACATAAACTATGATTTGTAAGTATACATGGATGGATCTCAACCACATGAAGCTAAATGCCAAGTTTCAAAAATAAATACAGCTTAATAAGTGAAATATTAATTTTTACTTATTCTTCATAAGATTAAAATTGGAGCCCCAAACCACAACGGACTGTGTTTAGACTTTTAATATCTCGGTAATCGTTCGAGACACATAGCAGTTTCAAATACTAAATTGTGTAGCTTTTTGAGCTAATTGTAATGGTGGAAGATATAATTTAAAATTTTTTAAAGCCGCTCTGGCTTCAACCCTTTTATTTATCAATGTATGCTAATAAAGCAAAGTCACCAGTAAATATTTGATTCAATTTTCTCTAAACTTATTTTCTTTATTCATTCAAAAGCTTCTCAGATTAATTCAAAGGCGGAACCAATTTTACATACCATAGCAAGCAAAATTTGGTGAAATAAAACTGCTTTTACAGCTTTTAAATAATCAAAACATTATAGTAGGTTCAACATTATACAATTACGTTAGGATTTAATCTCCAATATAATTGAAAAAATATAATAAGGAGTATTTTCCTTATTTATAATTTTCAGTCATAAGTCATTTTACTTTTGCCATTTTACACACCCATATATCACAGATTAGAGTGGGAGACATTATACCAAGGGTTACTGTCGCAATCACAGGTGTTTTGTGCAGCCTTCTTTAGTAATCCTTATCTATAATATAGCTTTGTCTATATGTAACCAATATATATCTATAGACTTTCGATAGGATTTAATTGAGGTCAGTTGCCAGATCAATTTAGAACTTCGATTTTATTTTTGTTAAACAATTCCTGACATTTCAGTAGTATGTTTTTAAGTATGTTCAGTAGTATGAATAAGGAGCCATGGTTTGTCTAATTGAACTTATGTCTTTATAACAATTATTGGAAATAAATGGAAAATTATCATTTTTTAATTTCTTATTTGCTTGTCATTTTCACCAATCATCCGTCATTTTTTAAACACGACTATTTCATATTTAGTATTAAATTAAGTTCCTATTGTTTAATTTAGTATGAAGCTTTATTGCATACGTTGTCACGTCCAGATTTAGAAAAAATAGCGGTCAATCAAAGAATCAAAGTTTTCAAAGTCATACCACACGAAAATTATTATATTTGTATTAGGCTAATATGTTTACAAATTATCTTCCTCGACACTCCCAGTACATCTTGCATAATATAGAAATAATTGTTATGTGGCTTGAAAACTTAAACCAGCAAAAAACAATTACGGTATTTTTTCAAATGGTATATATTTTTAAATCAACCTTCACCTGAAAGGTAACATATTAGTTTGTAAGGTGAAATATATAATAAGATTACTTTTTTTCTATTTATTATGATTTTCACTAAATTTGCTATTTAGATCTGGATTTTCTTTTAATAAAATGGTTTGAAGTTAGTTTGGATCTGGGGTTTCTTTTATATACGTACATATAAAGTCAATAAAGTACAATTCGATCTACGTCCCTGTACATATCCTGTAGAATATGGTACTTAAAAACAACTACATTTGAATACCTCTACAACTCACTGCTTTATTCTAGACATTTACGGTTTCCTAAAGTATTTCAATGCAACTCCAGCGCAGGTTAGTATTACAGTTGCTGGTTTCGTAATTGAAGGCGTGTGTTATTTTATATCCTGAAACTGTTATCATAATTATAAATAAAAAGGCTTAAACCTATATAAAGATTTGAACTTTATAAATTGCCATGATTTAAAAATAAAGTAAAAATTGTAAAACAAAAACAAAACTAAAAAAATCCATTTGTAGGTAATTCTGAAGAAGATGCGGGAAATTCGATTTTGTACGTATATATAATACGTCATGCCTCATTGGTTTTCGACTTATAG
This sequence comes from Nephotettix cincticeps, assembly GCA_023375725.1. Taxonomy (NCBI): domain Eukaryota; kingdom Metazoa; phylum Arthropoda; class Insecta; order Hemiptera; family Cicadellidae; genus Nephotettix; species Nephotettix cincticeps. The sequence goes on along the minus strand of CM041786.1, from coordinate 84,828,098 downwards.
TGTTCCAGATTTGCAATGGCAGCCATTTGGGTACCATGGTTTTTCCTTTTTAAACATGAGTGTAATGAAAAATAAGACTAAATTTACATTGATTATAAGCATTGTCCACGTACGTATGCTCACCTGGTATGCTTTTCTTTGGTGTGGTTATTTTAAAATGCTAAATAACTTATGTAGATATAAAACTGTATATGGTTCATTTGCATAAATATAAACTATGGCGAAATGTACACAGGCTGAAAATAAAAACAATTCGATCTTTACTTCCATATATTTATATAGAGATTTTGAACTCATTTATTTTGTCGCTAATTAAAATATCATATTCGGTATCATTTTTAATTTATTATCTAACTGGTTTAACCGGTAACCAGGTTTAACATTATAGTTCTTTTAAAAATCCATTTCGCAATTGAATATATACGTCTTTTAATTCCTATGTTTTTTTTATATTTTTATGACATTAAAATTTAATCAGCTAAATGAATTCTTTGATTGCTCCTTTAATGAAATAAATAAAATAAATACGCAACGCATAAAATTAAGATTATTCTTTATATGAACCAGATGAGATTGAAGATTAAATAAAATAAATATTTGATTCCAAATTATATAAATGTATAAAATATAACCTAACACAGTTTTATAAACACGTTATTACTCTCTAGTACTGTATTCTCTACTCTACTCTCTCTATTACTACTGTCGCTATTCATATGAATATTGTAATATTGCTAGCTGTGGATATTGCTAAATGAGGTGATAAATACCATGGTGATAACCAGGAAATCTGGATTTATTTTACTAAAAAATACATGGAGTTGAATAATGAATAACAGAGAATATAAACAAAACAGTTGACATATGAATGAATTAATAGTTTACTGACAGGTAAAAAGGAAATATATTACTAACCTTAATCTGAAATTTCTGAGCATATTTTATTTTTGGTTCATATATAAAATAATACTGATCAAATTTAGCTCTTAAATTTTCACCACTTTTTCACAAACATCCTGAATACATAAAAATTCCACCGTTGTAAAGAGTTCACTTGAAAGGATATTCCAGTTGTAAAAAGCCTTCCTTTTGCAACTCAATACACCCAAATACATGGCAATTCATTTACATATAGTTAATAATTATTTAATAACTGATCTTATTGTTCAGAGAAATGTATTGCATCGTTCGAAATTTGTAAAAGATTTTGAAATTAATCTCAATAAAACTCTATCCTCCGATCATCTCATTTATGTTGTCTGTAGCAGGGCTGGTAGATTGCTTCCGCTGCTAACACGTGCGGAAATTAATTAATATATTAATAATTTGTAAATTCACTAGCTACAGTACGGTAGTACAGTCAAATCCATCCCAGGCAATCTACAAATCTCTCTTAAGTCCTATTCTTGAATATGGCTCTGTTAATTGGAGAATTGTAACCTCCAATTGTTATTAGGCTGGAGAGAATCCAACTCCATTTTTGAATTGCATCATTTTAGAGATCTAATCATTAATGTAAATAGGTAGGTCAAAAATATAAATCAAACAATAATAAATCGAAAATAATTTATGCATAGAATATATTCGTTCTTATAAGTTAGGGTACTTTTTGAGCCTGGTCAACCCTCGTGCCGCCACTCGCATTTTCCCGACTCATTAGTTATAGTGTTTGTATGTGTTGTGGCTGCTGGACTCCAGGTAGGCATTGGAAGCGACCTGACAGGAAGCCTTCTGGTTACTCGTTATAGTGGTCCGATCTGTCATTTTGTGAAGGGCTTCAAAAATTGTTGTGAAGTAGTGATTTTTGTGAATCAAAAATGACAAAACCAAAAGGGATTTTCAAAAAAACGAAGTGTAAGGGCAATCAGTATTTCAAAACTAACGTCTTGAATGAGATTGTAAACAATGTTATAGGAGCCCTAGTTCTGAAGAGAGTAGGCCTACAACATCCAGCTCATCAAAAACCAAACTAGATGACAGTCTAAATGGTTATTTAGAGTATACAAGTGAAGAGACCAACATAGTAGTAACCTTGTTTTTGCTGAGTACAGCTTTGAACCAATTTGTGGTATGTAAATCTTGTGGTGGTGAAGTTAGCCTAAGTGAGGTAAAATATGAAAGAAACGGTTTAGCATGTAAACTATCATTGTTATGTTTGAGATGCCATGTAGAAAGCCTGTTCTGGACCTCAGAAAAGGTAGCTAATTGTAAGCCTAATATGTTTGACATAAACTTAAGAATGTTATATGGTCTGAGATGCATTGGTAAAGGAGCTGAAGGAGGAAAGTTGTTATGTGCAATGTTAAACTTGCCGAGGCCTAATACTGGGTTCTCTAGGTATACTCAGGTGTTAAAAAAGAGTGTAATTGATGTGGCTGAGAAATCCATGCAAAAGGCAGCAGATGAAGCTGTTTTGCTGAATACTGAAGCAGACATTCCCAAAAACTTAACAGTTGTCTACGATGGGACCTGGCAGAAACGGGGACATAGATCAAAAAATGGAGTGTGTACCCTGACAAGCCTTGACACTGGCAAAGTTTTGGACATCGAGGTGCTAACAAAATATTGTAGTGGATGTGTAAAGTCTACAGAAAACCAAGCCAAGAAGGATGCCCATCAACCAAATTGTTTGAAAAATAACGAAGAGTCAAGCGGAGGAATGGAGACAGTAGCAGCAGTGTCGATTTTCAAACGCTCCGAGGAGAAGCGAGGTGTTGCTTACGAATATTTTCTCAGTAATGGGGATTCAAACGCTTATAAAGCAGTGGTTGACAGTAAATCATATAATAATTTAGAAATTAAAAAGTTAGAATGTGTAGGCCACATTCAGAAGAGGATGGGGACTCGCCTAAGAAAATTGAAATCAGAAAACAAGCATGTGAAATTATCAGAAAATAAAGGACTGAAAGGGGCTGGACGAGTTACAGACAACGGAATTAGTTTTTTTTTTTATTCTTATGGGATTTTTATTTTCTAATTTCAAAAAAATAAAATATTTCTAGGCATTAGTTTTGGTATTATAACACATCAATATGTAGGTAAGGACCTATAAAATACTTTGTATTTGGTATTTTGTTTTTAATAAATTTTCTTTACGAGCAATTAAAAGATAATTGAACCCATGTCATGTCAAGCGTGTGAGCGCCTGGACTGACTCCTGCCGCCTCTTAAGGATCAGTAGCATTATAATGACATATACAATACCTGTGCAAAATATCAGATCTGTATCTTGTTTAGTTAAGATAATGGGTCACAAACATAAACAATTTAACATTGCTGTAGATAGGGCGTTCAACTTACCTTAAACACGTTTTCGTTTTCACTGAGACCTCATTTTCTTTCACTATATATAAAATTCACAAAGTAAATTATTCACTTTGCTTGAAGGCCTAAAGCTTAAAACTACATTCATTTTCAAGTGGTTACTGTCACTTTCTGAACGAAAAAAACTGTAATTTTGAGTTCTGTCAATGTAAGCCAAAAAGGCATTTTTAATAGTAGTTTTTTTTTACTTCTTTTACTTTTTTATTTCTGTTATACCGGCAGCCCATAAATTAGTGTTGTCCTTTTGTCCACTTAGGATTTAATGTTTTCCCACCCTGGGAGAGTCACTAGTTTTGATATTTAGGTATCCTGACCAGTTTAAACTATGACTATCTTTGACTATCCATTCCTTGATATTAATGGATAGTCAAAGGTAATAGCTTCTTCCCTAAGGGAAATTAGCTAAAACCCACTTTTTACGCAATATTAGTCGCATTCTGCTCTCAGTTTTCAAAGAATCACCTACCAGTTGTATAATCAGCTGTCTTTGTTCAATGATTTGAAAGAAAAACAAACAGTTGTCAAATTAAAATCAATATTAGTTTACATTGGTCATTGATTTTCAACCCATTTTGAAATCATACTTTATTAACAAGTTATTTTAACATACAACTAATAATGGTACAAAAAATGTTCTAATCCATTTAATTGTAAATTAATGCTAAATAATAAACCAGGGTATTTATTTATTTTCTTTGTACTGATTTGTTTAGGATTTCAGGTTTACATTTCGGTCTGATAATTCTTCTTCTTTAAACTGAATCCTAGAACCCGTACAAAGGACGGGCATATTGCAAGTATTTGATAAAATTATATATTTGTTCTGATATTGATTTAAACTACGAGACTGAGACTTATTTTCTGTGGTAAAACCATCACACTGTAGTTAAAATGAGCTTTAACGTGTCTGATATAAAGGAATTTGTAATTAGGCATTTGCGTTACGGTAACACTTTATGATTGTAACACTCCACATTAACATGCCTAACTTATAAGACTTCGTCATGAATTTTAGTTTTTTTAGCGAATTTCCCATAGGGAAGTAGCTATTACCGTAGGTCTCATGGAAAGAGTTAAGCCCGGGACCATGTTATTTTTTCTTCTTTAGGTGCCCAGAGACCAAAAACAATAGTCGTTAAAATTTTTATATATATATATATATATATATATATATATATATATATATATATATATATATATATATATATATATATATGTGTCTGTGAACACGATAACTCTCGTAAAAATGGTCTGATCGAGACCAAATTTGGTAGAGACGTGTATTCCTACAAATGCTCGGACGAGTTCGTAAACCAGATATATCGGTCAATGGGAACGGGTAGTTTGGGGGGTTTTGTACCCCAAAATGGGTTTTTTTGCGTTTTTCACATGTAATTTTATATTTGTAATTTGTAATTTGTGTAATTGTAATTTGTAATTTTAAAAAATTTCTAATTTAATATTTCACCAATGAAATCAGCTTAAAAAACTACACAATTAACTTCCTTTAAGTTTTTCTCTATCTCCAACGGTTACCGAGATATAAAAAAATCTAAACACAGTACGTTGTATTTTGAGGCTCCAATGTTAATCTTATGGAGGATAAGAAAAAATTAATATTCCACATATTAACCAATATTTTTGGATAAAACTTTATATTTAGCTTCATGCTTTTGAGGTTCATCAATTTATGCTTAAAAATCATAGTTTATGTGTTCATCATGGCAGCAAACCTGCATACTCTTTTCCCATGTTAATCATATGGAGAATAGCCAAACTCCTTTATTTATCGACAGATGTTGATGAAAGTTGATATAAATGTTAAAAATAAAAATTTTGATGGTATAAATGCCTTCTCTCAGTGTTCCTCACAGCAGCAAACCTGCACACTCTTTCCCATGTTAATCTTATGGAGAATAGGAAAAAAATTCTCACGCTTATAGACAGATTTTGACCAAACTTGTCATATGTTGTTATTATTATTACATTTTTGATTTGGAAATTCGCTGAGTACGCAGGTCTGCTGCGACGGGGGTATTTTCTTTAAATCAGATATGTAAAACTACAAACATACAAATTAACGTTACAATGCTACAGACTAGTTCTGATGTTTACTTAAATGTCCCGTAAAATGTTCTAATTCTAGTGTAAGACCCCTTCTATGCATTGTTTTGAACGGACAAAAATTGACGTTTCTATATAGCATTGGAGCTGGAGGAAAGGACGGACGACAGTACACAATGCCTCATTCAACGCAATATATTTGGAAACGTTTAATTTTGTCTCCCGTTAAAAAGATATGCTATAATGGGTTTTACGATTTACATTATATTAATATAAGTATAAGATGTTAATAGTGATCTTAATCACTCTTAAATAATATAATAATTAATTGATCTTAGTTGTTCCAGCAGGTCTGCCAAGGCTATTTCACGACACACCAGACTTGCTTGATGCCGTGAAAGAGTAGAAGGCGTTCAAATAACCAGAAGAAAGGCGCAGTTTGTGAATACGTGAACACACAAATTTCAGCCATCTGTTATCCACTCTAATGATTTAGCAATGATGGTCTTCATTGCCCCCTTCATTTCATTGAATTTCTTTCTTCTTTACCTCTTTCCCAGGGGTAGCTAAAGCCACCACGTTTTCATTTTTATTAAATAAATAATATATATTTCTACCAATTTATGAATACATATCGTTAATATGTCACTACTGACCCAAGTTTTTAAATATATCCTAAACATATAAATTAAAGAGTGACTTGGATAAATGTTTGCACTTCGAAAGTTGCTTTAGTTTTATTAGGCCATCTTCGGTAGTAAACTGGTTTATCAATAATTAAAAGTTCTTGTAGCATATTTAATACCCCCGTCGCAACAAACCAGCGTACTCAGCGAATTTCCAAATCAATAATACAAAAATAATAATATATCACCATTTATACCAAGTTTCATCAACATCTCTCCATAAATAAAGGAGTTTGCCCATTCCCTGTATGATTAACATAGGATAGTATGCAGGTCAGCAGCGATGATAATCATATAGACTGTGATTTTAAAATGGTTGGATCTCAACCACATGGAGCCAAATACTAAGTTTCATAAAAAAAAGATTAATAACTGAGATAGTCATCCCATATGTATGCTGTGAAAATGAAGTTTACTTTTTTAGTGCACGATTTTTTCTTAAAACGTTGATATGTTTCACTGACATTGTGCTGCGGGTAATAGAACATTTTATCACGATCCTTTTCATTCCAAGTATAATATTTGACATTTTTCTCCTGTTAATTATGTTTTAATTGTAATAATGTCTTTCTAACCTGTTCAATCGTTGTTTGTTTGTTTACTTTGTTTATATTTTGGCATCATTCCCAAATGGATAGCACCCAGGTGTCTCGAAGTGATATGGACATTCACAACGAACACATCGCTAATGACCATAGCTATAGCAGAAATTTAACTCATTCATCTTTCTTGGACAATAACGTGCTTAGCCAATCTGTAAACGCCTGGCAAACTGTTGTCTATAGCACTCAAAAGAGAGGGTTGAGTACTAATGTCACCCAAAAATCAAAAAAATCCCGTCAAAACGTAAATGAGTTTACGTTGAAAACCCGAAATAGTTTCGATCCACTTAATGCATCGCCTGTGTCTGCAGATGAAACCACCCCATCCCGGGATCCTAAACCTCCTCCGATTTTTATACCTGATGTTCAGAATGTAAAGAATATGATACTATCTGTTGAATCGGTTATTCTGAAAAATGAATATACTTACAGGTGTATGAGTTAAAATAAAACTCAATCCTACCACTGTTGATACCTACCGTAAACTGGTTCGCAGGTTGACTGAAATGAACGTTAAATTCCATACATTTCAGCTAAAATAAGAAAAAGCTTATCGTGTTGTACTAAAACATATGCACTTTTCAACCGAAACTTCGGAGATTAAAACCGCTATTGAGGATCACGGGCTCTTAGTCCGAAATATAACAAACGCAAGGCAAAGTCAAACAAAAAATACTTTGCATATGTTATTCATTGACCTGGAACCTAACTCCCAAAACAAGGACATTTTTAATATAAACTACTTGTTAAATGCAAAAATTACATTTCAACCACCGCACAATAGCAAAAAGGCAGATGTTTTAAAGAAGACGAAACCAGCAATATTACTCAGGTAATAAATAGTTTCTTCGACAAATTTGAAAAAATAATACTACAGCAGGCACAACAGATAGGGACATTAATGAACCTATTATCCACTGTAGTCAGCAAAATTAAATGAACTCTTCTCATAGAATAGGATTGTGAAATGCTAACGGCTTGGCCAAACACTACCAAGACATTAACCTATTTATACACCACAACAAGTTAGATATACTGTTAGTTTCAGAAACTCACTTTACTAGTTTAAATTATTTTAGAATTCCCAACTTTGTTACTTATTCTACTAATCATCCGGATAATACTGCTCATAGCGGAACAGCAATTCTAATCAAAAACAATATCAAACATTATGAACATCCTAAATATCAATTAGACCATTTACAGGCCACAAAAATAACCTTAGAAGATTGGCATGGTCCCATAACATTGGTTTCTGTATACTTCCCTCCGAGACATAACGTTTCTAGTGACGATTGTACAAACTTTTTCAATACTCTTGGTAATAGATTCTTATCTTGAGGTGATTATAACGCAAAAAATGACATGTGAGGATCAGGAATTACAAATCCAAGAGGTAGGCAACTTGAGTGAACCATCTTAAATAACAACTTGGATTATATGTCCACGGGGGATCCTACATACTGGCCTTCCGACCTCAATAAGCGACCTGACTTGCTGGATTTTTTCGTAACCAAGTATGTTTCTGATAACTATCTTAATATCGAGTCTTGTCTTGATCTTTCATCCGATCACTCACCAATAATTCTGTGTTGGCATGTCAGTCATTACAGCAGAAAATGATACTCATTTATGCAATAAATATACTGACTGGTGTCATTTTCGTGAAGTTCTGTCATCAAAAATTGATACTAATATTTCTTTAAAAACACCGGAAGATGTAGATAACTGTGTGGAATGTTTTACGCAAGCCATACAGCAATCGGATTGGCTTACTACTCCAAAACCGACCGCTAAACTGTATCAAAAAAATCAACTGCGGTACCCTATTTGCATAAAAAAGAAAATAGCAGAAAGAAGGCGCCTAAGAAGAGTATGGCAAAACTCCAGGAGTCCAGTGGATAAAACAAACTTCAATAGAGCTTCACGCAATTTATCGGCAATGTTACTCAGAATTAAAAATGATTGGTTTTATGAGTATACCTCAAACTTGACGCCAAATGAATCAACAAACTACTCTTTATGGAAAGCTACGAAAATTTTCAAGCAACCTAAAACTCCAATTCCTCCAATTTTGAAACCAGACGGCCAATGGGCGAAGAGCAGTCAAGAGAAGAGTGATGTGTTTTCAAATCACTTTAAAGACGTATTTAAATCTAACAACACAGGAGTCGACATCAGTGATGAAGTAAACGTACTTCTTGAAGCCCCAACACAAATGGACCTCCCAATCCAACCTGTTACTATTAATCAACTAAGATCTGTCGTCCAGAAGGAGCTCCATGAAAGAAAATCTCCTGGCTATGATTTGATAACAGGTAAAATCCTTAAAGAGCTTCCTGGCAGAGCATTTTTTATGTTGACGTTGATATTCAACGCCGTTTTACGATTGGAATACTTTCCGAGTCAGTGGAAAATATCTCAGATTGTCGTGGTTCCTAAGCCTGGCAAACCTCCTCTTGAAGTGTCATCTTACAGACCTATAAGTCTTCTTCCGGTTATCCCTAAAGTATTTGAAAGACTATTACTAAAGCGTTTACTGCCTATAATCAGTGATAAGAATTTAATTCCGAGCCACCGGTTTGGGTTCAGAAGAGAACACTCAACGGTTGAACAAGTTCACAGAGTAGCGAATGTAATCAAACAAGACTTGGAAAAGAAACAATTTTGCTCGGCTGCTTTCTTGGATATAAGTCAGGCATTTGATAAAGTATGGCACGATGGTCTACTTTATAAAATAAAATCTTTGCTCCCTCACCCTTTCTACAACCTATTTAAATCATATTTAAATGGTAGGTTTTTTCAAATAAAATTTCAGGATGCACGTTTTAGCTTCTGTAGGATTTAATCTGGAGTTCCTCAAGGAAGTGTTCTCGGACCTGTATTATATATACTGTACACAGCAAATCTTCCAGTAAACCCAAGAGTGGTCGTCGCTACTTTTGCAGATGATACAGCAATATTGGCATCACATCAAAACGTTATTTCTGCCTCCCAAATTCTTCAACAAACCTTAAACACTATATCAGACTGGCTCAAGAGATGGAGAATCAAAGTTAACGAAGGAAAGTCAGCCCATGTAACTTTCACACTAAGGCGTGAGGTCTGTTCTCAAGTCTGTTTAAACAATGCTGCAATCCCTCAAGTAGAAGTTGTGAAATACTTGGGTATCCACCTGGACAGTCGACTTACCTGGCATCATCATATTTGGAATAAAAGACTGAATTTAAATTTAAAAATTAAATTGGCTCATCGGAAAATACTCAAAGTTATCAGTTGAAAACAAAATTTTAGTGTATAAAACAATGTTGACACCAACATGGACATATGGCATCCAGCTTTGGGGAACCACTTCCAACACTAATTTTGACATAATTCAAAGATACCAGTCAAAAACTATTAGGAATATTGTTCAAGCCTCTTGGTATTGGTATGTTTCATCTCACAACTCCTTTTGTTCGTGAAGAAATCTCAAAATTCAGTGATAAGTATGAAAAAAAACTCAACAACCATCCAAACTACTTAGCTGTGAACCTTTTGGACAACAGTGAGACGGTATACCGACTGAAGAGGCAAGATTTTACAAATCTAAGTGATCGATTCAAATAGTTATATATAAATTATAATATTGTTAGTTCATTCAATGGTTTGTCACTAACAACTAATGTCAATTTCGTATTTTATATTTTTTACTTATTGTTATAATTTGATGTAACAGGTTGTAAATAAATATACTGGTTTTAAAAAATAAAATAAAAAAATAAGTGAGATAATTTTATCCTCCTTAAATTGGATTATCAAAATAACATTTTACTGTGATTGGATTTTTAAATCTCGGTAACCGTTAAATATAGGGAAAACTTAAAAAAACTAAAATGTGTACCTTTTGAGCTGATTATAATTGTAGAATATAAAATAATAAAAAAATTTAATACATGTGAAAACACAAAACCGCAATTTCCCCCCAAAAAATCCAATTGTGTGTGAGGATAAGGAAAAATTAATGTTTCACTTATTATCTAATATTTTTGGAAGAAACTTGATATTTAGCTTCATGTGGTTGAGATTCATACATTTATGCTTAAAAATCATAGTTTATGTGTTTATCATGGCAAATAACCTGCATACTCTTTTCCCATGGTAATCATATAGAGTTTAGGTAAACTCCTTTATTTGTGGAGAGATATTGATAAAACTTGATATAAATGGTCAAAATATAAACTGTTTACGCTAGAATCACCTACTTTCAGCGTTCCTCACAGCAGCAAACCTGCATACTCTTTCCCATGTTAATCTTATGGAGAGTAGGCAAATACTACTCTAATTTATTGACAGATAATGATAAAACTAGACATATATTATTATGTTAAATCTTAAATAAATTAATAAACATCATCCCATTGATGGTTTGGTCTCAGAGGCTTCAAATCTAGTGAAAATACAAATGATATAGCCTTCAAAGTTTCAAAAAATGTATACTTATAGTTTATAAAAATGCACACTTGGGTTCAGTTTCGTCGAAAGGGTGACGATCGAGCAGTGGTGTTGGAGGTTGTGGAGGTGTTGGAGGTGTTGGTGGTGTTGGATCGGGGGTGATGGCGACGACATCCCAACCCTGGCTTGGCGTCCGCGACGGCAGCAGCGTCACTACTCGGCGTGTTGCAGCACACCTGCGTCAACGGATGTGGTTAGACGAGACTGTAGCGCTACTTGAACAGCAAAACAAGCTTCCTCTAACTAAGAAATGAGCAATACGGGTTTGATGTACTTTACTGTAGGACCTGTACTTGCGTGTATGACCTCAATTTTTAAATCAGTTCAATATTTGTGTGCACCATGTTTACATTTACGAGTGCTTTGACTATTTATGTATTTTAATTTGTTTCAAATTGTAAAAAACCGGAAGCGCAAAAAATATCTCTGTATTATGGATATTAATTAGAAATCTAAATTAGAATTTTGTCTGTATATTACTTGAAATTATGCAATTTCTTACGTTTCATAACCCCAAGAGCCCAATTAGGTCTTAACTCAATTATTGTCTGTCTGTTTTTTTGTAACGCTAAACAAGTCATTCGTGTTCTTCTTCTCCGTAAACTCGATATATATATATACATATGTGTGTGTGTGTGTGTGTCTGTGAACACGATAACTCTCGTAAATATGGTCCGATTGGAACCAAATTTGGTAAAGACGTGTATTCCTACATTTTACTCGCACGAGTTCGTAAACCAGACATATCGTTCAATGGGAACAGGTAGTTTGAGAGGGGGGTTTGTACTCAAAAATTGGGTTTTTGAGTTTTCATATGTAGTTTAAACGATTTTTTTTATTTTATCTTTCACCATTATCATCTTAAAATACCCCCGTCGCAGCAGACCTGCGTACTTAGCGAATTTCCAAATCAATAATATAATAATTATAATATATGACAAGTTTGGTCAAAATCTGTCGATAAACATGGGAATTATTTGCCTATTCTCCATAAGATTAAAATGGGAAAGAGTAAGTAGGTTTGCTGCTGTGAGGAACACTGAAAGTATACCATCAAAAATTTTATTTTTAACATTTATACCAACTTTTATCAACATCTGTCCATAAATAAAGGAGTTTGCCTAATCTCCATATGATTAACATGGGAAAAGAGTATGCAGGTTTGCTGCCATGATAAACACATAAACTATAATTTTTTAGCACAAATGTATGGATCTCAACCACATGAAGCTAAATATCAAGTTTCATCAAAAAATATTAGATAATAAGTGAAAAATTAATTTTTCCTAATCCTCCATAAGATTAACATTGGAGCCTCAAAATACAACGTACTGTGTTTAGATTTTTTAATATCTCGGTAACCGTTGGATATAGAGAAAACCTTTATGGAAATAAATTGTGTAGTTTTTTAAGCTGATTCCAATGGTGAAATATAAAATTAGAAATTTTTAAAAATTACATGTGAAAAACGCAAAAAACCCCATTTTGGGGTACAAAACCCCCCCAAACTACCCGTTCCCATTGACCGATATGTTTGGTTTACGAACTCGTCCGAGCATTTGTAGGAATACACGTCTCTACCAAATTTGGTCTCGATCGGACCATTTTTACGCGAGTTATCGTGCTAACAGACACATACATGTATACAATAGATATATATATATATATATATATAAATTTTAACGACTATTGTTTTTGGTCTCTGGGCACCTAAAGAAGAAAAAATAACATGGTCTCGGGCTTAACTCTTGCCATGAGACCTACGGTAATAGCTTCTTCCCTATGGGAAATTCGCTAAAACTACACAGTTTAATTCTTTAAAGTTTTTCTCTATCTCCAATGGTTACCGAGATATTAAAAAATCTAAACACAGTACGTTGTATTTTGGGGCTTTAATGTTAATCTTATGGAGGTTAGGAAAAAATTCATATTTCCCATATCAATCAATTTTTTGGATTAAATTTGGTATTTACCTTCATGTTGTTGATACCCACCCGTTTACGCTTAAAAATCATAGTTTATGTGTTTACCATGGCAGAAAACCTGCACACTCTTTTCCCATATTAATCATATAGGGAATAGGCAAACTCCTTTATTTATGGACAGATGTTGATGAAAGTTGGTATAAATGTTAGAAATAAAAATTATATATGGTAGAAACACCTACTTTCAGTGTTCCTCAAAGGAGCTAACCTGCATACTCTTTCCCATGTTATCTTTCTATGGAGAATAGGCAAATTAGTCTCATGTTTAAATTGTACCTCCAACTAAATTTCATGTTGTATCGCTGTCATCCAAATGTCATATTGGTTGGAGGTTCATATTACCAGACATAAATTACTAAGAGTTCCGATATTTTATTTTATCATAAAATAATATAATCTTAAATTTCTTAGTCACTGTTAACCTGGTGAATGCTTAGTTTTAATCACTATATAGGGTACTTCACTAGCACAGACAAATATCCTTTTCTAAATATTAATCTTGTTATACATTTAGAAAACTTGGAAATACACTCAGGAATTTAAGTAGGCCATACTAATACCGAGTTTTGATTGGATAGAATAAAACATGTAGATAAGTTAATTAGCTAAATTAAAACATATCAATTATGTAGGCAGTGTAAACTTAGTTTATTTGATTTAAATAACCACACGCTGGTTAGGAGTAGAGCGCAAAGCTATAATGCCCTAGGTCACGGGTTCAAATCCCGCCAATGACCAATGGTTCTTCACTATGCCCACAACCCACTATGTCTAGCCTGAAGTAATGTGTGAAATGGTACCGAGCAATGAATAGGTTCAAAAATTACGTTTGAAGGTCCCTTCCTGGGTTGAGAAGGTGGGACAATAAAAAAACATATGATTTTAAACAATAAACCATTCACCTATCATATGAGTTTAAACAATATACCATTAACCTTAACCTACCACATGAGATGAATACAATATCAGTCACCTATGAAATGAGTTTAAACATAATACCAGTCACCTATTACATAAGTATAACTACAATATCAGTAACCTATCATATAAGTTTAAACAAAATACCATTTACCTACCATATGAGTTTAAATCCAATATCAGTCACTTATCATATAAATCTAAACAAAATGTACCAGTTACCTACAACATGAGGTTAAACAAAATACCAGTCACCTATCATATAATTTTAATAAAAATACTAGTCACCTATGGTATAAGTTCAAAAAAATACCAGTCACGTATCATATGAGCCGAAACAAAATACCTGTCACCTATCCTATGGTTTAAACAAAATACCAGTCACCTATCATATGAGTTCAAACAAAATACTAATCACCTATCATATGAGTTTAAACAAAATACTAGGCACATATCATGTGAGTTTAAACAAAATACTTGTAACCTTTCATGGGGTTTAAACGAAATACCAGTCACTTATCACACGGGCTTAAACAAAATATCAGTCACCTATCATATAAGCTGAAACAAAATATCAGTCACTTATCTCATGAGTAAAAATTACTATCAACTTATCTTATGAGTTTAAACAAAATAGCAGTTACCTACCATATGAGTTTAAAACAAATATACTAGTTACTTATCATGTCAGCTTAAACAAAATACCCGTCACCTACCACACGAGCTTAAACAAAATACTAATCACCTATCATATGAGTTTAAACAAAATACTAGGCACCTATCACATGAGTTTAAAAAAATACCAGTCACCTATCACATGAGTTTAAACAAAATACTAGGCACCTATCATATGGTTTTAAACAAAATACTAGACACCTATCATATCGAGTTTAAACAAAATGCCAGTCACCTATCACATGAGTTTAAACAAAATACTAGGCACCTATCACATGAGATTTAACAAAATACCAGTCATCCATCACATGTGCTGAGTCACTTATATTATGAGTAAAAAAAATACCATTGACCTATCTTATGAGTTTATACAAAATATCAGTCAACTATCACATGAGCTTAATAATATACAGTCAATTTTCATATGAGTTTAACAAAGTACCAGTCACCTACCACATGTGGTATTTTGTTTCAGCTCATGAGCTGAAACAAAATATCAGTCACTCATCTCATGAGTAAAAATTACTATCAACTTATCTTTTGAGTTTAAACAAAATACTAGTTACCTACCATATGAGTTTAAAACAAAGTACCTGGTGACCGAGCTTTGCTCGTATAGAATAAGACATGTATTATAACAATTAATTAGAAAAATTGTGGAATGAAATGTAGAAACATGTGGTATTTTGTTTCAGCTCATGAGCTGAAACACAATATCAGTCACTCATCTCATGAGTAAAAATTACTATCAACTTATCTTTTGAGTTTAAACAAAATACTAGTTACCTACCATATGAGTTTAAAACAAAGTACCTGGTGACCGAGCTTTGCTCGTATAGAATAAGACATGTATTATAACAATTAATTAAAAGTTCTTGAGGCCGACACGCTACAACTCGGCTACGACGTTAGTCAATTGAGCGATGCCGTTTAACGTCTTTTAGCCAACCTCAATTATTGTTTAAGCCGATAATCCGATTATCCATACAGTTATTATTAGCCTGTGATCAACTGATTTTGTTAGAAACGGAATGAGGATTGAAAAGCAAAAGAGAAATTTAATTTACATCAATTAATTGGTTTGTTACAGTGCTTCAAGGAATACAACGAATACGTTTTCTATCAAAACACGGAAGATTTTGGAAATACTTTTATCTGCTTTTATTTCGCACAGGTATGTTATCCTTAAGTTTTAACAAATTGTTTAGTAACCTCATAATTTTGCATTTATTTAATTCATAAAATAAATATTAATGCATAACCTCTATATTGTTCCCCGCAGTCTTCAATCAAGAACTGTCAAACGGTTATAAACAGCTGTTTGGGTTTGTATTGTTTACATTTTATTCTCCATAAGCGTAATGTTAAATTTTTAGATTTTAAACTTAATATTACAGTAAAACACGAATTTTCCTGGACATTAGACGTATCTAGAACTTATTTTCTACTCGGAAATTAGATATTTCCAAAATTTAAAGAAATTCCTCGGTGCCGTTTTCGAGATCCGTGTGCAAATATATATATATATATATATATATATATATATATATACAAACCTTGCTCGTATTATAGTATTGGATATACTAGTTACTTATCATGTCAGCTTAAACAAAATACCCGTCACCTACCACACGAGCTTAAACAAAATACTTGTCACCTACCATATTAGTTTAAAAAAATACCAGTTAAATCAATCAAATCAAGTCAAAATTTGTTTATTCTGCAATAATAGGTTACATATGATACAATACATAAATAAATATATAGAAAATAAATACACATATATTATGATAAATGTCTAAACTAATGCAGAATTTCCACCTAGGAAAACCCCTTGCGTGGAAATGAGCCGTTTAAATATAATATTGAAAAATTTTAATATAAAAAAAGTTAAAGAATAACAAATATAATGCATATTATTAAAAGAAAGTGTTTTATGTTTAGCTTCCTAATAATTTATTACTGAATTTACATAAAAAAATAAATAAAAAGAATTTGAATCGAGTGAGGCTAAACAAAACCTCTCTGAGAGAAATATGACTCTTATCAGATCCCCGCCCCCATAAAGGCATTCAGATTCACATACATTTCTTCACTCACACAACACAAGCACACGAGCAAACACAATATTTTACGCTATCAAGCGTATTTAATGTATGTAAGATGAAGTCAAGAATACATTGGCTCCCTGTCTGCCAATCGCTATGAGCTACTGTAAAATTGTTTTTTTGTAAACCGTCACCGTACAGTCACAGTTCCGTAGGTCTTGTCGTAGATTGTTGAATAGTGTTTGTTGAATAGTAAAAATTCGTGGTGGAAAGGTTCTTGTCAGTCTCGGTACATGTATACCTACCCCCAAAGCATGTCTTGTTCTGTAGTCATGAGATGTGCGTTCAATAAGTCACCGGAGTGTTTAAAAACGAATAGAATAGAATCACCTATCATATGAGATTTAAAAAATACCAGTAATCTATCATATGAGTTAAAACATACTATTAGAAGTCCATGCTTTCATTATTTACTAGGCCTATAATTTGATCAAGTTCATTTGGCATCTTAACCCAAGAGAAAATTGTTGATATGTGGCCACATATTCACTAGTAAGTGCAATACCAGTCAGTGATATGACTTAAAAAATAGCCTTTGGTTATTACTTGAATTGATTAAAATGTGAAGGACCGATAATAAATATAACAATTGAGGTTTCATAAGCAGATTAAGTGTACATTTTTTAAATGCAACAATGAAATGTAAACAAAACAAATATTAAGTTGAAAAACATATTGTGTATTTGTACAGATCACCAAAAATACCAAACATCAGCTTTGTGTTTGATGGAATGAAGACCTTGGTGTTCATCTTTAAGATTTAGGCGTACTACATAGCGCCCGCCCATCTCATCACTAGTGTGCGTTTCAACGAAATGGCAACACTCCTCTTCATTAGGCCTACATTTCGTAGTGCGGTAGGTGAGTGCAGCAATAGAAACTTAGACTTGCGGGAGATTGACTGTTAACTCATTCAATATTAACATGGGATGTTGAGAGGCGATTGGCATTCTAGACACTACAGTATATTTCGACAACATCAACTCATGTCTGACCGTTAGTGCAGCAGTTGGTTAACTGCTGGATACCTGATAGTTGTATACTGGATTTTGATCGATGGACTCGAAGTATACTGGCTGTATGTTCTGACATGAGGTCACACATACTTTCTGAATCCAATAATGCACGACAAACATAAGCATTTCCCTCAGCGGTCTTCAGTTTTACTAGGAAGGTGGATGAGTCGAGGAACGCGGACAATGCGGTGAGAGGTGAGAGTTGAGGGTTACAGGGGTTGATTCCATTTTCTGAGCTTCAGGCTCGCAAGGTGCGATTTGAGAACATGTAGTCATTGAAGAGTAGTTACAAGATGCGAGTTAAAAAGTATGCATGGTATGGTGTTGTTTATTACATAGTTTACAAGAGGATTGTGACGTGCTTACAAAGCATCGAAAGACTGGTTTATTACATAACTTGGTAGTGATGGAAGTTGGCCAGGCTGTGACATGGCCATATTCTTCCTGAGATAGAACAAATCCTGATAGAATAATTACTAGACTTCGCATGGTTACTGACTTGATCAGTAACAACACTAATTTGCATTGCATCCTCCAAGCTGTTACAAAATGTCGTACCCCTGGTATATTTGACTTTGAAATGTTAGTTAAGTCCAAGAATTTATTCAAGTGGATGATTTGCAGTAGTCTGCCCATTTTGGCAACGGTTGCGCAATAATTCATAGGCTAGAGAGTAGTTTTCTGGTAATATTTAACATTTGAAAGAGATTCATTTTTGTGGATGATCACATAATAAAAATAATGAAAAATGCCAATTTTATAAATCTCCCGAAAGCTTGGGGAGGTTTGTCTTTGGTAGTCTTACTAGGGAACATTCTGAGAGGAAGAAGAAATATTGATTTTATTTTAGATTAGATTATTGATTTTATTTTATTTTGATTTATTTTATTTTACATTGGAGGATTAAGAGGTTGTAACAAAGGCTGAATGTGAACCACTATAAACAAATATGATTAATCTATTTCCTCTTCCTCATTCATTATTAAATAAAATTGATATTTACAGACGCAATGCTAGAAGAAGAATTGTGTATTTTTTTAATTCAACAATAAAATGTAAAAAAATATTAAGTTGACCAACATGTGTCAATACATCATGTGATTATAATTAATAACTAGCCATGGAAAAATAGTTGTGTACAGATCATGGAAAATGCTAAACACATCCCAAATTCTTTCAAATTATTTCACCTGTTCGCAGGATGAAATTATTTGGTGCAAAATTGGAAGATCTTGTTTACAAAATTTGTTGTATTTTAATACAACCAACATAAGCTAGTGATCAGAAGAGTAAATAAAACAGGATTAAACACATAGCATAGTTAATTTTCCCTGGCATGTAAAATAGTTTGCAAAGTATTATATTTCGAGAATAAGTCACTTTCCAAATGTATTGCGGGATTGAAAAATCATTATTAATCTTAGTTGTGCTATACAAAACAAAAATGCTATAATATACAAAAATTCATTAATACAAATATCTTGTAATATTTCACTAATTACATCTATTACATACATTTCTAGACAACAGAAAAGCTTTTTGGCTAAAAATGACATTGCTTGTCCGGCTAATAGTCGGTAGACTATGTATTAGCATCTATGAAGACTATTGTTTGCATTGTTTTCATTTGTGACTAGCAGTAAGCCCGTCCTTTGTACGGGTTGTAGGATTCGGTTTAATGAAGAAAGATAATCATAACAAAATGTAAATTTGAACTCCTAAACAAATCAATACAAAGAAAATAAATCGATACCCAGCTTTATTATTTAGCATTACTTTACAATTAAATAGATTAGAACATTTATACAATTAATTATTATAATTAGTTAACCGTTAAAATAACTTTTTAATATAGTATGTTTTAGAAATGGGTTTAAGATCAATGACCAATATAAACTAAATAATATTGATTTGACAGCTGATTGTTTTTATTTTCATTAAATCTTCAAACTACAAAGACAGCTAAATTATTATTTTAGCAGTAGGTTATTAATTGAAAACTAAATCGAAATGCGAGTAATATCGCGTAAAAGTGGGTTTTTAAATTCTCGGTATTTACTTTTCAAGAGGCGGCGGGCGATTTCAAGCATTTATAAACCTTCTCTGAAATGTAGAGAATTCATGAAATAAGTTTCATTGTAATCAGTTCTCCCTTTTTTTCGCAGAAGACGGCGTAAAATGCCTCCTGGAGCGTCACAGACAAACAGACAAAAATTGAGATAAGACCAGTTTCGGCCTCTCTAATGCACGAAAAGTAAAAATAACTGAAAAAATGGATAATTCTGAGCAATGTACAAACAAAACTCTAATTTTATTCATATAGATCAATGAAACTGTTTATCTTAAAATAGGCTTTTTACTATATTCAGGTATTCAGGTAACATTTTGAAAAACTTAATGACTTGTAGCGAAAAACGAAAGTATAGGATTCGACTTTTTTAGTTCAGAAAAAATTTTGAGGAACAAGGATTGAAATAATGTTTTCATACTCTCATAGTAATGACATTCGGTGTCCTTAAGATCTGTAAAACTTTGTTCACCGCTAATAGTAAATTAAATTTTTTTTTGCAACCGTTTCGCGCAGACTAATTCTTCAAAGTATCAATTTATTTTGACTTTTGAATAGTGATTGTCAAATCATTTATAGATTTGTTTACGTATTAATTACGTAAACTATCATTTTTACAGGCTTGAATGATCTTAAAAACGTTTGGTAGGTCTACTCTAAACAATAACTATCGTCAGATTAACCAAGTTATCAAATACGAGTAGATTTTGAAGAATTTAGATTTTTTTTTAAGATTTTGTTGGTTAACTACCCTTAATCTGTTTATTTAAAATTCATTAGATATTACGTAAATATATGCACCTTCATAGCAAATTTTACCTAAATTGAGAAACTCTGGTTTAATTTACACACACACACACATACACTAACATACACACACACACACACACACACGCGCGCGCGCGCGCGCGCACACACAAATTTTATAAATACAATTTTAATCTTATTCCGTGACCTAAGCTAGAACGTGAGCAGTTTATGTGTTACTACTGCTTTGTATATTTTCAAGACTGCTCCTCGGTTCACCTGAGATATCACAGCAAGTGTGTATATTTTAAGATTACACTCACCAATATAAGGAGGACAACTGCAAAAGCTGGAAAAATGCCCTTCATTCTGAAGCTGATGAAAAATAGAACTCTGTTCATGGAAACCTTCGCTATATAAGGCGTATGCTCATTAACCAGCCTATAAAGCTACAAAAGACTGAAGGTTAATGGTTGGTAGTTATCTGCTCAAATACAGTTTGGAGTGTTAAAACACCGTAACTACAACATAAAAGGTTTTACTGGAAATACATAGTAATAATTTAAAACATTGTTTTGTCAACATATCCGTGAAAACAAAAAATGGCCTTGTGTACAACAAGAGTATTTTACCATGTCAAATAAAGATTTCTGTGTGATTCAGTGTACATGGAAAACACTTTTGAATAACCATAACAAATTTTATATGCATATAGGCCTAATGTAGACTACAGGTAAACTGTGTAGCAAGTGTTCTGTACAAATATCTTACAATTATATAACGTTCGTTACAATACTATGCCTACTTTTTACAGTGTTGTGTATTCCTATGTAACCATGAACATACTTTTGTGTTGCAAGAAACCAAATAATATTTTTGTTAAGTTAAATTTTCTTTACTAAATTAATGTTATAACTAATATTCAATAATGCAAAAATGGTATACCAATCTAATAGTATAACATAATAATATCCTAAAAATGTGTAATGGTTATAAAATATTGAGGGGGTTGGTTCGCTATCCGTTAAACGCGTTTCTGCCTCACCCCCCCCCCGTTAATACCCTTCGTCAAGTCTCCAGTGGTTAGTCCCTCCATTCCCGATGTGCGTTGAAAAACCCGAAATAAATTAGTGTGTTTCACTCGTATTTTAATGATATTTGTTGTACGTTATTTATCTTCCTCCTTCAGAAACAAAGTTCTTTACCGAAGGCTACAAAGGGGCTACAGAAAGGCTATAGAGGGGCTACAGGGGTAAAGGGTAAGTTAAGTTACTTATGAGCAGCATATTAAAGATTTAAGAGAAGTAATAAGCCGATTAAGCAATCATAATCTTACTGTAAATCCACAGAAAGCTAAGTTTGTATTCAAGGAAATTAAGTATTTAGGTTATTTAATTTCTAAAGATAGTATTTGTATTGACCCAGACAGAACAAAAGTTATTAGGGACTGCCCAGTTCCTAAAAGTCCTAAAGAGGTAGCACGATTTATTGGTATGGTATCATATTTTTCCAATTTTATTCCAAACTTTTCAAAAATTGCAAGTCCAATTAACGATTTAAGAAAGAAACACAAAATGTTTAAATGGACTGAAGAATGTCAGACAAGCTTTAATAAGTTAAAACAATGTATTATCAACCCACCTGTTTTAGCAGTACCAGATTACAATAAACCTTTTGTATTGTATTGTGATGCAAGTGATAGGGCATGTGGTAGTTGTTTACAACAAAGTTTTGAAAATAAATTAAAGCCTATAGCATTTTATTCCAGAAAATTCAATGAAGCTGAGAAATGTCTATCAGTTTATGAAAAAGAAGCTTTATCTATTGTATGTGCAATTAATAAATTTAGATCTTATTTAGAGGTACAACCATTTATACTTAAAACCGACAACAGTGCTCTTGCATGGGTATTATCTAATTTCAGAAAGCTTGGTAAAATTGGAAGATGGTGTGAAATAATCTTGAGTCTTCCCTTCACTATTGAACATGTGAAAGGAAGTGATAACAAAGTTGCAGATTATTTATCTAGAATTTTTACCACTGTTAATGAATCTGAATCGGTGCAACTAAGTAACATTATAAATTTTCAGCAGCGAAAGGTTGATAGTGATTTGAATAAAGTGATTCTGTCAGGATATAAAAAGAAAGTGACTTTAAGTAACAGTGTTAACTCTATAACTGATTTCCCTATAGCTTTTAGTGACTTTAAAGTTCATCAACAAAATGATTATGAAATAAAGCAAATAATCAATAGTGTGAAAATCGATGAAAACCAGTTGTGCTACTATCTTAATAAAGGTGTTCTTATGTACAAGAAGAACAGTAACGCTGTTCCTAAAATTTATCTTCCACTCAGTCTCATGGACATGGTATTTAAGTATTTCCATAACTCAATGGCAGGAAGTCATATGGGAACGTACAAAACAATACAAAGAATTACACAGTATTTCTACAGGCCTAACTTGGTAAATGAAATTAAACTAAAGGTAAGAGACTGTGACTTGTGTTATAAAGGTAAGCCAGCATCTAAGATTTATAATGGACCATTAATTTCTAGCTATTCAGTAAGTGTAATGGACAAACTTTATATTGATGTGTTTGGCCCTTTAACCCGAGGGAAATGTATGAATAACAATTTATTATTAATCTTGGATGATTACAGCAAATATGTGTGGCTAGTACCAATGCGAGATGCAACTTCCTCTAGTATTATAAAAGCTCTTGAAACTGTTGTATTTAAAAATTTCTCTCTATGCAAAGAAATCGTGAGTGACAATGCTAAGAGTTTTTCCAGTGTACAATTTAAGAACTTTTTTTTTAACAGGGGAATTATTCATAAAACTATTACTCCTTATGTTCCTAGAAGTAATAAATCTGAACGTTACTTAAGAAATTTGAAATCCATTTTTCAAATTTATTTTCACAATAATCAATCAAACTGGGACACTAAATTAAGTGAAATTCAATCTGCTATTAATTCTGCTGTGAATGAATCAATTAAATGTTCACCTTTTGAAGTTATGTTTCAGAAAAAACCTAACATAGTTCTAACAAATTTATGGAAATTAAATGATCTTTTAAATAACAAGGTGTTTTCAAAAGATCTAGCAAATAAACTGTCAAAAGTGGTGAGTAATTCAAGAAAATCACTATTATGAAAATCAATAACAAGAAATAATGAAAGAGAAAGATATAATGAAGCTAACTCACAGCATTCATTTAAAAAAGGGAGTATAGTGTTTGTAAAAACATATAATTTAAGTGACAAAAGTAAGAAATTTATGCAAAAAATGTCTCTGAGATATGATGGACCATACAAGATCATATTTTTCCTAACTGATGTCACTTGTTTGGTTCAAAAACTGGATAATTTTGATGTAGTGAAGAGATGTCATATTTCACAACTTAAAATGAAGAAGTAATTTGATGGGTAGATTAAACAGAGGCAACAAAGCGAACATTTTTAGTTTTAAGTTAGTTAAGTATGTAAAAATTTTGAATATGTGTGATGAGATTAATGATAAATGACTATTGATGCCAATTGATTTGATTATTGATGAAGAAAAGTGAAAGTCCAATTTAATCATTGTATTTCAGAGCAAAGCATTTTATATTCTTGTAAATATATTGATTTGTTTTATGTGTCCAATTGTAAATACTTAGGTTATTCAAAATGATTTTGTCAAGGGCTAATGTATTCATGCATAATAGTTATGAGGTGAATTTTGCAAAAAAGAGATAAAATGAATTAATTATATTGAAAAAAAGGAAAGATAGAAACTAACTTAACCGTATAAAGTTTCTAAGATTTATGAAAATGAGTAATTAAATGTTAATAGAATAAAAAAAAGGGATTGAATGGTAGTAACTGTTATGATAATATATGTGTTTTCAATGAATATCAGATTTATGAAAGGTATTTGATGAGTTGTAATATAACTTAATGATACTTCTTTATAAATATCGATAAACGTAACTGTTATATAAAGTTTGAGCTGTTAACAAAGTAATATGAGTTTTAGATTATTCAATAAAAAAAAATTATTATTGTTTTGTAAAGTTATACTAATGAATTTTGAAAAAGGTGAATTGTTATATTCTATATTATTTTATATCTATGAATGATTGGTGTCAAAGAAAAAGAGTAATAGAATTGTAAAAAAAATTATATATATATTTACCTTTGTAGAGGATTATCCAAACTATTCTTACTTGTACTTAGCACTATTCACTGATTCACTATCACTATTTGCGCGCGTCACTTATACTTAAATAACTGACTATAACTAACACTTCACTGACTTAGGATAAGCCTCAAAACATGGGAAAAAAGGAATAATTGTTAAATTTTACTAATTTTACATTGTTGGCACTGTTACATGAAATGCTTGAGAACTTGGCTCTACATACAGAACTGCATACAGAGGAGAAAGTGATTTGTAAACCAGTTTGGGCAAGGAGGACTCCTAATCAACCTTTGACCAGTCCAGTCTTCCTCTGATTACTACACTGCATTCAACGAAGGATGGGCTGTCAACAATGGGAAGCAACAATGCCATATCTACTAGTTTCAGTGGAGAATGGACTCTTTGACATCCCTCATTTATAAGTCTTGATTTATGTTAAGCTCATTTTATAATTATTGTTTTTACGGTTTTAAATGTTAAAAAGGATTTATTTATTTGGTTTTTATTTGTAACGTTGGATTAAATGCCAATTTTTTTCTTTCAAGGGAGGATATTTGTACCGTATTTAAAAAAAATAATAATAAATATATAGGCTATATATTAAAAAAGTTGTCATTTAAGTTCTAATAAGGAGGCCGGTTAAGACAGCCAAGTAGTTTTGTTCAATCTTGATGTAGGATGACTCACTATTGTAAACCCTAAAGAACGATTCTGATTGGTTGTTGGATTCACAGGGTTCAAGCAGACTGTAACTTGAATCCTGTAACCCACCGAAGTTATAAATAGAGGTGCAGAGCCATGTGTTCCTCCTTTTTAGTTCAGACTCAGTAGTGATTGGTTTTAAAATTGTCAATTAGTAATGTTACATACTAAATTTTCAAGTGCCCCGATATTTGGGTAAGTCATTATTATTTTCCTTCTGAAGGGTATTTTTCTTTTAAAAAGGATATAAATAATAATTAATAAATAATTAACTGAATTGTTTTTTTTCTAGGGCTTATAGTACTTATGGTACTCATGATATTTATGGTACTTATGTAACTTCTGAAATTTATGTAAATGGAATAAAATAAAGGAAGAATTATTAAGTGTCTTAACCGGCAATTAAAGGATTATTTTGATATGCAAGACTTTATTAAAAGAAATGTAATGAAGCTCAAGAGTGTGTTATTTACTTTTTATTAACCAAAACTAAAAATTTACATGTGTATCAAAGCCAACTGGTACACAGAAAGAATAACATAATAATAATTTGTTCGCCATACTACAGTCTTTTAATGAACTTTCTGTTTGTGTGTTTAGTCGTAGAAAGAGGTGTTTATTGGACTATCCAGCAATATTTTCGTCGGAATGATAAATGATATTGAAAAATTCTAACTGCAGTTATTACATTTGATTTTGACAGTTTTTGTTGGTTTATTAGGTCGGTTTAGATTAGTTCTACGGCGTGTACGTCACTCGTCCGAAGTGTGTTTACTGAACTCTCATGGTAGGCCTTATTCCGCATTCGACTTCGTCTCGCAAAGGAACAATCAATCATCACTCGTACTTGTACCCACATATTAACCGGACTAGTAAAGAGTAACATACTATCAAACCTGCTGTAATACACACTTTGGTCACCTTGTTGACTTGCTGATTCTGGACTCTACCTAAATGCCTTAAAGCAAAAGATAGTCGGGCTGTGAAGAGTAGAGGTAAGCCTGGTGTGACGTGACACTGCTGCAGGTTGACACGAAGGATGTGTGATGTGCTGGGGACACATGTTAGGAAAGCAGATCGTCGACCCCTCCCCTGGCGGATGACCCAGTGGCCCGGTTGGAGGCGGTCTGCCAGTAGTCTACCGTCCTCTGCTCAGCCATGGTGTCCACCGGAGTGTTCGTACTGGGGCTGTTCGTCGCTCTCCTCGCCGGTGCGCACTCTCAAGCCGCCATCACAGGTAGCTCCTACAACACATTACGTTCAAGTATTTGCAACGTAGTTCAAACATTAAATAATAATTATATATTTTTTAAATATAAACCAAATATTTTTAATTAACTAATTATATTTTTACCTATTTTTTTAATTGTTCGTTGTTTATAGAGGCTAAACTAGGTAAAAAGTTAACAATTTTAAATTTTTGAAAACATTTGTATTAATATATTGAGTTCTTTCTGAATTGTTTTGTACCAGAATGTTTAAGATATTTTTATGTTAGGCTTCCTTATTAAGCAAAGGGATGTGTATTATTCCTACGTCTTTTAATTCTACACAATACTTTACATCTCATTTCCTGAACCTAAGGTTTTTATTTTCTGTGTGTGCGTGTGTGCGTGCGTGTGTGTGTGTGTGTGTGTGTGTGTGTGTGTGTGTGTGTGTGTGTGTGTCCGTGTACACGATAACTCTCGTAAAAATGGTCCGATTGAGAGCAATTTAAATAGACATTTGCATTCCTACATTAAATAGACATATCGGTAATCGGAATCAATGGGTATTAGGGGGGGGGTTTGTACCCCAAAAATGAGTATCTTGGTATTTTCACATGTAATGTTTAAAATTTCAAATTTTATCCATTACTACTAAAATCAACTTAAAATACGCCCGTCGCAGCAGACCTGCGTACTCAGCGAATTTCCAAATCAATAATTTAATATATGACAAGTTTTATAAAAATATGTCCAAAAAAATGAGAATTATTTGCCTATTCTCCATAAGATTAACATAGGAAAGAGTGTGCAGGTTAGCTACTGTGAGGAACACTGAAAGAAGTCATTTCTACCATGAATAATTTTTATCTTAACATTTATACCAACTTTCATCAACATCTGTCCATAAATAAAGGAGTTTGCCTATTCCCCATATGATTAGTATGGGAAAAGAGTATGCAGGTTTGCTGCCATGATAAACACATATACTATGATTTTTAAGCATAAATGGATAGATCTCAACCACATAAAGCTAAATATCAAGTTTTATCCAAAAATATTGATTAATATGGGAAATATTAATTTTTCCCTATCCTCCATAAGATTAACATTGGAGCCCCACAATACAACGTACTGGGTTTAGATTTTTAATATCTCGGTAACCGTTAAAGATAGAGAAAAGCTTTAAGGAACTTAATAGAGGAATTAAATATTAGAAATTTTTTAAAATTACATGTGAAAAACGCAAAAAACCCCATTTTGGGGTACAAAACCCCCCCAAACTACCCGTTCCCATTGACCGGTATGTCTGGTTTACGAACTCGTCTGAGCAGTTGTAGGAATACACCTCTCTACCAAATTTGGTCTCGATCGGACCATTTTTACGAGAGTTATCATGCTAACAGACACAGATATATATACATATATATATATACACACACACACATATATAAATTTTAACGACTATTGTTTTTGGACTCTGGGCACCTAAAGACGAAAAAATAACATGGTCCCGGGCTTCAGTCTTCCCATGAGACCTACGGTAATAGCTTCTTCCCTATGGGAAATTCGCTAAAACTACACAATTTAGTTCTTTAAAGCTTTACTCTATCTCTAACAGTTACCAAGATATTAAAAAAACACAGTACATAGTATTAAATTTTTATATGGTCAAATTAAAAATTATTTTAACCATAAAATTATGTATGGTTAAAATGCACACTTTCGGTGTTCCTCACATCAGCAAACCTGCATACTCTTCCCATGTTAATCCTATGGAACATAGGAAAACTCACTTATTTATTACGGATATTGATGAAACCTTTTATACAGGGTGAATGACGTAAGGTGTTCAATATTGATTCCAGACAAACCGTTGGTTCTACAATGGTGAAATAAAATTATTTACCATTAAACAAACCCCAAAGAATAACGTAAAAATATGTTAATTTTTTAAATACAGAGTGTTCCATAAAATGAGGGTCACTTGTTCGAATCTCGGAAATATCAAATAAAAACATATGTCATGCATCGTATTAAAGCTCCCGCTAATACAAACGTTTTAGGCGCAATCAAATTTAGAATATCTCGCTTCGTTTCAAAATGGTGGCCCTTTTAGTGAAAAATTTAAACTTTTGAAAACTCTGAGTTTATTCTTAAAAATACAGATTACTCTTCTCTGATTAAGCAATTGCATTCCTTTTGAGATAAGCTGTATTCTGATAACCAACACTACAATACTATCTCGAAAACGACAATTTTCAAACAAATTTGTTATTAAAAATATTTACATAGCCAAAAATAAAAAATTTCAAATATCTTCATATGTCAAATAACATCTAATGTTAAAGGTATTGGAATCCAACCAACTTTCAAATCTAAAACTTATCCATATCTATTTTAGTTTTTGAATTATCAACAAAAAACCGTCTTCTTCCATAAGTAACGCATGTTAATTTTTTATTATTAAATTTAATTTAATCTACAGGGAAAATTAACTCCATGTTAAGCAATTAACATGCGTTTCTTATGGAAGAAGCAATTTTTTGTTAATAATTCAAGACCTTTATTAGATATGGATAAGGTTTCAATTTAAAGTTTCTTGGATTTCTAATACCTAATATTTGCAATTTTTGAGTTTTGACTATGTACATATTTTCAAAATCTATTTTTTGGAAATTTTTATTTCGAGATAGTATTTTACTGTTGCATATCAGAATAAAGCTTAGCTTTTAAGGAATGCAATTTTTTGATCAGAGAAGAGTAATCTGTATTTCAAAAAAATCAGGGGTTTCAAATAATTTGGATTTTTTACTAAAAGGACCACCATTTTGAAACGAATCAAGATATTCAATATTTGATTGCGCCAAAATGTTTGTATAAGCAATAGGCTTAAGATGATGCATATCATGTCGTATGTTTGTATTTGGTGTATTGTATTTCCAAGATTCAAACTAGTGAGTGACCCTCATTTTCTGGAACATCTGTATATAAAAAGTATTTTTACATTATTCATTGGGGTCGGTTTATTGGGAAATAATTTTATTTGATCATCGTAAGACCAACGGTTTGTCTGGAATCAATATTGGACACCTTACGTCATTCACCTTGTATACTATTATTGATTGGGAAACTCACTGAGTAAGTAGGTCTGCTACGACGGGGGTATTTAAAATTAATCTATCTCCCAGGCCTCTGTGTGTCTGTGGACAGGAAATTACAAATGCTGATCTCATATCATTTTCATGGAATTTACACCAAGAAGAGCATAGAAAATACCTGTACAACAAAAAATTTTTAAATTTGAAGATTCTACTACTAATTTTTCTTTGTGTCTTTTGAGCCTCAATCACTTAAAACTTTTAGACATATTTTAATTTCATCCAGTTGAAAGCTAGGACTTTTAATTACTCTTTATCACAACCATACAACATCTCTATGTAAATTATTCGTAATGTAAAAAATTAGTTTTTGTACACAGGCTTGCCATGGTGTAACAGCCCTTGGCCAAAATAAAGAGTTATAAATAATAGAATTACTATTTACATAATACATTCTAAACCAAATTAGATCATCACCAATTTTCTTAAGATGTTCATTAATCATAATGAACATCTTACTATCATATCACTTACTTATCATAACTACTATTAAGTAGTTATGGCATGAACTAGAATTATATCAGTAGGTGTGGTATGTGTAAATAAAAGGTAATTTGAAAAAGAAACATTTTCATTTTGTTTAAATCAATGTGCAAACTACCCGGATTTTCTCTATTTTTGATATATATTTTTTACGATATTTTTTTTGAGTTATGGTACAATTTTGGTCTACAATTTTTTTTTCTTTTTTATTTTATTTTTTTATTTTTTATATTTTTTTTTATTGATTTATTGTTTTTTTTTTTTTTTTTTATGATTTTTACAAATTTTTTTATTTAATTATTTTTTTTAAATTTTAACTTTTTTTTTTATTTTTTTTTTTTTTTTTTTATTTATTTTGTATTTTTTTTTTTTTTTTTTATTTTTAATTTATTTTTTTTTTTTTTTTTTTTTTTTTTCAAATTTATTATATTATTTTTTTTTTTTTTTATTTTTTTATTTTTTTTTTTTTATTTTCGTTTTTTTTTTATGTTTTTTTTTTTTTTTTTTTTTTTTTTTATTAATATGTGAATTTACCCTTTTAATAATTTGTTTTTTGTTTTTTTTTTTTATTTTTTTTATTTTTATTTAATTTCTTTTTTTTTTATATTTTTTTTGATTTTTTTTAATATTTTTTTTTTTTTTTTTATCTTTTTTTTTTTTTATTTTTTTTTTTTATTTTAGTTTTTTTATTTTTTTTTATTTTTTTTTTTTATTTTAAAAATTTTTTTTTGTTTTTTTTTTTTTTTTTTTTTGTTTTTTTTTTTTTTTTTTTTTTTTTTTTTTTTTTTTTATTTGTATTTTTATTGTTTTTTTTTTCTGTTTTTTTTTTTCTATTGTTTGTTTTTATTTTTTTTTTGATTTTTTTTTTTATTTTTATTTTTTTTTTATTATTTATTATTTTTTTTTTTTAATATATTTTTTTTTGTTTTATTTTTTTTCATTTTTTTTTTTTTTTTTTTTTTTATTTTTTTTTTATTTTTTTTTTAAACTTTTTATTTTTTTTTTGAAAGCTTGGGTAATTTTTTACATTTATTTTTTTTTTTTATTTTTTTTTTTTTTTTTTTATAATTTTTTTTTTTTTTTAATAATTTTTGTTTTTTTTTTTCATATTACTTCATATCACTTTTATCATAACTACTATTAAGTAGTTATGGCATTAGAATTATTCAGTGGTATGTTTATGTGTAAATTATTTTTTTTTTTTTTAAATTATATATTAGCCTGTTTTTAAAGATTTTTATTTTTATAGGTTATAAGCTATACATTTATTAACATTTTATGCATATAAATATAAACATTTTAATATATTTTATATGACTGTACGCCTAGACATATGCTTGAAATGTCCTAAAAGTTTCAATGACATAGGTTAGCAAGTGTATTTACAGTACAGCAAGTATTTTGTAAGCTTTTGCAAAAACTTGCGTATTTGGCTACGTTATCCCCCTTAAATAAATGTTTTGTTACCAAGCTCGTATTGATCACGTTTTTATACAATGAAATTGCATGTAATAAGATACAGTTATACAATTACAACAACAATAGTAATTTATGGCTGTTAATATGTCGTAGGTAGGTTCTATTTGTATAACTTAGAATTTTCATTATTACTGAGACATATTACAACACATTATTATTCTATAAACATTGTACTAATCATATTACTATTATTGATTGTGATGGATTATGAAGCATTATATATCTGGAATAATTATTTCTCGTTCAACTACGATACCTAAGAACAAGTAATCTTCAACATGTAACTGACCATTATAACAAGCTACAAAGTTATAAGATTGGAGATATGTTAATGACCCATAATCTCCACGTGTAAAGTACGTTCGCACAACCTGCAACTGACGTGCGAATGAACGATATATTTTGTACTTTAATGAAGAATCCTGATCCTGACGAGTCATAGGGCCTAATAGCTGACATAGGCAATTCCATCATTAGCACCAATTAATGACATCGAACAGATGCAGTCTTAGCTCACACGGTTTATTATCACTTAGGAATCCAATCAAGGTGTGGGAATGGCTGTGACTAGGTCTACGGTGATAAGGTCGTTGCTCTTATCACCGGCCGATGACTCAGGGTAACGGTCCAAACCCTCGCGACTTTCCCGCCACTCTCTCTGCCGCCTCAACCTTGACTCACTCTGCAGAAATGAAAAGTGGCTAATTTGATCGGTCGTGGTTCCGAAATGGATTTTCTTTACTTTCACTCTCATTCAACAATAGATATACTTTATTGATATGATGAAGGTTTTTAAAGTAGCATTTTAATTGTAATTTTAATAAACTTTTTAAAGAACACCCCGTGTAGCGGAACCGCGCACTGGTTCAATGGTTGCTGTTGTACTAGCTATTGCATGCAAATCAAACGTGATTAGAACTCTCCCTCCCATAATAATTAAATTAGTAATGCGTAGGCCTATTATTCATATTTCAAAATCCAGTGATGACGACAACATCAATATTGACGATGAAGCAGGAATATTGTTGGTGTTCTCCGACGAAAAATAATATTCAAAGATAAATAATGATCAAAATGGATGATTGAGTTGAGAATCAAGAAAATTGGGCTATTTAAACATATGTTCGCATATCTTCACCGAAAGGATTTACAGTCTCAATTGTTCCTAATTCCATGTAAGACACACATCGCGAATGTGCGATGCAATATTATATCATTATGAATATAGTAAATAATTTGCATATACGGCAAAGATTAAAAATTATAAATGTTAATAGGGGAGTTTTAAAGATGCTAACAAAAATTACATAATTTTATTAACCAGTAGGCCCTAATACAAATATTAATCCTTTATTGTGAGATACCACCCTGCTCTTTCTTCAACGTCCATTGTAGCAGACTACATGTTGTAGCAGACTACATGTTGTAGCAGACTACATGTTGTAGCAGACTACATGTTGTAGCAGACTACATGTTGTAGCAGACTACATGTTGTAGCAGACTACATGTTGTAGCAGACTACATGTTGTAGCAGACTACGGGCCGGTTCACGAGCTCGGGGTTTCGTAGTCCGGGGTTATCGTTGGTCTCGGCCAAATTTAGTCCAGGACTAAAAAACGGGTTCACGAGATAGAGATTAAAATGCATTTGGTCGAGAGCAAGCTTAGCCGAGACCAACGCTAGTCCTGGGTTAACAGCGGGGAAT
This sequence comes from Nephotettix cincticeps, assembly GCA_023375725.1. Lineage (NCBI taxonomy): Eukaryota > Metazoa > Arthropoda > Insecta > Hemiptera > Cicadellidae > Nephotettix > Nephotettix cincticeps. Next base: position 84,794,489 of record CM041786.1, on the reverse strand, counting down.
GGCAGGGAATTTTCGCTGGGAAAGTTGGCAAGGGCCACACATCCGCTATATCTTCCTGGCTACTCTTTTCTTTCGCGAAATGTACCAAAACCAAAACAATGGGATGGCATTGCAGGGTGGGGTTTTTAATAAATAAAAGCGTAAACCCACACACATGTGTAATATAAAATTAATGTAATTTATTTATAGACAAACAAAAATTATATTATAAAATAAGTAATCATATATGTATGCTTTTTCTTTGACTAAATTTTTGACATGGAAATGTCTTAGCTCTGTGGGGGGGGGGCGTTAGTGATTTTTAAGATGAAAAATATGTAACATGTTTCCATAGAAACTACCAGGGCAGTTATTGAATTCATTGGATGTTTAGTATAAAATAAACGGTATCAGTGGACTGACACACACTTTCTCCCTTAAGTAAATTTAAAAAAGAAAACCTGTAATAAAACTATCATGTTCTTCAAAGTTTATCTAAATATCATTTAATAATTTATTGTTTCAAAAATAATCATCCCATTTCTGAAAATAAAACAAGAGAGACAAAGTTAAATTAATTGATTGAATTGTATGGGGGAAACCCCCCCCCAGGTCAAACCAAGCTTTTTTGAGTTGATTTGGTTGGGTAATTTGACCTAGCGCTTCATACCAAGTTTTATGGAAAACGGTTGGAAAATAAGGAAGATATTGATTTTCTTAATATCCTCCATAAGAATAACATTAGGACAACGTACGTCAGACAACGTAATGCGTTTATCATGGACAGTAAATTTAACTTTTCTCTGGAACCGTTAGTCGTAGACAAATAATTCAAAATACTAATTAGTTTAGTTTTTTAAGCTGGTTTCAATGGTGCCAGTCAAGTTATACTTTACTTTTATTGTTTTTTTTCTGAAAATTTAAAAATTTGATTTTTTTACATTTAACAGCCAATAACTTTTAAAACATTCCCTTGAGACATATCCATGATCTAACCTATTTTCCCCAGGGAAGTAAATAGAAATATTTAACAACAGATAGCCTGCCCTTATTGCCATCGTACCATTTCAGATTTAATATTTGTCGTTTTTCTCCCATTCTTTTCTGCACAAACTTACGATGCTTTGGATTCCTGGTGGAGCTTTTCTTAGGTATCTGTTTAAACTATGAGTGAACGTATTCATTTACAATGTTATATAAAGGTATACTGTACTAGGTAATTATTTTTTTAATTTACGTATGTTTAGCCATTTTTTAACAATCGGTAATGAAAAAATAAAAAAAAATAAAAAAAATTTTAGGGTAGCAAAATTGATCAAAATTTAATGAGGATTTCGAATTCAACATTATTTTTAATTTTTAAAAAACAATAAGCGAGCAAATGAGATAATCCCGACATGATGTCCCGTTAACCCTGGCCCCCCCTGGGGTTAAGTCCGAGTCTAAAACCATTGTTCTTTTTAGCCGAGACCAAGCTCTTTGCGCTAGAACTTGACTCGTGAACCCGACAGTTTATCTTTTTTAGTCCGGGGTTATCTATAATTGGACCGTGAACCCAACTGTTTAAGCCCGGGTTTATCCCTGCCATAATTGCCTCGAGTCTAAAAGTTTGCGCTCGGGCGTAGCTAACCCCGAGCTCGTGAACCCGATTTTTTAGCCGGGGCTAAAAAACCAGTTATAACTGGATTTTACGCTCGGACTTAAGATAATCCCGAGCTCGTGAACCGGCCCTTCATGTTGTAGCAGACTACATGTTGTAGCAGACTACATGTTGTAGCAGACTACATGTTGTAGCAGACTACATGTTGTAGCAGACTACATGTTGTAGCAGACTACATGTTGTAGCAGACTACATGTTGTAGCAGAATATGTCCGATTTTGATTCTCTTACTTCTGTGCAATCGACGAACAATTTATTCATATGTAGCTAAACTTATTGGTGAATTTAATTTACAAGTTAATTCAACAACAGCCCTTTACCTACTAAGGAGGAGGTTATTGTTTTTAAAAATTAAATTAGTAATGTAAGATTTACAAATTCCATACCATAATAGGCAATTATTAATGCTTAATACGCGCTTCAGTGGTCATGTTCTTGAGCATTAGTAACTAGTATAGTGGACTAGTATAGGGACTAGTATTGTGCTCTAGACATGTACAAAGGATCCATAAAGAAATTCTCTCCAGAAGAATCAGTCCAGTCGTGAGTACATTCTGGTTGGAAAGGACCATAGGTTTTGAACCAACGGGTTTGTAAATAACATTTTTGAGAAATAGTAATTTGTCACGGTACTATAGGTTTTTAATAGATGAAAAAACTATTAAAACTTGAAAATTCATGTCTTTGAACAAATAGCATAATTTTATTAAATTTGGTAATACTTTTACTAATAGTTTTGTAAACTATACTTTGTGGTCGGACGGTGCATATACAGACTCACATTAATTGTAAAACAAAGTGATTTAATGAAAACAGGACCGTGAAAATAGTTTTGGTCTCTTCCTCCTTATTTTGGAAATTTCTTAGAAAACGTATACTACTATGTTTATAGCTTAGTATATTCTATGCAAGTTTAACCACTTTGTGTTGGGTTAAAGTTATGATCAGATTTTCATCACTCTAGCTAAGCCATAGATATATGAATTTTGGATCTGATTAACCTGACAACTACTGTAATAATTGACCTCTATATCGTACTGCCATAATTATTATGTTGCGTAATGTCTACATAAATAATGAAATATGCAATCTTCTAAACTTAAGTAAAATCTCTATGTATGAAATTGAATGTGTATGTATGTATGTATGTATGTCCTTTATGCGTTGCCAAACTACTCATCCGATCGCCAGGTAATTTTAGGGAATTGCTGTATATGTATGTGTAAACACAAAAAAATAACATGGTCGCGGGCTTAAGTCTTGCCATAACACCTACGGTAATAGCTTCTTCCCTATGGGAAATTCGCTAAAATGAATGTGTGTATGTATGTATGTCCTTGATGCGTTGCCTCGTCCGATCAACATGAAATTTTAGGAAGTTGTTCTATATGTGTCCGGGTTGATTTTAGCAAAAATATTAATAAATACCCCCGTCGCAGCAGACCTGCGTACTCAGCGAATTTCCAAATCAATAATATAATAATTATAATATATGACAAGTTTGGTCAAAATCTGTCGATAAAAATGGGAATTATTTGCCTATTCTCCATAAGATTAAAATGGGAAAGAGTGAGTAGGTTTGCTGCTGTGAGGAACACTGAAAGTATACCATCAAAAATTTTATTTTTAACATTTATACCAACTTTTATCAACATCTCTCCGTAAATAAAGGAGTTTGCCTAATCTCCATATGATTAAAATGGGAAAAGAGTATGCAGGTTTGCTGCCATGATAAACACATAAACTATGATTTTTTAGCACAAATGTATGGATCTCAACCACATGAAGCTAAATATCAAGTTTCATCAAAAAATATTAGATAATAAGTGAAAATTAATTTTTTTTAATCCTCCATAAGATTAACATTGGAGCCTCAAAATACAACGTACTGTGTTTAGATTTTTTTATATCTCGGTAACCGTTGAAGATAGAGAAAAACTTTAAGGAACTTAATTGTGTAGTTTTTTAAGCTGATTCCAATGGTGAAATATAAAATTAGAAATTTTTAAAAATTACATGTGAAAAACGCAAAAAACCCCATTTTGGGGTACAAAACCCCCCCAAACTACCCGTTCCCATTGACCGATATGTCTGGTTTACGAACTCGTCCGAGCAGTTGTAGGAATACACCTCTCTACCAAATTTGCTCTCGATCGGACCATTTTTTACGATGTTATCGTGCTAAACACAAATATTTTTATAGTCTTATAACATATAATATTTATATATATAAATATATAAAATAAAAATTTTAACGACTATTGTTATTGGTCTCTGGGCACCTAAAGAAGAAAAAATAACATGGTCTCGGGCTTAAGTCTTACCATGAGACCTACGGTAATAGCTTCTTCCCTATGGGAAATTCGCTAAAAACTCCATAAGTTTCCGTTTTATAGCGTTTTAAATGTCTAATGTTAACCTTAAGGGGAGTAAGTTTATTTACGAATTTTCTACAATCAAAACACTTCATTTCTTAAGCTACAGCTGTTGGTCTACTTTCCATTAGCAATATGCTTTATTATCCAATGCCATCTGAATCATTTATTAATGTAAAACTATGAAGTAAATATGTGCTGTACAAATTGAACAGGTTTATTCTCCACGTTAATAGTTTACGGTTTTTAGAGATTATGTATTTATATTTTTTTATTTTCTGTCCGATTTAAAAGTCACGTATTTTTATGTTGGCAAAATAAAAAATAATTTCAATGTTTATACATATTACGTTTATTATAATAATCAGCTGTATTATAATAAAAACCGGATTACAGTTAAGTTTGGTTTCGGTTTAGGTCATATTAGAAAATTGTGAATCAACCCACTCAGATTTATATGTTTTGTGAGAATGTTATTAATATGTTTTACAATACTGGATCGCCAGTATTGTTATTAACTAGCCCGCGGCCCAGAACATCTAATCTTTCTCAACGAAGCCGTAATGCTATTCGATTTTAGAACATGGCCAATCTTAAGGTTAACACATATTTACTGTGGAGCATTACGAATTTCACCGGGTCAGCTAGTTAAAAATAAAAATAAAATTAAAAATGTTCTAAAGTAATCAAGTTTATTTCAAGATTTGATATTACAGTTCAGTCTTTTTTGGATATAAATTAATATGATTGATTAAACACATGATCGTCATTGTATGTATTGTAAATTAGAGGTCTGAAGACATCATAGAGCTGTTCATGGTAATCAGTAAATTAAACCATTGATCTTTGTTGACAGTGCAAATCATCTGTTACAGGAGAATGCTTACGAAACCAAGTCATTAAATACTATGCTATAGGGCTAGCTTTGGATGCAGTCATTAGCAATGGTAAAACTGAATTCTATTCACGTCTCGTCTTTGTATATCTGACAGGGTAAAAGAACAGAACAGTTGCCAGGGGATGAATCTCTGGCTTCCACGGAGAGAAGCGAATGTTAAAAGCGTGTCTCGTCTTTGTTTATTTGACAGGGTGTAATGAATAGAACAGTTGTATATCTGACAGGGTGTAAAGTAGATTAGATTAGACTAGATCATTGAAATGGCAACCATACACAATGTATGTATTTTAAGCCAAGTATGATGGAGAATTGATTGTAAGATGATTACGGCGCGATCTTGTAGTCTTGTGACTAAGACTGACATGTTACTTAGACAGGACTGTTAATTAATAGCCCAACAGCCGATGACAACTAAGGGACATACAGTTTAACGTGAAATCCGAACCAGGGCCTCTGAATTACGAATTGGTCTAAGTATGAGGATGGTCTTGGCGGATTTACGTAGTATTCAATAGTGCGGATGTTAAGCCACACAAGAGAACACTACACCCACCGCTATCGCTCACAACTATCCATCATTCGTGACCTCCAAGTAGCTGTATTACAGATCAATAATTTATAAAGTCAATTTAAGTATAGAACAGTTGCCCGGGGATGAACCGCTGGCTTCCACGGAGAGAAGCGAACGTGAAGCGAGTGTCTCGTCTTTGTTCTTTGTGGTGCAGGATTCATGTACAAGTGTCGCTGACACTGGGCGGGAGATGATATACGATATGAATCAGTAAAAAGTGGAGCTCCAGAGAAGAAAGTAGACTAACTGGGAGCCAAGGCTAGCCGGTTACTTTTACCACCTTCTCCTAGGCCGTCTCTCCTGCTTTTGAGCAATTAAACACAGAGCAGCAGCTAATGTATGTACGTTAGCTGCTGCTCGCTCGACCAGCTACCGTGATATTGCAGTTACAAAACACAATGAGAATCATTGTGTTTCGTAGTTGCAATATCCCGGAAGTAAAGTACTGGATATAAAAGTAAACTAAATGAAACTAAATTTACCAATAGCCATTTCAACTTTTATCAAAAACTCGAAAATAAGCATCGGTTTTAGCTATAAATCTATTCAGTTTCCGGAAACAACAGGTCGTTTGAAAGGAAAGTGATGCAACTACACAGCTTTCACGTAAACAAAGGTCGTGAAAGCTGAGAGTAGGCGGTACAGCGAGACCGTCACTGGAGTTGATTAGATGAAGGTCCTTGGTGTATGGATGGCAATGTAGTTACTGAAACAACATTGTGTATGCATAGATCGCAGTTTATCACTGGCTGGCCTCCTGAACATGTTGTAACTGTGCTGATAGCTCAAATAAATGTTGTTCGTGCTGCGAGCTCAAGTTTATTTGTAATAATGTAATAAGTTTATTTATTAATGTAATAATGTACAGTATTACCAATAGACTGTTGTGTCTAAATAATATGATGAATTAGTTATATTATGCACTTAAATGTAGCTACTAAACGATATTATTTTACATTAATTATCACTTCATGAAACTTTTGTTTTCGTATTAACAATTGGGATCATTCATGAAGCTTTTTAATTACAATTTAAAATGTACATGTCTAAATACTGTAAACAATGCTAGAGTTATTGTTTAAAGAGATCACTGATTGGTGACGCATAATAGACGGCTTATATGATAGAAAATTAATTTGTGTTAACAGATCTGTTCTCATGGGGCCTGGACTACATCGGTACAGAGGCCAAGAGCGGCGAGGGTGAGGATGGAAGTCCTTCCTTGGCGACCAGGGAGTGCAGCTGTGACGGCGTCGTCTGCAACTGCTGCGTCAACTTCAACGTGTCCTTCGTGGACCTCGGTGGACCAGGTCAGAATCAATCCACTGATAAAGTTGACGTGATCGATTAAGGATCAACTAGTTTTGGGAGCATTTTACAATAAAGGCAATTTAATTAGCTCTTAAACTGTTTTGTTGACACTTGCCAGGGAAGGGAGGACTTCATGTACGCGATATAACAATCGTGTGATAGAATTTTTCTCGTTATCCTTCATGTTTTAGCCGCCTGAGAGAGATAAAACATGGAGGAACGATAAAAATGCTATCGCGCGATTGTTGTTTCGCGCGATTGCATGGATTCCCCAGTAATCTCATGACGATACTGTGACCTGTTGCAGGTTGCGTGAAACTGAAATACCTGTCCCAAGCAGAAGGACTCATGGTGAATGTGTCCTATGGCGACAACGTCCTCCACAGCGAGCAAGTCAAAGGTGAGGCCATTGTGGTAAATGTAGGCTATGAACTGTAACTGTCCAGTATGTGAAGAGAGGTTGACAGCTGGAGTCAACCCCAGTCCCTTTACAAGTACCACTCGACCTTGTGGTTATCTTAAATAACCTTTCAATAATTTAGTTGGCTCTATCCATTTAACATTTTACAAAATAAAAACCTTATTATGTTCAATCTAAACGGACATTATTTATTTGAATAGTACACCTGAGGTTACGAGGTTAACACAGAGACATCCATTATGTAGGCCTATGTGTATGAATGGTTTCAGCGTCGAACCCGGAGCCGGCCTGCATGGACCTTCTGTCCGACCTGGCGCAGGTGTGCGCGCGGTTCACGGAGCTAGTCGCGCAGGGCGAGGGCCTGCGTGGCTGCACCGTCATGGAACCCACCCTGCTGGGCGACGTGCAGGCGCAGTACGCCGTCGGCTGTTTCACCATGGGCCCCGACGGCATGAAGTTGGACACCACCCGGGAACCTGTTGTCAGGTTTGGGGACAATCGTATAATACTATATAAACATATTTGTATCGATCATTACAAAACAGATTACATCTTATAGTAACCTCATGCTCGCATATACTTGCAAGCAGGCAACTATTAATCTGATAATCAATCCATAATTAATCATTATAATATTAACTATCAATAATTAATAATTTGGCAATCATACATTGGATGATTCGGTGACCGAGTGGACAGTATGAACATAGAATGTAAAAATATTTACTTTCCTTTATCTCGCTGTTTCGAACTCCTGTGTATCCCGATACTGTTGTCCGCACGGTTAATCTGTTACTGTGCTGGACTATACTTTTAGATTATGCTCATTTTCAATATGTAGTCAAGTAAAGTGAGAAACACACTTATATTTATGGCTATGATTTACAGTACAGTGAAAAAGGATTATGTTTTACTCGTCTTTACAGCTCGAGTGAGGAACAGTCCAACGAGGAGTCGTCGGAGTCGCCGGAGGGGGCGACGGAGAAACCCGACCTCTCGGAGGAGGCGTTGATCAGCGCGGTGAACGAGAGCGCGGAGGAGGGTATCGCCTGGCTCACCGACCTGCTGGGGCTCAACTTCGGCAGCGGCGGGGGGGCTAAGAACAACGCCACGGAAGCCCCCAGCGTCAGTGTCGCCCCCGCCCAGAGGCAGAGAAGTTTGAACGCCATCCCTCTCAAGTAGACGCCGAGGTGGTATCGGGTTGTAGGCATAAGCCATTTATTGACATGATCTATTCAGTCGCCGTGGTGCCAGTCACACCGCTGGGGCCAGGGACACATCCATCTGGAATCGTAGCTAACCGTGGACATGTAGTCCCTAAATCTTATTGTAAAGGACCCGTCAGGGAAGTTAATCAAATGTGAAAGTCTTTATATTTGTATTTAACTAATAACTAAATTACAAAATATGCTTACGTAGCTGTTGTGAAATGCAGAGAAACATTACACGTTTATATATTATATAAAACAATCGGAAGTTAATACTAAATCACTTAAGTTATATCAGTGGAAACAAAATACTTGTACATTTTTTTGTTTTACATTTATTTCTCGTATTATTTTTGATAGCTTAAGATAATAACGATATTTGTATTTCTCCCCTTAAGATTTATAATCAAACACTTCTTGATATCAATAAGCAAAGTTATATCATAAAATGTATTTGAATTTTTATTTTTTACTAAACGAGTGTTAATTTTAATTTACAAATTAATGAAAATCTACGGTAGCTTTTAGATTTTCCATTTTTCTTGTAACATTAGTTGTCATTTTTAGTTTTAGTGTATCGCAGGACTCTCTATAGTCTGAGTGTATCGACCAAAGACTGTGAATTAATTTATTTAAGATACAGTACCAGATATGCATTTATGAACCTTTATCAATAGATTTAGGAATAATCAACATATAAATATTATTAAATTATTTCAATATTGGTGAATAATTATTAATGAAATCCTTTCCTTAACATTCTTGAAGCATTTTCGGCACTACACTATAACGTTTATTCTATAACGATGTGTATTTTATTTATAAACCTCTAAATTTGTTATTTTTGAGAGGCCATTAAAGTCTTCATTTGATTGTGTATACAATTATTGTGTTTCACTTTCAAGAGTGTTTAGTTAATTGCAGCAAAAAACAATAATTGTTTCATGCTCTTGCTTCAAAAATATTTCTTATATATAATCTCATAAACATTGGAAATTAGCCGAGAACATTGTGTTTTACATAAATTTGGTTCGCACCTCCATTCTTAAATGTGTTTTAGAGAGTTAAATGACAAATTAAAGGCATTAAACCACATGACCATAAAAATATATTTATAAATTAAATAACAAAAATGGGAACTTTGTCACATAAAATAAAATGGTAAAACGTCCTAGTATTTAATGAATACCCTCTAAAAGCTAGTCTTATAAAATTAGGAAACTTCCATCTTCTGATGTGGAAGTTTTTATTTGTAATCAGTTAATTACAAATAAAAACCATCATTATGTATGTAGAGTACGCAGTTATACTCGTATAACTGCGTACAAGCTATACGAGTATGTCAGTTGTGTAAACATTCTTGCAAAGCCAGTTGTTTTCTTTAAACACCGCATTGTTTACTATAAAAATTGTTCAACACCAAGATTATGTCAACCAAATGTGTTGATCATGTGAAAGTACCAAGATTGCAACAAAACAAAACGCTTAACACAGCCACTTTATTGTATGCATGGTAATAGGTTCACTTGAGATTTCACTGTCTATTTTTTTACTCGGGGAGGCACTGAATTTTTTAAAACGTCCTTGGATTTAGATTTGCTATGGATCCGTTTTGGTTTCGTGATTCCAATGTGCACTGCCAGGACGTTATGAGAGCGAGAGGTAATTTACTGTCAGCTGTCAATCAGCTGTTATTGCAGCCTCCGCATATCCCCACCAATGCCAGGTTCAGTTCAGTATCTCGGCGCTAGAGTGCGCATCGCCGTTTCCGCGCCTACGTAGTTTGTGTTATGGCTTTGTGTGTTTACTTGCGAAGAGAACTGTGAGTGCACATCCCAAGGTTTACAGATAGAGACATATGTACGAGTAAATGTTACATTTAATGCGAATGTTTTATTCTCAAGATATCAAGGTTGGTTGTTCTATGCGGAAAAAGACACTTTTATCTTGAAAGCGTTTGTGTTAGGATTATCTTTATAGGCCTGTTTATTTTGAAACATGATTGTTCTCCTTAAGTTTTGTAACTGTTTTTCTTTCTTTAAAACCATTTATTTATTATTAAACTTCCATGATTTTATTCAAAACCAGATGAGGAAAGTAAATTTCAATTATTAGGCAAATTAAAAATACCAATGTTCTTATAACAAAGGAAGTCTGAGGCAAGTATTGATTTTTCACTTATTACTTGTTGTTTTTCTGTTTTCCATTTTAATAAACTATGTATATTATACATAGGTCTTGTTCCGTATAATATCAGGATAATTCTTAATTAATTTAATGTTATCTTCAAGATACTTATAGGATGACTTTTACCATATGGTGAAGATGTAAAAATTATGGTATATGTAGTAGGTACAGTACAGGTACCTACATTATAGTAGATTTCATTAGTAGTAGTTAGATTTCATTATACTATTATGGTACAGGTTAGATACAGTAGTTTAAGGTTATAGTTTAATTATTTAATAAGCGAATATCCAGTAACTCTATGGACTCTGGATAACTATGTGGGTGGTATCAATCTTGGACAAAGAAAATCAGGTTTCACAATATTATAAACATGACTCTTCTCTGTGTTCCCCTTTTGAACACAAACGACATTTTGTGTTATACATATTTAATAACTCAAGCCATCGAATTCAAATGAGTTACTTTAGAACTAAATCACCTTTATTGGTTTAGAAAATCAAGCTTTCATTACTGAATGTGTAAATGGCTTCCTTAGTAGTTATTTCAAGCTTAAAATCAATAAGCGAAGAAATATTTTAGTTTTAATCCATTTCGACCTTGCGGACATTACATTTTACATGGTACAGTCATAATAAACCGGTTATAATAAAACATTATCTAGTTACAAGTAATAAGTTAGTTATTATTCAAATTAATGAATAATAAAATTATTGAATTGCACTTACCATTCAGAGACACAAAGCTAGGAGTACCAACTCAGTATAAACATGAACCAACAAAAATACGGATCATGGGTTAACAAGTGCGACTCTTTGTCTGCACGAAAGGTCAGGACCACGCTACCGTCACTGCTTCACATTGGCTACATCCATGCATACCACGTGCTACTGTATCAACTGATGTAGATTAATGGATTTTCGTTGTTTCACTGCTTGATTTTTTTAATTTTTATAGTTGAAAGTCTATAGAAAATATTACTTTTTTACCTAGATAACATTATGTACCTTTCTCATACTTATCTACTATTTTATCCTGTACAAATAATAGAAACACCAGATTAATTGAACGGTGAATAAATTATTCAGTAGGAAAATATTATTTTTTTTTTGTAAATAATGACCCAAGCTGTAAGACTTACATTTTTTTATTACTATGAAAAACTTGAAGTCACATAGGGCGGTGGTTCCCCGTCTACCGGCCGGATGGTCACTTAGATACAGTAGGGCGGTGGTTCCCCGGCTACCGGCCGGATGGTCACTTAGATACAGTAGGGCGGTGGTTCCCCGGCTACCGGCCGGATGGTCACTTAGATACAGTAGGGCGGTGGTTCCCCGGCTACCGGCCGGATGGTCACTTAGATACAGTAGGGCGGTGGTTCCCCGTCTACCGGCCGGATGGTGACTTAGATACAGTAGGGCGGTGGTTCCCCGTCTACCGGCCGGATGGTCACTTAGATACAGTAGGGCGGTGGTTCCCTATGTACCGTCCGGATGGTCACTTAGATACATTAGGGCGGTGGTTCCCAGGCTACCGGCCGGATGGTCACTTAGATACAGTGGGGCGGTAGTTCCCCAGCTACCGGCCGGATGGTCACTTAGATACAGTAGGGCAGTAGTTCCCCAGCTACCAGCCGGATGGTCACTTAGATACAGTAGGGCGATGGTTCCCGTCTACCGGCCGGATGGTCACTTAGATACAACAGGGCGTTGGTTTCCCGGCTACCGGCCGGATGGTCACTTAGATACAGTAGGGCGATGGTTCCCGTCTACCGGCCGGATGGTCACTTAGATACAACAGGGCGATGGTTTCCCGGCTACCGGCCGGATGGTCACTTAGATACAGTAGGGCGATGGTTCCCGTCTACCGGCCGGATGGTCACTTAGATACAACAGGGCGTTGGTTTCCCGGCTACCGGCCGGATGGTCACTTAGATACAGTAGGGCGATGGTTCCCGTCTACCGGCCGGATGGTCACTTAGATACAACAGGGCGTTGGTTTCCCGGCTACCGGCCGGATGGTCACTTAGATACAGTAGGGCGATGGTTCCCGTCTACCGGCCGGATGGTCACTTAGATACAACAGGGCGTTGGTTTCCCGGCTACCGGCCGGATGGTCACTTAGATACAGCAGGGCGTTGGTTTCCCGGCTACCGGCCGGATGGGTACTTAGATATAGTAGGGTATTACCAATATTTCAATTGAATTTTAAACCTTGTTTTCTATCCGGTATCTCAATTATTATATGGTTATAAATGTATTTAATAAAATAGAAAATGTATAAATTTAGTTGTTTACTTAAGTTATTCTGATAATTCCTTTTTTCCAGTCACCTCCGATATATTTTACGGTTTCTTTGATTTTTTGCGGTTGCTTCAACTTTGTCCTTGTTCTTGTGTAGACCATTTTTATCTTTTGCATCTTGAATTGTTGTCTTCTACTCAAGGTTAACATTAGACATAAAAATTGCCATAAAACGGAAACTTATGGAGTTTTTTTAATTTATTTTCACTAAAACCTTCGAGATGTAGACAAATTACTTCAATATAATTACTCAAATATTTCCCTATTATTTTTTGCAAAAATTATCTCAATTGATTACTGTTCTACCCATGTTTAAAATAAACATTTTAAAACTATGCAACTATCAAATTGGAAGGATTAAAGCAAATTCAAAAATAGGGAAAAGATAGTCCAAACCTCCAGTTACGTCATACGGCTACCAGGTTATCGAACGGATAGTCACATGGATTATTCCGGTAGAACAGATGATGGGATGAAACCTGACTGATTTCATTCATCTAGCTGAGTCACGAAAGTATATGTTTATTTTCCTCTATCAATGTAATGATTCATTTACTGGTAATCTGTGCGGTATTTGAATATAATGGTTCCTAATTGCCCAAGATTATAAACGGTACGAAGTCAGTTATATTCTTAGTCATTAATGAATATTTCGAGATATGTCTCTCTGTGTCTCGTCCTTTCTTTAACTGTTGAGTGTAAATGAACAGTATGTAAGTACTGAATAAAAATATTTACTATGTTATCCAAGAATTTAATTTACAGATTTAACAGGAAGCATATCAAGTTTCTAGACGTTTGATTATTATATGTCGTGATGTATAGTTCACACTCATGTTGCATGGTGAGGACTCCATACCAAGCCCCAGCTCTAGGTATTTGCGGGCCTGATAGAGAGGGATCAAGCCGGTACACCCCTGTGTTGGCTGTTTGGGCGGGCCTGATAGAGAGGGATCAAGCCGGTACACCCCTGTGTTGGCTGTTTGCGCGGGCCTGATAGAGAGGGATCAAGCCGGTACACCCCTGTGTTGGCTGTTTGCGCGGGCCTGATAGAGAGGGATCAAGCCGGTACACCCCTGTGTTGGCTGTTTGCGCGGGCCTGATGGGGAAAAATCGTGCCGGTCATCCCCTATGTTGGCTGTTTGAGTGGGCCTGATAGAGAGGGATCAAGCCGGTACACCCCTGTGTTGGCTGTTTGCCCGGGCCTGATGGGGAGAGATCGTGCCGGTCATCCCCTATGTTGGCTGTTTGAGTGGGCCTGATAGAGAGGGATCAAGCCGGTACACCCCTGTGTTGGCTGTTTGCCCGGGCCTGATGGGGAGATATCATGCCGGTCATCCCCTATGTTGGCTGTTTGAGTGGGCCTGATGGTGAGGGATCGTGCCGGTACTCCCCTGTGTTGGCTGTTTGCCCGGGCCTGAGGGGGAGAGATCGTGCCGGTCATCCCCTATGTTGGCTGTTTGAGTGGGCCTGATGGTGAGGGATCGTGCCGGTACTCCCCTGTGTTGGCTGTTTGCCCGGGCCTGAGGGGGAGAGATCGTGCCGGTCATCCCCCATGTTGGCTGTTTGAGTGGGCCTGATGGTGAGGGATCGTGCCGGTACTCCCCTGTGTTGGCTGTTTGCCCGGGCCTGATGGGGAAAAATCGTACCGGTCATCCCCCATGTTGGCTGTTTGAGTGGGCCTGATGGTGAGGGATCGTGCCGGTACTCCCCTGTGTTGGCTGTTTGCGTGGGCCTGATGGGGAAAAATCGTGCCGGTCATCCCCTATGTTGGCTGTTTGAGTGGGCCTGATGGTGAGGGATCGTGACGGTACTCCCCCGTGTTGGCTGTTTGAGTGGGCCTGATGGAGAAGGATCGTGCCGGTATTCCCCCGTGTTGGCTGTTTGAGTGGACCTGATGGAGAAGGATCGTGCCGGTATTCCCCCATGTTGGCTGTTTGCGCAAGCCTGATGGGGAAAAATCGTGCCGGTCATCCTCTATGTAGGCTGTTTGAGTGGGCCTGATGGAGAGGGATCGTGCCGGTACTAACCCTGTGTTGGCTGTTTGCGCAAGCCTGATGGGGAAAAATCGTGCCGGTCATCCCCTATGTAGGCCGTTTGCGTGGGCCTGATGGAGAGGGATCGTGCCGGTACTAACCCTGTGTTGGCTGTGTGCGCAATCCTGATGGTGAAAAATCGTGCCGGTCATCCCCTGTGTAGGCAGTTTGCGCGGGCCTGATGGAGAGGGATCGTGCCGGTACTAACCCTGTGTTGGCTGTTTGCGCAAACCTGATGGGGAAAAATCGTGCCGGTCATCCCCTATGTAGGCCGTTTGAGTGGGCCTGATGGAGAGGGATCGTGCCGGTACTAATCCTGTGTTGGCTGTTTGCGCAAGCCTGATGGGGAAAAATCGTGCCGGTCATCCCCTATGTAGGCTGTTTGAGTGGACCTGATAAGGAGAGATCGTGCCTGTCATCCCCTATATTGGCTGTTTGAGTGGGCCTGATAGAGGGATCGTACCGGTACTCCACCGTGTTGGCTGTTTGCCCGGGCCTGATGGGGAGAGATCGTGCCGGTCATCCCCTATGTTGGCTGTTTCAGTGGGCCTGATGGTGAGGGATCGTGCCGGTCATCCCCTATGTTGGCTGTTTGAGTGGGCCTCATGGTGAGGGATCGTGACAGTATTCCCCCGTGTTGGCTGTTTGAGTGGGCCTGATGGGGAGAGATCTTGCCGGTCATCCCCTATGTGGCTGTTTCAGTGGGCCTGATGGTGAGGGATCGTGCCGGTCATCCCCTATGTTGGCTGTTTGAGTGGGCCTCATGGTGAGGGATCGTGCCGGTACTCCCCTGTGTTGGCTGTTTGCGCGGGCCTAATGGTGAGGGATCGTGACAGTATTCCCCCATGTTGGCTGTTTGAGTGGGCCTGATGGTGAGGGATCGTGCCGGTCATCCCCTATGTTGGCTGTTTGAGTGGGCCTCATGGTGAGGGATCGTGACAGTATTCCCCCGTGTTGGCTGTTTGAGTGGGCCTGATGGGGAGAGATCGTGCCGGTCATCCCCTATGTTGGCTGTTTGAGTGGAACTGATGGAGAGGGATCGTGCCGGTATTCCCCCGTGTTGGCTGTTTGAGTGGGCCTGATGGTGAGGGATCGTGCCGGTATTCCCCCATGTTGGATGTTTGAGTGGGCCTGATGGTGAGGGATCGTACCGGTACATCCCCGTGTTGGCTGTTTGCCCAGGACTGAGGGGGAGAGATCGTGCCGGTCATCCCCCATGTGTGCTGTTTGAGTGGGCCTGATGGTGAGGGGAGAGATCGTGCCGGTCATCCCCTATGTTGGCTGTTTGAGTGGGCCTCATGGTGAGGGATCGTGACAGTACTCCCCCGTGTTGGCTGTTTGCGCGGGCCTGATGGGGAGAGATCGTGCCGGTCATCCCCTATGTTGGCTGTTTGAGTGGGCCTAATAGAGGGATCGTACCGGTACACCCCCGTGTTAGCTGTTTTCCCGGGACTGAGGTGAGAGATCGTGCCGGTCATCCCCCATGTTGGCTGTTTGAGTGGGCCTGATGGTGAGGGATCGTGCCGGTACTCCCCCGTGTTGGCTGTTTGCCCGGGCCTGATGGGGAGAGATCGTGCCGGTCATCCCCTATGTTGGCTGTTTGAGTGGGCCTGATGGTGAGGGATCGTGACGGTACTCCCCCGTGTTGGCTGTTTGCCCGGGACTGAGGAGGAGAGATCGTGCCGGTCATCCCTCATGTTGGCTGTTTGAGTGGGCCTGATGGTGAGGGATCGTGCCGGTACTCCCCCGTGTTGGCTGTTTGCCCGGGCCTGATGGGGAGAGATCGTGCCGGTCATCCCCTATGTGGCTGTTTGAGTGGGCCTGATGGTGAGGGATCGTGCCGGTACTCCCCCGTGATGGCTGTTTGCCCGGGCCTGATGGTGAGGGATCGTACCGGTACTCCCCTATGTTGGCTGTTTGATTGGGCCTGATGGTGAGGGATCGTGACGGTACTCCCCCGTGTTGGCTGTTTGCCCGGGCCTGATGGGGAGAGATCGTGCCGGTCATCCCCTATGTAGGCTGTTTGAGTGGGCCTGATGGTGAGGGATCGTGACGGTACTCCCCTGTGTTGGCTGTTTGCCCGGGACTGATGGGGAGAGATCGTGCCGGTACTCCCCCGTGTTGGCTGTTTGCCCGGGCCTGATAGTGAGGGATCGTGCCGGTACTCCCCCGTGTTGGCTGTTTGCCCGGGCCTGATGGGGAGAGATCGTGCCGGTCATCCCCCATGTTGGCTGTTTGCCCGGGCCTGATGGAGAGAGATCGAGCTGGTCATCCCCTATGTTGGCTGTTTGAGTGGGCCTGATGGTGAGGGATTATGACGGTACTCCCCTGTGTTGGCTGTTTGCCCGGGCCTGATGGGGAGAGATCGTGCCGGTCATCCCCTATGTTGGCTGTTTGAGTGGGCCTGATGGTGAGGGATCGTGACGGTACTCCCCTGTGTTGGCTGTTTGCCCGGGACTGAGGGGGAGAGATCGTGCCGGTCATCCCCTATGTGGCTGTTTCAGTGGGCCTGATGGTGAGGGATCGTGCCGGTACTCCCCCGTGTTGGCTGTTTGCCCGGGCCTGATGGGGAGAGATCGTGCCGGTCATCCCCCATGTTGGTTGTTTCAGTGGGCCTGATGGTGAGGGATCGTGCCGGTACTCCTCTGTTCTGGCTGTTTGCCCGGACCTGATGGGGAGAGATCGTGCCGGTACTCCCCTGTGGTAACTGTTTGCAGGGGGCTGATGGTGAGGGATCGTGCCGGTACTCACCTATTTTGGCTGTTTGCCCGGGCCTGATGGGGAGAGGTCGTGCCGGTCATCCCCTATGTTGGCTGTTTGAGTGGACCTGATGGTGAGGGATCGTGCCGGTACTCCCCTGTGCTAACTGTTTGCAGGGGTCTGATAGTAAGGGAGCGTGCCGGTCATTCTCTGAGCTTGCGTGTTTTGCCAACATTCTTTTTCACCACGCACGCTTGTGTAACTAAGGCACGCCAACATAGACCCTTTTGCCTTGTATTTTATAGCTTTATTAAAATATTGCCGAACCCTATAATGGATTGGATATTTGACCAAATCACATTTATATAACAAGTTATACCTTCAATTCGTTTGTTAAATTGATACTTTAAACTTATTAAATAATCACAAAACCTTTATATTGTGTTTCTTCGTTTATAAAATCATATAATTTTTAAAAGCTTGTTTAATTATTTCTTTTTGTTTCACAGTATGTCAGCAACTTTTTTCAACGTGTGTTTAAGTCAATTACACGTGTTTATCAAATTAAATAACAAATCGTATGTGTGTTATGGCTGATACAAATTTATACTGTGTTCAGTTAAAGGAATAAGCTATGATATTAATTTATCTTTATAATTTTTAACCTTCTTAGTGAAATTATTTAAAAAATCCTGTGTGGTTGCCGTTAAAAAACTGAGTGTAATTAAAATGCGTGTTTAAAATATAGGGTGGTTATCAATAATCGGACACATTTTAAGACTGAATAAATAGATAATTAAACACAATTCAAGGGAAAAGTTTTACTTGAAAGCAAATTTAAAACCGTTTTATTAATAACAAAGGGCAAAACTTACTGTTACTCATTATTTAACAAGGTTTCCACATAAAGTTTTTAGTCTACATTCAGTTATGATTCCAATAACCTTTTGAATTCTCTTCTTACGTTTCTTAATGTCTTTGACGATTTTGCGTACATTCTGTTCTTGACATAACCCCAGGAATAAGTCTAGGGGTGTAATGTCTATGGAACGTGGAGGCCAAGGAATTGGACCATCTCGTCCAATCCAACATCCAGGAAGTGTTACCTAGGTAGTCGCGTACTATCTTACCCCAGAGTGGAGGAGCACCATATTGCTGCCAGTAAACATTTTTATATACTGTACTTTATTTGTGGTGTTGCATAAATTTTAAGCATGTCAAGGAATACCTCTTTAGTGAATGACAATTCTGCAAAGATATAAGGTCCTATCACTTCACTATAGTCAATGCACACCAAACGATTACTTTAGGACTGTCTCTTTCTTGACTTGAAATTTAGGAGGTTTTTCAGTACCCAACATCCAGCAGTTGTGTCTTTTTTTATCTTACCGGAAACGTGAAAGGTTGCATTATTAAAAAAAATACTGTAAAAAGTATTTTCTTCAATCTTCCTCATTTGTTCTTCGATATCAAGTAATCTAACAGCGAAATCGTAGCTTTGAGGTTTGTTGTGAAGTTTTAGGATTTTTAATAATTGAATTTTATTTACATAGAGATTAAGGTCTTAAAAATGTTGCATAAACGCAACATTTTTAAGACAGTCGATTGACGATAGTGGTAATACTAATTCCAAACTTGCACGCCGAGTAGACTTATCAGGGCTTCTCGAAAACATTCCCCTTACTTCAGTAACAACAGCTTTAGAAACTGGAGAAAAGGTGCTGGAAGACCGCACCTTTTCTATGTTGAATACTTCCATTCTGCTCAACCTGCCTATACCATCGTTAAATGGAATTGTTACTTGGAGGGTTTCGCCCATATTCTAAACGAAACCATGTTCGAACAGTTATTAAAGATCTGCTTTCGTAAAACCAAAGAACACACTTTGCTTTTTTATCACTAGCTTTTTTATTTTGATACTAAGATTATGTTTACTACACTAAGACTTACTTACCCTTACTTAATCTTACTATACTAAGATTTAGTAAGTTTAGTGTTAGTTTAGTCAACTGTAGTAAAGGCTGATATGGAAAGATTCAATGTTGACCAGCTTACTATTTCACAATGATAAACACAAAAACTATGATGTTTAAGCATTTCAAAATCTAATAAAAAATAATCCAATAATATTGATTAGTGATTATAATAAAATAAATAAGATCCTCCATAAGATTTTAAATAAAGATTACCATTGGAGATAGAGAAAACTTTAATAATAAATTGTTTTTTTTCTTTAATAAATTTAAAGATAAATAAAATTTTTTTTTTAGTTATGATGAAAAGATATGCAGTTTGCTGTTTGAAAAAAACTTTTTTATTTTAGAAAAAAATGTTTTGTTTTATAAAAATATTGAAAATAAATATAATTTTTAATATAAATAAATTATGAAAAAATACTTTTTAAATTTTTAATATTTAATTGTAATAGAAAAATTTAATTAAATTGAGCATTTTTTATGATTAAGTAAATATAATTGACTTTAAAAATATATAATTAATATAATAGTTTTGGTACATAAAAAATAAAGTTATTAGATATGTTTGATTAAAATCGTGAGGTTTGGTTTTTCCAAATTATCTGATAACATTTTTACAATTATATATAAGAATAATTTACATTTTTATAAATAAAAAAATATACTATAAAAATTTTTAAGATATTTTTTTTTTGCCTGAAGATCACTGTGGTAAAGCTAAACTGACACTATACTCTACCCATGGAAAGATTACTATCACCTTTTTAACACTCTAAGAATTGTTTTATCATTGACAGGTGAATACAAAATAAGAAAAACAAAACAATAATAATAACTTAATTTTTTTTACCTCCTAAACAAAATAACAAAAAAGTTTTTTTGAAAATATAAAAAAAATAGAAAAAATTTAACTAAATAATATATTTAATGATTTTATTTAAAATAAATTAAATTTTTTAAAAAATAAAAAATAAAAAAAATTTTGAAAAATTTTTTTTTATTATTTAAAAAAGATCTTCTTGGTTTTGTTTTGTTATATAATTTACTGAAATAAAATAAATAAGATAAACAAAAAAAAATTATGAAAACTAACACAATATATATAATAATAAATCATTTGAATAAAAAAAAAATTGGAAAAACATGAATATACGTATATACTTGTTTAATATGAAAAAATAACAACTTAAAAATAATTTTTTAAATTTTAAAAATATCACATGTATGGAAATATCTAAAATATTTTGTTTGTGATTTGATTGTTCATACCAAGTATGAATGTAAAAATTGATTTTTTTTTACATTTTCATAAGAATAACAGGTGTTTGAAAGAAATTAATAAATATAAGATTACATTTTTCAACTCTGACGTTTATCTTGACACTAAATTTAATTTCTCAAAAGTCGTAGACAAACAATAATAAAATATATTTTTTAAGTTTTTGGTCCAAGTACACAATTTTATGTACTAAAAATTTAGAAAAAATATTTGACATTTAAAAATTAACTTTTAAGTTTTTACATCCTCAAAATAAATTTTTTAAAAAATAAAAAAAAAATTTTTTTAAAAATCGTTAAATTAATTTTTGGATTTTCACGTTCTTGGGTTTTTTTGGAACTACCCTAAAACATCACAAATGACATTACATAAAAAAACCAAAAAACTTTTTTTTTGTACAAAACAACGGATGTCACATGACCATATACACGACACACCAAATTTATACAAAACACAATTCAAAAAACAAAAACTTACTATAACAATATATAAATACGAAAGTAAAAAACTACATTTGCCAAACTGGAAGAACATTTAAATCAAGATACAATACAAGCTGTGAAATCTTTTTACAGTTTAACAGTTTAACAAGTCAAAAATCACCTTTTGCAGAACACATTTTGGAAACTGATCACAAATATAATGGAATTAAAGAAGATTTAAAAATTTTAGACTTTGAAAAGAAAGGACAAAAGATGGACGCAAAAGAATAGTTACACATATACATACATAAACAAGTTGATCAAGAAAATAAGCTAAATATAGCAGACTTTCAAAAAGAAAACCCTATTTTTGATATAATACTGAACATTAGGAATAAATAATCTACAATATCATCAAAATCACTAGTTCAAATTTAATTTTTAATCTACACATGTTTTTTAAAATGTTTTTTAATCACATGACTGATATTTGTTTATTTATTCATTAACATAAATTTAAGTAAAAGTACACTGTGAAAATGAACTAAGATTTGAAACACGTGTCGTGTATCATGAAAATAAAATGTTTAAAGGGAGCTCAAGTTCTTTTTATATATGTATATATATATATATATATATATATATATATAATTGAATGTATGTATGTATGTATGTATGTCATTGTCCTTTATGCGTTGCCAAACTACTCATCCGACTGCCAAGAAATTTTAGGAAGTTGCCTACATGTGTCCGGGAAGGTTTTAGTTTTTTTATATTATTTTGTAAATGAATACCATAGTACCCTTGCATTATTTCATTTTATTTAACACAACATGTTTCGAGGATTATCCCATTTTCAAGTATGTACAAAAATGTAACCTCTAAATATAATGTTTTATATAGATTTATATTTAGAGGTTACATTTTTGTACACACTTGAAAATGGGATAATCCTCGAAACATGCTGTGTTAAATAAAATTAAATAATGAAAGGGTACTATGGTACTCATTTACAAAATAATAATTCTAGCAGCCCTAATAGTGAATGAGCATTCATAAAACATATATATATAATTTATATATATATATATTTATATATATATAAATTTTAACGACTATTATTTTTGCCCTCTGGGCACCTAAAGATGAAAAAATAACATGGTCTCAGGTTTAAGTCTTGTAATTAGAACTACGGTAATAGATTCCTCCCTAAGAGAAATTCCCTGGGAAATTCGCTAAGAGCATTTTAGAGGAACTAAAAACATTACTTTTAGCATATCCATGATCTAACCTATTTCCCTCAGGGAAGGAAATACAAAAATTTTACAACTACTTTTAACAAATATTAAAATGTGCATAATTATTGTATTTTATTTGGTATATAAAGCTGTTTTACATTTTCTATTACATACAATGTTTCCCATATTTAATAGTTTATTGGTCATTTCTTTTATAATGGCAAAATGAGTCCCATAATTTTACAACCAACCAGTATTATTTATATCACCAACCCTTATCACATTTATACAATTTTTAGCGAATTTTCTTATTTGAAAAATAAGCTATTACCGTATGAGACACAGTCAGAGTTAAGCCCGGAACCAACTATGTACTTTCCTTGTGTGTGTGTGTGTGTGTGTGTGTGTGTGTGTGTGTGTGTGTGTGTGTGTGTGTGTGTGCGCGTGTGCGTGTGTGTGTTTGTCCGTTAAGATAACTCACGTGAAGAAGGTCCAATCGTCATGAAATTTGGTAACAAATAGTTGTACTTTGCCAAGGTAGTTTCAACACTCAATGGGAATATTATTTTACTCATTATTGACTCTGCTGGGTTGTCAAAAACGAATTTTACTCAGTCGTAGACCATATGTTTTGCATCGAGAGGTCTAACAGGATATTCCATTGTCTTTTCCGACATTCATTTTAGTTGTTACTTTCCGTTTCCGGAACATGACAATTTTGTATAGCCTACAACTAAACATATGATTAGAGTATGTACGAGTATAGTGCCACATATTTTTAAGGTAACGTACAAAAACCATACGGATTGATTTTACGAAATCATTAACGGAATTAGTTACTAAATTTTATAATTAAAAATGAAAACCAACAACTTATTTAAGAAGTGCAGTAAGACTAGTTCTTATCATCTTTCTCACTAAATCTGTCAATTATCGAACATAATGTAACGATGTAACGTAATGTATCGAACGTAAATATTGTATTTGATAGTTCTCCTATAACTCACGTTTAACATTTCGACACGGTTACTAGAGAAGACACGTAGTACAGGTTAAACAAATGACAAATTTGAATTGAATGTAAATATTGTATTTTCCAGTTATCCTTTAACTCACGTACAACATTGGGTTTGTTGTTTTTAAGCTACTAGATAAGATATATGGCACACGTAAACATGAAAAATTACACTATTTAATTGAATGTAAATATAGTATTTGACAGTTAATTGAAACAGAATTAATCTTATGTTGTTCGGTGGATTATTTACATTTCATATCACTGACGTCATCTATTTTTGTTTATGCTTCCTACTGTGTCTTCTAATAACCATGGGACATGTTGAGATTATAACATTAATTAATTGTGTTAAAAATTAATCTTATTGTGGTATAGAACACTTTAAGCTAATGTAAGTGATATAAAAAATATAAATCACACAAAGAAAAAAGTTAGTGTACAATGAAACAAAGTGCAAAGTGTGAAAATTTATTTAATCAAACGCCACTTGTACAGCATACCTACATAAAGGCTCAAATTTCATGCATATACGATTTGTCTACTTCTTCAACTGGAGCTAAATAATCGTCTTTAAGATTCAACTTTGCTAGTGAGATGTTGGATTGGAACATTCCTGAAGCATGTGGATTTCTTGATCTTTAATAAAACAGTTTTGTTACTTATGTGAAAAGTTGTTTCATTGAGCTTTATGTTTCGAAGGAATGTATGAAAGTGTGTTTAGTTGCGACCGATAGATATATTTATAATCATCAAATAATTTGTTAAGGAACAAACAGTAACAAATCACATTTATAAAAATTTTTTAGTACTGTACCTTCAATGCTACAATAGATCATTTTCAAGCAAGACTGTCATAACCACATGCCCATTGTATGGTCGACAAGATTGTCAGATCATATCTTGATTTCTTGTTTATCAATGTAATTGTGTACTAGGTAAGAATGTTAAGTTTACAGTAACTAAGACATAGGATTTTAACTGCAGATGAGAGTATAATACCAGAAATGTTAAACAATGAATGGACAGATTGGTTACAGATTGGACTTATTGAAAGCAACTTCTGGTGATCATATTGAACTTTACTCTTTAGGTTGTATTTATCAAATGTTGGCATAAAAATTACATTTTAATATTATATAGAATAGTTGTTTCTTGACGCCTCTAGTCTGAGCCCTTTGTATATTAGGACAATGTAACAAATAACCATTTGCTCTAAACCTAATTTAAATTGCTCTCCTATTGTATTTTTATGTTTGACAGACAATGTAACAAATAACCATTTGCTCTAAACCTAATTTAAATTGCTCTCTTATTGTATTTTTATGTTTGACAGTGCCTTTAGATACATTGATAAATGTACAAGATTGTCTTACATAATATTATCTTACATAATACATAAGGTAAGCTAGATACGGCACCAAAGATTGAAATCACACAATCAATAGTACAGGTATCAATAGTATCACACATTGACAGGATTCAACATCAACACGTTGATGCGTCATTTGACCTGCCATTAATTTGATCTAGGATAAATGAAATAATCTATTGCATTCAAAATTTCTAAACTTATAAAATATCAGCTGTAACTATCAAATTACTGATTCGACAAAAAACGTTACATTATTAAACAACACGATAAAAATTAAAAACAATTTTTAATGCACGAATTTAGATAAATAGACATAAATAATAACAGTTAAGTTACATAGTGATGTTGGTTTACGTAAAATATTGGAAATTGTGACTTTATAATGCATAGCTAAACGAAATATATCTATCTATTTAAACTTTAGCAATTTAAAAACGTGTTTGGTGCGCATGGCAGGGATACCTACATTGCCTCAGACAAAGACGAGTCAAAGAACGAAGGTCCTGACTAAATCAGCCTTCCTGAATGGCATCATTTTATTTATTTTCCTGTTGTATGTTTTAGTTAAGTCACAACATTTATATATAGCTGAAAAATACATACAAGTACGGTGCAAGTGTTTAGAAGGACATAGAAACTTGAGTGAGAGTAGTAGGTGACTAACACTGGGTGCATGTGCACGGTACTAAACACGCCCCCTGAGGCGTGATTTTGACTTAATGATATTCTAACTTTGTAGAAAGTTTTTAAAAGTTAACTAAATTTAAAAGTTTAGTTTTTTTTAATTGAAAATTTCAACTTAAAATTTCAGTTTTTATAGAACACTGTCCTAGGGTGTGGGTGGTACTAAAATTGTCCTCTGAGGCGTGATTTTGATTTTAACACAATTTCAAATTTCCAATTTAAAATTTAAAAATTGAGACGAATAAGCCCACATCAAAGAACTTTCTAAAAGGAGATTTTAAATTAGTCGGTATTAATGAACCTATACAGATTGGTTTAATTGATGTGCAGTCTTACTCGAGACAAAACTCACTTAAGTTATAATAGATACTTTTCCTATGAGATCTAAGATTAAAACTGGGCAATGCAAACAATTCTTCTAGCTAGTGTCAGGATATTTAATCTGATAATGGTAAAGAATTTTTTCAATCCCCCATGAAAGAGTTAGGTCTAAATTTTAATCACTTTCACACCTTTTCTACTACTAAAGCTGCAATTGGAGGCAAAGGCTACATATATAGGAGGTTTAGTTCATGGAACAAATATAAACCTGAAAGCCCAAAAATTTAATTTGGGAGATGTTGTGAGAATATAAATATGTGTTTAGTAGGGGGGTACACCCAATTGAACAGGTTCAGAAGTAAAGAAGACAATACCTATTACTGATAATATAATTATAGGTGGATTTTATAGGGAAGAATTACTTAAGACAAAATATAAAGACATTAATTTAGTGGAGAAAGTAATTAAATAGAAATGAGAGTTGTATGTTAAGTGGTTAGGATTTCCAAGTAGTTTATGGATTAATGCTAATGATGTAGTGAGATAGCTGGACATTATAGCAAAAATTAATAGTCATGCTAGGTGCACGTGTTTATGTTGAGGGAGTTATGTAGACTGACGCTGGAGCGAGTCTCGCAGCTGTGACTGTGTGTAGCGGCGCGTGCCGAGAGGTAAACCCCATGTTTAAGCATGGGGAGTTTTGGATTTGTTTCCATAAAAATGGTGTTGTATAATAGTAGACAGGAGATTAGATATGAATAAGGCTTGGGTTCTAAAGATCAAAACGAAATGTCCAAAAATTGATCCCGATGTTATACTTATGGGAAAACGTGACGATTCTGGCGTTAAACCACTACTACAGTACAATTTAAGATAAGCGTTCAAGTCGCAGTATGTGTGGCAAGATGAGCAGATAAGTAGGTCGTACACGGGTTTCCAATTTGTGTGACACAGTTGGCCGGTTCCAGGTAGATTGATCTGTCAGAGATGGCTACGCCTACGTTGACGCAGAGATTAACCAAGTGACACTCAACTGTGATAACAGATAGCGACCTACTACTGCTGCAGCTTCACCCATCCGACACCATGCCGGCTCCCCGTACCCTAGGGATACAACTTGCCCTCATCTTATTTTTTGGTAAGGATCAAAATGTTTAAATAGTTCTTACTTTTTTTTGTAACTAATGCAAAAAACTACAACAACTTTCCTATTCATAAAATATGATGTTTGACAATTTTTATAATATTTACTAAACTTTTTTAGTTAATTATATAATCTAAATATTTTCCATAAATTTTATGCTGATTTTGATACAGTTTATATTCATTGAAAGATTTGATTAATTCATTTGACACATTAGACTTGAAATAAGAATAGCTACCAGTAGGTTAGGCCTATACTTTTACAAGCAATAGTTAATGTTGTGTATGACTGTGAACCATTAAAGTGTTCTATTTAGAATATAAACATTACGCTGAGATAATCTGTTTCAGAATACAGATAATCTAATATATTTTACCGGATAATCAGTATTTAGTCGCTAGATATATTTGCTTGGGGAAGCTTCATTGGCCAGAAAAGAGGCAGCATAAAACGTTTTGTGTTTATGTATCACCACTTTTAAATGCTATTGTAATGTCATCTGACTTTTCACCTCAGGATCCTCAACGTATGAGACGGCTTCCTTGTCGAACAGAATTCTGGGTGGATTCAAATCTTCTATGAAAGAATTGCCATATCAAGTAAGAAATTACCTTAATGTAAGAAAACACTTTTGTTACAGCTAAAGATTTTTGTTCCTTTTCTTTTCATTCTAGTGGCTTCAGAATATATGGACCGTTGTTTAGGTAAAGACAAGATCATCGGAGGATATGGAACTACAATTGGAGAAACTCCCTTTCAAGTAAGAGTCGTGTTGGACACACCGCATGCGCCCAGCTTATAAAGTTAACTAACGTTATACTTCACAGTATAACTTTATACTTTAATTTATTTTTACCCTCAATTTGTTCTTCCTATTTCTTCATCTTACCTCTTACCCTTCTAAAAATAAATCCTCTTTCATTTTTTCCTACTTAACTGATACTTATTGCTAGCCAGTATTGGAGGCCATCGTCAAGTATAGTTTAGGGGAAGGTTTTATAAAACTAAGTTTGTTAATCTAGTATAACAGTTTTGATAGTTTCTTTGAAATTTTATATTGTATCAACAATACAATTGTATCAATTTACACGTTATATGAACAGTTTTATTTTTGACCCTCTATATTAAATATATTTTATATACTGTATTTGTTCTTTTTAGGCCTATTTATTATCGTACTTAGTCGTAATTCCATCAATTCAAGATATAACTGGACACATGACCGAAAATTATGAAAAATGCTGAAATATGAACAGATGAAGCAAACATTTGGTCCATTGAGGTAATTTCAAAAATATCATATTTTTATAAGAATTGGTCGTTTTCTCAGCTGGCTCTAGAGGGCGCTCCCAACGGCAGACACGTGTGTGGGGCGTCAGTGCTGGCCACCCACTGGGCGATCACCGCTGCACACTGCGTCTACAAGTAAGTAATACCTATCTGGTAAGGTAATAAGGTAAATACCGTGTGTACAGTAACTGATATCACATAGACAAGAGTTAAACGACACAGAAAATAGTTTTGTGTAGGTTTATAGGAGTTCATTATGAGTTCCAAGAGTCACCTTTCAGAGGCATAAATGATATTTCACTTCCTTTCTATTTAAACCGTATTAATCACTAATCTGATTTTTACTTCGAGCGATTGATCTGGAATTGTTACACTGTAATGACCTGCTTACCAAACAAATGAAAATCTAAAGGAGCTGGTGCGTACGAAGGCAAAGCCTTCCACCGACCTGTGTATCCTAGGTACTTTGAGGAGGACTTTCATGCAAGAATCTCGAACGAACTCTGCACAGTGATGTGTGTTCGAAGATAAAATTCTTGATAGAGGAAGAACATAGCACGACAGCATGTCAAGGTAGATAAACATACTAATAGTGTTTCCACTATTAGTTAAAAAACTATTAATAGGTCATTCACAGGCTCGCGCCAGAACACACACAAACTTCATCTTTGGAGAAGCAAATGAGTATTAGTATTTTCCTTTTCAGATAAACGTTATGGCGACTCACAAGTCCTACAGTGTAAAATGTAGCCTCGCCACTAAATGATTCAGAATAATTCAATACTCAAGTTTTGATCATCTGGATCTTCATTTGCGAAATTGCTATAGTTACTGTTTTTATGAAATAAATATTGTATTCACTTCCCTATGGGAAATAGTTTAGATCATGGATATGCCAAAGAGACTGTTTCAGTTCATCCAGACAGCTGGCGTTATATTCATATGACGTCACCAAGCATATGACATTACTGTTTCCAATTTTGGTCTCGAAACCCCCACCGAGCTAAATATACCCATGTCAAAAGTTCTCTGTACACTAAGTATGATGACAAAAATAGGTACTAGGGGACTGGAAAAAAACTTTGAAATCGGTTGTTTTAGTTGTTATACGTTTCATTTGTCTATGGTTATCCTTGGGTAAGTAAACCACACTACAAAAACTTATAAAATAAAATACACCATGTTCACCATTTGCATCACATTTTTGGGCTTTAGAATTTTGATTGTTACACTTTTTCAAGAGGGAAAACTGTGATATGTCGGAAGTCAAGTTTCTTTTGAAAACTCTGATGTTAACTCATACATACTAGACCAGAATATCTTGAAAAATGTTATTGTTATTGAATTTGGGGGCTTTATGAACAAAAATACCGGTGTGTCATTTTCTGATAAAATGAGGCCTGGAGGAATTTTAATGGCTATTTTTGAAACATTGTATTTGTTTGAATGTAATTTTAATTAATATTAAACAATATCATGGGTTTAATAGGTATATATATATACCTATACCATATATTAATATTATATATTAATATTATATATTAATAATATATTAATGTATATTATATATTAATATTAATATCATGGGTTT
Organism: Nephotettix cincticeps; assembly: GCA_023375725.1. Lineage (NCBI taxonomy): Eukaryota > Metazoa > Arthropoda > Insecta > Hemiptera > Cicadellidae > Nephotettix > Nephotettix cincticeps. The sequence continues at coordinate 84,764,505 of CM041786.1, read as the reverse complement.
AATAGGTATATATATATATATATATATATATATATATATATGTATAAACTGCGATATAATGTTATGATAATTGGCTTTAGTACATCTGGGTTTTCCTTTTAACAATTGCCAACTAACAAGCCATGGGGTGTAATGCTCTCTCCATATTACTCTACCAATAGTGTATGTACTGTTCTACCTATCAGCAAACCCCTGAGATCGCTGAGGATCAGGTCGGGAACGGACGTGCGACAGGAGGGTGGCAACCTCCACCCCGTCAACTTCTACCTTTACCACGACCTCTACCGCGAGGACACCCTAGACTACGACCTTGCTCTGGTCAATGTCAAGGTCCCCTTCCGCTTTGGCCCAACTGTGAGACCAGTATTTCTACCCAGGACTCCGCTCCGGGGAATGGAGCTAGCTACTGTATCTGGATGGGGCTTTTTAGAGGTAAATTTCCTTCAACCGGAATGCGTCCTTGAAATGTTTTCTTGATAAAATTATGTAAATTACAGTACAAATTGAAAATACCAGTAATTATGGAATGAAGTAAGGAGTATGTTGTCCGTTTAACAGGGCCGTCTCTGTACGTTGTAGTAAATTATCAGAGACCAGAGATAATGTATCATATGATACATTATATATATATATATACAATATACATATATATATAGTATATATATATATATACAAGCAGTTAAATCAAACAACAGAACACCCAAAAATCAACATTTGCAGAACATATACTTAAAACACAACATGAATACAAAACATTTAAAGACAACATGAAAATTTTAAATATCTCCAAAAAGGGAGAAATGATGAACGTTTTGGAAGAATTTAAAACATATTCACACTATAAACATGAACCAGAAAACATATTGAACATAATGCAATTAGATAAAATCAACCCCATATTTGAAAAAAATGAAGAATTGCAGAAATTATAATATTAATATATATATATATATATATATATATATATATATATATATATCTTTTCTATCACACTGCATGAAAAAATCAACACATGTTTCTTAAACCAAAAATGAAATTTATTATGTAATAATATTTTTAGGTTACATTTTTGTACACACTTGAAGATGGGATAATCCGCGAAACATGTTGTGTTAAATAAAATGAAATAATGCAAGGGTACTATGGTATTCATTTACAAAATATATATATATATATATATATATATATATATATATATATTTATCTATTTAAATTCATGTATATTCGGTATAATATTTTACTCGTGAATGTTTCAATATTGTTCAGTAGGTAGTAATACCGTTACTACATACAAGTAATACAAGTAATACCGTTACTGAAAAAATTACAGTTTAAACTCTAATGTACTATTTTAATACCTATAATGATTGGAGTTGTTTTAAGACTACAACAAATGAAATTCTGTTTGACCGTGCAGAAGGAGCAGCTGCAGAAGCCGAAGAACCTAATGGCAGCAGATGTGTACGTTGTTCCTTGGAAGGAATGCAAGCGCAGCCACCCAGATCTGACCCCCAGAATGCTGTGTGCTGGCGCCGCCGATGTTGACTTTTGCAGTGTGAGTCAGTAAAAAGACTTCATGATCGTGCCACAATCATCTTGCACACATTTCTCAATCATTAAATAAAACTTACCTATCCTTACCAGAGTAATTTGCTAATTGAGATAGGCAATATAATGGAAACGTAATACATCATGGTCTGTTGTGTGATGATGCTGCTCTGTTACCGGTGTAGGGAGACTCTGGCGGTCCACTGGTCACGAGCAACGGAGAGCAGATAGGCGTCGTCTCCTGGCTGTACAAGTGTGGGGACGGCCTGCCAGGAGTCTACAGTAACGTGTCGGACATGCTCCCGTGGGTTGTCAGTTCGCTCAGGAAGTACGGTGTCTACCTGGAGGGCGGCACCTCCACCTCCATCTCTTCCATGGAACCAAATGACTTCATCATGTTTCCTAAGTAACAAAGGCAGTCGGGGCATACAAATCCTATTACAAATATTTATAAATCGGTTTACAGACAATGTAAACAATCCGTTTTTTTTATCTTTTTACTATTAAAGAAAAATGTGTGTAACTAAAAATGGTTTGTATTTTATATCCCTATTTCCAGCCTTAGTCCTTGTGCATATTATTGAATACGGTAATTTATCACTCCAGTTCTTTCACCCACAATTGTTGCATCTTCAGGGAGAAGTACTGTTTTTAATTTATAAAACACTACTGTTTGCTATGTACTTCTTTCTGAAGATGGTACAATTGGTGAAAATATATATGCAAGGGCAAAGATTGAAGATAACGTATTTTATATATATTTAAACGACTATTGTTTTTGGCCTCTGGGCACCTAAACACGAAAAATAACATGATCTCGGGCTTAAGTATTACCATGAGATCTACGTTAATTGCTTCTTCCGACGATGGGAAATTCGCTAAAAAAATTCTTTAATTACAGTAGCTCATTCATCTTTTATAATAGGCAATTATTAGTCGTCCGTAGTTTTCTCCCTGCATATGACAGATAAACTTCGCCTTTTCTGCCTGATGGAGTCTTGACCTTGAGTAGCCAATCACGTTACGACGATTTCCTTATTACAAATTCAATTTCTCATCGTCCCAAAAATGTATGCCAATCATACTAATTAACTAAAATTTCAAATTGACTAATACAATCCTTACATACAACGTAAACGGATAATGTAATGGAATATATAATGTCTGATAAAATGGAGCTTTTTGAATAAAGTAAGGTAAAACTCTGTCAGAAAACGTTAATTTTTCCATATTAAAATAAGACTGTATGTCTTTAAACATTGTACTTGGTTGTTTACTTAGCTTACAAATGAGACCTTCTTGCATACTATGAAGAGTTCTTCCATACTGTGATAGAGCTGTGCGTTGCTGCAATTGTTTTGCAGTTATCATGAAGGGTTATTAGATAGATTAATTTATATTTATTTTTTATTCCACCAGTTTGCATAGTGATTATTATTCAATTTTTAATTTTTACTGTATTACGTATTATTTCAAAATAAAATGTAAATATTTTTCTTTGTTGTATTTATTTTGACATTTCTTAATTATTATCTAAAAAATATACATTTGCAACGATGCTATTTATTTCAAACTATCCAGTAGTGCTTATTATTCAGAACTGTTGTTGACTCCAGTTGTAAATCATAGGTGAGTAAAATATTTAATCATTTTAAAAAGACTGTAAATTGTATTGTGTATTGTGTATTTTTAATCCGCAACACAATTTTTGTTGTAATGTTCTGCAGTTTATTAGCTAGCTCCTTAAATCGTCTTTACTCCAAACTAAAGACTGGTCTGAGAAGAGGACAGCATCTTCAAGACAGAAGGAGAAATGTAACATATGGTCAAACGTTATATTAAGGATTTTTAAGCTAATATGTACTTTTAATTTTTTTATGATAAAGTAAAAGAAATTCCAACATAAGGTGGATAAGGTGGATCTAATCTCTAATTTTATATTATTGTAATCCACTTAATGGCTCAGAAGAAAATTGATGAAATATAAAAAAAGTGAAAATTGATGAAATAAGATGAAGTATGAGACCAGTTCGTAAGTTTGTTTTCCAACAGCTTTACTTTAAACAGATAATGATTATTTTTCAGTGGAATAATAATTGTATTTTAAATGATTCTTCACAAACATTGAATTATTAGGTACAGGTCTATAAACATAGATATAATGTATTTCCAAAAACAAAGATATAAAATTAATAAAACTCTTTGTGCTAATCACAATCATAGTCACCTTCAAATTCTCACCATGGAAAGTCGGTGCCTATCCTAGTACATGAATGTGAAAATATTTTATCAGGGTAAATATGTATTATATGTTAATTGTAATTTTACTTTCTCCCCCTTAGACATAGTATTTGAGGAAAGTATTTTTTTCTTCCAGCTTTGAGAACAGAGTGTACGTATCCGTTTTGGGGTCCGCTGAATCCAAAAAAGTGAGTTTCGAGGGGATGTCTGTCCGTCTGTGTGCCTGTGTGTGTTTAGATGTGTACAGAGCCACAGCCTACCCCGTTAGTCCAATTTAGATGAAATTTGGCATGTATGTATATTCACCGTATCTCCAGGTTTCATGTTTTTGAATTTTTGATTTTTAAGGTAGTTCACCCCTAAAAACCCTTAAAAAACGTGAAAAATCCAAATTTCTCAAAAACGGCACAAACGATTTTGATTAAAATTTGATAGTTTATAGTGCACAGAGTACTAAATAATGTTACACCACCTGCATGACTAAAAGTGACGGTTTAACAATTTTGGGCTTTTAAATGTCAAAAAAATCCAATTTTTAAATTTTCAGTCAAGTACCATTGAAACCATCTTAAAAAACTAAACAAATTAGTATTTTGAATTATTTGTCTTTGACTAATGGTTTCAGAGAAAAGTTAAATTTACTGTTCATTATAAATGCAGTACGTTGTCTGAAAGCACCTAATGTCATTCTTACGGAGATTATTAAAAAAATCAGTTTCTTCCTTATTTTCGAACCGTTTTCCATGAAACTTGGTATGAAACGTAAGGTCAAATCACCCAACAAAAACAACTCAAAAAAGGTTAGTATTACCAGGGGGGTTCCCCCCCCATACAATTTAAACAATTAATTTAACTTTGTCTCTCTTGTTTTTATTTTCATTAATGGCATGATTATTTTTAAAACAATTAATTGTTAAATGATATTTAGATAAACTTTGAAGACCATGATAGTTTTATTATGTCTTTTTAAATTTACTTAAAGGAGAAAGTATGTGTCAGTCCCCTGATACCGTTAATTTAATTTCAGCTGAATTAAAGAAAAATGTCATTGTGAAAAATTGATAAGCAATAAAAGTGAAGCTAGATTTTTCTTTAATAATATTTGCAAATTAACAACAGTTTATTATGCATAACGAATCGCTTATATTTGTGTAAATAATTATGAATAAACCACACTTACACCATCAACGTTCTCATCTGAGTCACTCGGGTTTCACGTGACGTCAATTACTTTCCCAAGACGCGCCAAGAACAGTAGCAACCAACCGAGCATTTGATGAAACCCTCCTATCGTCCAGCAGGTTCAAGGAGATGGTGCATCTGCATTGTGATAACCAAGAAGATTAGCAACCAACCGTGCATTTAATGTAACACTCTTATCGTGCAGCAGGTTCAAGGCGGTGGCGTATCTACATTGTGATAGCCAACAAGATTAGCAACCAACCGTGCATTTAATGTAACACTCTTATCGTGCAGCAGGTTCAAGGCGGTGGCGTATCTACATTGTGATAGCCAACAAGATTAGCAACCAACCGTGCATTTAATGTAACACTCTTATCGTGCAGCAGGTTCAAGGCGGTGGCGTATCTACATTGTGATAGCCAACAAGATTAGCAACCAACCGTGCATTTTATGAAACACTCCTATCGTCCAGCAGATCCAAGGCGGTGGCGTATCTACGTTGTGATAACCAAGAAGATTTGCAACAGACCGTGCATTTGATGAAACACTCCTATCGTCCAGTAGGTCCAAGGCGGTAGCGTATCTACGTTGTGATAACCAAGAAGATTTGCAACCGACCGTGCATTTGATGAAACCCTCCTATCGTCCAGCAGGTCCAAGGCGGTGGCGTATCTACGTTGTGATAACCAAGAAGATTTGCAACAGACCGTGCATTTGATGAAACACTCCTATCGTCCAGTAGGTCCAAGGCGGTAGCGTATCTACATTGTGATAACCAAGAAGATTTGCAACAGACCGTGCATTTGATGAACACTCCTATCGTCCAGCAGGTCCAAGGCGGTAGCGTATCTACATTGTGATAACCAAGAAGATTTGCAACAGACCGTGCATTTGATGAACACTCCTATCGTCCAGCAGGTCCAAGGCGGTGGCGTATCTACATTGTGATAACCAAGAAGATTTGCAACAGACCGTGCATTTGATGAAACACTCCTATCGTCCAGTAGGTCCAAGGCGGTAGCGTATCTACGTTGTGATAACCAAGAAGATTTGCAACAGACCGTGCATTTGATGAAACACTCCTATCGTCCAGTAGGTCCAAGGCGGTAGCGTATCTACGTTGTGATAACCAAGAAGATTTGCAACAGACCGTGCATTTGATGAAACACTCCTATCGTCCAGTAGGTCCAAGGCGGTAGCGTATCTACGTTGTGATAACCAAGAAGATTTGCAACAGACCGTGCATTTGATGAAACACTCCTATCGTCCAGCAGGTCCAAGGCGGTAGCGTATCTACGATGTGATAACCAAGAAGATTTGCAACAGACCGTGCATTTGATGAAACACTCCTATCGTCCAGCAGGTCCAAGGCGGTGGCGTATCTACGTTGTGATAACCAAGAAGATTTGCAACAGACCGTGCATTTGATGAAACACTCCTATCGTCCAGCAGGTCCAAGGCGGTAGCGTATCTACGTTGTGATAACCAAGAAGATTTGCAACCGACCGTGCATTTGATGAACACTCCTATCGTCCAGCAGGTCCAAGGCGGTAGCGCATCTACATTGTGATAACCAAGAAGATTTTCAACAGATTGTGCATTTGATGAACACTCCTATCGTCCAGCAGGTCCAAAGCGGTAGCGTATCTACATTGTGATAACCAAGAAGATTTGCAACAGACCGTGCATTTGATGAACACTCCTATCGTCCAGCAGGTCCAAGGCGGTGGCGTATCTACGTTGTGATAACCAAGCAGATTAGCAACCAACCGTGCATTTCATGAAACACTCCTATCGTCCAGCAGGTTCAGGGCGATGGTGCATCTGCATTGTAAAAACCAAGATGATTAGCAACCAACCGTGCATTTCATGAAACACTCCTATCGTCCAGCAGATCCAAGGCGGTGGCGTATCTACGTTGTGATAACCAAAAAGATTAGAAACCAACCGTGCATTTAATGAAACACTCTTATCGTCCAGCAGGTCCAAAGCGGTGGCGTATCTACATTGTGATAGCCAACAAGATTAGCAACCAACCGTGCATTTCATGAAACATTCCTATCGTCCAGCAGGTCCAAGGCGATGGTGCATCTGCATTGTGATAACCAAAAAGATTAGCAACAGACCGTGCATTTTATGAAACACTCCTATCGTCCAGCAGGTCCAAGGCGGTGGCGTTTCTACGTTGTGATAACCAAAAAGATTTGCAAAAGACCGTGCATTTGATGAACACTCCTATCGTCAAGCAGGTCCAAGGCGGTAGCGTATCTACATTGTGATAACCAAGAAGATTAGCAACCAACCGTGCATTTCATGAAACATTCCTATCGTCCAGCAGTTCCAAGGCGGTGGCGTATCTACGTTGTGATAAACAAGAAGATTTGCAACAGACCGTGCATTTTATGAAACACTCCTATCGTCCAGCAGGTCCAAGGCGGTGGCGTTTCTACGTTGTGATAACCAAAAAGATTTGTAACAGACCGTGCATTTGATGAACACTCCTATCGTCAAGCAGGTCCAAGGCGGTAGCGTATCTACATTGTGATAACCAAGAGGATTAGCAACCAACCGTGCATTTCATGAAACATTCCTATCGTCCAGCAGTTCCAAGGCGGTGGCATATCTACGTTGTGATAAACAAGAAGATTTGCAACAGACCGTGCATTTGATGAAACACTCCTATCGTCCAGCAGGTCCAAGGCGGTGTCGTTTCTACGTTGTGATAACCAAGAAGATTTGCAACAGACCGTGCATTTGATGAACACTCCTATCGTCCAGCAGGTCCAAGGCGGTGGCGTATCTACGTTGTGATATCCAAGAAGATTAGCAACAGACCGTGCATTTGATGAAAAACTCCTATCGTCCAGCAGGTCCAAGGCGGTGGCGTATCTACATTGTGATAACCAAGAAGATTAGCAGCCAACCGTGCATTTCATGAAACACTCCTATCGTCCAGCAGGTCCAAGGCGGTGGCGTATCTACGTTGTGATAACCAAGAAGATTAGCAACCAACCGTGCATTTCATGAAACACTCCTATCGTCCAGCAGGTCCAAGGCGGTGGCGTATCTACATTGTGATAACCAAGAAGATTAGCAACCGACCGTGCATTTCATGAAACACTCCTATCGTCCAGCAGGTCCAAGGCGGTGGCGTATCTACGTTGTGATAACCAAGAAGATTAGCAACCAACCGTGCATTTCATGAAACACTCCTATCGTCCAGCAGGTTCATGGCGGTAGCGTATCTACGATGTGATAACCAAGAAGATTAGCAACCGACCGTGCATTTCATGAAACACTCCTATCGTCCAGCAGGTCCAAGGCGGTGGCGTATCTACGATGTGATAACCAAGAAGATTAGCAACCGACCGTGCATTTCATGAAACACTCCTATCGTCCAGCAGGTCCAAGGCGGTGGCGTATCTACGTTGTGATAACCAAGCAGATTAGCAATTAACCGTGCATTTGATGAAACACTCCTATCGTCCAGCAGGTTCATGGCGGTAGCGTATCTACGATGTGATAACCAAGAAGATTAGCAACCAACCGTGCATTTCATGAAACACTCCTATCGTCCAGCAGGTCCAAGGCGGTAGCGTATCTACGTTGTGATAACCAAGCAGATTAGCAATTAACCGTGCATTTGATGAAACGCTCTTATCGTCCAGCGGCTACAACTGTGGAGCATCTGCATTGTGATCTCCGAAAACATTAGCAACCAATCGTGCATTTGATGTAACATTCTATCGTCCAGTAGCTACAGCGGTGGCGCATGCGCATTGTGTTAAACGAGATTATTAGCAATCAATCGTGCATTTGATCAAACACCCTTACCGCCAAGCGGCTACAACAGTGGTGCATCTTGTGTATGGTGGCCACTGTTGCTTGTAATAGTTATTTTTATACTGGAACACATACACTCAAAATAAGAGCAAGGAATAAACAAGTGATGTGAGGCCATTGGCCAGCGGCCTGTGGCCGAGCGGCAGAGGGATCCTTGATCCTTGACCTAGCCACGCATCACGTTCCGTCGCTTTCTCTGGCCAGCGCCGCGGAATCGGTAACGACACTCTCTCCCGCGCCGGCCAAGGAACGTGCTACACGCTACACGCTCCTGATAAGCCAATAACTGGGTTCAGATACATGTAACCGATACCTCTAAAATATCAGTTTCATTTCTTGAATAATTTCTAATACTGTACATGAATGGTTGCCTAAAAGTGCATGGTAAACTGAAGTCGTTTTAATTTATTAAAATCTTAAGAAGTGAAATTCTAACGGCACTCACTATATAAAGTGAAACAGAATAGTTTCATAATGTTGTCTTGCTCACTTGACATATCATATTGACCAGCGTTCTTTATTGGTTTTTATTTAACATTTTTATTTGTAAAGTTAGGAATTTTAATAAATTTTAAAGATATCTTGTGTAGTATTCAATTTTAGGGCTGTTAATAATTTACTACAGATTAGATTAGATTATTGAAATGGCGACCATACCACAAGGTAGGTATTTTAATATAATATATATTATATACTATATACTGTATGTCAATACAATATACAATAATATAAAAAAACTCATTATTGAACTAACAATATTTATTGTAGACCTACACTTTTTAGAGATTTGCGTTTAAAACATTATCATAATAATTTTAAGCGTTTTGTGACAAAGAATATAAAATCAAAATATTGAATGCAGGAGTTTAATTCATCAAAGGACATCAGTTCAATTTGCTCAATGCTGTTTGCACTGAAAGAGAGTCGTATCGTCCGCGTACTGGACAATTTGTCCTCTTGGAATTACCGAATTGAAATCGTTCACATACACCAAGAATAAAAGGGGTCCGAGAATCGATACCTGAGGGACTCCATATTTTCAATGTGGTTATATGTGAGATCACTCCATTCACATGAATCTGCTGTGACCACTCCGAGAGGTATGACTTTAGCCATTGATACGGCAAGCCACGAACTCTACAGTTCCACAGCCGGTCAATGAGTATGTTACGTTCCACACAATCAAATACTTTGGATAAGTCGAGAAAGATACTTAATGTTGTGTTTCGCTTATCCATGTCACAAAAATAATCATTTCCACTAGGCAGATGATTGCATCGACAGTAGATTTGTCTTTTCGAAAACCAAACTGTTCGTGTGACAAAATTTGGAAACCCTAAAAAAGGTAAGCATCCAGCGCATGAACAATTTTTTAAATACTTTACTAAGCACCGGCAGGATTGAGATAGGCCTGCAGTTGCTTGGTTGTTGGAGATCCCTTTTCTTAAATGGGGGACACCTTAGCAACTTTCAACGAATTTGGAAATAACCCTGTTATAAAAGTTAGGTTGATTGATTGTGTGAGGGGGCCCACGATGCCGTTGTGGTATTTTTTCTGAAGCCAGGACGATAAGCCATTCACATATGCAGACATTTTTGATTTCAGGTCGCAAATCGCCTTCGATACCTCTTTCTCAGTAACTTCGCTGAGATATGTCGATTAGGTCAGAACCAACCGACCGGGAACAACTATAGGGGCAAGCGCAAGGCCCGGGTCGCCAACATTTAACAAGAATGTGTTATGAGCATTCGCCACCTCCAGCGGCTCCCGGATAATCCTCCCCCTCCACCTCTAGTTGGGAAATGTGATTTTAGATTTGCCAATTTGTTATTGTTTACAATGAACCATGCTTACTTTGAAAAATTCTCTGCGTTTAGCAATTTTTTATTTACTTCGTAGCTCTTAGCAGCTCGTAAAACTTTTCTGTATATTTTTTTGTTAGAATTGTAAACTAGGTATTTTAAATTGTGGATCTGTGTTGCATTGCAACTGTTTCCAATGAATTTTTAAATCCTCCTTCGACACTAAAATACCTTTAGTGATCTAGGAGGGGGGTGACCGAATCTACACGAATATTTTGGGTTCTGGCGAAGGGTCGAACTTACACGCTCATTAGAGGGGATTAAGAAGGGTCAACTAGGAGCCCCCGAGAATGATCAATTCCCACAGCCGCCCGGCCAGGTAGCGGCCACAAAACGAGGGAAAAAGGGAATTTTGAATTCCCAGGCAACCCACATATATAAGATTTGTGATTTGATAAGACATGTATAAGAAAATAATATGTTACGGATTAGTAAGTTGAGAACGATGTAAGAGCCATATATAATTATTTTTATAACAATATTGGCCAACAAAATAAATGTTTATATTATTAGTACCTGGTGACCGAGCATTGTTCGGTGAAATATATAGGACTAGACCTAAACGTGTATTTAAAAATAACACAATCTTTAAATAATATTTAATATATAAACATTTAAATAATCCATCAAGAAATCAACGAATTGGTAGTTCTCCGCGCTACCAATCCAGACACAGCGGCCGCTTGGGCCAGTGAGTTTAGGTAATTTTAACTGGCCTTGGTCTATTCATATTTTGTTTTCTGTCAAAATCAAAATATATTGGATGATATATATTATATATATATATATATATATATATATATATATATATATATATATATTACTTTGCTTTTATTTCATACAGTTATTCCAACACCATTTAGTTCCGACAAATTGTACTAGGCTTACTGATTTGTTCAGTACTGTATTAGGATTTTTCATTTATTATACACCATGTTCTGAAGTCGAATAGCATTACAGCTTCTTTGTGAAAGATTAGATATTCTGGATCGCGGCATAGTTAATAACAATACCGATACGATAAGACATATTAATAACATTGCCACAACACAAATAAATCTGAGTGGATTTATTCACAGTTTTCAAATCCAACTTAAACCCAAATCAAACCTAACTGTAATAGGGCTTTTATAGGAAAAATTAAATTTTCTGAATCGCAGCATTTTTTATAATAATACTCGCGTAATCTAACATCCGAAATGGAATAAAAAATCAATGATCATTAAAATCTGTCCAGCTATTCGTTAAAAAAGTTGCAGCTAACACGACTTTTTTCTATATCTAGATATAAGACAGCTGAATATTATAATAAACATAATAAGGATAACCATTGTAATAATTTTTTATTCAACCAACATATAAACACGTAGCATTTAATCAAATAGAAAATAAAAAATATAATATCATAGTCCCCTAAAACCGTAAACTATTAACGTGGCGAATAAAGCTGTTGATTTTGTACATTACATATTTTTTTCTTAGTTTTACACTAGCAGTAAGCCCGTCCTTTGTAAGCTTTATTATTATTAGTTATACGTTAAAATAGCTTTTAAATATACGATTTCGAAATGGGTTTAAATAAATGACCAAAATTAACTAACTAATATTGATTCAACAGCTGTTTATTTTTCTTTCTATTAAATCTTCAAACTACTAAGACAGCTGATTATTACCAGTAGGTTTGAAGCAAAATGCGACGAATATCACGTAAAATTGGGGGTTTAAATGCTCGTTATTTACTTTTTAAGGGTCGGCGGACAATTTTAAGAGTTTGATAACCTTCTCTGGAATGTAGAGAATGTATAAAATAAGTTTCATTGTTATCAGTTATCCCGTTTTTTTGAAGAAGACGGCGTAAAATGCCTCCTGGAGCGTCACAGACAAACAGACAAAAATTGAGATAAGACCGGTTTCGGCTTCACTAACCCACAAAAAGTATAAATAAATCAAAAATGAATAATTCTGAGTAATGTACAGACAAAACCCTAATTTTATTTATATATAGATGAATTAAGAAGTATTCAGATGACATTAGATTCAGATGATATTAGATTCAGATGACATTAGATCGTAAAGCATATTGCTAATAGAAAGGAAACCAACAGCTGTAACTTAAGAAATCAAATGTTTTGATTGTAAAAAATTTGTAAACAAACCTCCTGAGATAATTTTTGGTTAATCAACAAGGTGATTTTCTTTCCAACACGGTATAAAAGACCACCATCAATATAAGAGCAACCTAGGATAATTACAATAAATAAGTAACAGTATAATAGAAAAATACGATACAATACATGGCTAATCCACATTACTTTGGCAAAGGAGTGATATGATTCTTGAGCGTATATTTATAAATGTATGTGGAAAGAGGTTGTACACAATTTGTTTGAAATCATTGTTGAAACCTAATCTTTGGGCGGACAAAAGGGCGAGGAATAACCAAAGCCGGATGCGAAAACCATTAAGATATGGAAACAATGAAGTGCGAGCAATCAACACATACAAGCGTCCAGGTCAAGTTACGGAATTGTTGTATTCTTCGAAATAGATCAACGTCTGGAGAATGAATGGGGACGGACTTTTCCGGAATCGAATGAACGACGGACATTCACCCTCGTGTGATGACAAGGCGCGGGGACAAAATAATTCCCATTCTCTCCCTAAAGGACCCAACCTGATTGCTCCTACCTGGCCGGGCGGTTGTGGGAGTTGATCATTCTCGGGGGCTCCTGGTTGACCCTTTTTAATCCCTACTAATGAGCGTGTAAGTTCGACCCTTCGCCAGAACCCAAAATATGTGTGGGAATTTGGCTACGGCCATCTAGGAGTTAGGTTTGAAATTTTTTCTTGGTTTTAATGATTTTTTTAGCAAAAAGAGTCGAGATGAAAATTTAAGCATGAGTTTAAGGTGTTGAAAAAATGCTATGGACATTGAATTCAAAGGAGACAGTGCCAATTTTCCGATTACGGTTGATTGCTTAAAAGAAAAATATTTGAGAGTCTGGTATGCCTTCCTGTATTGACTAAAGGCTGGAGATGGAGTAGCGGTCGACCTCCGATAATAGATAGCGACCTGAGCGTGGTAATTGGACTCGGCGGTGGCGAACACACATCTGCGATGTTGGACACGACGTTATCAATAGCTGTTTGCGATGATTGTGTATCCCTGGTGGGCGAGTTCTCTGACCATTTTAACCCAAACCCCTTGAGCAATTCTTTCAAGTTCTTAGATTTTGAGTCACGGGTGTTTCAAGTTTCATTGTTTTTCAAGTGTTTCATTGATATTAAAATCCCCCGCTAAAAGAAACTTTTTGTTTTTAGAAGGGATGTGCTGCAAAACGGCTTAAGTTTAGTAAAAAATATCGTTTCGTCACCGTCAGGCGAGCGGTAGAGTCCATAAATATAAAATGGTTCATTACTAGTTGAATAAATCTTTATACCCTTTATACCCTACGACTTCAAAATGTTTTTCATTCGCTACTTTTATTGTCAAAGGTTCAAATTTTATGGAACTTGTTAAAAAAAACATAGGCCGTGTTGAGGGTGAACATACAGGTGGCTGAGAGGTTGGCATGGATGAATTTGCGAAAGGTTGAGCGGTTGACGTGGTAGTGTGTGCGGATGGTTTAGTGGTTGGTAAATGATAAGTTAAAGATGGATGTATGGTGGTTAAGGGTGAATGTGCGGTTCGTTGAGTGATTATTAAGGGTGGACGTGCGAATGGTACTGAGGGGAGGATGTAATCCTCATCGTGACAGGGCACGGGCCAGCAACCAACATTCACTAATAGGTATACAACATGGATTTCTATGGTTATCTACAAAACATCTAGAGCAGTACAGTAGATCCACGGGCCGAGCCCTTGTGGTCATGACACCCTCTGTATCACCTGTCAACTGGCCGGCTGCTCATGGTTCTCGGGCTCAGCCCCACTGGCCGACATCCACGACCCCGATATCCTCGCCTCTCTCTCACTGCTCATTCGCAGCTCTGCCGCCGCTACCTTAGCATCGGTGAGTGCCACACGCCCGTCCGCCTAGACATTGTAGTTGTTAGCTCGCCTATATTACCCTAGTAGATCCATACCCTTACCTAGATATTCATACATTTTTTTTATTTCATATTTCTTCGTCTGGTATTATTATCTATTACTTTTATTTATTAGAGAACTATGTTAAGAACTATTTCATTATTTGATGTCAATTAAAAATACTTAATTACTACTATAAATTACTTCTAGTGGATTTCCCATAGAGAAGAAGCTATTACCGTAGGTCTCATTGCAAGACTTAAGCCCGAGACCATATTTTTTTGTCTTTAGGTGCCCAGAGACCAAAAACAATAGTCGTTAAAATTTATATATGTGTATATATATATACTATATATATATATATATACATATATATATATATGTGTGTGTGTGTGTGTGTGTGTGTGTGTGTGTGTGTGTGTGTGTGTGTATGTCAGTGAACACGATAACTTTCGTAAAAATGGTCTGATTGAGACCAAATTTGGTAGAGACGTGTATTTTTGTGTAACATTTGCTCGGACGAGTTCGTAAACCAGACATATCGGTGAATGGGAACGGGAATTTCGGGGGGGGGGGTTGTACTCGGAAATTGGGTTTTTTGCGTTTTTCATATGTATTTTAACAAATTTTCAATCAGAACGGGTAGTTAAAGGGGGGAAGTTGTACAAAAATTGGGTTTTTTGCATTATGTCATTTAAGAAATGTTAAAGTTTTCTCTGTCTCTAACGGTTACTGAGATATTAAAAAATCTAAACACAGTACGTTGTATTTTGGGGCTCCAATGTTAATCTTAAGGAAGATAAAGAAAAATTAATATTTCCCATATTAATCAATATTTTTAAATTAAACTTGGTATTTACCTTCATGGGGTTGAGATCTATCCATTTATGCTTAAAAATCATAGTTTATGGGTTTATCATGGCAGCAAATGTGCATACTCTTTTCCTATGTTAATCATATAGGGAATAGGCAAAATCCTTTATTTATGGACAGATGTTGATGAAAGTTGGTATAAATGTTAAAAATAAAAATTGTTTATGGTATAAATGCCTACTGTCAGTGTTCCTCACTGCAGCAAACCTGCACACTCTTTTCTATGTTAATCTCATGGGGAATATGCAAATAATTCTCATGTTTATGGGCAGAATTTAATAAAACTTGTTATATAATATTATTATTAAATTATTATTGATTTGTAAATTCGCTGAGTACGCAAGTCTGCTACGACGGGGATATTATTAAACTGTTTTATTAATGTAAATGTGAATTTAGCAAGTTTGCATCGCGTGTTTGAGTGTTGTCTTGGATTTTGACGTATGGTAAATTAGCAAAATTCCAAACATCACAATACGAGTGTCTTTTTGAAATGACTTCACACCATGAACTACGTAAATACATTTTATATCCGCTTCTAGATTGTGGCTTCAGTATCCCATGTAATTTTTCTTAAGCAATTAGTTGATCAAGTCCTCACAACATTTTTTCTTTAGCAATAAATTAATTAAGTTAGCAATATTTTTTTCATTTACCACCTCGTATTAAAGTTTACAATAATAGAAATCATATCTATTATTAAAAGGTGTAAAGGCCTATTATAGGTCTTTAGACCTTTATTTGAATTCGACATGCCTTTGTAAGTTAAGAGCAATATTCTATTAGACCTATCCCTTTACTTGGGTGTCCTGTAAGAATAGCCCAGCATGTCAAGGTCAAAGGCCAATTACAATTTATAATTTTCTTGAATCAACGATCTTTTGACAGTTTTTACTCTTATAAGGTTTTCCAGTTGTGATTACTTAAAAACGAGCTAACTAATATTGACTATTGGTAAAATAATAGAATGTTTAAATCAAGTTATAAGGATCTTTTAGTATTATGTAATCCTAATTATAGTAGACCATTTCCCATCGCGATCGAGAGACAGGCTGTAGCAATTACCTGCATTCGTTACAAATGATATAGGAGGCCTACACGTCAAACATAAGAATACATTAGGCCTGGTACTACCAATGAAACCCGTGACTAATACAACGCATTATGTAATAATTTATCTCTTTATTGCCTTCGACCCTACTTAATTTGTTAATATAAATTAATTAATTATAGTTTACTTATAAAATTAAATCAATCATACAAAATAATAACAAAATAGTTTGATAACTTTATGTTTATCGATTACAATTAATTGCTGATAAATTTTTACGGTAATGTGATTTCTTAGGATTATTGGAGGGTACGAGTATCATGTGTCGTGAGTCCCCTTCATATAGCTCATTGGCTACGTCAGGCTCCAGTTGTCAGTAGGCCTACTGTCAGTATTGGAGGGTACGAGTATCATGTGTCGTGAGTCCCCTTCATATAGCTAATTGGCTACGTCAGGCTCCAGTTGTCAGTAGGCCTACTGTCAGTATTGGAGGGTACGAGTATCATGTGTCGTGAGTCCCCTTCATATAGCTCATTGGCTACGTCAGGCTCCAGTTGTCAGTAGGCCTACTGTCAGTATTGGAGGGTACGAGTATCATGTGTCGTGAGTCCCCTTCATATAGCTAATTGGCTACGTCAGGCTCCAGTTGTCAGTAGGCCTACTGTCAGTATTGGAGGGTACGAGTATCATGTGTCGTGAGTCCCCTTCATATAGCTAATTGGCTACGTCAGGCTCCAGTTGTCAGTAGGCCTACTGTCAGTATTGGAGGGTACGAGTATCATGTGTCGTGAGTCCCCTTCATATAGCTAATTGGCTACGTCAGGCTCCAGTTGTCAGTAGGCCTACTGTCAGTGTTGTCCGCCGCCCACATAATGATACTGACCGACAGCACAGTTATCCTTACCAGGTCAAAAAACTGAGTTTTACATGTATGAGATTGAAACGAACGGTTCGCCAGTTTTACAATACTTGTTAACTCATTTAGTAAACTACGTATTTGTCATTATTTCATATTCAGCCGTATTCCTAACCTTGCAATATGAACGAAGGTGAGTGTTACGGAATGACTTATCCGATTTTGTTACTGATATTATCATAAAATCATGATTTGTGGCTAATTATTTAAGGTACTCAAAGAATATTTGGATGAATTTTAGTCTCCACTCGTATAATTAAATTATAATAAATTAAAAGAACATAAAAAACGTTGAACCCCTAAACTACAGCTCGTTTTAACCTAGAGCGTTGCCCATCACTCATCATTTTCTAGACGTACATTCTCTATTTATGACTTATCAAACTTCACACTTCAAATCACAACTCTAGGACTCTAGGATCTCAAATTACAGATAACAAACCTCTGGCTAGCCAGAATTGTAATCTCTATTTTGGGTTGAAATCTGAACGCTTCAAAATGTCTAAATAAAGACTGAAAATCTCGATCAACCCCCAATAAGAGAAAATTACATCTCCACCTAAACCTCTAGTCTAACTATAGTCTAAAAAACAGCAAACCTCAAATGATGGGGTTGGTTTAAATAAACTAGAACAAACCCGAGTATCAAAAATATACTTAAATAATTTCTTAAATATACATCGGCAGAATAATATATACTGTACACACGTATATCCCATTTCCATCATTCTCGCGCATAAAGTGCCGCGGCGTTTTCATGAAAATGTAATGTTTGCTGAGAAAGGTCATAGATAATTTAATTTTACAAACGTTAATGCTTTTTTTTAAATTGCAGACGGTTAGATTTTTATTTTAGACGTTCTATGTTACACTATAAAAGAATTCTGTTTCAAACTAAAAGGTATTGCTTTTCGTTTTGTATTTGGAATTCAATAAACTGTATAAAATAATATTTTAGATGTTTTCATAACTATCACGATTGTTTGAAATTAAGGCATCACAGAAATAAAAACAAAGTTGCGTACGTAGCCCATTGTTACCGTTTGCACCCTGCTTCGTGAATATGGCACATTTTAACATGCTTTGATGCTATGATTATTGTTACTCATGGGAAAAAACTTTAAAACAATGATAACAGACTAGTAATTATATAAGAACACTTTTCAAGCAATTTTACAATTTTTTACAATTGTAAACGGACATTTATTACATAACCTCATGTAAACTATCATGTTCTTCAAAGATTATATAATATCATTTAATTTATTGTTTCAAAAATAATTATCCCATTTCTGAAAAAAACAAGAGAGACAAAGTTAAATTATTGTTCGAATTGCATGGAGGGACCCCCCTCTCCTCCTACGTAGTACCAAGCTTTTTTGGATTGGTTTTGTTGGGTGATTTGACCTTACGCTTGATACCAAGTTTCATTGAAACGGTTGGAAAATAAGGAAGAAATCGATTTTTTTAAATCTCCGTAAGAATAACATTGGGTGCTTTCAGACAACGTACTGCGTTTATCATGGACAGTAAATTTAACTTTTCTCTGAAACCGTTAGTCGCAGACAAATAATTCAAATATTAATTTCTTTAGCTTTTTAAGCCGGTTTCAATAGTGCCAGTCAAGTTATACTTAACTATAATTGTTTTCACTAAAAATTTAAAAATTTAACTTTTTTGACATTTGAAACCCATAACTTTTGAACCGTCATTTTTACAGACATGCGAGTGATGTCAAGTTATTTAGTACTCTGTGCACTATAAACTATCAAATTTTAATCAAAATCGTTGAGCCGTTTTTGTGAAATTTGGATTTTTTACGTTTTTAAGGGTTTTTAAGGGTGAACTACACTTAAAAATAAAAAATTCAAAAAAATTAAGTATATAAATGTACAAACTTATTTATGAAAATAGTTTCTTGTCAATATCAACTGTGACATCGCTCGTTATAAGCTACTTTGATCAGCTGTTTTAAGCTGTTAGGCCTACCATTAATTACACAGTAATTTATACAGTATTTATTCACAGTATGTTTACAGTATTACTTACTTACTTACCTACTTACTGCTGAGGCATCACAAATCTCAGTCGATTTTTTGCCTCGTAGATTAGCCTCCTCCATTCTTCTCTGTCCTCTGCCATTTCAATTGTTCCTCCGCACCGGACAACGTCTTTCCCAACTTGGTCAAACCACCTTAATAAAAATAGGTATTTACTTATATACACCAATAATAATACTAATACTTGACTTGTTTCAATTAACTCTTTATCAAAGATTTGTTGCTGATTAAGTTTCTAATGACGTCACATCTTTTAAATTACCTATTTATAAGTGGAATTAAGAACAACAAAACACCAAGAAAAAGAAAATATTTTTCGTGCATTTGATATCTGAAAAAGGAGGTATATATTACGATTTTCATGTACTTAGGTATCTGAAAATCTCCATTACTATTCTGAATTTTAACTATCTATGCTATGAACGATTCCTCCTCTTTGATCCACCAGCTGCCTGTGATGTATAACCGTCACTAAGTATTTCCGGTTTAGCAGGAAGGCTTCCTGTCCTCTCGTGATTGACCTTCGGTTTCTTCTCGCTCCAGTTCTCCGTCCTCCGGCCCAGCTGTGGGTGAAGGCGTTGACCCTCCTGCTTCGCCTCATCCTTATTCCTCCATTGATAACAGTACCAGGTTCTCATCATTTCCCGACCCAATTAGCCCAACAATTAGTTATTGCCAGTTAAATAACTAGCGGTCTTAGCTCATTTGCATTGTATTTTACGTGCAAACTCAATGCCAAGTTTAAGCTTGTGGTAACACGGCACCAGTTCACACTATTAATTAATACTGTAAAAAATATTAAAAAGTAATAAATTTTTTTATCAGAAAAATTTACGAAGTCAAAAAAATAAATAACTTCTCTTAGAACAAAATTAACTAATTTCTGCTGTGAGAACACATGAATCTTTTTCCATTTCAATTTCAACAAACAGATAATTATTTTTTAATAAATATACTTAATAGATCTAAGTATTTGTTTTCAAAATTTATTGAAAGTTGTATAAATTAAATAGGTATCTATGTTGTTATGGTTTTTAGCTTTCTCCCATTTTACATAGTATTTTGAGAAAGTATTGTTTTCGTCAAATTTTTCAAATTTGAGTTGAGAGTGGATACAATATCCGTTTTGAGGCTCTCTGAATACAAAGCTATGAAAGTGGTTTTCGGATTGATGTGTTTCTGTCTATCTGTCCGTCTGTACACAAATCCCGAGACCACACTGATCGTCCAAGTTTGATGAAAGTGTAGAAGTGTGACTGTGCAGCGTAGACTGAGACTGCAGCGTGGAGTGTGACTGTGCAGCGTAGACTAAGACTGCAGCGTGGAGTGTGACTGTGCAGCGTAGACTGAGACTGCAGCGTGGAGTGTGACTGTGCAGCGTGGAGTGTGACTGTGCAGCGTAGACTGAGACTGCAGCGTGGAGTGTGACTTTGCAGCGTAGACTGAGACTGCAGCGTGGAGTGTGACTTTGCAGCGTAGACTGAGACTGCAGCGTGGAGTGTGACTTTGCAGCGTAGACTGAGACTGCAGCGTGGAGTGTGACTTTGCAGCGTAGGCTGAGACTGCAGCGTGGAGTGTGACTTTGCAGCGTAGACTGAGACTGCAGCGTGGAGTGTGACTTCGCAGCGGAGTGTGTATCAATGAATAACTGACATTTATTTCTCTGCCTGACTAAACTTTCATTAGAGCTCAATACAACACGCGTCAGAGAAAGTTGAAGTGCAAAAGTGAGAGTAGCATTCATCCTTCAACTCCATTGGCGAATGGCGTCTTGTTTATATGTACAGTATGTGTGATACAGTATTCAAATTATTCTAGTTATCTGAAAAATCATTAGTTATTTTTTAACCCAATCTGTTGTCATGAGTGAAGGTTTATTTGTTGGCCTATATACTCTAGTTTGAGACCGATGTAGCAGCTCTCGTTAGTTTAGTGGTGTTTCTCCTGTTTTCCTGTGTTGTCTCGTTGATGTCATTTCAATGGTTTTCGAAGACTAAATGCAATTAATACCTACTTGAGTTTTACATCGCTAGGTCAAAAACCTAGGAACGATACGCCATTATTTATATATTCGTAGAATATCCGAATCTCACATTCAATGCTTAGGCCTACTGAGTTGAGAACATAAGCCAATCCCTCAATCTCTTAGCTACAAAGAGTTACAGTACTCTCACCAGCGCCAGTCGCCAGTCGCCGGTGGCGGTTGTTGGCGACGCCTCGATAAGACCGCGTTCCCCTCAGTTGCCTGCGCCAAGCCTAATAGTAGTTTTTTGAGTAACGGGCTGTTGACCTGATTTTTTTAAATCGGTTCTTGTTCACAGAGAGTCCAAGCATCCGTGAATCGGAAACACGCATTTCAACAAGCAAGTGACAAATGACACCCGAAGGGCCACAAACCAGGAATTGATAATGCCAAGGTTTTCTAATTTATTTCTTGGAAGGGTAAACATATTTGTACAACCAACTCATTAGAATAGTAAATCAATTAATTAGTTTAGCTACTAACTTATATAAGTTATACTAGCTGACCTCGGCGTACTTCATAGTGCCTACCAGTAAATACTTGTTTACTTTAAGATTGGCCATGTTCTGAAGTCGAATAGCATAACGGATTCGTAGTGAAAGATTGGATATTCTGGGTCGTGGCATAGCTAATAACAATACTGAAACTTTAAAAAATAATAATAATATTCCCACAAAACATATAAATCTGAGTGGATTGATTCACAATGTTTCTAATCCAACCTAAACCCAAACCAAACTTAACTGTAATACGGATCTTATAGGAAAGATTTAATTTTATGATTTGTGGCATTTTTTATAATATTACTTGCTTAATCTAACAGACTCTCGTAACTGTTAACTGTGTAACTGACGTGACTTTGTTTTACATATCTATTTAAATTAAATACATAATCCCAAAATCCGTAAACTATTATCGTGGCGAATAAAGCTGTTCATTTTGTACAACACATATTTACTTCATAGTTTGACATTAATAAATGATTCAGGTGACATTGGATAGTAAAGCATATTGCTAATGGAAAGTAAACCAACAGCTGTAGCTTAATAAAAAAATGTTTAGATTGTAGACAATTTGTAAAAAAACTTATTTCCCATGAGGTTA
Source organism: Nephotettix cincticeps (assembly GCA_023375725.1). Lineage (NCBI taxonomy): Eukaryota > Metazoa > Arthropoda > Insecta > Hemiptera > Cicadellidae > Nephotettix > Nephotettix cincticeps. The sequence goes on along the minus strand of CM041786.1, from coordinate 84,741,771 downwards.
ACATTAGAAATTGAAAACGCCATAAAATGGAAACTTAAGGAGTTTTCGAAAATTGTATTTCACTAAAACTCCCGTAGTTGCTCTATAGCAGCTTCCTAAAATTTCGTGGATTGGATGAAATGGTAACTCATAAAGGATATACACGCATTCAATTGTATATACTTTTGATGTAACAAATCTGATTTTAATTAAGTAAGACTTAGGAGCCTTCGGAGAAAAATACCCTAAATAAACTGTAACGAGTATAAACTATTAACTATCACAGCAACTATCGTAGCCCTTTAAGATTATAAAACTTTTAGATTTAATCAACTCTATATAAATTTATTTCACACAAAATTACATACAAGTATTGTTATAAACAAAACTACCATGCATGTAGATAAGTTAAACACAATCCCTCTCGATGCCTTTGGTGTTAAAGACATTATCTACTTGGTTTTTTTTAATTAATCGTCACACTTTATACTTATGCAATGAATACAAAAGGTGCATTTGTTGTATTGAAAAACTACATAACCCTATTAAGTGACGTTTGAGTCATCAACTGATCTGAGGGTAGGTAACCGGTCACCAATATCAGTCAGCCCTGCGCACTGATATACAATTAGGCGCCACCTTGAGGCGCATAACGACGATCTGACGGTCATCAGTTTAGTCCTGAGCAAAATCTGGAACCTTGGCAGGGAACTTTGTGTTGATTAGTGGATGATAGAGTGGAGGATTCTGAGGTTTCGATCCGGAACGTTGTACAGCGGCTGGAAAGGAGGGATTAGTATGATAGTGTGGACGGTAGAACATAGACAGTCTCATGAGTGTCGGAGAAGAAAAAACCTCCGAACCGAACCATATATAGGGTAATTCCGGGAGAGATGGCCAACACTTTGGAAAGCGTCCTTTTGTGTTCAACTCTATAAGAAAATTACTTTTGTTTTGATTTTTATCTGATTTAAAAAATAAATAATCTTTTGCTTGGTAGTCTAACTCACCCTACGGGTATGAGTGAGATGGGCCTGTGTAAAAGGAAAACATACATTTTCATGTTTTCTTATCCAAAATACTGTTTACTACAGGTTTTAGAGTTACAAAAAAATAAAACAAAATCAAAAATTCAGAAATATTCCATCTATTATGTAAATTGAAAACGTTGCCTAGGATTTCCACCCGGCGTTCTCTGACAGCTGCCTGAAGTAGACCTTCCTCCGATCAGCTCGCCCTCTTAGAGCCTTGCTTCAGCTTGTACTTCGTAGGCATTTCTTCCTAAAACTAATTTTAAAAATCAATTCAAGGTATAGGGCCTAAAGTAGCATATAGAAGTAGGATCCTTGTAGCAAACTTAAGTTGCGAACTAGCTTAGTAAAAAAAAATTATAAGCTTAATACTTGAGATAGGAAGTATGAAAAAAGTATAGTTAGAGGTCTCTAACTATACTTTTTTCATACTTTTTTTGTAACACACAACAGGTCTGTTGTGTGTTACATTTTGTATCAAACAACCATTAAATTAGACTTATTTAGGATAAGGACTAAGCTAGTATCGAGGGATTTGTTTACAAAAAACTTTTTATTAAAAATAAATAGTTTTAAATCATTTAGCTGCATAAGTTACTGGCCCATCTATCCCGCCGCCACCATGTTGGCTTCATACCTCATAGCGACGCCGTTGTACGTTTTAATGAACATGTAACTATTGTATTTTGTGTATACGCCCTGAATACTCAATGGAATTACGAGAATTAGTGTTCACACACCAAAAACTAAAGTGCGAAAATATTTGTCACTCACCTGAAATTTAATTCAGCATATATCTCAGCCAAATTAAGAAATAATTAGCGCAAAAACTCACAGTGCAGAAACGTTAGTGGCCATGACATCTGTATACTAGCAACATTCGGCTAGATTCCAAACTAGATCACTGATCTCTAAAATCACTATACCAGAGCTCGTTTATGATTTGGCATTAAAAAAATTACGAGTCGTAAAGTTTTTTATGAAGTGGATTTGAATAATTGGAAACACAATGTGTTGTAAGGACCAACTTACAGACTGCAAGTGTTTAGACTTTATTGACATAACATCCAGCCAATTGAAAACAAAATTATTCTATATTACAAGTTAGTATATACAGATTTTGGACACCGTGACATGAAAATAGCCATTGCAAACACAATATGTAGAGGAGCGGGCCGAGGAGCAGGTAGCACAGAGCTGCAAGTTAGTATATAGACTATAGAACACCGTGACATGATCTCCCAGTGCAAATAACAGCTGTACAGCAGGTAAACAGAGCTGCAAGTTAGTATATACAGACTATAGAACACCGTGACATGAACACTGTTGCAAACACAACAGCGCTGTAGAACGGGCCGGGAGCAGGTAGCACAGAGCTGCAAGTTAGTATATACAGACTTTAGAACACCGTGACATGAACACTCCCAGCCAATTGCAAACACAACAGCGCTGTAGAGGAGCGGGCAGGGAGCAGGTAGCACAGAGCTGCAAGTTAGTGTAAAAAATATAGAACATGTGACATGACACTAATTGCAAACACAACAGCGCTGTAGAGGATAGCAGGTAGCACAGAGCTGCAAGTTAGTGTACAGACTATAGAACAACGTGACATGAACATCCCAGCCCATTGCAAACACAACAGCGCTGTAGAGGAGCGGGCCAGCAGGTAGCAAGAGCTGCAAGTTAGTATATACAGACTATAGAACCGTGACATGAACACTCCAGCCCATTAAACACAAAACAGCGCTGTAGAGGAGCGGGCCAGCAGGTAGCACAGAGCTGCAAGTTTATATACAGACTATAGGACACCGTGACATGAACACTCCCAGCCCATTGTAAAAACACAACAGCGCTGTAGAGGAGCGGGCCGGGGAGCAGGTAGCACAGAGCTGCAAGTTAGTGTACACAGACTATAGGACACCGTGACATGAACACTCCCAGCCCATTGCAAACACAACAGCGCTGTAGAGGAGCGGGCCGGGGAGCAGGTAGCACAGAGCTGCAAGTTAGTGTACAGAGACTATAAAGAACAACGTGACATGAACACTCCCAGCCCATTGCAAACACAACAGCGCTGTAGAGGAGCGGGCCGGGGAGCAGGTAGCACAGAGCTGCAAGTTAGTATATACAGACTATAGGACACCGTGACATGAACACTCCCAGCCCATTGCAAACACAACAGCGCTGTAGAGGAGCGGGCCGGGGAGCAGGTAGCACAGAGCTGCAAGTTAGTGTACAGAGACTATAGAACCGTGACATGAACACTCCCAGCCCATTGCAAACACAACAGCGCTGTAGAGGAGCGGGCTGGGGAGCAGGTAGCACAGAGCTGCAAGTTAGTGTACACAGACTATAGGACACCGTGACATGAACACTCCCAGCCCATTGCAAACACAACAGCGCTGTAGAGGAGCGGGCTGGGGAGCAGGTAGCACAGAGCTGCAAGTTAGTATATATAGACTATAGAACACCGTGACATGAACACTCCCAGCCAATTGCAAACACAACAGCGCTGTAGAGGAGCGGGCCGGGAGCAGGTAGCACAGAGCTGCAAGTTAGTATATACAGACTATAGAACACCGTGACATGAACACTCCCAGCCAATTGCAAACACAACAGCGCTGTAGAGGAGCGGGCCGGGAGCAGGTAGCACAGAGCTGCAAGTTAGTATATACAGACTATAGGACACCGTGACATGAACACTCCCAGCCCATTGCAAACACAACAGCGCTGTAGAGGAGCGGGCCGGGGAGCAGGTAGCACAGAGCTGCAAGTTAGTGTACACAGACTATAGGACACCGTGACATGAACACTCCCAGCCCATTGCAAACACAACAGCGCTGTAGAGGAGCGGGCCGGGGAGCAGGTAGCACAGAGCTGCAAGTTAGTGTACAGAGACTATAAAGAACAACGTGACATGAACACTCCCAGCCCATTGCAAACACAACAGCGCTGTAGAGGAGCGGGCCGGGGAGCAGGTAGCACAGAGCTGCAAGTTAGTGTACACAGACTATAGAACACCGTGACATGAACATTTCCAGCCCATTGCAAACACAACAGCGCTGTAGAGGAGCGGGCCGGGGAGCAGGTAGCACAGAGCTGCAAGTTAGTGTACACAGACTATAGAACACCGTGACATGAACACTCCCAGCCCATTGCAAACACAACAGCGCTGTAGAGGAGCGGGCCGGGGAGCAGGTAGCACAGAGCTGCAAGTTAGTGTACAGAGACTATAGGACACCGTGACATGAACACTCCCAGCCCATTGTAAACACAACAGCGCTGTAGAGGAGCGGGCCGGGGAGCAGGTAGCGCAGAGCTGCAAGTTAGTGTACACAGACTATAGGACACCGTGACATGAACATTTCCAGCCCATTGCAAACACAACAGCGCTGTAGAGGAGCGGGCCGGGGAGCAGGTAGCACAGAGCTGCAAGTTAGTGTACAGAGACTATAAAGAACAACGTGACATGAACACTCCCAGCCCATTGCAAACACAACAGCGCTGTAGAGGAGCGGGCTGGGGAGCAGGTAGCACAGAGCTGCAAGTTAGTGTACACAGACTATAGAACACCGTGACATGAACATTCCCAGCCCATTGCGCAAGGGAAGGATCTACCCCAGGCAGTCCACAACATGATAATTTTGCTTTAAAACGGTACTCCCCCGAGAGCAAGCCAAGAACCTGAGCACCCTTACTCCAAGACGGCCTGGGTGTACAGTAAGTGAATTCAGTGAAAAGTAAACAAGGAATATCACATTTTGCACAACCATATTTAGTTCATATCTCCACGCCGCCGAGAGTGAGATCGTCTGTGGTGGAGACACGGAGGAAGATGCACACCGTTAGGCTGGGGTCAAGATGTTAATCAATTAGGCTGACATAGGAGGCCACGGTAGCCTACTTCTGAGATACGGCCTATAGTCTTCGCCGAGCCGTCTGGGCTTGAAGATAATTGCACGACTATCATTTTCAAACTGTATTTATCTACCAAAATATGTTAAATTTAATACGAAATGCATGTTATGAGAATTTCAATGTAAGTTTTATTACTTTTGTAAATAAAATACTTTACAAATTAAATTCTGTAGTTTCAAAAATTCTGATAAAAATATTTTTTTCATTATACTGTCCCCTACGGGTTGGTCAGTTTTCATCATAACTGCCGTTTTCAGTTCTCTAAATCGATCGCAAAATCATCGTTTTAGGGTTTACTTCAAATAGAGAACATAAAAACATATTATGGTAAATATTTCGTTTCGCTCCAAATTAATTAATTAATTGGTCTGCTACAAACAGGCTACTGGTTTTTACTGCCAGCAGTGGCGGTCACTAAAAATAATTCATTTTAAGGTTCATTTTGTACTTGTATAATTTTAACTTAATGTTTTTCATTTTGAAAAACAGATTGTAAATAAAATATACAGTTTAAAAAAACTTAAAAAGATGCTATGGTACGTAATAAAAATTGTTAAAAATATCGTGTGAGGATAACTACAGAAATGTAAACATTGATGATGATTTTGTATGATCATGAATTATATGGTCTAATTTTGTACCACAGTGTGATGAGAATAGTTAGTTGTTCATCACACGGAGCGAAAGTGTCATTTTAGTACTTAATTGTATTTCCAAGCTTGACTGCACCTTGCTTTTAAAACACGATTGCGTACCAAAAAGAGCCACTTTTGCTCCTAGTTATGAAAACTACTAGGTCTACTCCAGCTTTTACTTTCCCTCCAGGTTTGCTTTTGAAGTTGGCTCTAAAACCGTGCGTTATCTTTACTGTACAGCAGACTTTTTTCGTTTTCATGTTGGCAAAATTTCCTTTAAAACAGTTGGATTGTAAAAAGTAAAAATTTTAAATTTGGAAATTGTACAAAATTATGTACAAAAGAAATTGATTTAATTTAATTTTAAATTAAATCATTATTTATAGTTCATAATCAATATACATTGGTAAATATCCATATCAGTATTTTTTTAATTCCTTCCCCGCTCATCTAATTTGTAACATAGAAATATAAAAACTTTATAATTCTCAGACTCATTAAACTGTCACAACTATTAACTAGAAATCATAGTTCGTTGACCGAGAGTTCTCGACCTTGAGACTGGAGCCTTGGCTACATCAGCCGGCATGTTAATGACGTCATAGCTAGACCGGACCCGGAGACACGGACGGTGAAAGTCCATAGAGGAAGTTCTGGTGGGGCAGCTGGCGGCTGGAATACTCGTAGTGACACATCGGACATCGTAGGCCTACGCCCTACTGCTTGTGTAATGTGGGACTTCCACCACTGACTATGTACGGAATGACTACACCGTCACGATAGTTCTGTCTATAACATAGAGAGAAATATCCACACCGGTATGATAGTTCCCTCTATTATTCAGATTAACTCCACACCGGTATGATAGTTCCCTTTAATATGTAGATTAACTCCACACCAATGTAAAATTTCTTCTCATTGGGATATGTAACTTTAAAATGTCACGTTTAACCTTTGGTTATTAAACAATGTAATATGTACAGTGGTCGATTACAGAGCGTTATTATGAACACTTTTAGAAAACAACAATTATTTGTCAAGTACAACGCACAGATTTCATCACAGTCTCATTATAAGCTGGAAGCAGTAAGGCGAAGAATGAAAAGGTTTGATGGGTTTGTCTTTACACTTGAATTTTACATGAATGTAGTTTTACACTGCTCAGCCAATCTTCATTCTTGGTATTTAGTTATAGTTATAGTCATTCCAGTTATATTATTTTGGTTGTAGTCAAACGCCGTGAATAAAATCCAATATCGGTAGAAATATAATTGTGAAAAGGCCCAAAGAGAATGGGACCTCTTTGACGTTAAACGTCTGCAGTTAATTGAACTCTATCAACGAAATTCGATGCTTTGACTTTTAGCCAAAAAGATATGATTATAAAACGTAATTTTGTGCCTACCGAAGCAACGGCACCTAGCATGGCCGGTACGTCCAGTGAAATCAAGAGTATTCGGTTTCGGCGGCGGCTGCGGCGCTGTGGAGGTGCAAGTGAAACTGCGGCCGAGGCGGATGTCCGGCTCCAACGGGGTCGCGTCCCGGATCCCTCAGTTTATGACCTAAGTAAAAAATACCCGAAAATCCGCCGTCCTGTCAAAGGTAACATGATCGTGAGAGAAAGTCCGATGCCCAGGGCAGTGAGTGACGGAGGTGGACTTGACAAAAGACTGTGAACCATTGAGGCTTCAGAGCGATCTGAGATCCACACACATATATATATATATATATATATATATATATATATATTTAACAAAAGTATGAGGACCGTATTATACTTACGGGGGTTATAGGGGTTTTTTACTGTCCCACCCTCTCATCCCACAGTGGGAACACTTAGGCAAGTTTTACACTTTACTTCAGGCTAGACCTCGTGGGTTACGACATTATCACTTATCACATTAACACCGCTCTATCCCTAGACGAGCGCGCTTCCTGAACGAGGGGTTTAGCAGAGTACAAGATGCACACTTCTCTAAGAATGCGTTGTTTCAGAAATGGAATGCTGTAAGCAGTGACGCACGGCGGGATAGAGTAGCAACTCTCCACAGAGTACTAAACAAACTTCCTTTACTTGTTGTTTCAGATACGACATAGAGGAAGCAGTGTCGCAGCAGGATGCGGCTTTCCACCGTGTTCGAACTGCTCGTAATCGCTTTACTGATAGCGTTCGCGGCCTCCAGAGTAATAGGTGAGACCGCTTATTATTGAGTGTTATAATATATTGCAAAATTACAAGACTTTACTGAATCTCGCCTGCAAATATCATCTAACTGAAAAAACTATTGTATGTTTTAATTAAAGTAGAACATCATAGCCACAAAGAAAATACAGTTAAAAAAATTCAATATCAATTAAATTTAAAGCTAGTACTAACATTTTAGTCATGAATTATGCTAAACGAAATTTTTAATATTTTAAATTACAATTTTCTATCTTTGTACGGTGTTAATAAGATATAGTATCTTTATAAAAAAGATTTAATTATCAGACATATAAATAGTTGGAAATACTTCACAAAACCTAGACCTATAAACAGTGCAGTTGATGCACAAATGTCTGAACCCTATATAAAGTATATAAAGTAATGAAAACGTTGTATCAACATAAGAACGATGGAAAATAACTTAATTATAAAGATTACCTTTAACTGATGATATAACGTATTCCAATATTTATAGACTCGTCAGTAAAATTTTAATTGCAATGAATTTTACAAAAGGATTTTAAACTTCATTGCAAAGGGAAATACAACAACAAAATTAGTTTAATTGATTGAAATTGATTAGAACCACATATTAAATTGCTTGGCTATATATTATTATATTTTATAGAATGTAAAGAGCAAGACCATCGTGGGAGTAATACGCTTATTATTCAAGTGAGTTAAGTTTAAACTATTATACATTTACTGAAAAACGTTTATGAAAACAACCTTCTACGTGTTGGCTATGTATAGGGAAAGCAAAAATACTAAACGTTTGAGAGTGAGATTTTTATTTAATCGTAATTAAATAACGCAAATAGTATATTATATGTTCCATGAAAACTATAAAAGCTTTTATAACATATGAAAAACTACAGTATGTCACTATATTTGTTTCAAAGTTCAAATTTTTTGCTAAGCAGGTGATATTAACATGGATCTATTCAGTCTCAGACGAAAGGTATTTCCCAACAGTGTTTGAAAAAGTTGAAACGTTAATTATATAGAACAAAAATGTTGTATGAATTTTACCTTTACTGCTCCGCGTGTCTGTAGAAAGCCGGGAAAGTTTTACCGCGAACTCCGTCCAATAACGGTTGCCAGGCAACAACAGTTCCACCATTAGTCTTGCTGCGCGTGCGTGCTCCTGCAGTGTGTCGTGTGAACGGTGAACACGCGTGCGCCCTCGTTACAGTAACGCAACAATAGCGTTGGCTACAACTATTAAATTGTTCCATGGTCCACGTGTTATAGTTGCAATTTTAAATCCAAATAGGTTTTTTAATCTCCTTCATTTTTTAAATACTATTATTGCATTCTACATAATTTCCTTATATGTAAATTAAGCTAGCTAAATTAATAGTTTAGTAGAACAACGCATTAAATTTATGCGTTAGGAATCTCCCATAGATTCCCAATCCAATCACAATATGGGCCAATGTTTGTAACGAAAACATTAACAGTTATTGAGTGTCTCCCAAACCTCCTTAGAAAATGTCCTAAAATACGGCTTTTTTTGAGAGATGTGTTTAGGTGAGGTGTAATCCATTTTTCAATGACAATAAGGAATACACCTCATCCAATTCCATATGTTCGATGAGAATATAGAATACGCCCTAAGTCTTTAGTCTAAACTATTAGGGAACAATTTAAACTACGAAAGAACTATTATAACAGGCAACCAATAAGGCACAAGATTCAAGCCATTCACCCTGATGATTTGAGTAATTTCTTGCGTTGACGTCACTATTGATACAATACATTCGTTCCGTATCCCCGTATTAAGAGCAACATCGCATATCTTTTCACAGCTTTTGTACTCGTACTATTAAATAGCAGCTTGTCAATAATTGTAAATTTATTCTCTAAGATTCAATTGAGAAACGTTTCTAGAAAACGGCATGTCTAACAGTATGTTTATGTGGGGTTTATTGGTATACAGATATCAAATATTTTGTCAGACTAATTTGACTGTATAAAATTAAGATAAAGAAGTACAAAAAGGTCAGATGTGAAGTTTTCCAATTTCAAAAGACAATAACATACATTAACAATTACATAAAAATATCTTTTGTCTGCAGATGGTCCGGATATGTCTAAGGTCTTGTCGGACTCCCACCGCTTCAGTCTCCGGAAGGACCGACAGCGACAGACTGCAGTGACTCCTGTGGACCCTCCCCCCAGGCACTGCACGTGCTCCTCCCTCACTTGCAACTGTTGTCGGGACTTTGCTCTACCGGTCGTTCCAATCAAAGGACCTGGTGAGAGATTAATTGTAAAGAAAATGTATTGCTTGCGAGTTTTTCATACAACTTTTAAAGTGTTGGTGTTTAGTTTTCCCAGAATGTTTGAATTAAAACAGAAATATTTATAGATCCCGGAGTTTTTTGTATACTGGATTATTTTTTTTTATTTATAGTATCTACTTTATATCTGTGTTCCCTGCGGGAAACTATACTGGAAGTGTCCATATTCTTAAGTCAAAATGGTGTAAGAGTATTGAAGGTATGATTATGTTTCACAGTTAAATTTTGTTGTTTGCCTAACCTATTCTCAGATCCTATACATAGTGGTATGGTATGGTACTAATATGTAAAATGTTCTGTGCGTCCACAGGATGCGCCACGGTCTCCTACCTACGTGATGACGCAATGATGATCACGATGAGCTTCGGTGACCGAGTTTTGAGGAATATCACTGTAAATAGTAAGCGTTCCTTATATTAACAAGTGCATGTTATTTCTGTTTCTACAGACTTATTATTACCTTTGAAATAAATAGGCCTACTTTCAAAGGATAAAAGATAGAGTTTTAACTTTAATTCTATTGGATTTCACCATCTTACAAAGAAATCATGTCGAAGAAACAATTTATTAAAATCCCCCGTCTCAGCAGACCTGCGTACTCAGTAAATTTCCAAATCAATAATATAATAATAATAATATATGACAAGTTTGATCAATATCTGTTGATAAATATGAGAATTATTTGTCTATATTCTCCATAAGATTGACATGAGAAAGAATGTGCAGGTCTGCTGCTGTGGGACCACTGAAAGTAGGCATTTCTACCATAAACAATTTTTATTTTGACCCTTTATACCAAGTTCCATCAACATCTGTCATCTGTCCATAAATAAAGGGGTTTATCTGTTCCCTACATGATTAACATGGGAAAAGAGTATGCAGGTTAGCTGCCATGACAAAACCATAAACTATGATTTTAAGCATAATGGATGGGTTTCAACCAGATGAAGCTAAATATCAAGTATATATATATATATATATATATATATATATGTGTGTGTGTGTGTGTGTGTGTGTGTGTGTGTGTATATATATTTATTTATTTATTTATTTTTACGACTGTTGTTTTTGGCCTCTGACCACCTAAAGACGAAAAAATAACATGGTCCCGTGCTTAAGCCATGAGACCTACGGTAATAGCTTCTTCCCTATGGGACATTCGCTAAAGGAATGTCTTTTGTTCCTCGCCATTATGACAAGGGTTCTGGCTTCTGATATCACTCTCTTCAATCATGAACGAAAGATCACAGCAGTAACGATAAACTAGAAAAGAATAGTAAGAAATAAAATTTGCAGTTTATAAACTGACAGTAGATTACTTTAAGAGTCTGCATCAGTGGTAGCCATCTTGGATTTTAGTCCCGTAAGAGCAATGTTAAATTCTGGCGCTTATATCTCCTTGACCTATTGTCATAAACTAACGGAAGAGGTGTCAAATCAAAGGTATTACAGTCCTCCAGGGCACCACCTTACAGAACTTCTTATTTTCGCTCTCAATAAAAAAATGATAATGATTAATTTTGTAAAATATTTGTGGATTTTTGTTTTTGTATCAAGTTAAATTTTTGAACATATTAAAAGGTCATGCCTTTGAGCAACATCTCATTAACGTACTTCCAAAGTTTTATATTGATACTTTGATGATTAACGCCACTATAGACGCCAAAGTGAAGGTATGTTCCGCCAGAATTTAACATTGCTCTTACGGGACTAAAATTCAAGATGGCTACCACTGATGCAGACTATTAAAACTTGTGTATCAAACTTACTTACGGGTACTTCAATGCAAAATACATATGTAAGATATATGGTAACATCTTCTTTTGTCCTATAATAAAATAAATAAAATTTTTATAAAATTAAAAGTTTTAAAAATTAAAACTTTTTTAAAATTTTATAAATTTAAATTTTAATAAAATTTTGATCCTATAATAAATCAAGGGTCAAGAAATGTATTGTTTTAATATTTTCAATCGTGAAATTAATATTCAACCAAATGTAAAGGTAGACCCAGACTTACTGAAATATCCAGTAACCGTGGGACCTGGTTTTTATGAAGTTGAGCTATAAGTTTTAAATATTTATGAACCCGAGAGCAGAATATACAGAGCCTTAAACAGAATCTTTAAACTGCACTTGAGAACATGTTTCCTTCAGATATTTCTGTATACAAATAATTAATTAGTGTACAAATTTAGTTTTGTTTAAAAAATTTTCACGTCATTTTTTTAGGTAAAAAGCCCAAGCCTATATGCATGGGGATGCCTGGCGGGATCTCAAAGTTCTGTGGGAAGCTGTACAGTATAAAGAAGGAAGGTGAAAACTTCAAGGCGTGTCTTGCTCTAGAACTTCGTGCTCTGGATGACGTGGAGGCTGCTTTGAGAGTGTCGTGTTTTAAGTTCGGCCCGAGCGGAGTTACGGTGGAGCCCGGGGAGGCTCTCCCTGCGGAGAAGAACAAGGAGGACGAGGATGAAGACGACGAAGATGATTACGGATTAGGGGAACTCGACGACGATGACGATGACGACGACGATGATTACGGTTTAACAGGAGGCGGAGAAGAAGGCGACGACGAAGAAAGACCTCCGGCCAAAGACACTGCCTACAACGACGTCGATTCTTCTGATTCAGATGCAGACGATGACTATACCGGTTTAGGAACGCTGAGTGAAGAATTATTTGGTGGATTCTTTGGTGGTAATACAAAGCCCGGTGTTAATGATGACGACGATGATGATGACGACGACGATGATGACGACGACGATGATGAATACATTTCTGAGCCTGAAAAAGCACCTCAACCTCAAAGTCCTCCACAAAATCAACAGCCAGCTTCACAAGTTAATCTGGTTGTTATGCAACCAGTCATTGTTAAGCCTTCGTCTCCAAAGAGACCTGTTAAAAATCCATCGAAAATTTCAACGACCTCTCCATCAAAAGGCTCAACAGCATCTCCATTAAAAGTCCCTGCAACATCCCCATCAGGAGTGAAAAAGGCAAGGCCGACTTCCTCTCCTCTCAAGACGACTAATGCTCCTATTAAAACACTAGGGACATCAACTACACCCTCTCTCTCTCAAGTTGAAAGTACTACTCCAAAGTCTCCACCAAAGAAGAAAAAGAAACCAGTTAGAACTAGAAGACCGGTGACTCTAAAACCAATCTCATCCTTAGCTACCGAGGTCACACCGACAGTCATCACCACCACGACTATGACTGTAAATGTAGTTCAAGGAAATTTAAATCTCAACGAGACAAAAGTTCAACAAACACAGAAACCATTGAAGGAATCCACACTGAAGATTCCCATGAGTAAACCGGTTTTCGACTCCAAACCTATCGAAAACAACAATGATCAACAAGGAGCGGAAAATTCTTTAAACAAAAACTCGTTTATCAACGAAAATATATCCTTGAATGGCGGGACAGAGGAGGTAGATACGGAAATAAATGAAGTGACAACACAAACAATTATGCATAATACCATCCCTGTTGATGAACCCATGGACAATAGCGTGCACATAAAGAACTCACAAAGAATCTCTAATAGAAAACCAATTCAGCCCCAATATGACGATGAATCAGACAACGTAAATACCACTCAAAATAGTGGATTCGACCCGGAAGAGATTACAGAACAGGAAATGACTGAACAAGAAATGAACATTGAAAATGAGGATATGAATGACTCTTCCAAGGACACTGCTGAATCTGAAATAGAAATGACTGAAATATATAATGAACATAATGAAATGGAAGAGGCTGACTCAACAACTTCATTAAATAAGGTAGAGACGCAAACTCTAAATTCCGTTACGGAGCCATATTTGGAAGAAGGGACAGACAAAACTGAAACTATAAAATACAGTTCTCAGACTGAAAAAGAAAAAGGTAGTGAAAGTGATGAAGATAGTGAAAACGAAGATGACGACGACGAAGAAATCGACATAGGAACTGATTTGGGATTGGGGGATGATGATGACGAAGAAGACGACGAAGAAAGTAAAGAGTCAAATTCAACTATCAAAAACCCAAAAGAAAGAGAAGAGTACGACGAAAGTGATGTTGTAGATGCATTCCTTGGCAATGATGACGACGACGATGATAAGGAGGAAAAGGTAGAGGAGAGAAAAATTAACCATGACTCCCCTTATCAAATAAATCCACTGTTGTATCGTCTTGCCAGGATATCGTCAGGATCGGTCGCAACCGCTAGACATCTGCCAAGGTTTTCTGAAGGCAGGAATAGAAGAAATAACAAAAGAATGAGATTTCCTTCCTTAGAAATAGCATCTTAAAACTTCTACTCTATGATTTTCCTGTTTCAAAATTGTAACTACACTGTTTCGGTACACTTAACTATGCAGTAATTATTATGTTAATTATTAGCCATAAAGGTAATGCCAAAGTATTAGCTTATAAAATTTTGTGTCTGTGGTAAGCCTTTTATAACACGATAACTTAATCTTAAGTATATTTAAGAATCCACCGATTTTTTGTTGTAAAAGGTTTTCCTACTACTCAATTTCAGCTGGCAAACCAAATTGCGAGTAGTTTAGACTTTGAATTTGGGTATTTGTTCGGGGATAATCCTATTTCAGAAGGATAAAGTTATATTCTCATACACCTATTTATGTTTTATATTTATTTTGTAAATATTTTTGTATAATTCGATTATTTATTTAATAAATCTTTGTAAATACGCTCATAATTTCTTTTCTTTTTCTTTACTATAGTATAAAACAAACACACTAGGAAAATGAGCTTACAGTAGTTCGAATCTAGTGTTAGCCGACTCTTATCTAATAATAGTATACAGTAATTCGTTAAACAAACAGTTCTGTGGCTACCTGCATAAGGGTAGAAGAGCTACCTGTAGCTGTCTTAACTCACAACAAAGACCTATGCTGATATATGGTGATGACCAGTTGTGGCCCTTAGAAAATAAATTTGTGAGAAGATATAAAAAGTCTTAACATATTACAGGTACGTTTATTCCACTTTATTTGAAATGAAATGAAATGAAAAATCTTTTATTTATCCAGGTAAAGTTAGGGCCACTTGGCCCTTTCTTACACTTAACCTGGTGTAGACAAATAAAAAAAATTACAACAGGATGCAAAAAAACTATATACATTTAACTTATTAACTACTGTACATAACATATTCACTTATACAAAAAATATAAATAAAAATATATTTTTATACAACCACACATACAAGCACACACGTACCAGCCGTCAGGCACACAGAAGCCCTAAGCCACACCAGACGTGACCATACGCTCGAAAAAATGAATTTTCAGTGCCGCCACAAAAAGGGAACGTTTTTCTAAGGATCGGATGCGTAAGGGTAGACTATTCCATAAACGGCAGGCGACCACAACAAAAGCCCTGCCATAAGCCGTGATCATATGATGAGGCATACGCAACGTCGATGAGGCAGAACGCGAAATACGCGAACTATCTTGAGACACAAATTTAAAATTTGGTGCAAAGTATTTTGGTAAGCCGGTCTTTAAAATTGAAAAAGTTAATGTAAGAATTTTGATTGCTCTTTGATCATTTAGTTTTAAGATATTAGCTTCAAGAAAGTATGGCGTGATATGCTCGTCCCGTCTCAGACCATATACAAATCTTAAACAATAGTTTTGAGATCGCTGGAGCATACCCGCCTGAGTCACAGTCATGTCATTGATCACTGAGTTGCAGTAACTAAAGTGAGGTAGTACAAGTGATTTGATCAAGTGCAGTTTAATATGTTGTGGCAGAAAGTTCTGTAATTTCTTCAGTGACTGTATCGAGGCGAAAACCTTTTTGCGTATGTCAGTAACTGCCTCATCCCATATGAGTGTTGAATTGAAAATCACACCAAGATTTTTAACTTTGTTATAGTACGGAAGGGCATTGCCACAAACAGTAATTGAATTGATGTGGTCAAAGTCAATTGAGTTACGAAGTCGAGCATGACAAGTCACCATTGGTTTAGTCTTGCCATGGTTTAGTCTCAGTCCATGTTTTCCAGTCCAAGCAACAATGTGATTTATGTCTTCGTTGATATTTCTGACACAGTCATTGACGTTGTTTGCATTAAAATGGTGATAGATTTGCAAGTCATCAGCATACATATGGTGCTTACAGTGAACTAGAGTTGAGTTTATGTCATTTGCGTACAGAACAAAGAGCAGGGGTCCAAGGATTGATCCTTGAGGCACACCGCAAGTAACAGTCTCCCAGTCTGATCTCATGTCACCAAACTCCACAAGTTGCCGCCTATCTGATAGATATGATCTTAGCCATGCAAGTGCATTCAGGGAAACCCCTATGGCCCTTAATTTCTGAACTAATATCTCATGAATGACGCTGACAAATGCTTTGGAGAAATCAAATAAGGTAAGAATCGTTCCCTGTCGACGATCCATGGATAGCCTTAAGTCTTCAGTCACTCGGAGGAGTGCTGTTTCTGTACTGTGCGATGTTCTAAAACCGGATCGATAGTCAGACAAAATGTTGTTGTCAGTTATGTATTCAGTGATTTGACAGTGAACGATTCTTTCTAGGCCTTTAGATAGAGTGGGCAAAATACTTATCGGCCAGAAATCACGACATGCTGT
This sequence comes from Nephotettix cincticeps, assembly GCA_023375725.1. Lineage (NCBI taxonomy): Eukaryota > Metazoa > Arthropoda > Insecta > Hemiptera > Cicadellidae > Nephotettix > Nephotettix cincticeps. The sequence goes on along the minus strand of CM041786.1, from coordinate 84,725,083 downwards.
CGGGGCTGAGACCTTGTTTAAGGGACGGATGATGGCAGACTTACACCGAGAAGGAAAATAACACAGTCTTAAAAATGCATTATAAATGTACGTAACAGTAGGGAGGATGGCAAATAGTATTTGTTTAATGAGGCGAATAGTTATTCCATCAGAACCGACAGCATTGCTTCGAATTTTACGGATAGAGCACAGAACGTCAGATTGTATAACAGGTTTGAAATGAAACTCAGGGTATCCCAAATCAGGGATTGGGGAGTTAACTAAATAATTTAAGTAGCTATCAACCTGATGCTGGTTGATATGTTGACTGCAGGAAGAGAAGTAAACGTTTAATTCATTTAACGGAATATGCACTTTCTGATGATCAGATTGTTTCCCAAGCCCAAGACTTTTAACTTTACGCCATAGAATTTTTGAAGATTGTTTCTGATTTTCAAAAAGATTTCCTATGTATCTTAGCTTAGAATTTCGCAAGAGTTGTTTTACTCGATTCCGAAGATAACGATATTGCTGTTTCAATTCAGGGTTTAGCGATCGCTTTGCTCTTCTAAATAAGCAATCACGCCTTGCCATCAAATTTTTTATTTCAGGCGTTATCCACGGAACAGGTTTTCGTTTTGTCAAGCGTTTGGTAACTATAGGGGCGTGCTTGTCAAATAGACCAAGAATGGTAGAATTAAGCGTGTGAACCATTTCATCGACAGAATTTAAATTTTCAATAACGTGCCAAGAGGTTTGCTGAAGATCTTGCATAAATAGAATCTCATTCATGTTTTTGAAATCCCGATATTTTATATATTTAGTCTTGGGCTTGGGAGTTTTGATCGAGTAGACACAGTAGATAAGGTCGTGCTTGGATATTGCGGGAACTGGAAGCTGCCCATGGTGGATGATATCTCGAGGGTTGGACACTACAAGTAAGTCGATCAAGGTGCCAGAGTCAACAGCATTATGTGTGGGACCAAGTGGAAGTACTGTCAGATTACAAGAGTCAAACATGGTAGTCAACTGTCTGTATTCGTAATTTTGAGTGGTTGAGAGTAAGTCAGTATTGAAGTCATCCATGATCAAGACATGACTGTAACTAAACATTTAATTGAGTAATGAATTTTCGAAATGGAACAGATGCCCCGATCTCGGTGGACGGTAGCACACTCCTAGTAGCAGTGCATCGGCTCCGGGTAATCTGATTTCGATAAATTATTTGTATTGTTACTAAAAAATTTTCGTTAATCAGGGCAATATTGTATCTAAATAATTTACGTGTTTAAGCACACAAAATTTAGTAGTGTAATTGTGTATAAACTGTGTAAATTGTGAATGTAATTGTGTAATTGAGTAATGAAATATATATGCGCAAGACTAAACAACTTGAACTAGTTCAGATTGTTATGATTCAATTAAAAAAATTGAGGAAATGGGTCATTACATTTATTAAAAAGGGATACTTATCAAGGACCTTTACCTCTTTCTGGCCATCTAAAAGACAATAATTTGTTTGACTTTTATCATAGAATTTAATAAATTTCATATTGTCGTTTTTCTACTTTTATGTTGCTGACAAATAAATGGGGGTTCCAGTAACAACGCAGTCGTATTAAATCTAATTAAACACACACACACTCTCATTTGAATTAGACTACGTCTTGATTTGCTTGTCATATAAAAGCTCTTTAAGAGCCATTTTGAGTGTAAAACAGACACACAAAACGGACGATAAAAAACGGACATGTTTTTTTGTTAATCGTTGGAGCAAATGAGCACATTTATGCTCTTTTCGGCCGTCTTTTAGAGCTGTTCATGCTAAAAATATTGTAAATACTGTACTTCATAAGAACAGAAAATAATGTTAACAATATATTTCCACGATAGTACTATCAATGAATATTTAAAAGGATATACTGTATACCTATTCTTCCTTATTATGAGGGGTGAGGAAGGAGTTTTCCTCGTTAAATCTAAATTTTGGTCTCTAAAAAGTGTTATTTCCAAAACCGTTTGAGAGGTTTTAATTCAAATTGATTTAGTGAATTGACTCATGATAATAAATGTATCATGTGTTAAATATTTTTGATAAAAAAGAGAAGAAAAGTGATAAATTACTATGAAAAGTATGCAGATTTGACAGGTAATTGGTTGTCATCAGATCTGATAAGAGAGGGTCGCTTCGACTGGACTCTGAACATTCGTTGTCCGGTATGAAATAAAATGAAAATTTCTTTATTTCAACGGAAAAAGTTAGCGCCACATGGCCCTTTCTTACACTTAACCTGCCTCTAAACATAACGGTATCTCCAAACGGCATCTGTCTCTCTCACCCAAGGTCTTATCTGACCACTGTCTAATCAACTGCTTGTCACTTGCCCTTTCACATTAACACAATTCAATCTTGCTGACTCGCAAAACACGTGGTAATCTGTTGCAGACTGCTAGTGATGATTTTGATAACTTAAAAGACGATCTCCTAAATAATAAAGTGATTGATGGCAATCCGTGTCCATAGCGTAATATCACTGCAAATAAATATTCAAATGATGCTGTTATTGAATTTTTTCCAGAATCAACGGCACTTCTTAATAGATGGGATGCGAGCCTCAAGGTCATTGAGGATTTGAAAAAATCGCTTACCGATCTTGGAGCAGAAGGGAAACGGATTTTTGGCAACCGCCCAAACCGCCGTCACAAAACGTGGTCCGGACTTTTGGCAACCGCTGTTCTCCCTGGTGGGGATTTCAGGGATTTCGTTCGTGCCGAGCGGGGTTGAGGGTGAGGGAGAAAGCGCGCTAGAGAAGGGCTAGAGAGGAGTCGGCGGGCGAAAACATACTAAGAATAACAAAGTACAACGCATGATACCCAATTCCTTTTAAGTGTGAGATTACTAACCGTCTAAGAACTGTCTGTTGTTAAGTTTGAACTATGTTTAGAAGTACAATATTATGAATTGTATCGGTCTTACTTTTAAACCCATAAATTACTTCTTGAGGAAAGAATTAACGATTGATATTTCTTTGAAATCAGATGGACTTGTAACTTTCAATTTATAATACTGTAATAATATTATAACCAAAATAAAGATATTCACAATGTGCAGAACTAATTCAACGAAAGATACTGTCATACACTTTGTTTTAATTTTTACAAATACAATTAATTGGTATAACACATTTTAAAAAGTAGGCTTTATATATAAATTTCACTGTATATTTTAATAAAAAATTATAAATGTGGTCACAAACCTCTCTGTCATAAGTTGAATTTAAATTCTTAGCTAAGTACAAAAAGGGTCCTATACAAGTGCATAACAAATTATTTCAAAAATTCTGAATACAAATACTGGAGAGAGAATAAATACAATGGGGAGATGAAATCATCTGTTACAATTTTGCACAATACGTTATGTTGTTACAAGACGATTTGTATATCGACTGACCCTTGCCTCGCTCTTACATCTCCAGGTTTCGGTGATTCCGGGGAGAGGGAGGGACTTTAAAGGATAAGAGTGATAATTTGTGGGATTAAACAATGAGGCAGGGATTTTCATGGAGAAAAGGGAGACTTTTTGGGATGAAACAGAGGTTGCCAAAAGGCCGCGGTCGAGGGCTAATTAGGGTTCCGACCCTCGGTGGGGGCTGGGCGGTTGCCAAAAATCCGTTTCCCCGGTTTTTGTGACTAACGGACATTTCAATCAGTACCCAACAAGATCAAGGAGCATGCTGCCAGCGACAAATCACTCAACAGAAAAGCATGAGAGGGGACCGTATTATACTTGTCTTAAAATGTATATTAAACTACCCCTCCAAATAAGACGAATAAACAGTATTAATAAATTCAAACAAAAAGTAAAAGAACACTTCCAGGAATTGTGTCCCTATCTGAAAATTGATGTTGGGTGACCTCTCTCCCTCATATTGAAATGGTTATGTCTTAGCTTTGGGAGAGGAGGTGACGGCAAATTGTAAGATGAATATTTGAAACAGGTTTCCATAGAAACTACTAGAGCTATTGTATTTAGTTTTTTAATATATAAGAACAGCTGTTTAGAAGATCTGAAAACATTCCCTTTAGACATAGATCCATGATATAACCTATTTTCCGCAGGGAAGTAAATGCAAATATTTTTTATGTTAAATACATCATTATGTTTAATAAATAAGTACCTGGTGACCGAGCTTTGCTCGGATAGAATAAGACATGTATTTTACAAGTTAATTAGAAAAATAAAAACACATTTATTACTCAATGAAAACATTTATGTGGTTTAAATAAAACCGATTTAATACACCATAATTAATATAGCACTGAACAAAAAGTATTGCCCCTGATGGGGTTAGAACACGCGACCTACATATTACGAGGCCAACACACTACCGCTGGACCACGGTGCCTGCCAAATGAGCAACGCCGGTTAAGGTCTTTTAGCCAACCTCAATTGTTTTAGCCGATCATTTACTGTTTAACTATCCATACAGTTATTATTAGCCTGTGACCAACTGATACAAACGGAATGAGGATTGAAAAGCAAACGAGAAATTTAATTTACACATATTAATTGGTTTGTTACAGTGGCTTCAAGCAATACAACAAATACGTTTTCTATCAAAACACGGAAGATTTTGGAAATACTCTTTCCTGCTTTTATTTCGCACAGTTATGTTACTATTAAGTTTTTACAAATTGTTTAGTAACCTGATAATTTTACATTTATTACATACATAAAATAAATATTTATAAAAAACCTCTATTCACATATTGTTCTTTGCCGTCTTCAATCAAGAACTGTCAAATGGATATAAACAGCTGTTTTGGTTTGTATTGTTTACATTTTATTCTCCATAAGCGTAATGTTAAATTTTTAGATTTTAAACTTAATATTACAAGAAAACACGAATTTTCCTGGACATTAGACATGTCTAGAACTTATTTTTTACTCGGAAATTAGTTATTTCCAAAATTTAAAGAAATTCCTTAGTGCCGTTTTCGAGATCCGTGTGCAAATATATATTGTATTGTTTAATGTATGAAGTGTTCAAATATTATTTGTATCTTGAACGAATAAAGATGACGTATGACTTATACATAATCGAAAGTTACGAGAGATGTTGGTGGGTGTAGTGTTCTCTTGTGTGGATTAACGTCCCCTTTATTGAAAACTACGTTAATCCGCAAAGATCATCCTCATAATAGACGATCTCGTAATTTAGAAGCAGTGGTTCGGACTCCAAGTTAAACTGTAGGTCCCTTAGACTTTTGGTCCCTGTCATTGACTGTTGCTCTATTAATTAACAGTTATGTCTAAGGAACATGTCAACCTTAGTCACTAACAAAACTACAAGATCGCGCCACAATCATCTTATACTCAATCCTCATTCATACTTGCTTTAAATCCCTTATGGTAGGATTTCCATTTCAATAATCTAATCTTTGGTACTATGGCATTTTACGCTAACAGCAAGCCCGTTCATTGAGGCCTAGGACCTAGGGGTTGTATGATTCAGTTAAGAAGCAAGATACTTATCATTATGACAAAATAATAACCTAAACAGAATCTTCAAATTTAAAATGTGTTCAATTTTTCTTGGTGTGAACTACATGAAAGTAAAACTTAATAGCATTCCCAATATCCTGTCCAAAGTCACCCAGGGGGCTGGGCGAGTTATGGCCAATACTTATCCGACTAAATGTGTAGTTATATATGGCCTACTTTTCTCTAAATTTTTGAACCATGGCAATGGGCTTTAGGCGATAAATTTTGTTGACTTTGGTTTCGTTGTAACAATACCATTCTTCTTACTAGAGTATTGTGGCCTTATTTTGAAAATGAGGAAAAATACACTTGCTGACGGATGGTAATGTATGATTAAATGTTTGGCACTTTTTGCTGCCGTGTCAGCTTGTTTATATCCAAAGTGAACTGAAAACCATACAAACTTAACTTTAAATTCTTTTTCAGTGAGACCTACAAATTTGTTTACGATTTGGATGGTTAGAGATGTGTTGAAGTTAAATTTGATGTTGCTTAAGGTTGTGAGAACACTTTTGTAGTCTAATTAAATAATTTTTTTGTTGTTAGCGAATTTCCCAAAGGGAAGAAGCTATTACCGTAGGTCTCATGGCAAGACTTAATTTTAATTTTAAAAATTAATTTTATTTTTTTATCTTTAATTATTTCTTTTTTTTATCTTTTTTTATTTTTTTATCCAGAGGCAATAGTCGTTAAAATTTATATATATATATATATATATATATGCATGTGTGTGTGTGTGTGTGTGTGTGTGTGTGTGTGTGTGTGTGTGTGTGCGCGCGTGTGTGTGTATGTGTGTCTGTGAACACGATAACTCTCGTAAACATGGTCCGATCGGGACCAAATTTGGTAGAGACGTGTATTCCTACATTTGCTCGGACGAGTTCGTAAACCAGACATATCGGTCAATGGGAACAGTTAGTTTGGGGATTTTTGTACTTAAAAATTGGGTTTTTTGCGTTTTTCATATGTAATTTTAAATTTTATCTTTCACTATCGCCAAAGGTTATCGAGATATTAAAACATATAAACACAGTACGTTGTATTTTGGGGCTCCAATGTTAATCTTAAGAAGGATAAGTAAAATGAATTTTTACTTGTTATCCAATTTTATTGGATGACACTTTATATTTAGCTTTATGTGGTTAAGATCCATACATTTATGCTTAAAAATCACAGTTTATGTGTTTATCATGGCAGCTAACCTGCATACTCTTTTCCCATGTTAAACATAAAGAGATTAGGTAAACTGCTTTATTTGTGGACAGATGTTGATGAAACTTGAAATAAATGGTCAAAATATAAATTGTTTACGCTAGAAACGCCTGATTTCAGCGTTCCTCACAGCAGCAAACCTGCATACGCATTCCCATGTTAATCTTATGGAGAATAGGCAAATAACTCTCATATTTATCGTCAGATAATGATACAACTTGTCATATATTATTATGTTATTGATTTGGAAATTCTTTGAGTACGCAGGTCTGTTGCGACGGGGATATTTTGTTAATGCTTTCATACTATAACATATCTAAAATTAGTTTGATATACTTTATCACAAAATGTATGGAATGTTTTATTTCTGGGAATTATGTTGTTTTCCAAAATATAAATGTATCATTTATAAGGAGAAGAGGATTCCGGCTATGCCAAGAGGAAGAAGTTGCAAATGCTTTGTGACCAACAATATTATACGGTAGCAAAAATAGGCCTACAGCTGCACAGCGAAGTTCTGCAGAGTGTGAAACGGCTCTGTAAAATGCCAAGAGGAAGAAGTTGCAAATGCTTTGTGACCAACAATATTATACGGTAGCAAAAATAGGCCTACAGCTGCAGAGTGTGAAACGGCCTCTGTAAAATGCCGAAGAGGAAGAAGTTGCAAATGTTTTGTGTCCAAAATATTATTCGGTAGCTAAAAAAAAAATTTAGGGGCCTACAGCTGCCCCAGCGAAGTTCTGCAGAGTGTGAAACGGCTCTGTAAAATGCCAAGAGGAAGAAGTTGCAAATGCTTTGTGACCAACAATATTATACGGTACCAAAAATAGGCCTACAGCTGCACAGCGAAGTTCTGCAGAGTGTGAAACGGCTCTGTAAAATGCCAAGAGGAAGAAGTTGCAAATGCTTTGTGACCAACAATATTATACGGTAGCAAAAATAGGCCTACAGCTGCACAGCGAAGTTCTGCAGAGTGTGAAACGGCTCTGTAAAATGCCAAGAGGAAGAAGTTGCAAATGCTTTGTGACCAACAATATTATACGGTAGCAAAAATAGGCCTACAGCTGCACAGCGAAGTTCTGCAGAGTGTGAAACGGCTCTGTAAAATGCCAAGAGGAAGAAGTTGCAAATGCTTTGTGACCAACAATATTATACGGTAGCAAAAATAGGCCTACAGCTGCACAGCGAAGTTCTGCAGAGTGTGAAACGGCTCTGTAAACATGTTCAACAGGTAGGCCTATATCGCACAGTTAAAAGTTGTTACAAAGATGTAGGTAGTTTAGACAAAAGGTACTGATGTAAGAAAAATAATTTGTTAAAATCGTGTAATTGTGGCCTCAGCCTACACTTACACATCCAGTCTGTAAAATTATGTAAGATTTTCCCAAAGATTGATGGAGAGTACAAACATACCTTCATCAACCTCTCAAATTGACCAGATTGAACCATATTGTTTCAAAAACTGTAATTAGACCAACATAATAAACTGAAATTAATAAAATTACCCAGTATTTCTTTTTTTTCGATTTCAGCTGCGTGGTTTTGTAAATGTAGGCAAATGTGTGAGCCTTGCAACGTATAACTGAGAGACATTTCTAATATATTCATAATATGCCTCATGAACTAATTAATCGACTTAATAATGACGTTTATTTGTTAATTTGTACGTTAATTTGTTGTGTGTGTGTTTATGGTAACAGTATTAAGTCACGATGGCTGAGTACGTTAGTATCACATGGTAACTTCTTTTTAGCGAATTTCCCATAGGGAAGTAGCTATTACCGTAGGTAATTATATTTATATTTTGATTCACAACATATACTATAATGTATTTATATTGTCCTATTTTTTGCATATTCTACACTTATTTTAGTGTAGTCTTCTTTAGTGTAGTCTTCTAGTGCAGTTAGTTTCCTACACTGCGACCGGAGGGCGGTTTTATTTGGTAGAACACGTCTCTACCAAATTTGGTAGAAACGTGTATTCATACAAATGCTCAGACGAGTTCGTAAACCAGACATATCGGTCAATGGGAACGGGTAGTTTGGGGGGGTTTGTACCCCAAAATGGGTTTTGTTGCGTTTTTCACTTGTAATTTTTAAAAATTTCTAATTTTATATTTCACCATTGGAATCAGCTTAAAAACTACACAATTAAGTTCCTTAAAGTTGTTCTCTATCTACAACGGTTACCGAGATATTAAAAAATCTAAACACAGTACGTTGTATTGTGGGGATCCAATGTTAATCTTATGGAGGATAGGGAAAAATTAATATTTCCCATATTAATCAATATTTTTGGATAAAACTTGATATTTAGCTTCGTGTGGTTGAGATCTATCCATTTATGCTTAAAAATCATAGTTTATGTGTTTATCATGGTAGCAAACCTGCATACTCTTTTCCCATGTTAATCATATTGTAACGACCCTGAAAAATTACGGTCCGATTTATCTAATTACCACCTCATGTTTTTTTATATAATAGTGTGACAATCCATGTGTTAAATCTTGCTTCGGCAAGTCTATTACATATATGCTTTATGTGAATCGCCTTAAAATGCGTGCTTGTACTGCGTCGCCTTCCGAATCGTTCCGCATTCGGCGTCGATTCCGCTACACATTACCGACCTTCCACTTTCGTCGCCTCCTGTAACCCAGCGTCGCCTTCGAAGCCCTGCGTCGCCTTCCGCAAGTCGGCGTCGCATTCCGCTATCCTGACCTTCCGCTACACATCCCGACCTTCCGGCACTCCTGTCCCAGCGTCCTTCCGCAAGTCGGCGTCGCCTTCCGTACACATCGACCTTCCGCTACACATCCCGACTTCCGCTTACCTGGCGTCGCCTCCTGTACCCAGCGTCGCCTTCCGAAGCCCAGCGTCGCCTTCCGCAAGTCGGCGCTTCCGCTACACCCCGACCTTCCACTTACCTGGCGTCGCCTCCTGTAACCCAGCGTCGCCTTCCGAAGCCCTGCGTCGCCTTCCGCAAGTCGGCGTCGCCTTCCGCTACACATCCCGACCTTCCACTTACCTGGCGTCGCCTCCTGTAACCCAGCGTCGCCTTCCGAAGCCCTGCGTCGCCTTCCGCAAGTCGGCGTCGCCTTCCGCTACACATCCCGACCTTCCGCTTACCTGGCGTCGCCTCCTGTAACCCAGCGTCGCCTTCCGAAGCCCTGCGTCGCCTTCCGCAAGTCGGCGTCGCCTTCCGCTACACATCCCGACCTTCCACTTACCTGGCGTCGCCTCCTGTAACCCAGCGTCGCCTTCCGAAGCCCTGCGTCGCCTTCCGCAAGTCGGCGTCGCCTTCCGCTACACATCCTGACCTTCCGCTACACATCCCGACCTTCCACTTACCTGGCGTCGCCTCCTGTAACCCGGCGTCGCCTTCCGAAGCCCTGCGTCGCCTTCCGCAAGTCGGCGTCGCCTTCCGCTACACATCCTGACCTTCCGCTACACATCCCGACCTTCCGCTTACCTGGCGTCGCCTCCTGTAACCCGGCGTCGCCTTCCGAAGCCCTGCGTCGCCTTCCGCAAGTCGGCGTCGCCTTCCGCTACACATCCCGACCTTCCGCTTACCTGGCGTCGCCTCCTGTAACCCAGCGTCGCCTTCCGAAGCCCTGCGTCGCCTTCCGCAAGTCGGCGTCGCCTTCCGCTACACATCCCGACCTTCCACTTACCTGGCGTCGCCTCCTGTAACCCGGCGTCGCCTTCCGAAGCCCTGCGTCGCCTTCCGCAAGTCGGCGTCGCCTTCCGCTACACATCCCGACCTTCCGCTTACCTGGCGTCGCCTCCTGTAACCCGGCGTCGCCTTCCGAAGCCCTGCGTCGCCTTCCGCAAGTCGGCGTCGCCTTCCGCTACACATCCTGACCTTCCGCTACACATCCCGACCTTCCACTTACCTGGCGTCGCCTCCTGTAACCCAGCGTCGCCTTCCGCAAGTCGGCGTCGCCTTCCGCTACACATCCTGACCTTCCGCTACACATCCCGACCTTCCGCTTACCTGGCGTCGCCTCCTGTAACCCGGCGTCGCCTTCCGAAGCCCTGCGTCGCCTTCCGCTACACATCCTGACCTTCCGCTACACATCCCGACCTTCCACTTACCTGGCGTCGCCTCCTGTAACCCAGCGTCGCCTTCCGAAGCCCAGCGTCGCCTTCCGCAAGTCGGCGTCGCCTTCCGCTACACATCCCGGCCTTCCGCTTACCTGGCGTCGCCTCCTGTAACCCAGCGTCGCCTTCCGAAGCCCTGCGTCGCCTTCCGCTACACATCCCGACCTTCCACTTACCTGGCGTCGCCTCCTGTAACCAAGCGTCGCCTTCCGGAGCCCTGCGTCGCCTTCCGCAAGTCGCCGTCGCCTTCCGCTACACATCCCGACCTTCCCCTTACCTGGCGTCGCCTCCTGTAACCCGGCGTCGCCTTCCAAAGCCCTGCGTCGCCTTCCGCAAACACATAGTATTTACCGATTATCCCTGTCCATACATGTTCTCCTAGACCTAACCTCAAATTCCGACCACCCAGGTTAATTCCCATGTTAAACATCGTCCGATGTTAACCCGTCGAAGGTTAGGCCGCAACTGAGCTGCGCGAGCCCTACTGCGCATGCGCGGCCTGCCGCCTTTAAATACAGGGCCGCTGCAGGCCGGCGGTCAGTCGCTTCGGAGCCACCACCAGGGAAACATCGTTGGAAGATAGGTAACCCAAACCCCTGAGCTAGTCTAAGCAACCTAGCGTATCCGTTCCCGAGTGCTGGAGCAATCCTAGCGAATCCGTCCCGAGTGCTGGAGCAATCCTAGCGATCCGTCCCGAGTGCTGGAGCAATCCTAGCGTATCCGTCCCGAGTGCTGGAGCAATCCTAGCGTATCCGTCCCGAGTGCTGGAGCAATCCTAGCGATCCGTCCCGAGTGCTGGAGCAATCCTAGCGATCCGTCCCGAGTGCTGGAGCAATCCTAGCAAATCCGTCCCGAGTGCTGGAGCAATCCTAGCAAATCCGTCCCGAGTGCTGGAGCAATCCTAGCGATCCGTCCCGAGTGCTGGAGCAATCCTAGCAAATCCGTCCCGAGTGCTGGAGCAATCCTAGCGATCCGTCCCGAGTGCTGGAGCAATCCTAGCGATCCGTCCCGAGTGCTGGAGCAATCCTAGCAAATCCGTCCCGAGTGCTGGAGCAATCCTAGCGATCCGTCCCGAGTGCTGGAGCAATCCTAGCGATCCGTCCCGAGTGCTGGAGCAATCCTAGCAAATCCGTCCCGAGTGCTGGAGCAATCCTAGCGATCCGTCCCGAGTGCTGGAGCAATCCTAGCGATCCGTCCCGAGTGCTGGAGCAATCCTAGCGATCCGTCCCGAGTGCTGGAGCAATCCTAGCGATCCGTCCCGAGTGCTGGAGCAATCCTAGCGATCCGTCCCGAGTGCTGGAGCAATCCTAGCGAATCCGTCCCGAGTGCTGGAGCAATCCTAGCGAATCCGTCCCGAGTGCTGGAGCAATCCTAGCGTATCCGTCCCGAGTGCTGGAGCAATCCTAGCGAATCCGTCCCGAGTGCTGGAGCAATCCTAGCGATCCGTCCCGAGTGCTGGAGCAATCCTAGCGTATCCGTCCCGAGTGCTGGAGCAATCCTAGCGAATCCGTCCCGAGTGCTGGAGCAATCCTAGCGATCCGTCCCGAGTGCTGGAGCAATCCTAGCGAATCCGTCCCGAGTGCTGGAGCAATCCTAGCGATCCGTCCCGAGTGCTGGAGCAATCCTAGCGTATCCGTCCCGAGTGCTGGAGCAATCCTAGCGTATCCGTCCCGAGTGCTGGAGCAATCCTAGCAAATCCGTCCCGAGTGCTGGAGCAATCCTAGCGATCCGTCCCGAGTGCTGGAGCAATCCTAGCGTATCCGTCCCGAGTGCTGGAGCAATCCTAGCGAATCCGTCCCGAGTGCTGGAGCAATCCTAGCGATCCGTCCCGAGTGCTGGAGCAATCCTAGCGATCCGTCCCGAGTGCTGGAGCAATCCTAGCGATCCGTCCCGAGTGCTGGAGCAATCCTAGCGATCCGTCCCGAGTGCTGGAGAAATCCTAGCGAATCCGTCCCGAGTGCTGGAGAAATCCTAGCGTTCCTCATTTGTTTAGGGTACATTGTTTAGTAATAGTGAGAATTCTAGTTTATTCCTTAGTGTTAGAATCAATCCCTAATAAAATCTGTAGATTCGTATGGCTATGATGATATGGGTCCGTTGAGAATCTTTGTATTCTAGGCCCTATTTCTGAGCTTAAAATTTATCCTTTAACCTCGACCCCTGGAATGTACACCCCAGCTACGCTTTGCTATCCCGGACATCAGTAACACGAAACACTTCGAGAAAATACGTTACATATTTTGGCGCCCGAACAGGGACTCTCGTGAGTCATCGACCCGATGAAACCACGGACCCTTGTGAGTCATCGACCCCGACTAAACCACGGACTCGTGTGAGCCATCGACCCCTACTAAACCAAAGACTCGTTAAGTCATTGTCATCGAATAAACACCGGACTGCAAACCAAGAATCAACATGAAAAAAAGTTGTCCCGAAAACTTGGACTTTCCCCCTCTCACCACTGTATCAACTACGACGGTTACAACACATGTGACTACAACCACGATGACCTCTACAACACCGCCTATATTCTCGACACGGGAGTCAACTCAAGTTACGACTTCTATTAGCCAGACAATCCCTGCACCCCTGATACAGTCCACTCAGAGTGATCAACGGGTGACTTGGGTATATCAGTTGTCAAAACAACAGCTTCAGAACGAATTGGAAATTCGGAATCTAGACGCAAACGGAAAGATGAACGAACTTAGAACTCGACTTATAGAACACATTCGGACCCCGTGTGTCACACCATCAACGGAAGTTGAAAAATCTATGTTTGGCCCCAGTAACGACTTTGACAACGAGATGGCGAATCAAATACGAAACGAATCTGTTCTAGAAAATATGAAGATGATAGTGGGATTACCACCAAATGCAGATGTAAATGCTTTGAGGAAAAGATTGACAGACCTCACCTTTAGGGAGAGAATATCTGGCCATGACCAATCCTTTGATAAATCTGTTCACCTAGGATGTCCTGAAAGTATATCCCAACACCCAGAGTTTACCTCAACTATTCAAAAGCAGATTCCTGAGACAGTTAGACCAAACAGTCAACAATACACTGATACGGCCAGTCTGTGCAACCAAGTTAGAAAGTGGAACCTCCGATTCGATGGATACGCTGACCCAGTATCGTTCATAGAAAGACTAAACGAACTGATAGAGTCTTACGAGATACCACCAAACCGCATACTACAGGCTATGCCTGAAATTTTTAAAGGAAACGCTCTTCTCTGGTGGAGAAACAATAAGGAGTTTTGTAGAAACTTTACTCAGTTTCAACGAGAATTTGAACTCCAGTTCCTACCTCCAGGCTATTACAGGAATTTAGATCGTGAGATTCAGGACAGAACACAAGGTGACCGAGAAACTTGTCGCCAATACGTCATTGCGATATCAACTCTGATTCGCCGTCGAGGGGGATATACTGATGAACTTAAGTTGGATAGGATCTATGGTAACCTGAAACCAGACTACAAGCTGTACATACGTCGCCAAGAGATCAGAAGTATATCTGACCTTGTAAGTCGTGCCGAGGAATATGAGTCTATTCTTAGATACAGGACCACTTATCGACCACCACCTGGACCAGCCCAATCATTGACACCCGAGACCGCCTATCAACCTCGAGGGAGAAGGAAAGACTTCAACGATGCAGTTTACCTTGAAGAACTCCTACCAATGCCATATACAGGACCAGAAACTTCAACCTACAAAGACAACCAAAGAAGATCTTACATCAGACGGGAGGACCGAAGGCAAAATACTCAAATGCAAGACTCTGTCAAGCGAGAGTATCCGACGACAAACCGACATCGGGCGACTTCCCCAAATGCAGCTGATCATGTCACAAAGAGTGTTACTCTTCAGAACGAAGATATACGGGGACGAGTCTGTTGGAATTGCGATAAGCCAGGCCATCTGTTCCGAGATTGTCGAAGCCCACGTAGAATTCGTTGCTTTTATTGTAAGAAAGTTGGACAGTTGACGACAACCTGCCAATGTCGGGCGGGAAACGACCTACCGGCTCTCAGAAGGGGAAGTCAGTAGAGTCGGAAACATCATTTACAACTTCCCCAGGCTTGAACAATGGTCCGGAGAATATTGAAGATTGTCACTTAAAGGCAACAGCAACAAACCGAATAATTGATGAACGACCATATGTAAACGTGGAGATTTATGGAAAAACTTTCTTAGCCCTAGTCGACACTGGAGCAATGACGACCTTCATATCAGATGATGTAGCCAGTCACTTGGCCAAAAACCAAGTGAAATACACAAAACCCAGGATAAAAGTTCATCTTGCCAACAATAGTCAAGCGAATGTAAATGAGTGTTATAAATTCGATATTGCTCTAGGAAAAACAAAAGTTCTGTTTGAGGCAATTCACGTGACCAACCTCTCAACTTCAGTTATCTTAGGAATGGACCTCTTAAAGAAATTGAACATAATTACAGTAAATTTACCCACTGTAAATCCATTCCTCGGGAAACTTCAAATACAACCGAAGCTGGCACAAATTCACGCCCCTAGCGAAAGTGAAAAGGAGATGCTGGAGGCATTCCTACAGGAAGAACTTCCAAAATTCGATGAAATACCCGGTCGGACTGATCTTGTTCATCACGAGATCCGATTGAAAACACGACATCCAGTGAAACAAAGATATTACCCCCGGAATCCAGCCATGCAGGATATAATGAAAAATGAAGTCGATCAAATGTTGCGAGATGGTATTATAGAACCATCATCGAGCCCTTGGAGCTCTCCTGTAGTCTTAGTTAAGAAACCAACAGGGAAGTTTCGCTTCTGTATTGATTTTCGAAGAGTAAATGACTTATCAATTAAAGATGCTTATCCATTGCCTTACATAAGTGGAGTCTTAGACAAACTCAGGGAGGCTAACTACATTTCCACAATCGACCTCAAAAATGGGTACTGGCAGATCCCATTGCACCCAGACAGTAGGCCAATAACCGCATTTACAGTACCTGGTTTAGGTCTCTATCATTTTAAGGTCATGCCTTTCGGCCTTCACTCGGCCCCAGCAACCTTTCAGAGACTACTGGATACAATAATAGGTCCAGAGCTAGAGCCAAAAGCTTTTGCTTACCTAGATGATATTATTGTCCTCGGAAAAACATTCGAAGAACATTTAAAGTTATTAAGCGAGGTGTTTCGCAGATTAAGAACAGCAGGTCTGAAACTAAATCCGGAGAAGTGTCAATTTGGAAAAACCGAATTGCGATACTTGGGGCATATTGTGAATAGTAATGGTATTCAAACCGACCCAGAAAAAATCAAAGCTATGATCGATTTCCCGACTCCTCGAAACCACAAAGACATCCGAAGCTTCCTAGGTCTGATGTCATGGTATCGACGATTCATAAAAGATTTTGCCAAGATAAGTGCTCCTCTCTCAGCGCTATTGAAGAAAACAGTCAGATGGGAGTGGACAAACGTACACCAGGATGCTTTTAATTTGTTAAAAGAAGAGCTCACTAAGGCCCCAATCCTCGCTTGTCCAGATTTCACCAAACAGTTCGTACTACAAGTAGATTCATCTGATTTCGGCCTTGGAGCTGCTTTGACCCAGAAACAGGAGGACAAGGAGGTTGCCATCGCTTTCGCAAGTCGTCTACTGTCAGACCAGGAAAAGAAATTTAGTACGACGGAAAAGGAATGTTTGGCTTTGGTGTGGGGAATAAAAACGTTTCGACCTTATCTTGAAGGGTACCACTTCAAAGCTATTACCGACCACCAAGCCTTAAAATGGCTATTATCAATTAAGGAGCCTTCTGGACGTCTTGGGCGTTGGGTCCTCGAGATTCAACAATACAGTTTCGACATCTGCTATCGCAAAGGAATAAATAACAAGCTTGCTGACGCTCTCTCTCGAATACCTGGCACCTCAGATATCGTTCCTGAGTCACTAAATGAAATGGAAGTCAGGGAAGAAAGCAGTAGAAAACCTGTTACGGAGGAACCGCCGATCAACGAAACGAAAGACGACAAGTGGTACAAGACTTTAATGAAGAAAGCAGAAAATGTTAAATTGGACCAATACGTGTTAAGGGGCGGAAAGGTTTATAGGAAGATCGAACGTAAGAAGAAGCTCTGTGATCCGGCAACTTTATGGAAACTGTGTGTAACAAAGGAAGACCGTGGATCAGTGTTAAAAGAGACCCACGATGAGCCCACAGCAGGTCATTTTGGCATACGAAAAACAATCGCAAGAGTGGGACAAAATTACTACTGGCCAGGATGGAAGAAAGACGTGGCTGAGTACGTCCGTAAGTGTCCTACGTGTCAACGGCATAAACCCGAACAAAAACCAGCGATGGGACAAATGTTCTTCAGAGATCCGGAGGGACCGTGGTATACGGTAGTAGCAGATTTAATGGGTCCGTTCCCAAGGTCTACCCGAGGGTGTACCTTTGTACTGGTCATACAGGACGTGTTTACGAAATGGACCGAAATTATACCTCTTAGAAATGCAACAGCCAAAGAAGTCAAGGAAAAGGTCCAGGATACAATAGTATTTCGATACGGTGCACCCACAGTCATTTTAACTGATAACGGTACCCAATTTACAGCAAAATTGTTCCGGCAGTTCACAGAGGACTGGAAAATCAATCACAAGTTTACCGCACCCTACTCGCCTCAGTCCAACCCGACCGAAAGAAGTAATCGGGTCCTCAAAACCATCATCCGGCAATACATTTCAGATGACCACCGACATTGGGACAAATATTTAGGAGAATTTCGCCTCGCCATTAATTCAGCTGTACACGAAACTACGGGCTACAGCCCAGCTTTTTTAAATTTTGGGAGGGAACTACGCCAACCTGAAGCACTACATCAATCGCCGTTTATTGACGGAGAAGAGATACCTGCGTCCCGACTCATTGAAGATCGTATTGAACGATTTCGCACTTTGAAGGAGTTTGTGAAAAGAAACCTCACCCAAGCACACAAGAGACAAGCCCATTACTACAATTTGAGGAGACGTCCTAACACGCTAAAAATCGGACAACATGTGTTGTGCCGGCGGCATGATTTGTCCGACGCCTCCAAAGCCTTTGCTGCAAAGCTTGCCCCCCGATATGATGGCCCATACACCATTGTGCGAGCAGTAGGCTCGAACATCTTCGAGCTTAAATCCGCTACTGGTGGAACCAGTAGAGCCCACGCCAAAGACTTGAAGCCCTATTTATCCTAAAACAGTTTTCATTACCAGAACAACCCGGCATATTTTAATATAGAAATAAATGTTAGAATTTATCGTATTTTGTAAAAGTTTACAAAGTTTTGTTGCAGTTTTACAAAATGAAAATTTTTATTTTTAGTATAGTTAAAATTCTGAGCACAAAATTGTGATATTTTGTTATAGATATAAGAATTCATCGTAGTTTGTAAAAGTTTAAAAAGTTTTTGAAGAAATTTTTATTTGTGTTGAAAAGTTGTTTTTTTTGGTTTTTCTATTTTCTTTTGTTTTTTTTAAGAAAGGGGTGAGTGTAACGACCCTGAAAAATTACGGTCCGATTTATCTAATTACCACCTCATGTTTTTTTTTAACTAGTGTCGACTTCCGAAGGCCTACATCGCCTTCCGCAAGTCGGCGTCGCGTCGCCTTCCCCTTACCTGGCGTCGCCTCTGTAAAAGCGTCTTCGAAGTGCGTCGCCTTCCGCAAGTCGGCGTCGCCTTCCGCTACACATCCCGACCTTCCGCTTACCTGGCGTCGCCTCCTGTAACCCGGCGTCGCCTTCCGAAGCCCTGCGTCGCCTCCTGTAACCCAGCGTCGCCTTCCGAAGCCCTGCGTCGCCTTCCGCAAGTCGGCGTCGCCTTCCGCTACACATCCTGACCTTCCGCTACACATCCCGACCTTCCACTTACCTGGCGTCGCCTCCTGTAGCCCAGCGTCGCCTTCCGCAAGTCGGCGTCGCCTTCCGCTACACATCCTGACCTTCCGCTACACATCCCGACCTTCCGCTTACCTGGCGTCGCCTCCTGAAACCCAGCGTCGCCTTCCGAAGCCCAGCGTCGCCTTCCGCAAGTCGGCGTCGCCTTCCGCTACACATCCTGACCTTCCACTACACATCCCGACCTTCCACTTACCTGGCGTCGCCTCCTGTAACCCAGCGTCGCCTTCCGAAGCCCTGCGTCGCCTTCCGCAAGTCGGCGTCGCCTTCCGCTACACATCCCGACCTTCCGCTTACCTGGCGTCGCCTCCTGTAACCCAGCGTCGCCTTCCGAAGCCCTGCGTCGCCTTCCGCAAGTCGGCGTCGCCTTCCGCTACACATCCCGACCTTCCGCTTACCTGGCGTCGCCTCCTGTAACCCAGCGTCGCCTTCCGAAGCCCTGCGTCGCCTTCCGCAAGTCGGCGTCGCCTTCCGCTACACATCCCGACCTTCCACTTACCTGGCGTCGCCTCCTGTAACCAAGCGTCGCCTTCCGAAGCCCTGCGTCGCCTTCCGCAAGTCGGCGTCGCCTTCCGCTAAACCTCCTGACCTTCCGCTACACATCCCGACCTTCCACTTACCTGGCGTCGCCTCCTGTAACCCGGCGTCGCCTTCCGAAGCCCTGCGTCGCCTTCCGCAAGTCGGCGTCGCCTTCCGCTACACATCCCGACCTTCCGCTTACCTGGCGTCGCCTCCTGTAACCCAGCGTCGCCTTCCGAAGCCCTGCGTCGCCTTCCGCAAGTCGGCGTCGCCTTCCGCTACACATCCTGACCTTCCGCTACACATCCCGACCTTCCACTTACCTGGCGTCGCCTCCTGTAGCCCAGCGTCGCCTTCCGCAAGTCGGCGTCGCCTTCCGCTACACATCCTGACCTTCCGCTACACATCCCGACCTTCCGCTTACCTGGCGTCGCCTCCTGTAACCCAGCGTCGCCTTCCGAAGCCCTGCGTCGCCTTCCGCAAGTCGGCGTCGCCTTCCGCTACACATCCCGACCTTCCACTTACCTGGCGTCGCCTCCTGTAACCAAGCGTCGCCTTCCGGAGCCCTGCGTCGCCTTCCGCAAGTCGGCGTCGCCTTCCGCTACACATCCCGACCTTCCCCTTACCTGGCGTCGCCTCCTGTAACCCGGCGTCGCCTTCCGAAGCCCTGCGTCGCCTTCCGCAAGTCGGCGTCGCCTTCCGCTACACCTCCTGACCTTCCGCTACACATCCCGACCTTCCACTTACCTGGCGTCGCCTCCTGTAGCCCAGCGTCGCCTTCCGCAAGTCGGCGTCGCCTTCCGCTACACATCCTGACCTTCCGCTACACATCCCGACCTTCCGCTTACCTGGCGTCGCCTCCTGTAACCCGGCGTCGCCTTCCGAAAGTCGGCGTCGCCTTCCGCTACACATCCTGACCTTCCGCTACACATCCCGACCTTCCACTTACCTAGCGTCGCCTCCTGAAACCCAGCGTCGCCTTCCGAAGCCCAGCGTCGCCTTCCGCAAGTCGGCGTCGCCTTCCGCTACACATCCCGGCCTTCCGCTTACCTGGCGTCGCCTCCTGTAACCCAGCGTCGCCTTCCGAAGCCCTGCGTCGCCTTCCGCTACACATCCCGACCTTCCACTTACCTGGCGTCGCCTCCTGTAACCAAGCGTCGCCTTCCGGAGCCCTGCGTCGCCTTCCGCAAGTCGCCGTCGCCTTCCGCTACACATCCCGACCTTCCCCTTACCTGGCGTCGCCTCCTGTAACCCGGCGTCGCCTTCCAAAGCCCTGCGTCGCCTTCCGCAAACACATAGTATTTACCGATTATCCCTGTCCATACATGTTCTCCTAGACCTAACCTCAAATTCCGACCACCCAGGTTAATTCCCATGTTAAACATCGTCCGATGTTAACCCGTCGAAGGTTAGGCCGCAACTGAGCTGCGCGAGCCCTACTGCGCATGCGCGGCCTGCCGCCTTTAAATACAGGGCCGCTGCAGGCCGGCGGTCAGTCGCTTCGGAGCCACCACCAGGGAAACATCGTTGGAAGATAGGTAACCCAAACCCCTGAGCTAGTCTAAGCCTAGCGTATCCGTTCCCGAGTGCTGGAGCAATCCTAGCGAATCCGTTCCCGAGTGCTGGAGCAATCCTAGCGAATCCGTCCCGAGTGCTGGAGCAATCCTAGCGATCCATCCCGAGTGCTGGAGCAATCCTAGCGTATCCGTCCCGAGTGCTGGAGCAATCCTAGCGTATCCGTCCCGAGTGCTGGAGCAATCCTAGCGATCCGTCCCGAGTGCTGGAGCAATCCTAGCGATCCGTCCCGAGTGCTGGAGCAATCCTAGCAAATCCGTCCCGAGTGCTGGAGCAATCCTAGCAAATCCGTCCCGAGTGCTGGAGCAATCCTAGCGATCCGTTCCCGAGTGCTGGAGCAATCCTAGCAAATCCGTCCCGAGTGCTGGAGCAATCCTAGCGATCCGTCCCGAGTGCTGGAGCAATCCTAGCGATCCGTCCCGAGTGCTGGAGCAATCCTAGCAAATCCGTCCCGAGTGCTGGAGCAATCCTAGCAAATCCGTCCCGAGTGCTGGAGCAATCCTAGCGATCCGTCCCGAGTGCTGGAGCAATCCTAGCAAATCCGTCCCGAGTGCTGGAGCAATCCTAGCGATCCGTCCCGAGTGCTGGAGCAATCCTAGCAAATCCGTCCCGAGTGCTGGAGCAATCCTAGCGATCCGTCCCGAGTGCTGGAGCAATCCTAGCGATCCGTCCCGAGTGCTGGAGCAATCCTAGCGATCCTTTCCCGAGTGCTGGAGCAATCCTAGCGTATCCGTTCCGAGTGCTGGAGCAATCCTAGCGAATCCGTTCCCGAGTGCTGGAGCAATCCTAGCGAATCCGTTCCCGAGTGCTGGAGCAATCCTAGCGATCCGTCCCGAGTGCTGGAGCAATCCTAGCGTATCCGCCCCGAGTGCTGGAGCAATCCTAGCGAATCCGTCCCGAGTGCTGGAGCAATCCTAGCGATCCGTCCCGAGTGCTGGAGCAATCCTAGCGTATCCGTCCCGAGTGCTGGAGCAATCCTAGCGAATCCGTCCCGAGTGCTGGAGCAATCCTAGCGTTCCGTCCCGAGTGCTGGAGCAATCCTAGCGAATCCGTCCCGAGTGCTGGAGCAATCCTAGCGATCCGTCCCGAGTGCTGGAGCAATCCTAGCGTATCCGTCCCGAGTGCTGGAGCAATCCTAGCGTATCCGTCCCGAGTGCTGGAGCAATCCTAGCAAATCCGTCCCGAGTGCTGGAGCAATCCTAGCGATCCGTCCCGAGTGCTGGAGCAATCCTAGCGTATCCGTCCCGAGTGCTGGAGCAATCCTAGCGAATCCGTCCCGAGTGCTGGAGCAATCCTAGCGTATCCGTCCCGAGTGCTGGAGCAATCCTAGCGTATCCGTCCCGAGTGCTGGAGCAATCCTAGCGAATCCGTCCCGAGTGCTGGAGCAATCCTAGCGATCCGTCCCGAGTGCTGGAGCAATCCTAGCGTATCCGTCCCGAGTGCTGGAGCAATCCTAGCAAATCCGTCCCGAGTGCTGGAGCAATCCTAGCGTATCCGTCCCGAGTGCTGGAGCAATCCTAGCAAATCCGTCCCGAGTGCTGGAGCAATCCTAGCGATCCGTCCCGAGTGCTGGAGAAATCCTAGTGAATCCGTCCCGAGTGCTGGAGAAATCCTAGCGTTCCTCATTTGTTTAGGGTACATTGTTTAGTAATAGTGAGAATTCTAGTTTATTCCTTAGTGTTAGAATCAATCCCTAATAAAATCTGTAGATTCGTATGGCTATGATGATATGGGTCCGTTGAGAATCTTTGTATTCTAGGCCCTATTTCTGAGCTTAAAATTTATCCTTTAACCTCGACCCCTGGAATGTACACCCCAGCTACGCTTTGCTATCCCGGACATCAGTAACACGAAACACTTCGAGAAAATACGTTACAATATAGGGAATAGACAAACTCCTTTATTTATGGACAGATGTTAATGAAAGTTGGTATAAATATTAAGATAAAAACTATTTATGGTAGAAATGACTACTTTCAGTGTTCCTTACAGCAGCTAACCTGCACACCTTTTCCCATGTTAATCTCTTTATGGAGAATAGGCAAATAAGTCTCATGTGTATGGACAGATTTTTATAAAACTTGTCATATATCATTATTATTATATTATTGATTTGGAAATTCGGAAATTTGGAAACCAGGATAAGCGAAACGTCGGTATTGAGAGCGAGGAGTGGTAGTGGTGGAGCCGGGAAGCTAGGAGCCCGGGACTCTGGGACCGTTATCTGTATAAGTAGCCGCGCGGCGACGTCAGAAGGCTCTAGCAGCGCCGGTAGCAGGTAGCAGGCACGGTGAGTACATGTTTACACAATGTTTTACATACAGTGGGAGAGGTGATAAGAGGGACACATATCCCCCCCATAACGATCATCTTTACTAATACTGTAATTTCAAAACAAAAATATCCTGAAATACCGCTACGCAATAACAAATACTGTAATAGGAAAAATCAGTCCGTTGATGTTACTGTATGTTGCATGTTGAAATACAGTATACGAGAGTATTTGAATTAAGAGATCTTCCCCGACTGGCCTCCCAGTCATCCCTCCCGCCATCAAGATTGCTCAGTCGCAAAATCTTATAACTTATACTGTAGGTCTAACCTAAACAGTTGAGATCTTTACGTTTAATGTATGACGTGTTATCTCATATTTTCCGTATTCACTACGTTTTGTGTTCGGCATTCGTGTTTTTGGTCTAATTTTTAATTGTTTCATTATAATAAATAGCGTGAACACGAAAAAGTAATGTAAATCGCAACTAAAAGAAACCCCAAAAGTGATTAATTAGTCACGGTGACTTTGTGCGTGTCGAGACAGCACTAGATTATTGTGGTATTGGTAAAGATAGGAAAAAAGTGTTTGAACGGTCCACCCAGAGACAGCAAGAATAAATTGTCTTTAGTCGAAATTAGTTCCAAGAAGAAAGTAATACCCCCGTCGCAGCAGACCTGCGTACTCAGCGAATTTCCAAATCAATAATATAATAATAATAATAATAATGTATGACAAGTTTTATAAAAATATGTCCATAAACATGAGACTTATTTGCCTATTCTCCATAAGATTAACATGGGAAAGAGTGTACAGGTCAGCTGCTGTGAGGAACACTGAAAGTAGTAATTTCTACCATAAATGATTTTTTCATCTTAACATTTATACCAACTTTCATCAACATCTGTCCATAAATAAAAGAGTTTGCCTATTCCCTATACGATTAACATGGGAAAAGGGTATGCAGGTTTGCTACCATGATAAACACATAAACTATGATTTTTAAGCATAAATGGATAGATCTCAACCACATGAAGATAAATGGCAAGTTTTATCCAAAGTAAAGTAAGTTTCGTGTAACCTTCTGGCCAAGGTCTAATGTTAGTGTTTTCAGGTCACACTACTGCCTCTAACGTGACCTAACGACTACTTATGTAGCCGGGACCAACGGCTTAACGTACCTTCCGAAGCACGGTGGCAGTCTGAGAAATTAAATTTCATATGTCATGACCGGGAATTGAACCCGGGTTTTTTGGGTGGTAGGCCAGTACTCTACCCATTCAGCTATGACTGCCACTATATCTATACTATATCCACTATATCCAAAAATATTGATTAATATGGGAAATATTAATTTTCCCTATCCTCCATAAGATTAACATTGGAGCCCCAAATTACAACGTACTGTGTTTAGATTTTTTAATATCTCGGTAACCGTTGGAGGTATAGAAAAACTTTAAGGAACTTAATTG
This sequence comes from Nephotettix cincticeps, assembly GCA_023375725.1. Classification (NCBI taxonomy): domain Eukaryota; kingdom Metazoa; phylum Arthropoda; class Insecta; order Hemiptera; family Cicadellidae; genus Nephotettix; species Nephotettix cincticeps. Next base: position 84,700,480 of record CM041786.1, on the reverse strand, counting down.
TGTAGTTTTTAAACTGATTCCAATGGTGAAATATAAAATTAGAAATTTTTAAAAATTACAAGTGAAAAACGCAACAAACCCCATTTTGGGGTACAAACCCCCCCCAAACTACCTGTTCCCATTGACCGATATGTCTGGTTTACGAACTCGTCTGAGCATTTGTATGAATACACGTTTCTACCAAATTTGGTAGAGACGTGTTCTACCAAATAAAACCGCCCTCCGGTCGCAGTGTAGGAAACTAACTGCACTAGAAGACTACACTAAAGAAGACTACACTAAAATAAGTGTAGAATATGCAAAAAATAGGACAATATAAATACATTATAGTATATGTTGTGAATCAAAATATAAATATAATTACTCAATGATTATGGTATTTTTATGAAAAAACATGAAATAATATAATATAATTCATTTTCCTCCTAGCGGTGCACATGGAAATTTAAGATAATATTATATTGCCTAAATATTTTGTTTTAGGCCCATAATAAAATGTTAATTTTGTGACAGCATTACTAGCTACACGTTATTCGTAAACAAATGGCTGAGGTGTCAAATTTAAGGTAAAGTGGTTATCTAGTGAATTACAATATTATTTAAAACATTTTTTAAATATAATTACCTTGCAATTTTTAATCGAAAATTAATTTACAAGTCGTATCTAGTTAACAAAATAATGAGTGTAAAATTACAAGCTGTAAATCTTATTGACGAAAAAAATAAAAATATAATCACTTAGAAAATAACTTTACCTTTAATTTGACACCTTAGCCATTTTTTACGACAATCAATTAATCTGTAAAAAAAATTAACACTGTTCTTATGGGACCAGAGTCCAAGATGGTAGCGGAGGTATTGTGTGATCTTTATATGGTATTAAACTCATTGAAATGTCCTTTATGTACCCTAAAGTACATACTCCAGTTTTCACTTGGGGGGGTATTTATATCCCCTCCCATTAAAAAAAGTATCTACGCCACTGTTTACATAGTTCCTTGATGAAATAAGAATGGGATTTTAAATAAACAATGAAATTAAATTCCACGTTTGATGTTTTTTTATTTTCATCCCAAAAACTAAATTATGGTGGTTATGTCCATTTGTTCCATGGTTTCCTCTGTACACAAAAATTGATTTAGTCCTGTGTTATTGCCTGAATGAATGGCTGTACACAGAAACCACAGATAACACTACTAATCCAAGATTTATACAATTTATTACCTACCTTCATAGATTCATACTAACCCCTAGCGTGTAACATTATTAAAAGTTTGTAAACAACAATGTTCTTCAAATGAAGAGAAATACACATCTTATACAGGTCTGGTGATTGTTCCACATAAGTAGCCTACCGAAACTAGTTACCACTAGAAGCATTAAAAGTGTATTAATATGAAAAAGGATGTAAAATCAAGAGTTAGAGATACTTTGAGATAACTATACCTTTATTATAATGCATTATAAGTGAAATAATATTTTCATTTATTTTGGACTTAATAACAGTAATTAATATAACAATCATATGATTTCTGTTTATAGGTCTATTAAAAAAGAATGTATAACACTTACCTTGTTTGTTTATTTTATTTTCAGACAATCAAAGACTTTTACTTATTACAATATTTTTAAAACATATATTTTGTAAGTCATTTATCACCAAATTTCAACTATAAATCTATTTCTGTTCACAAGAATATCTAAAATATAGGAACCAGGTTATTGTATTGCTTTGATCTGTACATGTTATATTAATGCACGGATATGATTTGTATATTTTCTATTTCAAATACTAATATACTGTAGTTAAATACATCTCCAAGTAGAATATATTACAGTAGAAGTTGATATTTTAGACTTAGTAATTTTCTTTGTCTGTTGTCTTATAATATTATTTTATTACACACAGTTTTCAATTTTAAATTCTGTATTATTCATAAATTTATAAAGTACAATATTGAGGTGAGTATAGAAATAGTTATGACAATAGTTTAGATATATAAATGAAATTATTTATTCCTCACATTAATCTGCATTATACATGAGTTACACCAGTAGACAAATGACATGTCAAATCTTAAAATAACTATTTTATAAATTAATTAAAAATTTAATAACATATTTAACTAAATAAAATTAATTTCCTAAAAAGTGATAAATGGAACAAGGGCACAGTGATCATAAAAACTCGTTTAAATTTTTCTGATAAACTGTCATTCATTCCTCAGATCTTATTTCAATGGGGATGTGATTGAAAATTTTCCTTCCCACATACCGTGGAGCTTTTTCAAATAGAGTTGTTCTATTTGAATAAAATAGTTCAATTTAAATATTTGAATATAGAGTTGTTCAATCTACCGAAATCGAAGGAAGTCTTTGTGCCTAGTATTGTAAGGGTGCTCATGATTTTCCACCAAGCAGCAAGCTATTACAGTTCTTTTTAACAAAAGTGCACACTTGATAAATATAAACAGTATGGATTGTCAACAATTTCAGATCTAAGAGAAGAGAGCAAGGTTCAACACCCTTACAACTTTCGTCTGAAGAATAGTTGCACATTAATAAATTGAGGTTTAATTGACAACCTCAGTATAGCACATCATATGTGAAACTTTTAATACCGTTATATTATTTTAACCATTGCCATGCCTATAATCTATGTCATATTAGTTTTATTACCTTTATTGGTATAACATATTGGCTATCTTGGTATTACTTCTGGTTATAAGTAATATTAATGTTTCAGAAAAAATGTACTGGTTGATCTTAACCAGTTTAGCATCTCTGGTTCTGCTGGAGTCTCCTGCCCCCTCAAATGGTGCTATAATTCATAAACAAGAAAGTGGCCTAAGTAAGTATTTAAGAGAAAATATTATGTTATGATAAGTATGGAGTACTTAGTAGTAGCAACTTCAATGTACACTCTCATTGTAGAAGAAGTCACATTAGTATAAACTCTCACACGTTCACAGTGTATACTCAGGTATACTGTACAGTGTTTAGAAAATAAGTAATGAAAATGTAATCTGAATCAATAAATATTCCTCTTGAAAAATTATTTATTGAATTGAATTGCATTAAACTACAGATTACATTTTTTTAAATTTTATGTTCACATAAATAATAAGTTCAACAGACAATTACCTCTCAACTCCTAATCTTATTCTATTTTGTGTTACACAGGAATGTGCTGACTGTGTATCTTTCATAAATCAATTATTAAATGTTTCTGTAATTTTTTATTTGATTTTTTAATTATTTCTCTAATTAGTACATAACATACACACCAGTAATTATTTTCAATCCTCAATAGACAATACTGGTACGGCATGATTTGATAGTGTTATGATGTTTTTTTAATATTTGTTAGTTATTGTAAATTTTAATTTTTTTCAGAGGATTTCTTATCAGCTATAGAAGAAAATTATCTAGTGGCCACATCAAGGACCAACGTAAATTACATGCTATCTTCATCATCAAATATTTTAACGAAGAAATCACCAATCATAAATCAAAATATTTCAGTTAGCAATGTTTCCACACAACAAACTTCACAGCATCAAGAAGGTGCAAATAAACCAGAGAAAGAAGTTGCTGAGGATGAGCAGACTACAGTAAAGGAAGATCAAGAAACAGCAGAATATATTTTCTCTAAATTTCAGGGTTCCCAGGTAGATGATACTACAGAGACCAATCTAGCAAAAGGGTTTGAATTAGTAGAAGAAAGTATACCTTTTAAAAAAAAAGTTGTATATACAACGAGAGGTAAAATTATTACAGATTATAACTTTTCTTCAAATCACACAACAGAGACAGAGTCCTCAGAACGGCCATCAAAAGAAGTTGTTAAATATGAAAAAGAAAAACCTACAAAGAGGGAAGATACCATACCTTTAAAAGAGGAAGATGCTGAAATAGTTCATCAAACACAATCAGAAACTCCCCTACAACAACAAACAGTTGTAAATCCATCAACACAAAGTTCAGAAAAACCCGAAGAAGCATCAGAAAAGCCCTCATTGTCAGAGGAAACCACTGTAGGAGGAACAACAAAAAGACCTAAGCCATCCAAGCCAAAACCACCTCGCACAACCACTCTGAAACCTTTGGCTGAGAGTCCAGTTCCAGTGACCCCCACAATAACCGTAAAACCATCAGTGAAACCCATAACGTCCGAGTCACAGCAACGCTACCCTTGCAGATGTGCCAGTGGAACTTGCTCCTGTTGCACAGGGATTCTCTTGGAAAACTTCAATGTCCCTCTCAGATCCAGAGCTTGTGCCAATGTCACGTATGAACCAGATGATTTTGCTTTCAATTTCAAACTTGCTTACAACAACATAGTCCTCTACAACAGACGAATGTCAGGTAACATCATTTTTATTTTTCCTTGATTATGTTAACTTTACATTTATAAATTTAGTGTTCAAATTATCTTTGTAAGTTAACTTTTAAGACTATAACTACTCGTATATATTATATGGTAAATAATAACTAATTTATCATAAACTATAAAGAATATAGGTGGAACTCACTTTTAAATTCAAAATGAGCCTGGAAAACAATTAACTAGGTAATTTTATACTGGCCAAAAACGATGTCTTGTAATGGGATGTACTGTACATTACATTATTGTTTGGGTTTGTTGTACAAAAACTAAAACAGTATATACAATCTCCCTATCACGGAACCTTCTTCCAAGAATTACTGAAAGGTTAACATTACTAACTCTGTAAATTTAATTAAAATAAATTAGAACTTAGTTTTAATTAACTGATCATTTAGTTAAGCTATTTACCCATTTGCCAATAGTAATGAAGTTATAACTATTCATAACTACTGATTAATACAACCTCTGTTGTATCTGATGGAATCAAGTGGTGGCAGCAAAATCGGATGATGTCCTCCACAATTTATATAACTAAAACATGAAAATTAAAGAGGCAGTAACATTATATTTCATTACCACTTGATTTTACTTCAATAGAAATGTACATTTTTAAGATCATGGCCATGCTATTCTTACAAATTAGAATAAAATAAGTATCTATAACGGAACACAGTAGAGTTGATGTTGCATTTTGTGTGTGTTATATAGGTACTGCCTAAAAGCTGCCTGTAATCATTCTTAAATGTAGAAAGGTAAAGCTGATTTTTTTATATCAATAAAAAGAGTGAGATGATAAGACTGCTAAAACTAAACAGAGTCTAAAAATACTTTACCAACACCAAAGTGAACATTAGTCAATATTTCAGCAAAGAATCCTCGACCAGCATGTATCCCAATCAACCGATACTTTGGCATCAAGATGTGTGCTAAGTTGTCAAATGTGTACATGTCCGGCCGCAATGTGCATGCTTGTCTGGACTTTGAAGGATTCTTTGATGATGAAACAGCTTTTAAATACTCCTTCAACTGCTTCAGAATCGGATCACAAGGGGTGGCTATTGTGCGACCAGAAGATGGAGGAGGTAACAATACTGATTATAACAATTGTTACATAGTGAATTTATCTACTAAATTTTGAACTAGTATAGAGACCAACTGAATGGCTCCAGTCAGTATGTTGTAGCTGGAGGAAGATAATACTGTATGTATTTAAAGTATAATTAACTAACTCATCCAGTTGTATTTTCAACCTTAGTAAGAGGACTTTGAATTAAGGTACAGTAAAACCACGAATCAGTCTCGGTATTGCCAGTTAGTTAGTTAGTTACTGAAATGGCAACCTTTCCAAGTATTTTAAGCCAAGTATGAATTTATGATGATTGTGGCACCATCTTGTAGTCTTGTTACTGACTAAAGGCTGGCATGTTCCTTAGACAGAAATATTAATTAATAGTTAGTAATAGTATGCCCAACAGTCAGTGGCATATTTACGGGACCTACAGTTTAACGTGGAGTCAGTGCCCACTTTATCTGGAGATCAGTATACAAATATATTTCCTAAGAATACCAGGGGGGAGGTTGGGACTTGAACACTTCTCAAGGTACACACTTCCATTTGGTTAAATTATTCCAATAAGCCACTGTCAAATTAGTTAATCTTTAAAAGAATATTTCCTAATTAGGATCAAACCAAATTTGTATGCATGTACCTGAAAATCAATCTACACCAAGAACTGTGTATATCTTATAAATAAGAACCCACAAAATTATTAAATTTAGGGTTTAAATTTTTATTTTAATCCTATTTACACTATTACAGAATATAAAAGTGTATACATCCTATTTAAACATATGTATGTAACCAATTACTGTGTATGTAACTGAAACCATGATATTTCATGATATATCAAATGAAACCGCTCAGAAAAAAATTTGCAAGTATGCAATATTAAAAAGTACTTGAGTTTATCTGTGTATGTATGTACATTCAATAATGGCATAAAATTGAAAATTGAAATTAATTTTAATTTTAGGTCTTCCACCTCCACCTGAGGAGGAAGACCAGACAGACGAAGACTACGATGACAGTGCTCGGGCTTGGAGATCCAGACAAGAAGTGAAGAAAAGACAGGAATGGAAAAACAATTGATCCCATTATAAAAAAATATTTAAGATCACCTTTGTTTCCACAAGTACTTTGTACTTAAAGGCTAACTATTTTCTAAATATTTATTATTCATTCAGAATCTATGTTCCCAAACAATGAAGTTGAATAGATTGAACATCATACAAGGTCATAAATAATTAACTTTATTGCAATTTAATATTACCGCATGTCTTATTTTACTATGCAGAAGGCTACTATTATATATATATATATATATATATATATATATATATATATATATATATATATATATATATATATATATATATATAGTATGAAAGACTAGATCTAATTTATTCAATCTTGTTAACTTATGTTTCATTGTTATTATATACATTATAATAAATAATATGTTAGAGTAAATAATACTTATGAATTGTTATCTTTATTACTAAAAATCATAGTGGGTTTGTGTGTGTGTGTCCACTGTCCAGTGAATTCAGAAACAGCTTCTTCATATAAATGCTTTCAAGCACTTCATGTTGTAGAGCGTCAAAAACTTTAAGGTAGGTACATTTTTTTCCTTTTCCCTCCCAAACCCAAGAGCTCCGCAACGCCTCACAGGCTCCCACACTTCTACTCTATTCTGGTAAAGAAATTTATTTTTCTGATAAACTTTAAAATGGCTTCCGAAACAGCTCCCAGACTCTTGAAATTTTGTTGAAAAGTGTTGATTTGATGCCACATTTGAGATCTTAGGGCTCTTGCTCCTTTGGCATTTTTTATGACTTTATCTATTTTATTTATACATAATTTAGTTTGTTTCTAACATCTGGAGTGCCGGTATTCAAAGTGGTCCTGTCCCTAAAATAATCTACAATCTGCACTTTTAGGGCTTCTCACCGTTGGGCCACACAATACGGTAGTTGCAATAATTTTACCCAGCTAATTTTGGTGTTCAATTGTTCATTAGGTTTTGAAAAATACATCTGCGTAATAAATAATGTCACTCACTCTGTGGGGCTCTGCCCTAATAAACAATCTCTCTAAGGATCGTAGCGTACACCCTGCACTGGGTCCACATTACTACCAGCAAAGCAAGGAGATTTTATCTCTCAATAATAATCATAAGACTTTTAAAACTTTATCATAAGATAAAGTTTCAAGAAAATGGCATTAGGTATAAACTTTATGCGATTTTCTTTTGGATTGAACTTTCTATAGTTGATTTACACCATTGGGTTAAAATGAATTAGATCTACAATTTAATATCAAACTCAACCTGTGATGTTGGTTATGAATTGACCAACCAATGTGTTAAAAATTAGTAAAAATTATAACCAGCAGCACAGGTCGAGTTTGCGGTAATGTCTCCTTTGGCAAAATTCAATAGTATAAACTCTGTCTCAAATTTTTAATCCAAAACCAAATAGTGAAGCATTAATTTTTAAACTGGAAATTCAGATAAATTATGCCAGAGTTTAGTTGAATTTAGTTAGTTAGTTAGTTGAGTTAGTTAGTTAGTTAGTGAGTTTATTTGAGTTTGCTGTGTGTGCTGTAGTTCATATTTTTTATTTTCTTAACTTCATTTGACTTCAGAGCCATTATTTGAGATCCCTAAGGCCAGCTGCACACTGATGCAGCATTTCACCCGAAGCAAGTGTTGCGAGGCAATATGTTTCGCTGGGTACAGCACCCCGAGTATTTCAATCAAGCTCATCAAGCTCAGATTGCGAGGCGCCTCACACATCATTGAAATACACGGGGCACTAATGCCCAGCGAAACATTTTGCCTTTCAACACTTGCTTCAGGTGAAATGCTGCATCAGTGTGCGGTCGGCCTAAGTGGTGTACGGTACTATGACTAACATATGTGTAGAACATGAAATTTAACAGCATAAGCTCTAACAGGTTAAAGGTATGTTAAACCTTACTTTGCCTTTTGATACACTATATAAAATATTTCTGATCCTCAAGGGTAGCCTCTAACCTGGAATACTGAAGAAAAAAAATTAAAGTAATTTATATTCTAGTTCCCTATATGGTTAAAGGTACCCAACATGTAAAGTAATGCCAGCAAGCTTCTATTTTGAAAGAAGTACATATCACTATTACCGTATACATTGTATAATTTTGTTGTTTTATTCATTAAAGTTAATTTTGTATGTTTTAATGATGAAATTAAGAAAAAGGAAGTCTGAATCATAAAATGTGTTTCCTTATGCATGAATATAAAAAATAACTCAAAATTCTTTGATTTCTGCATTTTTATAGAAGTATTACTACTGTAAATATACACCCGTTGCTGAAGACTGGCATAGTAAAAGAATTTCCATTAATTTAGGGGTTACCGTACTTGCCATAATATTAAACTATTCTTAATCATTGGTTCAGCCACTTAATGAGGTTAGAGACCTTAACTAGATGAAGATGTACACTAAGTTTAATCACAATATTTCAAATAATAAGGAAGTCGTTATATCAATTTGCCGTTTCTCCTTAAGAATAACATGGGGAACTATTAATTAGATTTTATATCAAGCTTGCAAGTTACACTTTTTATAGCTAACTAGCAGTAATGCCGTCCTTTGTAAAGGTGGTTGGATTCAGTTTAACCCTCCAGGTGCTAACATCTCACTGTGAGATGTCAGCGAGGTGCAATTGTATAGCGCTATCGAAGTCAAAAATTACTGTTACGGTGCTGCTATCCCATCTGCGAGCTAATACATGCAACTACTCTGTAGTTCCCTATTCTGACGCTTGAGTTCGTTATTTTGCCGCCAGAGTATGCTTTTATAGCCAAATACAGTAAGTGCTTTCTCAGACGGTGGTCCTTTGTAGTGTAGTGGTTAGATTGCTGTGCTGACGAGTACAACAGTTGAAGCCATTCGGAGGGACGAGGGTTCGAATCCCGACCATGAGCAATCCCAATTTGGCTTGCAAATGTGTGGTATAGTGGAGTGTTTCAATAAACGGCCCACCTTAAATAAACGGTGACCGGCTTGGGTGGAAGTTGACGGCATTTGTAGGCTTAATTGAGATTGCAGTGGACACCTATTTTGCTTTTATGGTTACTGGTTATAAGGGGGGGGCATGTTTTGTGTTTTTTTTGTATATTTTTTGTATTTTATGAAGAGTTGCATAAAAATAACGAAATTTAAATAGTCATAGCACTTGAAGGGTTAAAGAAGAAAGATTATCATTCCAAAATGTAAACCTAAAATCCTAAACAAATCAGTAAAAAGAAAATAAATCAATACCCAGCTTTATTATTTAGCATTACATTACGATTAAATAGATCAGAACATTTATACCATTATTAAAATTAGTTATACGTTAAAACTTTTTAATATAGTAGGATTTTAAAAAATGGGTTCAAAATCAATGACCAATACAATAAACTACACTGCTAGCAAAATCAACAGAAGCTTCTAGGTCATTTGAACCGTATGACTTAATTTAAACAGGATCTTGAAGCTTCTATTGATTTTAATCCTAGTATAACTAATATTGAATTTAATTTGACAGCTGTTTGTTTTTCTTTCTATAGACTACAAATCAATAAATGACAAAGACAGCTGATTATTACCAATAGGTGATTCATAAAATGAATTGAAAGCAAAATAATTAAAAGCAATAAATAATTGATAATTGTAAGCGAAATGTGATTAATATTGTGTAAACACTGTGGTTTTAAATGCTCGTTATTTACTTTTCAAGGGGCTGCGGACGATTTCGAGCTTTGAAAAAACTTCTTTTGAATGTAGAGAATGCATGAAATAAGTTTATTGTTATCAGTTCTCCATTTTTTTTTTTTTTTTGAGAAGAAGCCATAAAATGATCCTGGAGCGTCACAGACAGACACAAAAGATAAGACTTGTTTCAGCTTCTCTAACACATAAAACGTAAAAATAACTAAAAAATGAATAACTCTGAGCAAAGTACAGACAAAACTCTAATTTTATTTAAATGGATTAATAATACTGTACCAGTTAAGTAAATTACCCTGATTTATTGCAGGTCTCAAGATATTTTTAACTTAAAAGTGTAGAAAAGGAACATTCTGCTATTCAATCAACACACATTGTTATCAATCAACAGAAAGAAAGAAATATTTGGAAATTGAAATGGCAACAAACCTACATATTCATTTCCAATGTAAAATCAACATATTCTTAGTCTACAACATATTGTTTATTTTTAAAATTTTGATAAAACTTAGTACCTATACAGCTTTAAACTAATAAGTTAAAATTTTATAATATTTGCTGAAAAATTCATACTTTTTGTTCCTCAATGCATAAAATCTACTTAATTCGATCCCATATTATTATTGTGGAGGTTAAGCAAAATGATTTAATTTTCTAATTATTTGGAATACTGTGATTAATTTTTATTTTGTTACTTTCAATTAATTACGGTAGGCCTACAATTTACAATTGTAGCAAAAAATTGATTATGTGTTTTATTACAAAACTGTATTAAAAATAACTGTGATTTATTATATTTGACAAAAAACAGCAAAAATAACTTAATTGTAATGTCACATTTGTGCGACCTTTAGGTTATTTGAAAAACTCTATATAATTCTTGACTATTTTCTGTGCTACAGAGAAGGCGCTGCAAATATATGACATTACAAAGAGTAATGAAATCGATTAAAAAAACAAGAATATTTGTTTATTGAAGTGCATTAAAAAGCCAATTATCTGATTTCAACAGGTGTTCAACCTTGGTCAGCGTGTACATGACATCCGGTCTCTGTGTAAAGGAAACATGTATAACTTGGTCTGTTGGTATGACCGCACATGGCCAGATTTAGAGGTTAGACATTAGGGGGCAGAGAGTTGGTGTTCTATTTTTTGTCACAATACAACTTAAAAATGGAGAAAAAGACTTAAAACTAATATAATACTACAGCAAAAACCCATCAAAATATGTGTCCAATAAAAATTATAACAGAACTGGTAAGATTGGTAATAAAATTCAAAATCTTTCAAGAGGTCTGGGGGGGCATTGCCCCCCCCAATGCCCGCCGTTAACTCCGCCCATGTGGACCGCAGCATTGTATATATGTGACGCTTGGTTGCTAATGTGTTAATATTATAAGTATATTAATAGGATTAATGATAACCTATAGTTAATCTTAGTTTCAATTATCCCTATCAATTTCCTAAAGTAATGATAATTTACTTAGTGTGCAGGTCTAAGCCTGGAACTCATTACATCGACTAGCTCCAGTTGGTAGAGCTTATGAGACTTATATTCTTATTTATTTTTACCCTGGTGCCTATTAATTTAATTAAATTGTGTTTATTATTTATATTGCTACCCCTGCACACAGACTAAACCAAGGTAAATGAGAACTCTGATATAAATTATACAAACATTGGCATTTATTTATAAATTACATTAGCCTATGAGAAGGTAGGTAATTTTATTTATACATAATACAGCTAAACAAAAACAAATTACAGCATTGAATTAATAAAAAGAGTCTAAGCTTATTGATTAATAAATCAAACTTTATGAGGAGCACTTCGAGAAAATTTAGCTTTAGATCATTTACATAGGGAAAGTTACTTGAGTGGCCTTTGGTCCAAATGATTAATTTTGTGTACGGTACTATAAAAAATTATTACAAAAAAGTGATTATATATTGACAAAAATAAGTTGAACTTAATTAAGAATTGAAATATTTAATCGATTTTCTATTACACATATGCTCACTACAGTATATATCCATAGTGGAAATCTAGCATGGTATATATCGTAAAATGTTAATAATTAATTGATCATAGAGCAAATATCAATGTTGACAAAATTAAGGCATTCCAATACAGAATTTCTCCAGATATGCACTACAGTACATTACAAATCACTCCTTGCTATTAGTATATATATATATATATATATATATATATATATATATATATATATATATATATATATATATAGTAACTTATTAATCAAAAAATATTGATTAATATAGGAAATATTAATTTTTCCCTATCCTCCATACGATTAACATTGGATCCCCTCAATACAACATACTGTGTTTAGATTTTTTAATATCTCGGTAACCGTTGGAGATAAAGAAAAACTTTAAGGAACTTAATTGTGTAGTTTTTTAAGCTGATTCCAATGGTGAAATATAAAATTAGAAATTTTTAAAAATTACAAGTGAAAAACGCAACAAACCCCATTTTGGGGTACAACACCCCCCCAAACTACCCGTTCCCATTGACCGATATGTCTGGTTTACGAACTCGTCCGAGCATTTGTAGGAATACACGTCTCTACCAAATTGGTCTCGATTGGACCATTTTTACCAGAGTTATCGTGTTCACAGACACATATATATATTATATATATATATATAAATTTTAACGACTATTGTTTTTGGACTCTGGGCACCTAAAGAAGAAAAAATAACATGGTCCCGGGCTTAAGTCTCGCCATGAGACCTACGGTAATAGCTTCTTCCCTATGGGAAATTCGCTAAAATTAGAAATAATTATATATTCATCACTATATTTCGCTTTACACGTCTTCAGGTGACAATAAAAAAGTATAAAAATTAAAATTAACTTAACATAACCCAGAAATAAAAATACCCCTGTCGCAGCAGACCTGCGTACTCAGCAAATTTCCAAATCAATAATATATGACAAGTTAAAAAAAAATCTGCCCATAAACATGAGAATTATTTGCCTATTCTCCATAAGATTAACATGGCAAATAGTGTGCAGGTTTACTGCTGTGAGGAACAGTGAAATTAGGCATTTCTACCATATATAATTTTTATCCTAACATTTATACCAACTTTCATCAACATCTGTCCATAAATAAAGGACTTTGCCTATTCCCTATATGATTATTATGGGAAAAGAGTAGGCAGGTTTGCTGCCATGATAAACACATAAAATATGATTTTTAAGCATAAATGGATAGATCTCAACCACATGAAGCTAAATATCAAGTTTTATCCAAAAATATTGATTAATATGGGAAATATTAATTTTTCCCTATCCTCCATAAGATTAACATTGGAGCCCCACAATACAACGTACTGTGTTTAGATTTTTTAATATCTCGGTAACCGTTGGAGATAGAGAAAAACTTTAAGGAACTTAATTGTGTAGTTTTTTAAGCTGATTCTAATGGTGAAATATAAAATTAGAAATTTTTAAAAATTACATGTGAAAAACGCAAAAAACCCCATTTTGGGGTACAAAACCCCCCCAAACTACCTGTTCCCATTGACCGATATGTCTGGTTTACGAACTCGTCCGAGCACTTGTAGGAATACACGTCTCTACCAAATTTGGTCTTGATTGGACCTTTTTTACGAGAGTTATCGTGTTCACAGACACATATATATATATATATATATATAAATTTTTACGACTATTGTTTTTGGACTCTGGGCACCTAAAGAAGAAAAAATAACATGGTCCCGGGCTTAAGTCTCACCATGAGACCTACGGTAATAGCTTCTTCCCTATGGGAAATTCGCTAATAAAAATGTAGATACAAACCATAATAATTCTGCTCCAGCTGGTTATCACTCTTATCTTAAATTAAGGCCATGAGGAACTTTTGATTTCAAAACCATTTGGTGTGCTTGTTCCATGTATCTTAATTCTTGTTTAGTGGAATTTTCTTGTAACTGGCGTATTGGTTTGACTTGGTATAATTTTTCGAAACTTTCCTTGTGTTCATTTGCATGTTTTATTAGTGGTTGTTCTATTTTGTGTTCTATCTATGTATATATATATATATATATATATATATATATATATATTATATATATATCACTATATGTATGTACATGTCTATTGTTTTTGGCCTCTGGGCACATAAAGACGAAAAATAACATGGTCTCGGGCTTAAGTCTTGCCATGTGACCTACAGCAATAGCTTTGCTAAACAAATTTAAAAAAACATATGTGATATAGGTACCTAAAGTTGTAGTCATAAACTCCCAAAAGAGATTGATTTTAGCTATATGAACAATAGAGCTTTCACTTTTGGTTTTACTGGTGAAATTTATAATTTATTTTTAAAGTTAAAACGCTACTATATCTTAAAGTTTTGAAAAGCCAAATTTTACACCAGTATAATGTGTTTTGTCTAAACTATATTTATCAATTTATAATAAAGGCCTGAGTGTTGTTTTGATAACTCTCGTCCCAAATGCAGCTCAGTGATTCTCTTTTCACTAGAGGCTCGTAGAATGCCAATCAGGTCAGAGATAGTTTGGCTCATCAATACCAATGTTTTATCTGTAGAAGAGAAAATGACACTACTTGGCTCACTCTTCCCACCAGTCAGTCTACCACCTGAGCTCGAGGTAAGAAGACGTGAAATATTCTTTAGAATTATGTTGTTGTTTCAATAAGAATAGAATTATTAATTTAATAATAAAACAGTCAATGGAAACATTGGTATTAGTTACATTAATAAGAACTGATGGTAAATTTCTATATTTATTCTCTTTTCTTAAAAATCAAAATCCAAGCTTTTGTTTGTTCCGAATAAATTTATCAAATTTTACTTCGATTTTTTGCAGATTGCTTTTACCAGACCATGAGATATCTGTTAGTAGTTATTTTGATCAATTTGGGCCATAATCTAACAGATGCTCTTTCTTATAATGGTATGTATAGACACTATTTTCTATTACCTGACACCCTGCTATAGGCTACTGATTGGTACTTTAAGGTCTTTTGTTGTAAACAAAAGTCTGTTATTGTAGGACTGAGTTTAATGATTAAAGTATCAAATACCCTGTCGCAGCAGACCTGCATACTCTGCAGTGCGTGAACCGTTCACGCACTTTAAAAAAATTATTATGGCTAAGAGCAAATCAAATACATAAAGTTATTCAATATATTATATTTATAAATACCGTATGTGAAGTTTATTTAGGTCCGAAGTTTAAAATTTTCCACTGATAAACAAAAATAATACAACAGAATTAGTTTTGTTAAATCCTTATGGGATTTTAAATTTCTAATTTCATAAAAATATAATATTTCTAAACCTTAGTTTTGGTAGTTTAACACATCAATATGTTAATAAGGACCTATAAGATACTTTGTATTTGTTGTTTTGTTTTTAATAAATTTCCTTTACGAGCAAGTAAAAAATAATTATTAAACCCATCCCATGTCAAGCGCCCACAGTTACAGTGAGCGCCTGGACTGACTCCTGCCACCTCTTAAGGCACTAAATTATGTAGATTTTTAAGCTGATTCTAATAGTGAAAGATAAAATTTTAACGTTTTAGCGAATTTCCCATAGGGAAGAAGCTATTACCGTAGGTCTCATGGTAGGACTTAAGCCAGGGACAATGTTATTTTTTCGTCTTTAGGTGCCTAAATATATATGTATATTTAGGAAATGAAATTATATATGCCAGAGTACACCTTTATTTTCATTTTTTAATTCTGACACGTGTTTCAGGGATAAATAATATATATAAATATATATTTGAGTTGGTAAATGAGGGCTACTATTAATATTAAATAATTATGCATAACTTAGTACCCTTCTTTTTTGTGTGAGAAATTATTTTATTTAAAAAATTCACAACATGTTTCTGAACTCAGTCCATTATCAAGTGGTGTATTAAGAACAGTACCTGGTGACCGAGCTTTGCTCGGATAGAATAAGACATGTATTTTACAAGTTAGTTAGCAAAATTAAAATAAATTTACTGCTCAATGAAAACATTTATGTGGTTTAAATAAAACCGTTTTAATACCCCTTAATTAATATGGCATAAATACTGAACAAATATATAGCCCTCGGATGGGGATCGATCACGCGACCTTGCATATGTGGGATCTAAGCGCTTAAGCTACGGCGTCAGCCGATTTCGCGTCGTCGTTTAAGAGTTTTTGGCCAACCTCAATTAATTGTTTTAGCTAACCTTATACTGAATTTAAATGTCTATACTGTTGGTTATTATTATCCTATGATCAACTGATTTTGTTAGAAACGGAATGAGGATTGAAAAGCAAAAGATAAATTTAATTTACACCAATTATTTGGTTTGTTACAGTAGCTTCAAGCAATACAACGAATACGTTTTCTATCAAAATACGGAAGATTTTGGAAATACTCTTTTCTGCTTTTATTTCGCAGAGTTATGTTACCCTAAAGTTTTTACAAATTGTTTAGTAACCTATAATTTTATATTTATTACATACATAAAATAAATATTTATGAAAAACCTCTATTCACATATTGTTCTTTGCCGTCTTCAATCAAGAACTGTCAAACGTTTATAAACAGCTGTTTTGGTTTGCATTATTTACATTTGATTCTCCATAAGCGTAATGTTAAATTTTTAGATTTTAAACTTAATATTACAGTAAAACACGAATTTTCCTGGACATTAGACCTATCTAGAACTTATTTTCTACTCGGAAATTAGTTATTTCCAAAATTTGAAGAAATTCCTCGGTGCCGTTTTCGAGATCCGTGTGCAAATATATATATATATATATATATACAAACCTTGCTCGTATTATAGTATTAGATAACCTTGATGTAAATAAAATTTATAAATGTCATATGGTTAATTTTGAAAAGTAAAGAAGAGAGGAGATGGATGTTGTATGTATATGTGTTTAAGTTTTTTTGTTTCTTATTTTTTCTATTTGATTGTAGATTGGGTGAATATGTGGTGGTAACATTGAATTTAAAATATTTGTTGGATCTTTTTTTCCGATGTATGTAGATGTTCAATTCTTCTTTAACATTTAATTTGTCACGTTGTTTTTCGAACTCCAGTACTGATAAATTTTCTGTCATGTTTTTGTAATTGTGTCCTGATGTTATTAAATGTTCTGCAAAGTTTGATTTACATGTAGTTTTGTTGTTGGATTTAAGTGCTTGAATGTGTTCTTTAAATCTTGTTTTAAATGTTCGATGAGTTTGTCCAATGTAATATCTGTCACAATCACTGCATTTGATTTTGTAAATACCAGGTTTGTTAAAATTATCATTGTCTATTTTTTCAGGGTTCTTTTTTTGTTTATCAAATGAAAAATATTATTTTTTGTTTTGTAGCTTAGTTTAAGATTTGTATTTTTGAGTGTTCTTCTTATGGCTTTGTCCATGTAATTGTTGTATGGTACACACATATATTTATCTTTTATTTCATTTGATTTTTGTGTTGTGGGTTGAATCTTCTTTTTTAGTTTTTTCTTTATCATGTTGTCTATCATTTTTGTTCTGTATCCATTTTGTTCTGCTATATATTTTATGGTGTTTGATTCTTTGATGAAATTTTCTGTTGAGAGTGGAACATTTACGAGTCTGTGAATTACAGTCAAACCTTGATATAACGAACCTTGATATAACGAATTCCTTGATATAACGATTTTTTTTAAATCCCCTACAACTTCCCATAAGACTCAATGCTAATTTCACCTCTATATAACGATTGAACCGTATTGTAAACCTCGATTTAACGAATTTTTGAAGATGCCAGAAAAAATAAATCAACCTCTATATAACGAATTTTTCTTAATAAAAACCTCTATATAGCGAATTTTACCTCTATATAACGAATGATCTCTATCCTCCCTTGATATAACGAACGGAAACAAACTTACAATCGTGTCTAAACATGAACGCCCGACCACGGATGTGTCCCACGGTCTTGACTGTCATGAATTTCATTCAGTTCATTCATCCTTTTTATTCTCGTTGTTTAAAGATATGCAGTGTTAAAACTATTTTTAAGGATTAAGCCTTTTTTTAATTTTATTATAATACATACTGTAGTTTACTTTTTTAATACATATAAGTATGTACATTATTGTCATAACAACATTACTACGTAATTGATTTTAATTCTTCTTTTAAACATACTGTACTTTAAAAAATAAAGTTAGTTTATTTTGTATCAAGTAGAATGAGACTATTTAATTAATTCTCCATTTACTTAACAACAGAGTATCCTATGCAATTACAGAGCGTTTTAATGAGGTTAAGCATTGCTAGATGTTGGCCTGCATTACGATGTCGGTGAACCTCGATATAGCGAAATTCCATCAAACCTAACCTCAATATAACGAAACTCGATGTAACGAAAACCTTGATATAACGAATATTCAGTCCGGTCCCTTGAGATTCGTTATATCAAGGTTTGACTGTAGTGAGTGAAATGTTGCTATTTTGTGATTCCATGGGTGGTTAGAATTATAGGGTATGATGGTGTTTGTTGTGGTAGGTTTTCTGTATATGTCAAATGAGTGTTTTGTTCCAATTTTTGTAATTTTGATGTCAAGGAAGTTTATATCTTTTTCCTGGATTTCTTCTGTAAATTTTATCGTTGGTGATACACTAATGTAGGTATTAATGTGTTTAAAAAATTTGTCAGCTTCAATTTTAGTACCTTCAAATAGGCAGATGATGTCATCTACATATCTGTACCAATAATTTATTTTGTTTTTGAATGGATTAACATCATTTATTATTTTTGTTTTCTCTAATTCTGTTATATATATATGTTTGCAATTGGTCCTGATAGGGGTGATCCCATGGGTAAACCGTCTTCTTGGAGATAGAAAGTTTTATTATAACAGAAATAGTTTTGTTTGAGAGTTATCTGAGTCAGATTGATGATATCATCTATTTCCTTTTTATTCATCATCTTATTTTCTGTTAGGTTTCTTCTTAAAATTTGAATGGTTTCTTTAATAGGGATATTCAAATACATGTTTGTTATATCAAAGGATATTAGTAATGAATTGTTCGGAATATTTATATCTTTAATTTTGTTTATTATGTCATATGTATTTTTCACATTATATCCATCGTCTAAATTTAGCCCAGTTTTGATTTTCTTATCTAGAAATTTTGAAATTTTGTAGGTTGGTGCATTAATAAAGTTTACAACAGGGCGTATAGGAATGTTATTTTTATGTGTTTTGGGCTGTCCTCTGTACTGGAGCTTTTGAATTTGTTGATTTCAGTTGAGTTTTTTCTTGTTTTGTTAAACTTTTACAATTCACTATTTTAGTGTTCAAGGATTTGGAAAATTGGTCGATTGGATCTTTTGTTAAAATACTATATTGGTTGTCTTTAATAAAGACAATTAATGGATTTATATATAGCCGAATGGATCAAACCAATTATAGACGAGAAGAAACAGACCCACAAAAAAAGATAGAAAAACTAATTGAATTACAAAAAGGTAAATATCACATAAAATATAATGAAATAGCAAAACAATTCAATCATGCTGTTCAAACCTTAACAAACATAGAATTTACAGAAGAAGAAACTAATCTTTTACAGAATTCTTTAAAGTACAACATTTCTATGGATCACAAGGAAAAAATTATAGAAAAAGATTTAATCAATTTGGAAGTATCAATAAGAAGTAATGCTGAAAAAACATAAAAGATCCCATAAGGTATAACTTTATTCATGAACTAAACAAGATTAAAAATACTAAAATGAATCGAAATGTGCAAGAGAAAACAAAAACAGACCTCAAACTAATAAATTCTATTGCTGACAAATTGAAAGAAGATGATTCAATTCCAAATTGAAAGAAGATGATTCAATTCTTACTAAAGCAGATAAAAGCAATGGAATAGTTATAATCAAGAAAGATGATTATAACGAAAAAGTTGAAACCTTTATTAAAGACAACCAATATAGTATTTTAACAAAAGATCCAATCGACCAATTTTCCAAATCCTTGAACACTAAAATAGTGAATTGTAAAAGTATAACAAAACAAGAAAAAACTCAACTGAAATCAACAAATTCAAAAGCTCCAGTACAGAGGACAGCCCAAAACACATAAAAATAACATTCCTATACGCCCTGTTGTAAACTTTATTAATGCACCAACCTACAAAATTTCAAAATTTCTAGATAAGAAAATCAAAACTGGGCTAAATTTAGACGATGGATATAATGTGAAAAATACATATGACATAATAAACAAAATTAAAGATATAAATATTCCGAACAATTCATTACTAATATCCTTTGATATAACAAACATGTATTTGAATATCCCTATTAAAGAAACCATTCAAATTTTAAGAAGAAACCTAACAGAAAATAAGATGATGAATAAAAAGGAAATAGATGATATCATCAATCTGACTCAGATAACTCTCAAACAAAACTATTTCTGTTATAATAAAACTTTCTATCTCCAAGAAGACGGTTTACCCATGGGATCACCCCTATCAGGACCAATTGCAAACATATATATATATAACAGAATTAGAGAAAACAAAAATAATAAATGATGTTAATCCATTCAAAAACAAAATAAATTATTGGTACAGATATGTAGATGACATCATCTGCCTATTTGAAGGTACTAAAATTGAAGCTGACAAATTTTTGAAACACATTAATACCTACATTAGTGTATCACCAACGATAAAATTTACAGAAGAAATCCAGGAAAAAGATATAAACTTCCTTGACATCAAAATTACAAAAATTGGAACAAAACACTCATTTGACATATACAGAAAACCTACCAGAACAAACAAACTCATAACCTATAATTCTAACCACCCATGGAATCACAAAATAGCAACATTTCACTCACTAATTCACAGACTCGTAAATGTTCCACTCTCAACAGAAAATTTCATCAAAGAATCAAACACCATAAAATATATAGCAGAACAAAATGGATACAGAACAAAAATGATAGACAACATGATAAAGAAAAAACTAAATAAACGGTACCAGTGGACTGACACATACTTTCTCCCTTAAGTAAATTTAAAAAAGACAATCTGTAATAAAACTATCATGTTCTACAAAGTAATTCTAAATATCATTTAATAATTTATTGTTCAAATGGTATGGGGGAACCCCCCCCTCGGTAATACCAAGCTTTTTTGAGCTGGTTTTGTTTGGTGATTTGACCTTACACTTCATACCAAGTTTCATGGAAAACGGGTGGAAAGTAAGGAAGAAATTGATTTTTTTACATTTTCCATAAGAATAACATTGGGCGCTGTCAGACAACGTTCTGCGTTTATCGTGGACAGTAAATTTAACTTTTCTCTGGAACCGTTAGTCGTAGACAAATAATTCAAAATACTAATTTGTTTAGTTTTTTAAGCTGGTTTCAATGGTACCAGTCAAGTTATACTTTACTTTTATTATTTTCGCTAAAAATTTAAAAATTTGATTTTTTTGACATTTAAAAGCCCATAACTTTTGAACCGTCATTTTTACAGACATGCGGGTGGTGTCAAATTATTTAGTGCTCTGTGCACTATAAACTATCAAATTTTAATCAAAATCGTTAGAGCCGTTTTTGAGAAATTTGGATTTTTCACGCTTTTTAAGGGTTTTTGGGGGTGAATTACCCTTAAAAATCAAAAATTCAAAAAAATTAAAAAAACGCCTGGAGATACCGTGAATATATACATACATGCCAAATTTCATCTAAATCGGACCAACGGGGTAGGCTGTGGCACTGTACACATCCAGACACACACACACACACACACACACGGACGGACAGACATCATGTCAAAACCCACTTTTTTGGATTCAGGGGACCCCAAAACGGATATATCCACCCTCAACTCAAATTCGAAAATTTTGACGAAAACAATACTTTCTCCATATACTATGTATAAGGGGAGAAAGTAAAAAGAAGATTCAACCCACAACACAAAAATCAAATGAAATAAAAGATAAATATATGTGTGTACCATACAACAATTACATGGACAAAGCCATAAGAAGAACACTCAAAAATACAAATCTTAAACTAAGCTACAAAACAAAAAATAATATTTTTCATTTGATAAACAAAAAAAGAACCCTGAAAAAATAGACAATGATAATTTCAACAAACCTGGTATTTACAAAATCAAATGCAGTGATTGTGACAGATATTACATTGGACAAACTCATCGAACATTTAAAACAAGATTTAAAAAACACATTCAAGCACTTAAATCCAACAACAAAACTACATGTAAATCAAACTTTGCAGAACATTTAATAACATCAGGACACAATTACAAAAACATGACAGAAAATTTATCAGTACTGGAGTTCGAAAAACAACGTGACAAATTAAATGTTAAAGAAGAATTGAACATCTACATTCATCGGAAAAAAGATCCAACAAATATTTTAAATTCAATGTTACCACCACATATTCACCCAATCTACAATCAAATAGAAAAAATAAGAAACAAAAAAACTTAAACACATATACATACAACATCCATCTCCTCTCTTCTTTACTTTTCAAAATTAACCATATGACATTTATAAATTTTATTTACATCAAGGTTATGTTCTTATTAATACACCACTTGATAATGGACTGAGTTCTGAAACATGTTGTGAATTTTTTAAATAAAATAATTTCTTACACAAAAAAAGGGTACTAAGTATAAGGGTATTAATTATTTAATAAATAAATAAATATATATATATATATATTTATATGTCTGTGAATACTTTGGGGGGGGGGGTTTGTACCCCAAAAATGGGGTTTTTGAGTTTTTTCAAAGTAATTTTTAAAAATTTACATCTTTTATCTTTTAATTATTATTAATTTATCTTTGACCATTAGAATCAGCTTAAAAAACTACACAAATTAGTACCTTAAGGTTTTTCTCTATCTCCAACGGTTACCGAGATATTAAAAAATCTAAACACACTACATTATATTTAAGGGCTCCAATGCTAATCTTATACAGGATGAGGAAAAATTTATACTTCTCTTATTAACCTATAGTTTTTGATGAAACTTTATATTTAGCTTCATGTGGTTGGGATTCATACGTTTATGCTAAAACATCATATTTTATTTGTTCCTCACAGCAGCAAACCTGCATACTCGTTCCCATGTTAATCTTATGGAGAATAGGCAAACTCCTTTATTTATGATAAAACTTGATTAATTGTCAAAATAAAAATAGTTTATGGTAAAAATGCCTAGTTTCAGTGGTCTTCAAAGCAAACCTGCATACTCTTTCCCATGTTAATGTTACAGAGAATATGCAAAATACTCTAATTTATCAACAGGTATTGATTGATCAATATTGTCATATACTTGTATTATTATTGCCATATTATTGAGGTGGAAATAGGCTGAGTACGTAGGTCCGCTGTGACGGGGGTACATATGTGTATGTGTCTGTGAACACGATAACTCTCGTAAAAATGGTCTGATCGAGATCAAATTTGGTAGAGACATGTATTCCTACATTTCCTCGGACGAGTTCGTAAACCATCAGACATATCAGCCAAACGGAGTGGGAAGTTTGGGGGGGTTTTGTACCCCAAAAATGGTTTTATTAGGGTTTTCCCATGTATTTGTTTAAATATTTCAAATTTTATCTTTCACCATTAGAATCAGCTTAGAAAACTACATACGTACATTGGGAGGATAAAGAATATTTTTAGATCTCCAGGCAAATAAAGGTAAAAAGGTTTTACTATACAAAAAAGTTTTTCTAATGGTTTTGATTTGTTTCAGTAATGTAACCAAATAATTATAATTCATATTTAAGTTTTTATAATGAATATATTCATCTTGAAGTTTGTCTTCATCCTCTGATACTGTTACCAACGGTATGTTCTCACTCTTATCTGAATAATAGCTGTCGTAAAATAAGCCTACTGCCTACTTCTTCCCATTTTTCCTCTTGAGTTTTTTGTTTCTTTTGAGTTCCTGATCCTCTGTAAAATTATCATACTGCCTTTCACCAATTTTTTACTGTTACTTCCCCATGTTAAGTATGCACTTGGAACAACACAAATCATTGCCGGGGTTTTTTCAAAATATGAACAGTAAAATTAGTCAATAGACTTTGGACATGTCAAAAGTCACCCACACAAATGCCACAAGTTATAAATGATAAGGTGATGATTTATAAATGCATACAATATTTTCAAGATGAAATATTAAACTGAGCTTCCTTTATGTGTTGAATCAATATAAGCTAACTTTAATAACTAAAATATATCTGTGCTATCAATAGTCTCTTACCTGCACCAGAAGCTTTGAAGGGCATACAAAAGTATGTCTTTCAATTGTTGACAATTTCAAATTGTGATAAGCAGCTGGAAACATGAATTGAAATATGTACAACAATACCGAAACGGCTGTCAGACATCAGTGCTAACAACTGATAAATTTGAAGTGGAAATATATTCATTTTTGCAATTTTCATATACTACCAAATAAAATATGGTTTTTGTCCAAAGTCACCCAAGTATCTAAAGTTACCCACTGTTATGATAAAATAGAATCTCACATAGAATAAACTAATAAAAATAATAACTGAAATAGTCAGAACAAAAATGTGTTACATTAAAACTAGAAAAAATTAGATTAGTAAAACACACGAAAATGGTCTGATGAGAGTCAGTTTGGTGTTGCCAAATCGCCCTATTCTATTAAAGCATATGGTTACGTCAGCTGATAGGCTAAATGAAAAATTGCAACACTGCTGAGCAAGAGGGGGTGAGGGGGGAACCAGCTGCCCAAGACCTCATCAGACCATTTTCATGTGGTTTACTCTAGTTGGTATTATATAAAAATAAACAAAAGCAATTGGTTGTCATGGTGACAACTGAATAGTGACTTCAACAGCTGATGTGTCCACTACATGATTAAATAGAATAAAACAACCTAAATCTGTTTGTTTACATTGATTTTAATCTTTTAAATCCATTTCAAAATTATACTACACAATATTACAATACAATATTAGTACAATATTAGTTTGTTTAAGATTTCAGGTTTAAATTTTGTCATGGTAGTAAAATTATCATTCTTCTTAACACTGAATCATACACTCCTTAATGCTAGTATGAACATTAAACTTTACTTGGAAACCCTTCTGCAAAGAGAAATGCAAATTAATCTACCTCACAATAATCAAAGATGTTTTAGATTTGAAATAAGTGTAAATAATATGTTTGACATCTTATAAATCATCTCAGGCTTCACCTTACATTTATTTTACATATTTTTACTGACCCATTATCTTTCAAAACCTCTGGTACCACTTTCAAACTTGAATCCTCCATAACTCTAGTATTGTTAGAAACAACTATTTTCAGCAATTTTAATTCAAATTTTATTCAGTTCCCTTGTAGGTTTAGGGTATGCCTCACTAGTATTAAGTCAGAATATGAAAAGAAGCGACAAAAAATATTATGAAAACATTAGAATGTAAAAAAAATTAAAAGAAAATATGTTTTAGCTGAATTCAAAAAAACACTATTATCAATATACAGTACTGTACTTGTATTCAATATATTCCAGAAGTGGAAACGCTGAGGATTTACTACGATGACCACGGGCAGCCGGTGCCCATGTTGACTGACATGACTGATGTTGTACCGACCCTCAAGACTCCAAGTCTCCGGTTCGGGCCATTGCCTTGTGAGTGCCAGAACCTTCAATGCGGTTGTTGTGTCAACATGAACATTCAACTATTCAACTTCACCAGACGTGGTAAGTGATAGCTTACACACTTACATTCCAGTTCTTGACAAAAATACTTCTAGCCATATAGCACATACAAATATGTTTCATATACATATCACACATAACACAATAGAGGAATTAGTTATCCATAACCAAGTACAAATACAAAATGTTGTGTAATAGGCCAATTTTACATATACTATCATAGACCTACAACTGAGCTGATATAGTGTGTTAGAAAAGACCCAGAATGTTTTTATATATTTTTAACCATTATATCCATATCTATTATGCATAATATATGCTATTATGCATCTATTATGATCTGAGTTTTGAAAATTCATAATGGCGTTGGTTATTAATTATTAAATTAACAATTAGTAGGACTTTTCCAACGCGTGTTGTGTTTAAAATCTACACAACGTTTCGCGAGTTGGATAAACTTCCCGTTTTCAAGTGCCTAACAATATTTACATCTGTACAAACAAAAGGTTATTTCTACATATAAAAAAGAAACCGGTCAAAAACACAACAAAAAATATAACTATAGAAAAAAAATGTAAATAAAACACTCTATTTAGCCTATTCTGTACATTCGGAAAATTGCAAACGAACGACACTAGCACTCCGCCTCCGAGCTAGCGGACGTAAAAATAAGTAGGACCGCACGACACGAAGGTCAGACCACTACTGGCTAGTGACTGGCCCCCCACCCGTCAAAGCGGTCGCTACTTTCGCCTCGTGTCCGCTAGGGGCGCTGGCAGCCCAGCGTCGTCCGACTGCAGCTGAAAACAAAATAGCACACGGAAAAACAGTTGTTTACAAACATTCGGGGCCTAACTTCTAAATCCCAATGAGACACACATTCTTTCTAAAGGTTTAAACTATTCATCAGTAACCCCTAAATCAGTTAACATGCTGGATTTCATAACTGGCATTGAGTCGGCTGTTCCTGACCTCTCTGAGGAGGCCGCCGATCACTTCAGGAGTGAGGCCAGTGTATCATTGAAAAATCTAAAACCTATAAAAACAAACATCACTAAAGAAGAGCTTACGCAGCAATTAAGTCCCTTAAACAAGACCAAACTGTTAAAATCCTCCCTGCCGACAAAGGTAATGCAACGGTCATACTAAACAAAACTGATTACAGTTCCAAAATCTATGATGTCCTTAAAGCAGGAAAATACACTTTACTAAAAAAAGACCCCACAAAAATTATGAAATCAAAATTGCAACCACTCTAAGGAAACATAAAGGAACATTTTTCAGATAAACTCCGTACTAAACTCACACCACACCACTCTAAGACACCTCACATGTATGGACTCCATAAAATTCACAAAGACAACGTGCCTTTAAGACCAATAGTAAGTTCAAAAAACTCGCCTAACCGAGAGTTATGTAGTTTTCTCCTGCCCATATTAAAACCACTCTCTGGCAAAACACAGTCACACGTCACTAACACAGCACACTTTCCCAGATAGCACATCAAGCTTTTTTCAAGCTGGATTTTTCAATTCAACAAGCTGGATTTAAGCTGGAAAATTCCAGTCTGTTGGCTGGAATTTGGCTGGATTTTGACAACGAAGTTTACACTTGGACAGCTTGATTTAAGCTTGGTACTTCCAGCTGGATTCCAGCTTGAGACCAAGTTTAAATCAAACTGGATCTTTCCAGCTTGAATCCAGCTGTAGGTTCCAAGCTTAATTCAAGCTTTGATAAGCTTGAATAAAGCTACATACAGCTGGATTTAAGCTTGAAGTTTCAAGCTTAATTCCAACTGTAAGTTTCAAGGTTGAATCAAGCTTTGTGTAAGCTAGAATAAAGCAATATACAGCTGGATTTAAGCTTGAAGTCTCAAGCTAAATTCCAACTGTAAGTTCCAAGGTTGAATCCAGCTGGATTTAAGCTAGATATTTCAAGCTTAAATCCAGCTGCTATTTTACAGTTGGGTGTTTCAAATAAATCACATAAATAACACATTATGAGGTAATTTAAAGAAAATCCTTTAATGATATAAAAACCATAATAATAACATAATGACATGTACAGTACTATAATATCAAAAGCAGAAAAACATTTTAATTTAATTAAAAAACTAAATTAATTAATTTAATTTCTAGTTTTGAAATTGAGAATAAATCAAGACATAAAAAGAATTACAATAATAACATTGCAAATATGAATAAGAGAAATAAGAACCAATGTGACTAAATATGAATTTACAAAAATAAATTTAAAAACTCTTTAAAAACTAAGAAATTAATTGGAGGTGTTCCCAAGCTGCCCAACAACAGTTGCCTGGAACTCCAAACAGCTTAACCTGAAATCAAGGATCACTATTAGTAATTTTTCCTTAAAATTTAATGAGGTAGTAAATTCATAATAAACTATTAAAATATTATATAAAAATATGCTGTGTGAAAATCTGGGACAAAATCAGCAATGTTACAGTAAACTTCTTCTTTTCCAAATATTATTTAGACATAAAAAAATTATTATGAAAAGAATTTAAAAGAATTATTATGAATGGACGAATAATAGCAAATTTAGATGTAACATTGTTTTCTTGTCATCTATTATCCTAATCACGATAAAGCTTTATCCCCTCGTAAAAAGTGTAATTTATCAGCCAGTTCCAATTCTCAACCTATCCAGATTGAAAAATAATACTATTAACAGTTTCTTACGAACAATTTGTATTGCGCCTAAAACAATTAAACAACAATATTCTATATTCTTTGTCTCTTGGTTTTTAGCCTGTCCTATAACATTGCAATCCCTATCAACCTGCTAGCCTTACGAGGCTTTATGATTTCAAGAATTGCTTATTATAGTTTATGTCATATTCATCTACGGAACACTAATCCACCCTGATAGGTATTTGAAGCAGAAAATTAGTGAAGGGTGAGAGACATAGAGTAATGATTTTTACGAGATATGTAGCCCTGTTACTGACTAAAACCAGCTATTCTTTGGACTATTATTAAATTACAATAATGTCGGAAAGTGACATACTTGCTTGCTCACACAGAATACAGATATAAAAATACCCCTGTCCACAGCAAAACTGTGAATTTCCATTTCCTTAATATTTTTTTGTTGCACCATAGTAAGGTAAATACTGTAATTAAAACGATTATCAAATAAACTAGGGGTATTCTCATTTTAAAAATGAAAAACTAAGATTGGGTGTAGGTATTCTGAAGCGAGTAGTAGTGTTTTTTTAAACTATAAAATATAAATATATATTAAAAAATATCATTGAACAAATCTTTCATTTAAAAAAGTCATCAAATTGCTTTCATTCATACACTCTGACTAAATGTTTTAGGATTTTTAAAGAGGTATATTGATTAGACCTTAGTAGGTTATCTAAAATGAATTGATTTTTTGTATCTTTCATCAGAACACCATTTATTTAGGCAAGTTTTTGGATATATTACCTCAATCATGAAAAAATACAAAAGTGTACTTGGATTATGCTCAAGTTTAAACCATTGATAAACAAAAGAGTAGTATAGTCATATAGCAAAGTACCTGTTTGATTGAAGGCGATTTTTGGACCGTTGGAGCCAGTGTCCAGTGTGAATTTTCAACATATCATCTGTTGTGGAATTATTGTACACTCTCCTTACAGCACCTTAAACAATTTAAGATACAATGTAACATAGCAAAACAATAGGCCTACCATTTTTATTCCAGTTATTGCACTTTCAGACATAATATAAGTGCAAAGGATAAAATCATTAAAAAATTACAATTTAGAATTTAGGGCTACTGATTTTAATATAGCCTAATATCTAAGGAAACAAAAAGGCTCTACCCTTGCAACAAATGGTAAAAAAGGGTATTTACTGTTCAATATGAATACATGAATACCAAATTAAACGGATGGTGTTTTCAGAAACTAAGGACTCCAAAATAATAAAAAAAACTTAGTCCCAAGCTTAACTTTTAAGTTGGGTTTACACTACATGGTTGGAGAGCTTTATAGCTTTATAGTTGGTAGTATTACAGTTGCATAGCAGAATCTTTAAAAACATAAGCTTATATAGCTGACAGCTTTTCTAGCTTTTCATGAAACAAAAATTTATGTATAGCAGAGCTAGATATACCTAGGTATATCTTATGTCAGATTCCCTTCGATGTCAACTAAAACTTTTACATAACACATTTTCTACTATACTTTAATACTTTAATACTTTTAACTGAAATGGCGACCTACCCAGGTAGGTATTTTAAGCCAAGTATGAATGTAGGATGATTGTGGCGCGATCTTGTAGTCTTGTTACTGACTAAGGCCGACATGTTCCTTAGACAGGACTGTTAATTAATAGCCCAACAGCCGATGGCAAATAAGGGACCTACAGTTTAACGTGGAATCCGAACCACACCCTCTGAATTACGAATTGGTCTAATTATGAGGATGGTCTTTGCGGATTAATGTAGTATTCAATAGTGCGGACGTTAATCCACACAAGAGAACACCACAACCACCGCCATCTCTCACAACTATCCACAATTCGTGACCTCCAAGTAGCTGGATTACAGGACGTCGCCACCGTCCCAGTCTTATATCTATAACTTATAGCAGAGAAAATAGGCTTAAATCTACAATATACCAGGCGTAAATTTTTTAACTTGTAGCTCTGACAGCTACAACCTAACTTTACCATGCCACATTCGGTGATAGTTTTTCTGTCATGGGGACATTCACCAATATTTTAAAAGCATATTCAAAATATACCAAACCTAATTAATATACGTTCAAGCACAAAGTATCTGTAAGTTCATTATACTGAGTTTTTTTTATTTTTTAAAATTTTTTAAGACTGGTGCGATGCAAATAATCTTTCGCTTAATAATGGTAAAATATGTTATTTCAATTTTAGCTTTAACAAAAATAATTTTATCTCTTTAGAAAATACAGTCCTAAAGATTTTGGGTCTTTGGATGGATTCCGGTCTATCTTGGAACTTTAATGTAGATTTTATTTCAAAAAGAATGTCCAAAGGTCTTTACATGCTTAGAAGATTGAAATGCTCTGTTGATAAATTTGTCTTACTAAATGTTTATTTTGCTCAGATTCAGAGCATACTCACATATTACCATATGAAATCATTTAAAGTGTAAATAAAACTCCGCTAATCATTAAAAACAAGTGATTGGCTTAAATTTTTAAGCCAATATGAGTTTCCTGAGAATGTTGTAATACATAATAGCTACAGTGTAAAATATTAAATGTTTGGAATAGTTGTTGGGGGGTGTAAGCTCCCACTGCAGTAAACTCTTTATTCTTCAAAAAAGAGCGATTAGATTAGTTTGTAATGTTCCTTATCGAACTTCGTGTAGGCCATTATTGGTCAAACTTTGTGTCCTAACTCTTTATACACTTTATAGGCCTATATATATCATTCTCTTTACTATACCTATATAAATTTGGATCTATTTACAGTTAATGCTGATGTTCGTTCACATAAAGCCCGTAATGAAAATAGTGGTAAATATTAAATAGCCAAAACCAAAATAGCTAAAAATACAACCGTTTAAATATAGCACCCCACAGAAAAATTGGTTATATATGGCCACCAAATTTTACAATTCATTACCTAATAGATTAAAATTATTACCTCTAAAACAATTTTAAAAAAATGTATCATTATCGAATGTCTTTACAATATGGATCTATTTTTTGACATTGACTGGGAACAGTATAAATGATATGTTTTTAATGTTAGCTTAAGTTTATGTTTGGAATTAAGATTGTTTTTACTATAGGCCTAACCATTTTGTTGTTGAACTTGTAAAATTGTGTCATTGTTATTGTTCTTTAAGATTGTTTCTACTAAAACCATTTTGTTGTTGAACTTGTAAAATTGTGTCATTGTTATTGTTCTTTAAGATTGTTTCTACTAAAACCATTTGTTGTTCAAATTGTAAGTAAACTTGTTCTTGTTATTAGTACGGTACTTAAGATTTTTGTACTAAAACCATTTTGATGTTACTTGACGATTGTCGATACACTTGTAAGAGTGTCTACTATTTAAAGACACTCAAAATAAAATCTTTACATAAGACATTTTTATGTAAAGATTCTCAAGTTTCCTGAGATAGAACTTTAAATTAAGTAAGTTTTTAGGCCTAAACTAATAAGGTTAGCTGTTCTTCAAAATACACAGGTACCATTACTTCAGTAAATCACTGAAGCTATCTAGTATAAATTAAATAACTCAATAAATTGAGATAATGCATAAATCAAGATAAGTTTTTAAGAAATGTGATGGGAAGGGCCATCAATGGCGAGGGCTATTGGAACCAAAAACGTCTTCATTAGGTACGGTAAATGTCCTGCATAACTGAGCATCTGAGTAAGGGAATCATAACAATACAAAATTTACATAAAATCTATATTATTAACAGCCGCATTATAAAATATACTCCAATATCCCAACTCCACCAGACTGAAGGAAACATAATATGTAAAATCGTAGATGAACGGATAAAAATTCCCTTAAGGTGGGTTTTCCTAGCTCCGCATTTTGTGCGGAGCGCACTGCGGACCTCTCTCCGCAAAACGCAATGCGCTGCGCGGTTGTGTTTTCCTAGCCCTCAGCAGTGCGCTGTAAGGTGTCAGTAGTTGATTGCTTGTGAACATGAGCGCTCGTTCTGTGAGTAAGAAGAAATTAGCATTATTGATGGCATTATTAGAAGAGGAAGAAGAGATTGAAGATGAAATTGACTTTATTGTTGGGCGTCTTTGTAAAGTACGAAAATCTGTCGACACCATGTACACATCCAGAGAGAAAGAGGGAGTGTTTAGAATTTTGATCCACAGGAATTGGCTCGACGACGATGAACGATGACGATGATGAATAGTGAAAATCTTGTTGATAACTAGGAATTTTCTGTTAAAAACACGAGTTATTGACTTTTGTTAAGTGAGATTTTTGGGCGATTCTGTTAAGTTAATAACTTTTTGTTATAAACACGTGTTATTAACTCTGGTGTAAACGCGGCTTAACAATACTTATCAACCAATTGTTTTTTATTCCAAGAACTTATAGGAATGAATACAACATCCGAATCGCGTAGAAGGGAGTTCTGCCTGACCACCATACTTCTCCAGTTCGGAGTTATATCGACTGTAAAAGCTGATTTTTTTTAGGTCCTGACACTAAACAGTTATGTTTTGCGTACTATCTAGAACTAAAAATAGGTGGTTATCGTGCAGAATGATCAAAACATTTTTACATTGTTTACATTCACTACTTATTGATCAAAAGGCCAATCTCCATCCACACCAAATCCTTCTTGACAATTTTTTTAAACTCCTTATCGGCCATATTCCACAAAATTGGATGACCACCAACTAACTCGATAAGTTGTTCGTCCTCATTGGCCGTAAATCTAGCCATTTTGTACCTCTACATTAGAAAACCGTCAACTAATTCACATGGAAAACCACCAAAACTAGTGTCCAATGCGCAGCGCGGTCCGCAGTTGACTGCTCTCAGAGGAGTCGGCCAGTTGCGCAGAGCGCACTGCGCACCGCGGAGGGATGTAGGAAAATAGCGCCATCTGATTCAGTGTTGTTGAGTAGGCTCCGCAATGCGGACTGCGCATCACGCAGTGCGCTCCGCACAAAATGCGGAGCTAGGAAAACCCACCTTTAAAATATGACGTGAAAATATGTAGGAGCAGGAACTAGGAAGTGGTTAATAAATAACATTCATGTAAGTCTAATATACTATTCGATAAAATTTAAATAACTAATAATAAATGCTTACCAATTATAAATAGGTGCAAAGTTGACTAGAAGTCTTCGTGTACAACTTTTACAACAATGGCTGGTACAATTAATTACTTTTGGGCTCTGGCGACTGTAGCAATGGCGATATAAAATATGACAGGAATGGAAAACGACCGCTAGCGCTCGCGCGGCTGTTTTCGGAAGCTCGTAGATTGGACTTTCAAACGAAATTACAGTTTGTTTCCAGCTTGATGGTCCCAGCTTGAAAGATTACAGTTTATTTCAAGCTGAATTACAGTTGGAAATATCAAGCTTGAATTCTCAACCCAAAATACAGTCAAGCTACAGCTGGAATTAAGCTTACGTGCTATCTGGGTTGTAGAAATCACAAAAGAGTTATCCATTACTGAGGATGACATCCTCGTCAGTTTTGATGTAGAAAGTTTTTTCACAAACATACCAGAAAGAAACGCTATCAATAATAAATACCCCCGTCGCAGCAGACCTGCGTACTCAGCGAATTTCCAAATCAATAATATAACAATAATTTATGACAAGTTTTATAAAAATCTGTCTATAAACATGCAAAGTATTAGCCTATTCTCCATAAGATTAACATGGGAAAGAGTGTACAGGTTAGCTGCTGTGAGGAACACTGAAAGTAGTCATTTCTACCGTAAATAATTTTTATCTTAACATTTATACCAACTTTCATCAACATCTGTCCATAAATAAAGGCGTTTGCCTATTCCCTATATGATTAATATGGGAAAAGAGTATGTAGGTTTGCTGCCATGATTAACACATAAACTATGATTTTATGCATAAATGAATAGATCTCAACCACATAAAGCTAAATATCAAGTTTTATCCAAAAATATTGATTAATATGGGAAATATTAATTTTTCCCCATCCTCCATAAGATTAACATTGGAGCCCCACAATACAATATACTGTGTTTAGATTTTTTAATATCTTGGTAACCGTTGGAGATAGAGAAAAACTTTAAGGAACTTAATTGTGTAGTTTTTAAGCTGATTCTAATGGTGAAATATAAAATAAGAAATTTTTAAAAATTACATGTGAAAAACGCAAAAAAACCCCATTTTGGGGTACAAAACCCCCCCAAACTACCCGTTCCCATTGACCGATATGACTGGTTTACGAACTCTTTCGAGCATTTGTAGGAATACACGTCTCTACCAAATTTGGTCTTTATCGGACAATTTTTACGAGAGTTATCGTGTTCACAGACACACACACACACACACACACACACACACATATATATATATATATATATATATATATAAATTTTAACGACTATTGTTTTTGGACTCTGGGCACCTAAAGACGAAAAAATAACATGGTCTAGGGCTTAAGCCTTACCATGAGACCTACGGTAATAGCTTCTTCCCTATGAGAAATTCGCTAAAAACAGACTTAACCAGGATCACACACTTAAAGACGGGGGTATCTTTAATACCCCCGTCGCAGCAGACCTGCGTACCCAGCGAATTTCCAAATCAATAACATAATAATAATAATAATAATAACATATGACTAGTTTGATCATTATCAGTCAATAAATATGAGTATTATTTGTCTACTCTCCAGAGATTAACGTGGGAAAGAGTATGCAGGTTTGCTGCTGTGAGGAACGCTGAAAGTAGATGTTTCTAGCGTTTATACCAACTTTCATCAACATCTGTCCATAAATAAAGGAGTTTGCCTATTCCCTATATGTTTAACTAGCTTAACCCGGCGGACGTTGTCTCGCTTTTAATTTTTCATTCATATACAAAAATAAAGTAATAAATAAAATAAAGAAAAAATTTATGCGTTCAACGTCACGTTGAGCATTTCACTCTGCATTTGTCTCTGTAGCTCTTGACGTCGAAGCTCGTCCACGCATGTCTCCGAGTCGCGCTTCTCCCTCTGCAGGTGTTTCCGTAGCTCTTGACATCGAAGCTCGTCCATGCAGGTCTCTGAGTCGTGCTTCTCGCTCTGCAGGTGTTTCTGTAGCTCTTGACGTTGAAGTTCGTCCACTCAGCTCTCCGAGTCGTGCTTCTCGCACTGCAGGTGTTTCTTTAGCTATTGACGTCAAAGCTCGTCCACGCTGGTCATCGAGTCGTGCTTCTCACTTTGCAGGTGTTTCTTTAGCTATTGACGTCAAAGCTCGTCCACGCTGGTCATCGAGTCGTGCTTCTCACTTTGCAGGTGTTTCTGTAGCTCTTGACGTCGAAGCTCGTCCACGCAGGTCTCCGAGTCGTGTTCTCGCTCTGCAGGTGTTTCTGTAGCTCTTGACGTCAAAGCTCGTCCACGCTGGTCATCGAGTCGTGCTTCTCACTTTGCAGGTGTTTCTGTAGCTCTTGACGTCGAAGCTCGTCCACGCAGGTCATCAAGTCGTGTTTTCCGCTCTGCAGGGGTTTCGGCATCTCTTGATGTCGAAACTCGTATTCGCTGGTCTTCAAGTCGAGCAGGTGTTTCCGCACATCTTGAGATTGAAGCTCGTTCTCGCAGATCTTCAAGTCGTGCTTCCCGCTCTGTAGGCTCGGCAGCTCTTGAAGACGGTCCTTATTCGGACAGCTTTCAAGCGTGCTTCTGTTTCTCCAGATGTTTCAGCAGCTCTAAGTGCTGAAATACATCGATCGTTTTTGGTTCTTCTACCAATATTGGCTTTTTTCGTAGGCATGCCATAAAAAGTATTCTGCAAAATCAATTATTTATTATCAATTTATTTTCAGGTTTCCCTAAATCTTTTAATTACCGAGGCAAAAAGGTTAAAATAAATAATAAGAAATACAGATCACCTGACCAAGTAAAAGTGTATACAGTTAAAATGTACAGTTAAACTGTTTAGTCACTCGCATAACCTTAAAACAAAAATGTAAACAAAAACAAATTATTTTACTACCGTACTCATTAATTTGTCTCTCCAATCATAGCTTTGCTTGCTGAGGCTCCCCCAGGCCCCCGTGGTTGTTGTCGGCAGTCCTTGTCGGCAGTATTTAGAATAGAGTTAATGGCAGTGTAGGGAAAGTGTGTGCAAAAGTCCATACCATTATAAACTAAAATAACGTAACACAGTATCAAAATGTGAAATAAGAAGTCACAGTTAAAAATTTAAACTGTTTAGTCACTCGCATAACCAAAAAAACAAATGTAAACAAAATAAAAAAACATAAACAAATGCAAGTGCTTCAATCTGTCAATCTTCAACTAACAGCTATAGTATAGCAATCAGCTGTTGAAAAGAAAACATTTATAATGTGAAATAAACGGTACCAGTGGACTGACACATACTTTCTCCCTTAAGTAAATTAAAAAAAGACAATCTGTAATAAAACTATCATGTTCTACAAAGTTAATCTAAATATCATTTAATAATTTATTGTTTCAAAAATAATCATCCAATTTCTAAAAATAATAACACGAGAGACAAAGTTAAATTAATTGTTCAAATTGTATGGGGGGGACAACCCCCCCCCCGTAACACCAAGCTTTTTTGAGCTGGTTTTGTTCGGTGATTTGACCTTACGCTTCATACCAAGTTTCATGGAAAACGGTTGGAAAGTAAGGAAGAAATTGATTTTTTATATTCTCCATAAGAATAACATTGGGCGCTTTCAGACAACGTACTGCGTTTATCGTGGACAGTAAATTTAACTTTTCTCTGGAACCGTTAGTCGTAGACAAATAATTCAAATTACTAATTTGTTTAGTTTTTTAAGCTGGTTTTAATGGTGCCAGTCAAGTTATACTTTACTTTTATTGTTTTCGCTGAAAATTTAAAAATTTGATTTTTTTGACATTTAAAAGCCCATAACTTTTGAACCGTCATTTTTACAGATATGCGGATGGTGTCAAATTATTTAGTACTCTGTACACTATAAACTGTAAAATTTTAATAAAAATCGTTAGAGCCGTTTTTGAGAAATTTGGATTTTTCACGGTTTTTAAGGGTTTTTAGGGGTGAACTACCCTTAAAAATCAAAAATTCAAAAAAATG
This sequence comes from Nephotettix cincticeps, assembly GCA_023375725.1. Taxonomy (NCBI): domain Eukaryota; kingdom Metazoa; phylum Arthropoda; class Insecta; order Hemiptera; family Cicadellidae; genus Nephotettix; species Nephotettix cincticeps. Next base: position 84,662,734 of record CM041786.1, on the reverse strand, counting down.
AAAAAAACGCCTGGAGATACCGTGAATATATACATACATGCCAAATTTCATCTAAATCGGACCAACGGGGTAGGCTGTGGCACTGTACACATCCAGACACACACACACACACACACACACACACACACACACACACACACACACACACACACACACACACACACACACACACACGGACACACGGACACACGGACGGACAGACATCACGTCAAAACCCACTTTTTTGGATTCAGGGGACCCCAAAACGGATATATCCACCCTCAACTCAAATTCGAAAATTTTGACGAAAACAATACTTTCTCCATATACAGTACTACGTATAAGGGGAGAAAGTAAAAGACAATCTGTAATAAAACTATCATGTTCTACAAAGTTAATCTAAATATCATTTAATAATTTATTGTTTCAAAAATAATCATCCAATTTCTAAAAATAAAAACACGAGAGACAAAGTTAAATTAATTGTTCAAATTGTATGGGGGGACAACCCCCACCCCCGTAACACCAAGCTTTTTTGAGCTGGTTTTGTTCGGTGATTTGACCTTACGCTTCATACCAAGTTTCATGGAAAACGGTTGGAAAGTAAGGAAGAAATTGATTTTTTTATATTCTCCATAAGAATAACATTGGGCGCTTTCAGACAACGTTTATCGTGCGTTAACTGCGTTTATCGTGGACAGTAAATTTAACTTTTCTCTGTAACCGTTAGTCGTAGACAAATAATTCAAATTACTAATTTGTTTAGTTTTTTAAGCTGGTTTTAATGGTGCCAGTCAAGTTATACTTTACTTTTATTGTTTTCGCTGAAAATTTAAAAATTTGATTTTTTTGACATTTAAAAGCCCATAACTTTTGAACCGTCATTTTTACAGATATGCGGGTGGTGTCAAATTATTTAGTACTTTGTACACTATAAACTGTCAAATTTTAATCAAAATCGTTAGAGCCGCTTTTGAGAAAATTGGATTTTTCACGTTTTTTAAGGGTTTTTAGGGGTGAACTACCCTTAAAAATCAAAAATTCAAAAAAATGAAAAATACGCCTGGAGATACGGTGACTATATATATACATGCCAAATTTCATCTAAATCGGACCAACGGGGTAGGCTGTGGCACTGTACACATCCAGACACACACACACACACGGACGGACAGACATCACGTCAAAACCCACTTTTTTGGATTCAGGGGACCCCAAAACGGATATATCCACCCTCAACTCAAATTCGAAAATTTTGACGAAAACAATACTTTCTCCATATACTATGTATAAGGGGAGAAAGTAAAAAGTATTGGTTCCATAGTACATGGGATCCTTTTGAAAAGGGCTGTTTTTAGGGTTTCCCAGCAATTATTCGATTTCTTTCTCGCCGTAAGAACCATCCTTGGACTTCAATGAACATCTTAAAAAAAGAATTGGCTAAATTGGTGTTAAGTTATGCGCTTACCAACACATTTTGCGATTCATTTTATATTATAGAAGATATGGGAAAAGAGTATGCAGGTTTGCTGCCATGATAAACACATAAACTATGATTTTTAAGCATAAATGGACAGATCTCAACCACATGAAGCTAAATATCAAGTTTAATCTAAAAATATTGATTAATATGGGAGATATTAATTTTTCCCTATCCTCCATAAGATTAACATTGGAGCCCCACAATACAACGTACTGTGTTTAGATTTTTTAATATCTCGGTAACCGTTGGAGATAGAGAAAAACTTTAAGGAACTTAATTGTGTAGTTTTTTAAGCTGATTCCAATGGTGAAATATAAAATTTGAAATTTTTAAAAATTACATGTGAAAAACGCAAAAAACCTCATTTTGGGGTACAAAACCCACCCAAACTACCCGTTCCCATTGACCGATATGTCTGGTTTACGAGCTCGTCCGAGCATTTGTAGGAATACACGTCTGTACCAAATTTGGTCTCGATCGGACCATTTTTACGAGAGTTATAGTGTTCACAGACATATATATATATAAAAATTTTAACGATTATTGTTTTTGGACTCTGGGCACCTAAAGAAGAAAAAATAACATGGTCCCGGGCTTAAGTCTCGCCATGAGACCTACAGTAATAGCTTCTTCCCTATGGGAAATTCGCTAACAGGACAAAGCTCCCAGTAGATGTAATTATTGAGCTACTAACACTGTGTACTGAGTCAAATTATTTTGAATTGGATGGTAAAATTTATCGTCAGGACGATGGCATGGCAATGGGTTCACCACTTTCACCTATATTTGCCAATATCTTCATGGAGGAATTCGAGCAAAGAGCAATTGCTACCGCCGTTTTCAAACCAAAGATTTGGTTGAGGTACGTGGATGACACCTTTGTCATCTGGAGTCATGGCCAGCAGGATGCTGTGGTTTTTCAGGGTGTTCTTATTGTGAATCCTCAGGACTTATCTAAATTTGACTCCAGGTTCTTGTCATCTGTTCTTCAGTCTATGAATCTTTTCCAGTTAATAAAAGAGCCAACTGTATCTCACCTTGGGTCATCACTCATAGACTTGATCATTGTAGACAGAGATATGAAACTTGAGGTGGAGATGGTTGAGACTTCTAGTATACTTGACTCCAGGGGTGTAAAAATTACGGTAATCATTGTCTGGTGTTTTGTGATTTCTCTTGTGAAAAAAACATGAAGAAAATGAAGTATGTATCATACAGGGATTTTAAAAACATTAACATTAACCTATTCTCTGAACTGTCATATACAGTTGAATGGGGTAAAATAACATCTCAAGAGAATGTTGATGTCCCTAAATGGAAAAATCCTTTAAGTCTTTGATGTTTGCGCACCATTTGTAAGGAAGCACGTCACAAGGAGGAAGGCTCTATGGAGGGATAGTAATATCAGATTACTTACAAAACTGAAGAACAAAATGCATGGGATTTTTATGAAGTGTAGGGACAGTGAAACTAGATCTGACTACTGTAAGGTAAGAAATAATATAAATTTAGCAATAAGAAATGCTAAAAGATGATTCTTTGAAAATCAAGTACGTTGTAAGAACCAAAAACCTTTTTGGTCTTCCCTGAGGGCCTCTGGAGTGATGGACTCGAATGAAAATAAAGAATGTCCTCTTACACCTCAAGAATTAAATCAGTATATTTTTCTACAATGGGAAGTAATAACTATGGTATTAGTACAGATAAGCTGAACCTTTATGATCAGAATAGAAGCACTGATGTTAAGAGTAACTTCTCTTTCAAGCCAGTCACAGTTGACGCCATAAAGACCATTATGAATAGCATTACCACAAGGAGTAGGAGTGGATGAAATAACTGTGGACATGATCAAGTCTTTGAGCCCTTACTCTATCCCAGATATTTGTTATCTTGTAAATCTATCCTTATCTACAGGCCGTTTTCCTTCTTCTTAGAAACAGAGTATCATTGTTCCAGTTGAAAAAAAGTCTAATGACTCTTGTGTTTCTCATTTCAGACCCATATATATTCAGTCATATCCAAAATTCTCTGTTTGAAATTCATTATTGGTGATGGTGGATTTATTTTATTTAGATTTTTATTGCGAACATTTTCCATCAAGATTTTATGTAAAACAAAGTTTTACGAGGTTTCCGGATCACATTCCAGATCCCGAAACGTCGTGAAACTTTGTTTTATATAAATCTTGATGGAAAATGTCTGTAATAAAAATCTAAATAACATGTCCAAAATATTGGAAAAGGTTGTTTCTGTACAGTTGGTGTCCTTTCTGGAATCAGAGAAGATTCTTCCAGAAACCCAGTCAGGCTTTTGTTGAGGTTTCAGTACCTGCTCGGCACTCTTGAATATTGTAGATGAGCTTCTGTCAGCAAGGGATAGGGGTTGGGAGAGTTTTGTCTCCGAATTGGATTATTCACAAGTCTTTGATCCGGTTAGTTTTGATCTTCTTCTCGCCAAATTACATTTTTATCGATTTGACACTCTCTCTGTAGCCTGGTTTTTCTTCCTACTTGAACAACAGAACACAGCAGACTAAGGTAAACCATGAGGTACCTGAGTTGTTACCTAAAGTTAGAAGAGTTCCACAAGGTAGTTGTTTGGGCCCTATTCTTTTTTAATATACACTGCTGATCTAGCCTGCCAAATTAAATTCTGTTCTATTCATTCTTATGCAGATGATACACGTTTAATCGCCTCATTTCCATCTTCGTGCATTTCCCTTGCTATTGAACATGTTAACTTTGATTTAAAAAGGTTAATGAGTGGTCTGTTGCTCATAGTTTGAAGCTTAATTCAGAAAAGTGCTCAGTTATGCATGTGGGCAATTTATCTCCTGATGGAAATGGTTTGGTAATCTCTTTGGATGACACGCCCTTATCCATCCAGATAACAGAAACCTTCTCCAAAAGAAATAGAATAAGTTTCATGATATTTTGTACTCTCATTTTCACGGAGAAGCGGATTTAGCTTACAGAAAGACTGACAGAGGGACAAGCAAACAGACAAATTAAGATAAGTTATTGAGATAAGACCTATTTCTGCTTTTCTGAGGTATAAAATCCAAAAATAACCAAAAATATAATAAATCAAAGTATTATACATACAAAACTCTAATTTTATTTATACATACACACCAATGGATATGCAAGTTTTCCTTTGCAAACAAACATCCAACAGAATACATAAATGTTCCAAATTTGTTCATCCATAAAAAATTGAACCATTTAGGTTCATGCATCTAAATATATAAAACAAAGTCGTGTTAGTTACACGCATTATAACTCGAGAACGGCTGGACCGATTTTAATGATCTTTGATTTTTTGGATTTGTCTCTGCTCCGGTCATGCTTAAGGCATAATCAGTTTCTATAAATTCAATTAGTTTCCATTTTATAGCGTTTTTAATTTCTAATGTTAACCTTATGGGGAATAAGTTTGTTTACAAATTTTCTAAAATCAAAACATTTGATTTCTTAAAACAGCTGTTGGTTTACTCTCTGTTAGCATGCTTTACTATCCAATGTCAAATGAATCATTCATTAATGTAAAACTATGAAGTAAATATGTGCTGTACAAAATGAACAGCATTATTCGCCACATTAATAGGTTACGGTTTTTGGGAATTATGTACTGTATTTATATTTTTTTATTTTCTGTATGATTAAAAGTCATGTGTTTATATATTTTCCAAATAAAATAATTACAATGTTTATATATATTAGGTTTATTATAATAATTAGCTGTTGAATATTTAAAGCTTTCAGAACGAAGCCGCAATGCTATTTGACTTCAGAACATAGCCAATCTTAAAGTTAAAATGTATTTTCTGTTAGGTGTTACGAGGTTGGCCGGGTCAGCTAGTTTCATAATAATTGTAAGAGCTTATACATACTGGGATGAATTATTAAACATTTAATTTAAGGTGCTATATTTTTATAGGATGCACCAACTTCACATATGATCCTTATGAGTTTTCAATTCGAATGAACATGTTATGGAATGAACAATCTATCTTCAATAGAAGTATCTCAGGTATGTGTATTTTACATAAGGCACATTCATCCATCCACCCATTATTAGAATTAATTATTACGCCCTAGGCCATTTTAATTACTTGTTATTAGAATCAATTTAGAAAATAAGTTAATTAAAATGTTTTGTTATTTCATATATATACATACAAATAACACTAAAGGTGGTATTGAATAACACTAAAAATTCACGTTATTCAATAAAACAAACAAATCAACACCTGGAGTTAAGGGTGAACATGAAACAAAGTAGAACAAAATGTGATTTTATATCCATTGCATAAATTTTAAGTTGAATAACAATTTAGTAAATCAGAAATAAATTATATTCAAACCATAAAGGCAAGAGATTAGTTTGCAAATATTTTTTTTGTCTCTAAAAACAATATAAATCTATCGGTCATAAAATGTTAACTATTAAGAATTATAGGCTTCACTAATTGGCCAATTCTGTTATTATAATTTATAACAAACATAGTATTAATAATGATATATATATATTGAATTTCTACAGGTAAAAATCCTCCGCCAGCCTGCGCCCAGATCCCGCTGCCTGGCCCGTACTTCCCCACAATGGACCAGTGTGTCCGCTTGTTCAATATCTTCACCCCAGGCCGGAACTTGCACATGTGCATGAACCTAGAAACTAGAATAGAGAGGGTGCCTTTGCTTGTACTGCAATTTGACTGCATGAGGATGGGACTAGATGGAGTGGCACTGCTAAAACCTGAGGACGAGGGTGGGCTCATGCCATCACAGGTAATGCCTTCACAACACAGGCTCATGCCATCACAATGCAGGCTCATGCCATCACAGGTAATGCCTTCACAATGCAGGCTCATGCCATCACAGGTAACACCTTCCCAATGCAGGCTCATGCCACCACAGGTAATGCCTTCACAATGCAGGCTCATGCCACCACAGGTAATGCCTTCACAATGCAGGCTCATGCCATCACAGGTAATGCCTTCACAATGCAGACACAAGACACCACAAGTAATGCCTTCACAATCCAGGCTCATACCACCACAGGTAAGCCTTCACAATCCAGGCTCATGCCATCACAGGTAATGCCTTCACAATGCAGGCTCATGCCATCACAGGTAATGCGTTCACAATGCAGGCTCATGCCATCACAGGTAATGCCTTCACAATCCAGGCTCATGCCACCACAGGTAATGCCTTCACAATCCAGGCTCATGCCACCACAGGTAATGCCTACACAATGCAGGCTTATACCACCACAGGTAATGCCTTGACAAGTGGGTCTATTCCACCACAGGTAATGCATTCACAATACAGTCTCATGCCACCACAGTTAAGGTCTTCACAATGCAGGCTCATGCCACCACAGGTAATGCCTTCACAATCCAGGCTCATGCCACCACAGGTAATGCCTTCACAATGCAGGCTCATACCACCACAGGTAATGCCTTCACAATCCAGGCTCATGCCACCACAGGTAATGCCTTCACAATCCAGGCTCATGCCACCACAGATAAGCCTTCACAATCCAGGCTCATACCACCACAGGTAATTCCTTCACAATGCAGGCTCATGCCACCACAGGTAATGCCTTCACAATCCAGGCTCATGCCACCACAGGTAATGCCTTCACAATGCAGGTTCATGCCACCACAGGTAATGCCTTCACAATGCAGGCTCATACCACCACAGGTAATGCCTTCACAATGCAGGCTCATACCACCACAGGTAATGCCTTCACAATCCAGGCTCATGCCACCACAGGTAATGCCTTCACAATGCAGGCTCATACCACCACAGGTAATGCCTTCACAATCCAGGCTCATGCCACCACAGGTAATGCCTTCACAATGCAGGCTCATACCACCACAGGTAATGCCTTCACAATGCATGCTCATACCACCACAGGTAATGCCTTCACAACGCAGGCTCATACCACCACAGGTAATGCCTTGACAAGTGGGTCCATTCCACCACAGGTAATGCATTCACAATAAAGTCTCATGCCACCACAGTTAAGGTTTTCACAATAAGGGCTCATGCCACCAAAGGTAATGCCTTCAAAAGGCGGGCTAATGCCATCACTCAGAAAATGTATTACGTACAGTACTATGTTATGAATGTTTAACATTGCCACAGACTAACAAAATAAAACGCAATGAGCAAAACTACTTGTAACTATAATTAATTATACAAGATAAATAATATTAGGTATATATTTTATCTCATTTAGCTATTATGCACTGAGTTTTTTACCAGTTCTTAACACTTCTACAAGACATACAAGAGATTATCAAATTTATAATACTTATTACAATTTGCAATTAAAATAGAATTAAAATGAAACTGATGACTTCTGGTCGTCACCTATCTTCTGTGATGCGCCAGACTGATAACTGGTTGTTATATATTAGCTTCAGTGATTATTAATATAAATTAATAATATTCAGTAACAGTAATAAACAGTTTATAAATATTGCTTAACAGGAGATGGGAGAAGGTTCTACAATGGAAAGTAATATCCCTTCAGCTGGAAGACCTTCTATTGAAACATCACAAGAAGCATCAGACATTTTTGATCCCGTAGATCCTGATAAGAAAAAGTTCAATAAAACAATGATTGATACTAATAATGTAAATGAAACAACAACTACATCTGCACTGATAGAAAATCCACTGAATAAGCTCAATGAAACAGGTAGTTTACCAGAATCAACAACTAGTGAGACCCAGAAAAATCAAACACAAGCAGATTAACAAGATGATCATTTAACAGCTGGAAAACAAATAGAACATAAAACATCTTGGTTAAAATAAGTCTTCAGATATATCCATAGAATAAATATCCATGAAAAAGGTTTTTTAGAGAAAAAGATTGTCCATGTAAATGGAGGTAGTTTCTCAGTCAGGGATGTGAAACATGGGGTATTACAGAGGTCGGTTTTGGGTCCCCTGCTTTTGTACTGTGAATGACATAACATATAGTGTCAATGCATACGTCATTAGCTATGCTGATGATGGTACATCCTTAGTACCCACAAAAAACATGAGAGAATTGAGAGCTATTATTTGCTAGAATTTGCTAGCAATATAAGCTAGAATTTGAGAGCTTTAAATCATAAATGAAAAATGTTTCTATTTACATCGCTACTGGAAATAGGTTAGATCACGGATATATCTCAAGAGGATGTTTTCAATTCATCTAAACAGCTGTTCTTATTCTTTTATATTAAAAATTCAATACAATAGACCTGGTAATTTCTATGGAAACCTGTTTCATATTTTCCATCCTAAAAATCACTAACAACCCCCCCAAAACTAATATCCATGACATATCCATGTCAAAACAATGTGGGTTAAATGCTTGACATATTGGATGATAAGTTGATGTGAGCCAATCACATAGATTTGGTTCGTAATAGACTATAGAATATTGTATCTCTTGGGGAATTTGAAAATGTGTCTTTCTAAAGATAATGTCCAGACTGCCTATAAGACTTTTTTTGAAATGATACTTCGTATGGCATAAGAGTATGGAGGTGCTCCTGAGATAAAACTAGTCCTACTCATTCAGATAAAAGCAGTGGGCCTATTGGTTGATAAATAGTTATTGTTTTTGTTTGGGTACTGAAGATTAAAAATTATGTTGACCAAATTAGATTAAAACACAATGGACATAGTCACAATACAATTTAGTATGTTAATTGCTCTACCTTTGGGAGGCAGAGTGAATCTCAGGCTCAGGCTGACATACACAGTTTAAGATTTTTTTAATAGGATTCCAATCGCACCTTGAAATCTAGCCTTCCCTAAATTAAAATACCCCCGTCGCAGCAGACCTGCGTACTCAGCGAATTTCCAAATCAATAATATATGACAAGTTTGGTCAAAATCTGTCGATAAACATGAGAATCGTTTGCCTATTCTCTATTATGATTAACATGGGAAAGAGTGAGCAGGTTTGCTGCTATGAGGAACACAGAGTAGGCATTTATACCATCAAAAAATTTTATTTTTAACATTTATACCAACTTTCATCAACATCTGCCCATAAATAAAGGAGTTTGCCTATTCTCCATATGACTAACATGGGAAAAGAGTATGCAGGTTTACTGCCATGATAAACACATAAACTGTGATTTTTTGGCATAAACGTATGGGTCCCAACCACGTAAAGCTAAATATAAAGTTTTATCCAAAAATATTAGTTAATAAGTGAAAAATTAATTTGTCCTTATCCTCTATAAGATTAACATTGGAGCCTCAAAATACAACGTACTGTGTTTAGATTTTTTTATATCTCGGTAACCGTTGGAGATAGAGAAAAACTTTAAGGAACTAAATTGTGTAGTTTTTTAAGGTGATTCTAATGGTGAAAGATAAAATTTGAAATTTTTAAAAATTACATGGGAAAAATGCAAAAACCCCATTTTTGGGGTACAAAACCCCCCCCAAACTACCCCTTCCAATTGACCGATATGTCTGGATTACGAACTCGTCCAAGCAATTGTAGGAATACATGTTACTACCAAATTTGGTCTCGATCGGACCATTTCACGAGAGTTATCGTGTTCACAGACATATATATATATATATATATATATAAAAATTTTAACGACTATTGTTTTTGGTCTCTGGGCACCTAAAGAAGAAAAAATAACATGGTCCCGGGCTTAAGTCTCGCCATGAGACCTACGGTAATAGCTTCTTCCCTATGGGAAATTCGCTAAAAAAATAAACATTTACTTTGAGCTCACCTATTTTATTCCTGGAAGTTATTCTTTGACATTCCATTCTTGGAATAACGATTTTTTGTTGACAACGTAGGTTAGTTTCATATTCCAGTTTACAGTATTTATATGATTTTATCATGTTTAATATGTCATTTATCGTGAATATCCTATTTTTTGTATAGGATTATATTACGTTTTAAAATCTATTTTGTAATATATGATTTATTGAGAATATCCTAATTCCTTGTGTAGGACTATATGACATTTTAAAACAATAATGGACAAATCCAATTGTATTTTTTGTTTAAAGGATAATAAATATCCTTACTTTTATTCACCCCCCAGAGCTAAGCAGTGTTGCTAATGTTTTTTCGTAATTCATTAGATTGTTTGAGTAGATCAACAACTGTGGGTATAAAAATTAATTTCTAATACAGTACACACCCTGCGGTTCAGTCTTGTATCAAGTGGCAGTTCGTTCAGATCACTTCTTGGAAATGAGTCATCAATGAAAGTAGTTGTTCTTACAGCAGAGATTGACTAACAGGAGTTTGTTTTACCTCTGAAGGTTTAAAGACCTCAGTTGAATAGAGAATGATTCTCGATTCAGCTGAGATTGGGAGGGCCACTCACAATTATTTTGTGTGAGTGACCCTGGTTTTTACCCAACAGAATTTTCTTCTTCTGGGAGTTTATTAATTTTTAACAAGTTCAAAATTGGGTCTATTTGAAAATTACACAAATTCTTTACACAAACTGATCTGTCAATTCAATCAACTAAAAAATAAACGGTATCTCTGAACTGATACATACTTTCTCCTCTAAGTAAATTAAAAAACTCCAACCTTATAATATGCGACCTAATAATATAATAAAATCAAATTGTTCATTTAAATTTTTGTAAATATTATTTAAAAAATTATTGTTTCGAAAACATTATCATTTCTGAGACTAACAATAAGAGAATACATGTTGAATGTTAATAGTTAGAATTTTTTCTAAAGGGTTTTTTATAATTTATTAAATGGTAACCCGCCATCAGTGAACTTGATAGATTAGATTACAGTTTGAATGGTGACCTACCAAGGTAGGTATTTTAAGCCAATTATGAATAAGAAATGTGTGTAAGATGAATTCATTAGATTGTTTGAGTAGATCAACAACTGTGGGTATAAAAATTAATTTCTAATACAGTACACACCCTGCGGTTCAGTCTTGTATCAAGTGGCAGTTCGTTCAGATCACTTCTTGGAAATGAGTCATCAATGAAAGTAGTTGTTCTTACAGCAGAGATTGACTAACAGGAGTTTGTTTTACCTCTGAAGGTTTAAAGACCTCAGTTGAATAGAGAATGATTCTCGATTCAGCTGAGATTGGGAGGGCCACTCACAATTATTTTGTGTGAGTGACCCTGGTTTTTACCCAACAGAATTTTCTTCTTCTGGGAGTTTATTAATTTTTAACAAGTTCAAAATTGGGTCTATTTGAAAATTACACAAATTCTTTACACAAACTGATCTGTCAATTCAATCAACTAAAAAATAAACGGTATCTCTGAACTGATACATACTTTCTCCTCTAAGTAAATTAAAAAACTCCAACCTTATAATATGCGACCTAATAATATAATAAAATCAAATTGTTCATTTAAATTTTTGTAAATATTATTTAAAAAATTATTGTTTCGAAAACATTATCATTTCTGAGACTAACAATAAGAGAATACATGTTGAATGTTAATAGTTAGAATTTTTTCTAAAGGGTTTTTTATAATTTATTAAATGGTAACCCGCCATCAGTGAACTTGATAGATTAGATTACAGTTTGAATGGTGACCTACCAAGGTAGGTATTTTAAGCCAATTATGAATAAGAAATGTGTGTAAGATGATTGTGGCATGATATTGTAATCTTGTTACTGACTAATCCTGACACGTTCCTTAGACAGGACTGGTTTGAATAGCCCAACAGCCGATGGCATCTAAAGGACCTACAGTTTAACATGGAAAACGAACCACTTTTGCCTCTGAATTATGAACTGGTCCAATTTGAGGATGGTCTTTGCGGATTAATGTAGCATTAAATAGTGTGGATGTTAATTCACGATAGAGAATAACACATCCACAAACCATCGCTTATAACTACTGTAGAGAGTCGATTATCCGAAACAATTAGGAATTAAGGGTGTTCGTATAACTGAATTTTTGGATAATCGGTCACAGACGGGAAAATGATATCAATGCACAAAATGAAGAATGAAACAATGTTTTAATTTATTTTTTATAATATCATACTCACAAAATATACAAAGAACTCTTTATAAAGTACAAAAAAATTCTGAGCTTTAAAAAAATCCAAAAGCTTAAAAACATTCTTCGAACAATTTTTAACGCAAGCATGAGTTAAGTTGCCTCGGCAGCACTGGGCCGCTACTACTGCCGAAGTTCGATGCGCAGTTTCACTTTTTTCATGTTTGACTGTGTTTTGGTTAATCAGTTAATAGGGCGGCGCGCGGGCTACTATTGTAGCCCATGTACATTATATTCTATAAATGTTATATTTTGAATTTTTTTAAATCCTAATTTTAGTATAAACATGTGTAGGTGATTGCCTGTATGAAAATAAATAAATAGATGTTACAGGGTATTTTTTTAAATACAAAAAATATATTAAGGTGTTTCTCTGTCTTTGTACACTGAAAAATTAATAATAAATTTGATAGCTCAAAAAATAAAAAATAAACTTAAAATTGATCTATTCAGTTATAACTTTTGATAATGCACTTGTTAAATTTTCAATAGATTACAAAAACTCATTGATTTTCATACATTATGCTAAAAAATAAATGTTTGTAAGAAAAAGTACACTCTCTGCAAAATTAACATAGGTTGACTGATGGCGGGTTAAGGATTTTAGAGTTAAACTACCCTTAAGAATTTCAAAGATTAAAAAAAATTCAAAATAAAAAAAATTCTAAATTTTTGGGAGATATTGCCAAAGTGCACCTCTGTACCGTGCCACATTTCATAAAACACACAATCAGTTTGGTCTCGGGGTTTGTACACAGACAGACAGACATCAGTCCAAAAACCACTTTTTTGTATTAAGGAAGCCTCTGAACGGATACAACCACACTCAACTCAAATTCAAAAATTTTGACAAAAACAATACTTTCTCTTCTATAAGGGAATTCTCTTCTTCTCTACTTCTATACGGGAAGAGAGTAAAAAGAAGAAAATGTAGAACGACAAAGGTGATAGTGAACTCAGCAAAAAGAGAAATTGTATCTATGTAACTCAAAATACCCCCGTCGCAGCAGACCTGCGTACTCAGAGAATTTCCAAATCAATAATATATGACAAGGTTTATAAAAATCTGTCCATAAAAACATGAGAATCATTTGCCTATTCTCCATAAGATCAACATGGGAAAGAGTGAGCAGGTTTGCTGCTATGAGGAAAGCTGAGAGTAGGCATTTATACCATCAAAATTTTTATTTTAACATTTATACCAACTTTCATCAACATCTGTCCATAAATAAAGAAGTTTGCCTATTCTCCATATGATTAACATGGGAAGAGTATGAAGGTTTGCTGCCATGATAAACACATAATCTATGATTTTTTAGCATAAACTTATGGGTCCCAACCACATAAAGCTAAATATCAAGTTTTATCCAAAAATATTGGTTAATAAGTGAAATATTATTTTTTTCTTATCCTCCATAGGATTAACATTGGAGCCTTAAAATACAACGTACTGTGTTTAGATTTTTTTTATATCTCGGTAACCGTTGGAGATAGAGAAAAACTTTAAGGAACTAAATTGTGTAGTTTTTTAAGCTCATTCCAATGGTGAAATATAAAATTAGAAATATTTAAAAAAAATCCATTTTGGGGTACTAAACCCCCCCAAAATACCTGTTCCCATTGACCGATATGTCTGGTTTACGAACTCGTCCGAGCATTTGTAGGAATACACGTCTCTACAAAATTTGGTCTTGATCGGACCATTTTTACGAGAATTATCGTGTTCACAGACACACATATATATAAATTTTAACGACTATTGTTTTTGAACTCTGAGCAAATAACATGGTCCCGGGCTTAAGTCTTACCATGAGACATACGGTAATAGCTTCTTCCCTATGGAAAATTCGCTAAAAGAGGTAAAATCCAAACTACTTGAGTATTGCAATTTGAGTTTGATTTCAGGAATCTGTGCTCTGGGTACCTATTAAATGACATAGACTGAAAGATGAATATGAATTAATATTGTTTATTAACATTGATTTAGTATATAATTATAGGGTTGAAATCAAACTTTGCACTAGAGTAGGGTTTCACTTATCCAAACTCCACTCTATTAGCATCGTAATTTATTCTGTAGTAGAGTAAAGATTATTTATGTTTAGTCATCAATAAGTTTTAGCATCCATCTTTTGTCAATGAAGATAAAGTGTATCATTGTTGTTGTCAAGGCCTATTCCAATCTTGCACAATTTACCCTAGTCAGGAAATTAATAAGGATTAATTTATTAGTTTATCAGCTCTATAATTTCGGATTTTTTAATGGTTGAAACATATTTTTGCTTGATATATTAAGATGACATTTTTGCATTGTAAATAGTAATTATGTGTATAGAATTATTTTAAGCATATGTGAATATTAAATTAAAGTACCTGGTGACCGAGCTTTGCTCGTATAGAATAAGACATATATTATGAAAATTAATTAGAAAAATTAAAACACATTTATTACTCAATGAAAACATTTATGTGGTTTAAATAAATCCGATTAAGTACACCATAATTAATATAGCACTGAACAAAAAGTATTGCCCCTGATGGGGATCGAACTCGCAACCTGCTATACGAGGCCCGCATGCTACCGCCACGCCGTTTAAGGTATTTTAGACAACCTCAATTGTTTTAGCCGTTCATTTACTTTTTAATTATCCATACAGTTATTATTAGCCTGTGATCAACTGATTTTGTTTGAAACGGAATGAGGGTTGAAAAGCAAAAGAGAAATTTAATTTACACCAGTTAATTGGTTTGTTACAGTGGCTTCAAGCAATAGAATGAATACGTTTTCTTTCAAAAAATTGAAATATTTTGGAAATACTTTTCTCTGCTTTTATTTTGCACAGTTATTTTACCCTTTAGTTTTTACAAATTGGTTAGTAATTTGATAATTTTTTATTTACTACATACATAAAATAAATATTTATGCAAAACCTCTATTCACATATGTTCACCACCATCTTCAATCAACAACTGTCAAACGGATACAAACAGATGTTTTGATTTGTATTGTTTAGTGTTTACATTTTGATTCTCCATGAGCACAATGTTAATTTTTTAGATTTTTAACTTAATGTTACAAGAAAACTGGAATTTTCCTGGACATTAGACCTATCTAGAACTTATTTTCTACTCAGAAATTAGTTATTTCCAAATTTTAATGAAAATCCTTAGTGCCGTTTTCGAGATCCGTGTGCAAATATATATATCATCTTCACCAATTCTAATTACCATTAATAGAACTTCATCAACAGGAAATCTATTCTTTGATAAAACAGAACAGTAAGTTAAAATAACAAATTATTACTGAAAAATGACTAATAAATCGTGCAAAACATAGGTAAACTACCACCAGGTAAATTCAGGTAATTTATTTAAAATAAAAAAATCTGTATCAAAAATATTTATGAAAACAATACAATATTGATCAGATAATACAATGGAACAGTTATATATTATAATTTTGTAAAACAGTGAACCATTACAATAATAAGAGATGGTACCTGACATTAAATTCAGTTGCCAACAAGAAATTATCACTTAGAAAATTAGATTATCTACACAGCAGTTGGTTCTTCACACTGGCTTATACCACTTGTAGGCTACAAACATACTGAACAGAGCACCAACGGCCCCAACCACCACTCCCCAAGTTTTGGCCTGTAACACAAGTAAGACTTATACTATACCTTTAAATTATAAATACAGTATCATTAATCACTTTTGGTGGGATTCCAAGCAATTTCAAGGGACATAACATTTTTGCTTGAAATCTAAACCTCACAATTTATACAACATTTTACAGATGAAATAAAAAAGTAAATTTTATAATTTTATCCTTACAATTTGATAATAAAACTATAATTAATGCCAAAAATCAAAATAGCTACATTATACAAAATCAACTAAATATTCATTTTGACTTATATAGGAGGGGGTACCCAAAAGTAACCGGAATTTGTCTGCCAAGGGCGGAGCTTTGGTAGTACGGGTGAGTGCCACTAGGGCGTTTCTAGCGTTTCGTGCGGGTCGTTGAGCTAGCACATTCTGTTCGTCTGTAGCGTAATTTTTTGCTGTAGCTGTTTCACTGTTGCTTCGTTTTTTATGATGGCAAGTTTAAGTGAATAACGCGCCGCTGTGAAATTTTGTTTTTCCATGATTCACCACCAGTAACCATAAAAAGAGAGCGCCCTAGTGGCGCTCACCCGTACTACCAAAGCTCCGATCTCGGCAGACAAATTCCGGTTACTTTTGGGTACCCCCTCGTATATATATATATGTATTTTTTAAATATTAAGGATTTACAGTGGAACTTGGTTATAACATCATTGAAGGGACCACACAATTAATGACGCTATATCCGAGTGACGCTATAAAAGAGGTTACATAATTTTAGTTTAAAACCGAGGAAAAATAGGGAAACACATTTTTTACATGAAATTGCGACATTTAATGAAGGTAATTTGAAATACACCGTAAGTTTATGTTTATGACTGACTGACTACTACTCTACTATATAAAAAATCTAATTTGAAAATATTGCAATGAAGTTCGGCTTGGTGAATTCAACAGTTGGTTCGATTTTAAAAAACAAGCCCGAACACACGTCTGCTATCTTACGTCCCTCCTCACACGCTCTTATAACTCACACCTTTTCTTCAGCAAAACCTTTCTCTTAACACTTGACATTATTTTTCAATACTGTATTCGTAAATTAAAATAACGAAAAACAAACTGTAAAAGACATACACTGAACTAACGATATCTACACGAACTGTAGGTACGTACGAACGGGATCACAGTGCTTTGATGCGACGTGAGTCACTGACACTGACCTTGATGACCGGCGACAGCGGATATAGGGTAGGGGAGGGGGTTGGGGTGGTTAGCGGTAAGACAGCAATAAAATGCCGTTTCTAAAAATAGAATGTAGCTAAACAATAGCCGTAGCCCTCACGTTGCACCACCGACCAAACTTTCTCTATTTAGCTATATGTTGCCTTCATCTCGGCCCGATTTCCTTGACATTATATACGAGGTTTGAGAATTTACTGACGATATATCCGAGGTTTTTTTCTATGTAAATACATATAGTTTGGCGGGACTTAAAAATAAATGATGTTATATCCGAGTTGACGTTATGGCCAAGGCCGCAATAACCGAGTTGCACTGTATAAATGTTAAATAATACATGTATAAGCCACATGAAAACCCCATTGTAAATTATTCGACATCCGCTGTGGTTAATTTTGACAACCGGTACTACATAATTCCTACCAAAATATTTTCTTTTAATAAATTATAAAAATTATATTTAGCCTATCCAGATACCAAATTAATATAAATAAACACACGTCTCATCAGTTTGTGTGTGCGTGTGTATGTGTGTGTGTGTGTGTGTGTCATTTTCTATGTCAGAAAATTGCCTAAAAAATACATCAAAATTTAATATAATATATAGTAATTTAGTATGATATATAATTAAGGCCCTAAATTCAGTGAACATTGAATATTTGATGCAACTATGTGCCTCAACAATGAATGAACTGTAACACCAAGAGAAAGAGAGAGTTCCACCGGCCTTAGAAAAGGGAGGGAGGACTTGCTGCTTCCCCAGTTTTAAAATTTAAATATAATGTAAAAAGAACACAGGTTCTTTGTGAATTATTCCCAGTATCAAATTAATTTTAGAAGAAGAGGCTCACATTTAAATTTATTAATCACCCCTTTTTATTTTTAGTACCTGGTGACCGAGCTTTGCTCGTTTAGAATAATACATGTATTATAAAAATTTATTAGAAAAATTGAAACACATTTATTACTCAATGAAGACATTTATGTGGTTTAAATAAAACCGATTTAATACACCATAATTAATTAATATAGCACTGAACAAAAAGTATTGCCCCTGGTGAAGAGGTTTGAACACGCGACCTTCATGTTACGAGGCCAACACACTACCGCTAGACCACGGCATCTGCCTAATGAGCAACGCCAGTTAAGGTATTTAGCCAACCTCAATTGCTATAGCCAATCATTTACTGTTTAACTATCCATACAGTTATTATTAGCCTGTGACCAACTGATTTTGATTTAAATGGAATGAGGATTGAAAAGCAAAAGAGAAATTTAATTTACACATATTAATTGGTTTGTTACAGTGGCTTCAAGCAATACAACAAATAAGTTTTTTATCAAAACACGAAAGATTTTGGAAATACTCTTTCCTGCTTTTATTTCGCACAGTTATGTTACCCTTAAGTTTTTACAAATTGTTTAGTAACCTGATGATTTTACATTTATTACATATATAAAATAAATATTTATGAAAAACCTCTATGCACATATTGTTCTTTGCCGACTTCAATCTAGAACTGTCAAACGGTTATAAACAGCTGTTTTGGTTTGTATTGTTTACATTTTAGCGAATTTCCCATAGGGAAGAAGCTATTACCGTAGGTCTCATGGTAAGACTTAAGCCCGGGACCATGTTATTTTTTCGTCTTTAGGTGCCCAGAGTCCAAAAACAATAGTCGTTAAAATTTTTATATATATATATATGTATATACGGTATATATGTATATATGTATACAGTGTATACAGTGTATATATGTATATATGTGTCTGTTAACACGATAACTCTCGTAAAAATGGTCCGATCGAGACCAAATTTGGTAGAGACGTGTATTCCTACAAATGCTCGGACAAGTTCGTAAACCAGACATATCGGTCAATGGTAGTTTGGGGGGGTTTTGTACCCCAAAATGGGGTTTTTTGCGTTTTTCACATGTAATTTTTAAAAATTCATAATTTTATATTTCACCATTAGAATCAGCTTAAAAAACTACACAATTAATAATAATAATAATAATAAATTGTCTTTTATTTAGAGCGGTTTTCATCATACAATATAATGGTTTTCAAAACAACTCGTGTCACACAAAATTCACAAAATTATAAAAACAAGAAAATTCACATAAAGGCTTATAAATACTGTACTTAATAAAATTAATTAATTAAAAAAAAAATTAAGTTAAAAAAAATTAATTAAGTTCCTTTTTTTCTCTATCTCCAACGGTTACCGAGATATTAAAAAATCTAAATACAGTACGTTGTATTGTGGGGCTCCAATGTTAATCAAATGGAAGATAGGGAAAAATTAATATTTCCCATATTAATCAATATTTTTGAATAAAACTTGATATTTAGCTTCAAGTGGTTGAGATCTATCCATTTATGCTTAAAAATCATAGTTTATGTGTTCATCATGGCAGCAAACCTGCATACTATTTTCCCATATTAATCATATAGGGAATAGGCAAACTCCTTTATTTATGGACAGATGTTGATGAAAGTTGGTATAAATGTTAAGATAAAAATTATTCATGGTAGAAATTACTTCTTTCAGTGTTCCTCACAACAGCTAACCTGCACACTCTTTCCTATGTTAATCTTATGGAGAATAGGCCAATAATTCTCATGTTTCTGGATATATTTTTATAAAACTTGTCATATATTAAATTATTGATTTGGAAATTCGCTGAGTACGCAGGTCTGCTGCGACGGGGGTATTATTCTCCATAAGAGTAATGTTAAATTTTTAGATTTTAAACTTAATATTACAAGAAAACACAAATTTTCCTGAACATTAGACCTATCTAGAACTTATTTTCTACTCGGCAATTAGTTATTTCCAAAATTTAAAAAAATTCCTTAGTGCCGTTTTCGAGATCCGTGTGCTTGTATATATATATACAAACCTTGCTCGTATTATAGTATGGGATTACGAGATCCATATATGTATGTGAGCTGAAGAAGTGACTAAAGTGAGGTAAAATCCTCCATCTTGATTTTTACAGAAAATACTAAAGACTGCTAATTAGTTAAAGCCTAAATTCAAGATATTAATCAATTAATATTATCATCATATATCAAGTTGATATCTAACTTTCCATTGTCAAATTCCACTTAAAAGTGCAAATTGGAGTTACCTTAACGAAAATTCAAAATCTTGATCATTATTATAAGTTAAAATGAATCAATCAATTAAAAATAATTTGGAATTAGACATTTATTATAATCAAACATCATTCAAGACAGCACAAAATTCCCGACCCTGAGATAAGAATCCATGTTATTGAAAATTATTAATTTATCAAAAAGATTATATTGAAATATTTTCATAAGAGGTCTAACTAGGTATTATTTTGTAATAGATGCATTGTCGCCATCTTGATTCCCTAGGCTATTTCAATTCAATTCAATTCAAACTTCTTTATTTGTTTCATGTACAGCAATACAATAAATAGCATCACAGTTTTCCTTAAATCTAACTCAGTACAATACATTTAGGTTTTATTAGCAGTTTTACTATCCTCTGAAGATTAATGTGAAATTTACATAGCCCTTAGAACAAAGGGCTAACACAATGATTATGATGACAATGATTATGAGAAAATTCTTGAAAATTTGTACATCCTCTGTTTGTTTACAAGCAAATAGTTTTAATCAGAGACCCAAGTAGTTCTGCATGCTTGTGATCAAGATAAAAATTTTGGTTGGAATTCAAAGCTATACAACATATTGTTATTCAGCTTAAAACTTGCAATTCAAAAAATTCACTGCTAAACAAATTATCAGAAATGAAAAAGTAAGTTGTGTTTTTAGAACAGCTTGTTGTAGTTTACTTTTGTTTTGAGAAGAGCTAGTCTATCAATCAATCAATCAAAATCTTTATTGAAATTTGCACAAATGTACAAAAAATAGCGTTAATTTTAAGATCTACAAAAATTACAAAATACAATTAATTTATTTCAGAACTATTCTAATTTAGCTACAATTCATCAACCGAATAACACGCTTTCCCTACTAGATATTTTTTCAATAATGTTTTGAAGTTTGATATATTTTCTACATTTTTTATATCTTTTGGAATAATCCTTAAAAATTTTATGCCAGCATAACTAGTTCTTTTGGAGTACAATTCTAGATTATGTTTGGGAATAGTAAGTTCTTTTTTATTTCTTGTGTTATAGGGGTGCTCTCTCTCTTTCTCTTTCTTTCTTTGGCTAACGTCACTTATATCTATCTCAATAAATATTATATTGTAAAATCAAAAACAAGGATTTTATTTTTGATATTATTACATATTTAAAATAAATAATTAAAATAAAATAGTAAAAATTTATTGGAATAATATATAATAATATATATTACGTATGAGGGCCCTAAAACCAACATTTATCTGTAAGACAAAAAATGTTTAACATTACATCTTTACTCATTTCATCCGGAGAAAGGGAATATCGAGGCATGTTTTTCATGTTTCTGCAGGAGTGAGGAAGACTCTTAATGTGGGTCGCCTATAATACTCACATTCATATCTTGAGCAGGTCCTACTGGGGTGGCTTCCTCAGACCGTGTTGTCCCCAGCATTTTCTTGTATAGGTTTCTCTGCTCGGCTGTGTCCCTCTTCTGCCTAGCCATCAACTGGTTCAGCTCATTCTTGGTCTGGGTGTTTTCAGGCTCCAAGGCAAGTGCTTTTTTAAGAAGCATTATTGCTTCCTCTGTTTCACCCTTTTCTGCCATTATCTAAAAAAAGTACAATACATATTATTATATTATGCAGGCAAGCACTAGTACACTGACATTTAATTAACAACATTCATAAAAACAGGATTACATCCCAGTTGTCAGGCTATTGGGAGGGATAAATTAATAACAGATTTTTTTTAAATGGATAGCTCAAGGATCACGAGCACACAGTTAGGGTTTTCAGATTCAAAAACTAGTCTAGAGTCACGTATCTCTAAGAATTAACTATTATTTAAGATGTGTAAAAAGATACGATCGAAGGTAATTGCTTATTTTTTATAGAAAATTTGCTAAAACACAAGATTAACATCAATTATAAAGCGATCATTTTACTATAAAAGAATGTAAGCTTTATAGCGTTACATCTTTATACAAATCTTATTTAACCCCAACAGAAAAAATTAATAGTAAACTTGAGTAACTTAAATTTGAGGTACATTGCCAAATCAGCCTCTACTCTGCTAAATAGCATCCGTAAGGTAAGGAATATGAGAACTGTAGAAGTTTTGCCGGAAGTTTGTAACAATCCCCCTCAGCAGTACTTTTACAGACCTGTCATTCTTCCGCACTCACTTGCTGAATAGCTGTAGCTTGAGTGCCGAGCATCTCGGATTGAGAATATCATGCCCGTGCAAGAAATGTCAGTGTCTCGCTCCGAGACTCTCAGAAAAACACGGTTTATAGTATGTAGCAGTTATTGTAACTGGCTTAAATTACACCAAAAGCTTCAGAAAGAAATGTGCTTTATTTTTATGCATCTGACTCTATGGCGGAATGCTTTCTGTGTAAAAAATAAACAATATCAGTAGACTGACACATACTTTCTCCCTGAAGTAAATTTAAAAACGACTATCTGTAATATAACTATCATATTCCTTAAAGTTTATCTAAATATCATTTAACAATTTATTGTTTCAAAAATAATAATCCAATTTATGAAAATAACAACAAGAGAAACAGAGTTAAATTATTGTTAGAATTTTATGGGGGGGAACCCCCTCCCCCTTGGTAATACCAATCTTTTTAAGTTGGTTTTGTTGGGTGATTTTACCTTACGCTTCATACCAAGTTTCATGGTAAATGATTGTAAAATAAGGAAGAAATTGATGTTTTGATATTCTCGATAAAAATAACATTGGGCACTCTCAGACAACATACTGCGTTTATCATGTTCAGTAAAATTAACTTTTCTTTGGAACTATTAGTCGTAGACAAATAATTCAAATTATTAATTTGTTTAGTTTTTAAAGCTGGTTTCAATGGTGATAGTCAAATTATTCTTTAACTTCACTGTTTTAGCTGAAAATCAAAAAAGATGATGTTGTGACATTCAAAAGCCCATCACTTTTGAACTCTAATTTTTATAGACATGCGGGTGGTGTCATATAATTAAGTACTCTGTGCACTATAAACTATCAAGTTTTCGTAAATTGTTAGAGCCATTTTTGAGAAATTTGATTTTTCATGTTTTAATAGGGTTTTAACTACCCTTCAAAAAAAGAAATTTAAAACGCCTGGAGATACGGTGAATATATGCATACATGCCAAATTTCTTCTAAATCGGACCAACGGGGTAGGCTGTGGCTCTGTACACATCCAGACGTAATATCAAGCTTGTTTGGGACAACCACCCCGTCCCCCCCATACAATTTGAACAACAAATTTAACTTTGTCTCTCTTTTTTATTTTCAGAAATGGGATGATTAATTTTGAAACAATAAATTATTAAATGATATTTAGATAAACTTTGAAGAACATGATAGTTTTATTACAGATTGTCTTTTTTTAAATTTACTTAAGGGTTGTGTTAAAGGTATGTGCCAGTCCACTGATACCGTTTATTTTCTTTTTAATTTCAAACTAGTTGACCCGGTGAACTTTGTAATGCCCTAAAGTAAATGCATGTTAACTTTAAGATTGGCCATGTTCTGAAATCGAATAGCATTACGGCTTCCTTGTGAAAGATTAGATATTCTAGCTGTGGGCTAGTTAATAACAATACTGAAACGATAAGACATATATTTTAACATTCTCTCAAAACAAACAAATCTGAGTGGATTGATCTATAATTTTCTAGTCCAACCTAAACCCAAGTAAAACGTAACTGTAATACGGCTTTTATTATAATACAGCTGATTATTATAATAAGCGTAATATGTATAAACATTGTAATTATTTTTTATTTGGCCAACATATAAACAAGCAACTTTTAATCAGACAGAAAAAAATATAAATACATAATTCCCAAATACCGTAAACTATTTACGTGGTGAATAAAGCTGTTTATCTTGTACAGCAAATATTTACTTAATAGTTTTAAATTAATGAATGATTTAGATGGCATTGGATAGTAAAGCATATTGCTAATGGAAAGTAAACCAATTAGCTGTAGCTTAAGAAATCAGATGTTTAAAGTAAAAGTTTTTACACTTTTAACACTTTTTTTCTTTTTTATTTCAAATTATTGTACTTATATACGTTATTTGATGCACAATTTTATCCTAAGTAAAACAAAAAAACAGAACAAAGAAAAGTTAATAAATAAAATTTTTATAACTGTTTCACTAAACGCTTGCGATTTTTGGAAAAAAGCGCCGGCATTTTTAACAGATCCACCGTACCTTGGGCTGGCAATTTTAGCGCTGCTCAGATCGAGACGCTCGGCACTCATCTACTTTTCTGGTCCACCTATCAGTTCAGAATGTGAATTTAAGGGGTCACAGCCACTTTCTGCACTTGAAAAACCCATGGGTCGGATCCAAGCCCTCAGCTTCTTGCGCACGACTTAAACTTGTATTACCACACGTTCGTTTACAGGATAGTTAAAACCTTCCGGTTTGTTTACAGATTAGTTTTACACTGTACTTAAGGCGCTTTTTTTTATGTATTGACGGAACACAAGTCGCCCGTACCACAGCACCATAGCCTCGTCAATTGAAAGTTATTTTCCTTGGTAGTATGACTCACACATTTTGTTATTGAAGTAGTTAACAACACTCTGGATTTCCTAGGTACGATGTTCATTTGGGTTGTATGGGATTTTTAGTCCAATATCGGAAAATCAACATAAATTGATCACGGCTCATGTGAGATCGGAATAGGGGCAAGTTGAAAAACCTATTACTTTTTCAGTAATCTAGAAGCCTATTGAGTCGGATATTGCCTGTATGTAGAAAAAGCCCCAAAAACACCCTTAGTTCTGGCACTGTAAAATCTTTCCAACATGTAATTCTTGAATTTTTTGACGTGTTAGGACCGCAGTAAAACTCAAGAGCGTACACACATTGTATTATAATAAAAGTTAATTTGTTTTAACAAAAGGAATCTGTCTTAGTCCATTTGTTAAATTTGATTAATTAGGTGAGCTACATTTGCAACATCAACATCGTTAACCTCACTTTTGATTTCAGATTCTTCATTTATTACTACCAAGGTCGTCTATACTCATTTCAAGGTCATTTTGAATGCCCATGTCTAAAAGATAAATAAACACTAAAATACTAATTATAAACAGCACTACATAAAAAATTATCTAGTAAAAATGATAAGAAACTAAACGTAACTTAAAATGGCGCAAAATTGTCCAATATGCGAACGACGGATGCAAGCTTACAACAGCGACGGATACAACAGCCGTACTCTTGAGGCGTACAAAATATGGTGTCTCTACTCCAAGAGCTAAGCTAACACTGAAGGCTTAAAGTTTGAGCGGGAGGAGGGGTAGGAACCATTAGCCTCTGGTGCCGGCAGTAGCAGGAGTCAGACCCGACCCCTCAGCACTGGATGTGTTAATGCTTCTTTTATAATGTCAGCTCAATATCGGGGAGCGCGCTGGTCTAGGGGTAGAGCGCGGGGCTTTGGTGCCCAAGGTCCCGTGTTCAAATCCCGCCAATCACCAATGGCTTTTCGCTATATGATAATGCCGCAACCCACTAGGTCTAGCCTGAAGTAATGTGTAAAACGGTTCCGGGCAATGACCTAGTTCAAAAAGTCCTGGAATGAGAAGGTGGGACATAAAAAAAAAAACAGGGGTGCGCAAAAAGCCACTACGGCCTTGGGAGTGCCTTGGGAGTAATCCATCCCTTCCAATAAAAAAAAGGCAGCTCAAAAGTTCTGACACATGTAAATTTCACTCCATAATTGTTACACATCTTTTGATTTCCTTGTACCTCTAGTTATTGTACCTGCCCACTATTTTGCAAATCCCTCATTCTCACTTCTGTTATATTTTCAAAATTACGTTAATGTTTGGAATATTAGCACTGTAATTTATGTATTATTTGACTTAAATTGTATCAGTAATAAATTGCTGCACAAATTATGTCTCATGTGCTATGTATAATCCTGAACTACAGAATGAACAATTCAATTAATAGTACTTACTTTTCCTTTTCTAAACAAAGCTTTAACATTTTGTGGCTGACACCTCAAAACATTTTCTACGGATTGTAGAGCTGCCTCAAATGCCTTAATTTTCATCTGTGCCGCAGCCAAATTGTTGTAAACTTTGATCCTATCTTCAAGTAGAGAATGAATTTCCACTTCAGAATCCTGTAATAAGAAACACAAAATAATTACATGCAATTATTTGAATTCAAGCTTTGGTCGAACTGTGAAGTTTAACTATTCTAATATCTAAAAGTGGTTTAAATACTAGTTTTTTGTATTCC
The DNA here is from genome assembly GCA_023375725.1 of Nephotettix cincticeps. NCBI lineage: Eukaryota > Metazoa > Arthropoda > Insecta > Hemiptera > Cicadellidae > Nephotettix > Nephotettix cincticeps. The sequence goes on along the minus strand of CM041786.1, from coordinate 84,635,954 downwards.
AATCTGTTCCTAGTGGTGGAAAATAGTTTCAGTTCTTATGGAATTGTCATTCAACAAGGTTTTTTAAGATATCAGGAGAAGAAACAGTCTACACATCCCTGGCGGCCTGATGATGGATCCTTAGGAATTGAAACTAGTTGCCACCACTAGCAACATATTGAATTATGTAAAGCAGGGTATTTGAACCACTTTTAGTCTTTACCCACAGTCCAAAGGATAAAAATCACTAATATGAATGTTCTACAATTGTTGTAGTGTGAATCACATGTTTATGTTAATCAGTTATGTTTATGTTAAATAAGTTTATGTTAAACGATAACAAAACTTGAATCTTCATCATATGAATAAAGACTGGTTTTGAATGATATTGTTCTCAACATTAAGTTTAATTTTAATTCATTATATTAAAATGATTTAAAAATGAATAAAAATGAATGAAATGAATTCGTTATATTCATTAAATCTTAATTTTAATAAATAGCTACGTCAAGGCTGGCCTGGCTCCTGAGCTGGATACTTGTTGCAACCCAACGGTGGATGGTGGACAGTGGCGTTACCGACTGTTACCGGCCCTAGCTCACCTCCACCTCTCACTAGAAAGACCTAGCAAAGCCTCTTGCCGAATACCTTCAGTAGTTTACAAAAATGTTTAACTTATTTACATGTAATAATTCAGTTAGAAGTAAAAAGGACAGTCTAGGAGGGAGAAGAATCATAAATATCATTTGCTGCAGCTAGAAGAGCTCCTATTCTATTCTTCACTCAGAACCTATCCAAACAAATTTTTGTGACTCATTTGTCATGATTCAAAATTCATGAAAGTAAACGATAGTTACAGCTGGGAATCATAACATAGATGACAATTTGCTCAGCAGAAACTATTATAATAATTACTGCAGATTTGAGCTACTATATAAACAACAATATGGAGTCTTAGAAACAACAATCTAATCAACTATTTTAGTATGTCCAGAATTATGAGGATCTTCCACAAACTAACCTACATTTTGAAATAAAAAATAAACCAGCTTGAAATACAACAATTTTATATTGTATACATTTTCAAACTGGGTATAAGCTGTTGGTGATAAGAGATGAGGGGATATGAACAGACAATAGGGTAACAAAAAATATGACCTTGAGCCTTGCTCAGGGGGAGGCGAAGAGGGGTTCGTTTGTTGTCGCTTGGAACTGATTGTGGAACTTCACTATTTTAGGAGCTTGAGCCTTGCTCAGGGGGAGGGAAGAGAGGTTTGTTGAGTTTGGAACTGATTGTGGAACTTCACTATTTTAATTTACAGTCACATATTTTCATTTCAGGAGAGATAGATTTCAATCAGAGGAGATAGATTAAGTAAGCAATAAAGAGTAATGATCTAATAGTTATAAATAAATATTGTTACTGTAACTAATTTAATTTTTTTAAGTAGTACGTTATTTTTAATTTATAAATATGAATTTGATTAAAAACCAACCATTTGAAATGATGCCAAAATTAGATTTTTTTAAAAGGACCTAACTGTATAACTTGCTTCTGTTGTTATATTTTCTAATTTATTACTCTTTGAATTTTTATCTATAGTTTTGACCACATTAATAATAAATGCTATCTAGAAACAGTATGTATGTTTCTTATTTCCCAATGTTTATATATATATATATATATATATATATATATATATATAATATACAATATATATTTATATATACAGTGGAACTTGGTTATAACGTCATTGAAGGGACCACACAATTAATGACGCTATATCCGAGTGACGCTATAAAAGAGGTTAGCGGTAAGACAGCAATAAAATGCCGTTTCTAAAAACAGAATGTAGCTAAACAATAGCCGTAGCCCTCACGTTGCACCATTGACCAAATTTTTTCTATTTAGCTATATGTTGCCTTGATCTCGGCCCGATTTTCTTGATGTTATATACGAGGTTTGAGAATTTACTGACGATATATCCGAGGTTTTTTCCTTTGTAAATACATATAGTTTGGCGGGACCTAAAAATAAATGACGTTATATCCGAGTTGACGTTATGGCCGAGGCCGCAATAACCGAGTTGCACTGTATATATATATATATATATCTTTTTAAACCTATACACAAGAGATTTGAACAACATTTTAAAAATAGCAAAATTGATTTTATTATAATTCTTGGTTTCATTTTAAGTCTTGTCAAGCTACCTACAAAAATTCTAAGTTATTAAAAATCTATCCATTTTACTCTTGTAGCAAGCATGTCTCATGTTTTTAGCAAAATTTTCTACATAGATAAAATTAATTTGAAAAAATCTTTGGAACTTGAAAGACATATCACTTATCAAACTAAAAATTATTAAACATAATTATGAACTGTACATTTGAATATTCTAATATATTTTTAACCTTAATTCCAAGATTTTTTATTATCTTCAATTATATCATTTTTGTCTAACAAGAAATTTTGTAACGTTGTATTGATTCAAATCGGAATTCTTTAAATCGCATCGTTGTATCAAATCAAATATTTTTTGATCCATCGCACACCCCTATTCAGATCAGGTGAAGGTTTGAAAAAGCTCGGCTCAAAAAAGCTCGAGCTCAGGAATTTTTTAAAAAGCTCGGCTGGAACTTAAAATTCCAGGCTCGCACACCCCTGGTTATAAATAAGTTTGTGTTCGCGTTTAGGTTTCAAAATATGTCAAGTCCATAGTGGATAGAATGATTCTACATCAACATTGATAATATTGAAAATGCCATTTTAGGATGAAGCGTGTAGTGGACAAACACTATTGTGTGACCTATGAAGACGTAAGTAATTTATAAATAAGTCAAAATTACAAATTTGTTATTTAAATTAAAATCATTAAACTGCAGACTGACCAAGATGTGAGCCAGTATTTATTATCACTTAATTTAATTGCAGTTTGGTGCTATTAAGATTAATTTTAATACAAATTTGGGGTTAATTCGATTCAATCTAGTTTACTTATTGTGCAGAATGTTCTTATTGAATTCATAACGGGAGCCAGTTTCATTTCATAATTTCATGTTGTTAGCCTTCCAAATCACACAGTTATAATAAATAAATGGTTTAAATACCTCAACTGTCAATGTGATCCTGAAGCGGTGGTTTTTTCAACTCACTACTGCAGTTTCGAGACCACATGGGGTCTTCATCTGGTGAACTGGAGGGCGTCAATTTTGTCCCGAGGACGTCGTCATTTAGAATAAAATAAAAACTCCAAAAGCACAAACACAAAACAATACGAAAATACATTAAAAACTACACATATTAGAAATTTTGACCGGTACCGGGATTATCGTGCGACATGTAGGGAAGAGAAGCTTGCCCAGACTGCTAGCTTCGGAAGCCCGGAGTCCTTGCTAGCTTATGATGACGACTTGTGACTAAATGACGATGTCCTCTGTACAAAATTGACGCCCTCCAGTTCACCAGATGAAGACCCCAAATGGTGTCAAAACTGCAGTAGTGAGTTGAAAAAACCACCGCTTAAGGATCACATTGACAGTTGAGTTATTTAAAACATTTATTTATTATTTCATAATTATCTAATTAAGCTTTCAAATTATTATGATTTACATTGAACCCAGAATCAAATTAAATTAAGTGTAAAGTAGATTAAATTAAAAAAGGTAAAGATAATCAAGATGTTTAGAAAATTATTTCCACATTTTTGGTCATAGCCTGTATGAATTGAAAAAGAGAATTGTTAAGTAAAATCATTTGTTTTCATGCAAGTCTTTGTAATTTGTGTGCTGAATAAATTGTAGCACCGGGGACGACTCCTGTAAGTTCGTTTCCACCCCAGTAATTTCTTTACAGCAAAGTTCGATGTCATATGAGTATAGAGGAATTATATTAAAATTCCTTCATTTCTCATTAAATTTCCTTCTTTATAAAAGGTATTTTGTATGTAAAAGGACAATCAGTTCAGGAGATGTGTAAATGTCAACTGAATAGATTAAGGTTCTCAAAAGCAAAACATTCATTTTCTACACATTTTCTTTTCTTTTTTTTTTAAATCTCCAGTAAACTAGACAAATTTAGTTAACTGGGATTATTAGCAATATAAAAGTAGCTTTGTAAGTTTGACTCTTTAGTGATATTATTGATACATTTGCCAACTTTCTCTATTAATTAATGAGATAATTTAATTTTAATAATCTACTTTAATTATTCTCCCTTGCGGGGGGGACTGGGCCGGCAGAAGCGTGATGGGTCCATAGACAGCAAATTTGTAGAGCCTGTTTGTATTACAATCATTTAAAGTGATGGGAGGATTGGCTTTACAGGGATAACAATTGCTAAAATAAAACTATCATTAGGATAGTTTATTTTGTAATTCACAGACCTTATTTTATATTTTTATTTGAATGAATACAACCTGACAGGTTCGTGGCCCCACCAAGTTTACAAACTTATCGGTGGAGTCTGAGATACATAGCTTACAGTCGCATGCTCTAGTCAAAATTTCATCGAATTTTGACCTTTGCCCTTAATTTTGTAATTTGTACTTACATTATGTAGCAACAAGTAAAAGAAGCATGATATAGTTTAAAATACTACAACAGTTATTATTTTGATGAATTGTCCTATTACAAAACACTGTTTTCAAATTGATATCTTATCACAGTTAAAGATTAATAAATAACTTTTAGAGTAGAGCTGTATTAAACTATTGTCTTAGTCTTGATTTAAAATCTTGTTTTTCTTTTTGTACAAAGTAAATTTACTTTGGAAAAAGGCTGTGAATGATAAATTGTTTCGATAATTGTTTTAAGTTTAAAAAAATCTTAAAACTTTTGACATACATAACACAGTAACCTAACTTATCTAGATGTTTATTGCATTTTGTGAGTGTTACCTTTTGACTATCTGATGGAAGACCTTGGTTGTCCAAATACTCCAAAGCTCTTCTGTAACACTGAATGGCCAATGTATGATCTTTTCGGAAATACCAGTAGTTCCCTCTTTCTTTCTTGCGATTCCTTAAGAAAAACAATGTTTCTTTAGAGAGCAATTAAATATAGAAGTGAAATGGCATTTTAAACTAGAGGAGAGTAAATGTGCCTAATATTGAAGGAGTGTAATAGATTGAATTAATCATCGCTGAATTACTGTACCAATAAGATACAATAAGTGGTTTTAAAATATCTGCCTGGGATGTAGCCCTATCATTGAGTGGCAAATTATTATTCTAAACTTAGTTATTACAGTAAAAAAATCTTAGGCTATAAAATAAAGCCAGGTTCCTTACCTTGTTTTATTTAATTAGTCAATAATATAATGGTTCTGGGCATCATAAAAAGTAAAAGAGTTTTCTTCAAAGATTATATTTTATGGACTTCACACCAATGATTCAGATATAATCTTCACAACAATTTTCGAAAGAATAAACTGATTATAAATCCAGAAAAAAATATTAACTTAAATCTGGACACTTATGTTGCTTGATAGTCAAAAATAGAACATTTTTTTAATTTTTATTTTTATTTTATTTTGTGTATTTCTACGCCAGTGGCATTTTTAACGTTTTGATGGGGAACGGTCCAAACCCCGGTCTTGTTACTACCTAACGTCGACCTGTTGTTAGGAAGCATCATTAATTAGTAGCCCAATGACAAATTGTGACTGGGTCCAGATTCGACCCTTGCGGGATTCGATCTGGCGATTAATTACATTCCATGTAATTAATTTTGTAAATTCTCTTGTCCTTCCCTCTATATTTATTTAGACCATACCCAATTTCCTTTCTTTGTTCCAGGGGCAATGATTCTATCAGAGGCTCTGGTTCTGCATTGATCAGTGTAACGCTGTAATGCAGTGTTGCATCAGGAGGAATGTCTGGAGCTCTGCCCTCAGAACCGAATGCAAACCGAGATCCAATTACAATTTCTGCTTCCTCTTCTAAGTCCATAAGGGGCAAGGCAAAGTCCAGTCCTTGAATGATCTTTAAAAGAACATAAATTTATACAAGCATTAATATTAAACACTCATTACAATTTTTTTCATCGTTCTGCTGTATTAAACAGCGAGAGGAGCTTCCACAAAAAAACGAGTGAGTAGTTTATAAATAAATCTACTCGTATAGTTTTATAAGCCTATAGAAATATTACTAAATAAACAAACATTTTGTGTAGCTGGGATTTGCAATAATCCCAGCATCCAATCTCTCAATGTATTCAAATCTTTAGACTCCCAATATTGAACCCAGCTTACAAAACAATACCCATCGTTTACTTTGTGAAGGTCAAAGTTTTACCCAAGTTTTAAACCTCCCTCTATTACGTTTGGCGAAAAAACTATTTAAATTAGTTAATCATGTTCTTAAAGATGTATATTAACAGCTACTAAGAACTTTAGAAGAATCACAGCAAGATACTGTTAAGGCCTGCACACACCGGAGCGATACTTTATCGCTGGGCGACGCGATACCAATTCCTGGAATTTATCTTCGATACTTGGGCGATAATATCGCAGTGGGATCAGGAGCTCTCACACCAGAGCGGGAAAAATGACGGACGGGAAAATCAGTACCTCTCAGAGGAGCTTTTATCCAACCACAAAATATAGGAAATTGGAAATGAGAAAACCTATGTGTATTCTACATTATATTCATATTTTATCTTTGTTCAAAATAAAACTGAAAATAGTTTGGAGACAAAGTTTTTTACACTACTTACTAGGAGCGGAATTGAACAAGTTTAATTTTTTTCCTTGGTTTCTGTTTGGCAAAGGTTGCTACCAAACTGTTGAGGTCAATGTTCTGTGTAATCTCTTGTTCAATAGATATCGTTGGTAAGCCTACCGATCTCTTTTGGGTCATAGATGACCGTAGACAACTTTTTATGATTTTGAGCTTTAAAAAGCTTCTCTCTCCTGATGCTACTGAGACTGGTAGTGTAAGGAGAATCCGCAATGCAACATACAAATTAGGAAAATTTTCTTCCATGTTACATTCTAAAATTAAGTCAAGGATGTCCTTTAGGGTTGACTGTTTTTCACTTGTTTTGAAATAGCTTGAAGTTCACCACACAGCTCTATTGCATCAATATATTTTGATTGATCAGTGGCCAAAGTTTTTTTGAGTTTAACCCTTTGCGAGTTTAACCCGCAGATCGAGTATTTATAACTTGTCCTGTGCACTCGGATGTCCAGCTGTACAGGCCTTTACCTTTTTGCTCGCCAAGTCGAATTAATTTTTATATGAACTGTTCTCACCGCTCAAATTGACAGTGGTACTAGACGGGATTAAATCCAAGTTGCAGTCGGAAGGTCAGTAGTAGTGGCCACTAAATATAATCATCAGTTTCTTTTTTGGGTATTATGTGCTAGGTTTGAAATGTGCTGCAATCTTTCAGGAAACTAATAAACTGGTAAATCAGATGCATTCCTGCTTTTAAAACCAAACATGTTTTGGAAATTAAGGTTATGCTTAAAATGTTATTCTGCTGTTCTACTGTTGTGTTTACTGAAAAGTGGTGATATTTCATGCTAACAACATTTAGGGTTTTTTTAAATATATGTACATTTTATTAATAATTCATTATTTATTTTAGTAGTAACCACAGTAGATAATAAATATAAACATAAGAATGACGTAAATGTTTCATCATATTATTTTATTGTGAAATAGATAATGTTGTATTGATATTATTCATTATTTTCGCTTTTTATTGTCTTTACAAACATTATTGTAAACAAACCAGGTTTTACACAAAAATAATTCCAAGCTGGTGGGAAAGGTTGTCGATCATGGCTGCCGAGCTGACAAAAGAGTGTAGCGCGGACAGTGCTACTGGCCAACCGAGCGCAAAGGGTTAAGGCATTGCTCTTGGAGATACTTTGTTGGTTTGTCTACTAGGGCATCAATATGATATAAAAATCCAGAGTTTATTTCTTGCAGCTGATTAAATCGCTCTTTCACTGATATGATGGCAGTACCCAAGATGGGAAAATAAAAAGTAACCTTAAAATCTCTGTTTGGGATCTTAAACTGGTTCGTCTCTCCTATATTGATGTTTCCAGTGACACAGGACAGACCAAACTGAGTAATTCATGGTTTGTCCGCAAAGTATTGCTGCGATAAAGCGCTGCAAACAGTGCATGCAGATGTAACCGTGATACTATCACTACAGTATCGCGCCCGCATTGGTATTGTGTATCGCCCCGACGTGTGTGGCATACCTTAACCACCATGGTATCACAAGGGCCACTGGCATCGCTAGAGAATTTCCATGAAAATTATCGCGCCCGCTCTGGGATCGCGCACAGTATCGCTCCAGAGTGTGCTGGCCTTTAGAGTGCAGAGTCTTTTCTTAATGAAATGACTCTTTACTCAAGACGTCAGAAAGACTAAAAAGGATAAAAGAGCTATAACATCTAACACTGTTTCAACATTATTTGGTGACTATCATTATGTAGAAGTAGTTGTAGAAAGTTTTAAATCTTTGAAAAAAGATTCCAATTAAAAATTAGACAACTTTATAAGTTAGACTCTTAAAGCTCACAAGACTCAGCCCATAAAAATAAGAATTAGAAAAATGACTTACCTCCGCATCTCCAAGATTGATCGTAACATTTCCTTCATCAACAACCTTATCTTCATATTTACCAACATATTTAACAGTACAAACATCTGATCGTTGTGGTCTAGAATCTATTTTCCCTTTTTTTATAACCTAAAAGCATACATTAATCAGTTGAGTGTTTTAATCAGTGTTTAGTCATTAATCAGTGTTTTTTACAGTAGAATGCTCAACTAACTTCAGAATTCCAAAAAAATTAGTTGGATTTTATTTTCCATATAATTTTTTTATTATTTATTATTAGCGAATTTTTCAAGACTTAAGTGCGGGACCTTGTTATTTTTTTGTATTTAGATGCCCAGAGACCAAAAACTATAGTCGTTAAAATCTATTTATATATGTGTCTGTGAACACGATAACTCTCGTAAACATGGTCCGATCGAGACCAAATTTGGTAGAAACGTGTATTCATTCCTATATTTGCTCGGACGAGATCTTAATCCAGACATATTAGTCAATCGGAACAGGTAGTTTGGGGGGGTTTTGTACCCCCAAATTTTTTTTTTGGGGGGTTTTTTTCATTTATTTTTAAAATTTTCAAATTTTATCTTTTACTATTAGAATCAGCTCAACAAACTACACAATCTTGTTTCTTAAATTTGTTCTCTATCTTCAACAGTTACCAAGATATTAAAAAATCTAAACACAGTACATTAGCAGCTCCAATGCTAATCTTATGGAGGACTAGCCAAAGTACCCGTTCTTCGCACGGGTAAAAAAGGCTGAGAGGTGTAGGCTCTACAGATACATTTAGGTTATTGATAACTAATTCTTTATTGTTTACAAAATGACAAAACACGTGTCTAAGTATATATCTAAACATGACAAAGTCATGTCAAATATTGGGAGAGGATAAGCATTAACGTAATAGAGGCAGGCATCGGGAGAAAATTAAAAATCTACCATTCCACTATTTCGAACTAATAATTCACTAATTTCGATCCAGCAGTTTATGTGTAAAAATTAACTTTATTTCTTTTTCTTAACGAACTGTCAAAATGTAAAGTAAACGGATGTTGACATTAAAAACTGTAAACATTGAATCCCAGGGTATTTACAACAACCATGTCTTCTGCTTCTCGAACTGTCAAATTTTAGTGTTCACAGCTGTTGACATTCAAGTAATTTTATGTTTTCATTTTCTAAAAATGTAAACATTGAAACTTAGGACGTTCACAGGGCGTAGCCCGAGAGGATTTTAAGGAAATGAGTATGCCTATGTGTTGCATGAGTTTAAGATCTGTCTTTGTGTAAAATTTCAAACTGTTTGGTTCAGTATTTTTTGCGTTCACTTGCCACAACAAACCCACAAACACACACACACACAAACCCACAAACAAACATACAGAAACCACCTCTTCTTTATAATATTACTAGCCAAAGTACCCGTTCTTCGCACGGGTAAAAAAGGCTGAGAGGTGTAGGCTCTACAGATACATTTAAGTTATTGATAATTAATTCTTTATTGTTTACAAAATGACAAAACACGTGTCTAAGTATATATCTAAACATGACAAAGTAACATATGTCAAATATTGGGAGAGGATAAGCATTAACGTAATAGAGGCATCGGGAGAAAATTAAAAAAATCTACCATTCCACCATTTTGAACTAATAATTCACTAATTTCGATCCAGCAGTTTATGTGTAAAAATTAACTTTATTTCTTTTTCTTACCGAACTGTCAAAATGTAAAGTAAACGGATGTTGACATTAAAAACTGTAAACATTGAATCCCAGGGTATTTACAGCAACCATGTCTTCTGCTTCTCGAACTGTCAAATTTTAGTGTTCACAGCTGTTGACATTCAAGTAATTTTATGTTTTCATTTTCTAAAAATGTAAACATTGAAACTTAGGACGTTCACAGGGCGTAGCCCGAGAGGATTTTAAGGAATTGAGTATGCCTATGTGTTGCATGAGTTTAAGATCTGTCTTTGTGTAAAATTTCAAACTGTTTGGTTCAGTATTTTTTGCGTTCACTTGCCACAACAAACCCACAAACACACAAACCCACAAACAAACATACAGAAACCACCTCTTCTTTATAATATTATAGATAGATGAGGAAAAATTAATATTTCCCTTAGTAATCATCAATTTTGGATGAAACTTTCTATTTAGCTTCATGTGGTTGGGATCCATCTGTACATTTATAACGCTAAAAAATCATAGTTAAAGTGTTTCTCACAGCAGAAAACTTGCATATTCTTTCCCATGTTAATCTTATGGAGAATAGGCAAACTCTTTTATTTATGTCCTCCTTATAAAACTTGGTATATGGTCAGAATAAAAATAGTTTATGGTAAAAATGCCTACTTTTACTGTTCCTCAAAGCAGCTAACCTGCATACTCTTTTCCATGTTAATATTATGGATAATAGGCAAATACTCTAATTTATCAACAGGTATTGATTGATTGATCTATCTTATCACATACTAATACATACTTGTACTATTATTGTCATATTATTGATTTGGAAATTTGCTGAGTATGCACGTCTGCTGCGACGGGGTATTTGTGATTTAGTCCCAGTCCATTCTTTTCAGTCCAATCAGTTATTCTAGCTGGGTACATTATCATTGATTCGTCCAACAGGATCGTTTGCATTGTTTCTTGTAAAGTGTAAAGTCGTCAGCGTATGTGTGATGTTTTTAAAAGTGGCCTAAAGAGTTTATGTATGTCATTTACGTACAGTAAAAAGAACAAAGAGCACCGGAGCACCAAGGATTAATCCTTGGAACACCACAAGTAACAGTTACCCAGTCTAACTTCATGTCTGCCAACCCTCATAAATTGCTGTCTATATGACCGATATGATCTTAGCCATACAAGTGTATTCCGTAAAAATCCAAATTTGTAAACTAAGCCAGTAATTTTTGAACTAATAAATCATAACTGACACAGCCTAATGTTTTGAAGACTATATTATAAAGTTATATTGTCCACTGCAATCCCCATTAAGCCTACAGATGCTGTCAACTTCCACCCAAGCCGGCCACTGTCTATTTAAGGTGGGCCCCCCTTTCCGCTTTACCACACATTTTTAAGCCAAAAAAAATTGCTTATGGTCGAGATTCCAACCGTAGCACTTCCGAATGGCTGAAACTTTACGCTCATCAGCGTAGCAAGTTAACAACTCAGTGAAATGTTAAACAAAAAGTAAAAGAACACCTCCTGGAATTGTCCCTATCTGATAACTGATGGTAGGTGGACTCTCTCCCTCATATGTTATGTTCTAAAGGCCTGATATATTTTATTAGGCCCTATGATTAATGTATTATTATATTGTTTGTATAAAGTGTCGTTGTATGTTGAACAAATAAAGATGACTTAAATAAATGAGTTTTTCATCTATAACAGTGAGTTTTTTATATATTAGAACAATAAATCCGTGTGGTTCGGTAAAAGAATGCCCCAAGTGGGTGTGAGAACACGAACATGTTCCCGAAAAAAGCTGTAAATACCACCTGTTTCCCACCAAAAGACATCAAATGGTGAGAAAAAACATAAAAAATTAGCATATATACCTCGGTTTCTTAGTAGCAACAAACGTCTCAAAGAGCTAAAATAAATAGGTTTACTCCACTAAAACACTGTGATTAAAGGTATTTTCTCACCTTCTTTAACAATTGGCCACTTCCTAGTATATCCACCCATTCGTCCTCTTTTTCATCCTGTTCAGCAGTGTCATCTGATTTACCAATAGATATTTCATTTAATCCAGTTTCATTTATAATAAAGTCTTTAGTTTCTTTTATAGAACTAGCAGGTTCAATGATTTTGGAGATCTCTCCATCCTTTGGTGATAAGCTGACAGGGTTACCTTCGGTTTCAGGCAATGAGTCCATGACTGATACTTCTACATCCATGAAACAAAAATTAGGTTATGCAAAGTGTTCACCAAAATCTTACAAGGTAGGCTACTTATTTAGATAGCAGATTTGAATTGAAGTCCGTATATAATTGAGAAAACAAAATATTTATACAATCGCTGCTCACTAAATATCGTAAAGGAGTCTGATACTAAAAATATTTTCACTCAGATATAGATAAAAGTACACACTATGCTTTCGCCCATTAGTCTTGACAACTTATCATCACCTGTCAATGTGAGTGATTGTCAATTCTCATTTCTCGATTCATTTGTCATTTTGTTATTTGTCAATACAGAAGATACAATTCTTCTTCCTCAATTCCCAATAGAGATACGTAGTTATCAATCACAGAGAAACTAATGAATTACTCATTTCCTCTGCGATTAATTCGCCTCAAATAATATAATTGTCGCACTAGCATCATTCATAAGTGTTCTGACGAAAACATATGCTGCTAGATACCATATAGCTGTTCTTAACCTCTCCCACTTTGATATGGTTATAATTATTATATATATGATGTCAAAATGACATCGCATTAAGCATCGCAAATGCTAATTTGAATTGTCAAATTGCGAAACATTCATTGCATGAAGAGGTCGAAACCAAAGATATCAGGATGGTTTTAATATTTTATTAGCTAATGGACTTAATTTTACTTAGATAATTCGTCCAACAATACGGCAACACAATGGCACAGATAACCAGGAATTGCTGTGAAGAGGTTGGTAGCCATGTAGCGACTGGCTTGTCTACTGATCATAAAACTACTCTTACTTCTCCTTGACTCCTCTTAGTCCTCTTTGGTACTCTGCTTTGACTCCTTGCCGGGGTCACCTTGACTGTTTGCTTGATCTTTTGCCCATAGACATTTACATCAGGATGAATGCCATAGTGGGTGCCTACCACCTCTGTGTAGAAGGTCTCCATCATATATGCCAGGTGATCTACGTGGCCAAACTAGAATTGTAGGGATAGTTGGGAGTGACAATTCAGATATGTCTTCATCTGGCTATCTTCCAAAAGCTTTCTCCTTCGGCCGGTTGTTTCGGGTTCATGTTCCACTACGAGATGACTGAAAGAATTGAGCTTGTCCACTACCTTGCACATTGTGATCGGGATGCTTTGTATACTGATGGGTCTAAGAGTTGTCGAGGCACAGGAGCAGGCATCTTCAGAGTGCAGGACAGCGTTCGGTTATGGGGACTTTTTCTACAGTTTTCCAGGCTGAGATCCCTACCATTTGGAAATATGCTAGAGATATTCTAAGACTAGACCATGACCTAGCCTTCAATATGTTTTTCATCAAATCCATCAATATATTTTCTGACAGTCAGGCAGCCCTTAGAGCAGTGGACTCGGTTGAGTTTATCTCTAAAGTTGTGTGAGACTGTTTTAAGGTTGTGTCCTGCGAGGGCAGACACAATTAAGTCACTTTTTGTTGGGTTTCAAGGCAATCTGGGATGAATGGTAATGAGGTGGCGGATGAGCTGGCCAATAGGGCTGCATATCACCAGAGAGGAACGGATTATATAATATATATTTAATCTATATAACGGATATTTACTATCCGTTCATCCATGATATCATCTTCCCTTTGTGGGCCTCAGCCTCTTTGATTGTATATAGCTGGCAGAGGTAATCCACTCTAGGCAATTTAGAAAGGGGTTACTTCGTGCCTACTGTCGATCTTGTCGACTGGTTAATGCGGTTTTTTTCTAACCGTTTTTTTCTCTTTAATGCGGTGGTTTTCTAGGAATCTTCACTTTTAAGATTCCTAATCCTCTAGAAGAGAGAAAATTAGGGGTGTGCAAAAAAGCCCTACGGCTGAATCGCCTTGATAGTAATCCGCCCCTTCCAATGAATGAATGCTGCATATTATCATAGATGAACGGATACTAAAGTAGATAGTGCATGCCCATGTTAAGGATGAAGACGGTACTTGGTACCTCCAATTAACGTAGTAGGTACGACCGTTCTCAGACAGCGCTGGTGTTGCGCTGGTCTAACACAGTACGTTGTATTTTGAGGCTCCAATGTTAATCTTATGGAGGATTAGGAAAAATTAATTTTTCACTTATTATCTAATATTTTTGGACAAAACTTGATATTTAGCTTCATGTGGTTGAGATCCATACATTTGTGCGAAAAAATCATAGTTTATGTGTTTATCATGGCAGCAAACCTGCATACTCTTTTCCCATGTTAATCATATGGAGATTAGGCAAACTCCTTTATTTATGGACAGATGTTGATGAAAATTGGTATAAATGTTAAAAATAAAATTTTTGATGGTATAAATGGCTACTTTCAGTGTTCCTCACAGCAGCAAACCTACTCACTCTTTCCCATTTTAATCTTATGGAGAATAGGCAAATAATTCTCATGTTTATCGACAGATTTTGACCAAACTTGTCATATATTATTATTATTATATTATTGATTTGGAAATTCGCTGAGTATGCAGGTCTGCTGCGACGTGGGTATTTATGTATTGAAATAATAATATTATAATTATTATAGTAAATTACAATCATACAGCGACACAAAAAAGACGGTTCCACTAAAAATAATTACGTCTTATACGATACTAAAAACATTTATTGCTGAGTTTTGTACACCGCGAGACTTATTAGGTTAAAGAACAACGTAATTTAGATATTTTTTAATTTAAAGTTATGGACCTTAACTAGATGTGCGGTATACTAAATTTTATCTTAATATTAAATTCAGTTAATCTAAACAGCTGTTATTATAACCAAAAATTCAATACAATAGCTCTGGTAGTGCCTGTACTAAAATCGTCGGAATTGTAATTGACTAAAATACAGGGAAGTAGATAACACATAAAATCGTTTAAATTTAACCTTCATACAGTAGGCCTAAGTATCAAAATACATAGAACAGTTCAATTAAAAAAATATTTTAATGTATTATATCATACAGTGCTGTAAAATGTAAATATTTTTAGGCCTATTCATAGCGCAGAAGTAGATACAATATAGGAAACAAAAATCAGAATCGACATTTTCCCCATTTTTAATTATTGAAAAATACCATTTTAAGCCCAAAATTGTCACATTTTTCGCACATTATAGGGCATAAACCATCATTTTTAACCCAAAATCAGCACATTTTCCCCATTTTAATAGAAAAAACCCCGTTTTAGCTCAAAATCATTTTGGGATTAATTTTTGGACATCTCGTTTTAATCCCTAAAACTTCCACCTTTATTCATTACCAATCTATTGTATGATGCTATACAACATAATTTTCATTAAAAATAAACAAATATTTCACAAAGCACGCATCTTACAAGGTCCAAAAATCGATGCGGTACATAACACTGACACACACTACAAGAGCAAACAATTTGTAAAACTTCCACCTTTATTCATATCCAATCTACTGTCTGATACTATCCAACATCATTTTCATTAAAAATAAACCAAAATTTCACAAAACATATGTCTTACAGCGTTTTAAAATCCCAAGTCCCCGCGCCGCGTTCCGACTCATGTCACTGCCGCAAGACTCAAACCTGCATTTAGCATGACTATTAATTTTTGCTATAGTGTTCATCTATCTTACTATTAATTCCACGACCTACTTAGAATTCCTTACCACTGCCTGATATAATACAACATCATTTTTATGCAAAATAAAACCACATTCACATATGCCAAGTCCCACTGTTATAAAACGACCACATTTTTTGCACAATAATTTTGGCTGAATATTTTTCAGAAAAAAGTGTGCCAAAAGATGCGCCTTGGTGAGATCGGACATATTTAGAAGGTGTTGATATAAAAAAGTTCTTAGTTTCCGAGATATCTAAGATTTTCTAACTTGAAAATTACATGGTATCATTTATGTCTAGTATATCGTTCATTCACCATTGCTCATAACCTAGACCCGAAAATGATCAAAAGTAACATGGTGTAAGGTGATATAGCCTGTCTCAATACACTCATTTCCTACAGAGGCCACATATTCAGAAAGGTATTAACAATTATATTATTATTTGTATTTCCCAACGAACCTAAACCTAATAAATCTGTTTTGTAAATCACTGCAATGCGCGACGGGTAACATTCATTGCTAGTTCATTGCTAAAAATGTTTTATGAATAACATATTGTCTATTTACATTCAAATATCTTTATTACTGTTTGATTTCCATAAGGTGTTTTCATCTTGATATGTAGGTGTAATTTAACCCGCAAGACTTAAAGTCCCAATTGTATCATGTTAATAAGGTTTTAATGTTAATGTAAATTCATTAGGTCGTGGTTTACTGGGTGAAGCAATGTAATTTTAAAATTGCAAATAAAAAAGTTTCACAAATTTTAACTTAAATGTGATTAGTTTTGCATCTTTTATGTCTTCTAATATCGCATGACTGGCCTCTCTGATAATTCAATAAATGCATTTTCTGGTCGTAGGTGGAACACGACAGGTGTTGCAGTAGTACATTTCTACTCAAGGTGGTAAAGACACTTGCCATCTGTGACCTGTCTAGAAACCACGTCGTGTCTGCTTACAAACATTCCCTTCCCCCGAATAAAAACAATTAAGTTTCTGTTCAGTAATTTAATTTCGTTGCGCTTAAACTATTTTCATACTTAAAATATTTTCTGTTAGCTTTTAATAGGTGTTTTTGATACAGTTTGAAAGTTTTAAATTAATTAATCTGCATCTGTTTGTTGTGTTTATGTTTGTTGTGTTTGCTGTGTTTGTGTTTGTTGAGTTTATGTTTGTTGTGTTTGTGTTTGTTGTGTTTATGTTTGTTGTGTTTGTGTTTGTTGTGTTTATGTTTGTTGTGTTTGTGTTTGTTGTGTTTATGTTTGTTGTGTTTATGTTTGTTGTGTTTGTGTTTGTTGTGTTTATGTTTGTTGTGTTTGTGTTTGTTGTGTTTATGTTTGTTGTGTTTGTGTTTGTTGTGTTTATGTTTGTTGTGTTTGTGGTGTTTGTGTTTGTTGTGTTTATGTTTGTTGTGTTTATGTTTGTTGTAAGTGTTTCAAGCCAAATACAAATACAGTTTCTAGTAAATACTTTGACAGAATCCCTTCGACAAGATTAGATTAGATTATTGAAATGGAAACCATACTACAAGGTAGTTATTTTAATTTATTATTAGGTATTTTATTAGGTGTTTGTGTTTGTGTTTATGTTTGTTGTGTTTGTTGTGTTTGTGTTTGTTGTATTTATGTTTGTTGTGTTTATGTTTGTTGTGTTTATGTTTGTTGTGTTTGTGTTTGTTGTATTTATGTTTGTTGTGTTTGTGTTTGTTGTATTTATGTTTGTTGTGTTTGTGTTTGTTGTGTTTATGTTTGTTGTGTTTGTGTTTGTTGTGTTTATGTTTGTTGTGTTTGTGTTTGTTGTGTTTTATGGTGTTTTGTTGTTTGTGTTTGTTGTGTTTTGTGTTTTTGTATTTATGTTTGTTCTTGTGTTTGTTTGTTGGTGTTTATGTCTTTGTTGTGTTTGTGTTTGTTGTGTTTGTGTTTGTTGTTTTGGTGTTTGTTGTGTTTGTGTTTGTTGTGTTGGTGTTTGTTGTGTTTGTGTTTGTTGTGTTTGTGTTTGTTGTGTTTGTGTTTGTTGTGTTTGTGTTTGTTGTGTTTATGTTTGTTGTGTTTGTGTTTGTTGTGTTTGTGTTTGTTGTGTTTGTGTTTGTTGTGTTTATGTTTGTTGTGTTTGTGTTTGTTGTGTTTATGTTTGTTGTTTTGGTGTTTGTTGTGTTTGTGTTTGTTGTGTTTGTGTTTATGTTTGTTGTGTTTGTGTTTGTTGTGTTTGTGTTTGTTGTGTTTGTGTTTGTTGTGGTTATGTTTGTTGTGTTTATGTTTGTTGTGTTTGTGTTTGTTGTGTTTGTGTTTGTTGTGTTTATGTTTGTTGTGTTTGTGTTTGTTGTGTTTGTTGTATTTATGTTTGTTTTGTTTATGTTTGTTGTGTTTGTGTGTGTTGTGTTTATGTTTGTTGTGTTTGTTGTGTTTTATGTTTGTTGTGTTTTGTTTTGTTGTTGTATGTTTGTTGTGTTTGTGTTTTTTGTGTTTATGTTTGTTGTGTTTGTGTTTGTTGTGTTTATGTTTGTTGTGTTTATGTTTGTTGTGTTTATGTTTGTTGTGTTTGTGTTTGTTGTGTTTATGTTTGTTGTGTTTGTGTTTTTTGTGTTTATGTTTGTTGTTTTGGTGTTTGTGTTTGTTGTTTTGGTGTTTGTTGTGTTTGTGTTTGTTGTTTTGGTGTTTGTTGTGTTTGTGTTTGTTGTTTTGGTGTTTGTTGTGTTTATGTTTGTTGTGTTTGTGTTTGTTGTTTTGGTGTTTGTTGTGTTTGTGTTTGTTGTGTTTGTGTTTGTTGTGTTTGTGTTTGTTGTGTTTGTGTTTGTTGTGTTTGTGTTTGTTGTGTTTGTTGTGTTTATGTTTTTTGTGTTTGTGTTTGTTGTGTTTGTGTTTGTTGTGTTTATGTTTGTTGTGTTTGTGTTTGTGTTTGTTGTGTTTATGTTTGTTGTGTTTGTGTTTGTTGTGTTTATGTTTGTTGTGTTTGTGTTTGTTGTGTTTATGTTTGTTGTGTTTATGTTTGTTGTGTTTATGTTTGTTGTGTTTGTGTTTGTTGTGTTTATGTTTGTTGTGTTTATGTTTGTTGTGTTTATGTTTGTTGTGTTTGTGTTTGTTGTGTTTATGTTTGTTGTGTTTATGTTTGTTGTGTTTATGTTTGTTGTGTTTATGTTTGTTGTGTTTGTGTTTGTTGTGTTTATGTTTGTTGTTTTGGTGTTTGTTGTGTTTGTGTTTGTGTTTGTTGTTTTGGTGTTTGTTGTGTTTGTGTTTGTTGTTTTGGTGTTTGTTGTGTTTATGTTTGTTGTGTTTATGTTTGTTGTGTATATGTTTGTTGTGTTTGTGTTTGTTGTGTTTATGTTTTTTGTGTTTGTGTTTGTTGTGTTTATGTTTGTTGTGTTTGTGTTTGTTGTGTTTGTGTTTGTTGTTTTGGTGTTTGTGTTTGTTGTGTTTGTGTTTGTTGTTTAGGTGTTTGTTGTGTTTGTGTTTGTTGTTTTGGTGTTTGTTGTGTTTGTGTTTGTTGTTTTGGTGTTTGTTGTGTTTGTGTTTGTTGTTTTGGTGTTTGTTGTGTTTGTGTTTGTTGTTTTGGTGTTTGTTGTGTTTGTGTTTGTTGTTTTGGTGTTTGTTGTGTTTGTGTTTGTTGTTTTGGTGTTTGTTGTGTTTGTGTTTGTTGTTTTGGTGTTTGTTGTGTTTATGTTTGTTGTGTTTATGTTTGTTGTGTTTATGTTTGTTGTGTTTGTGTTTGTTGTGTTTATGTTTGTTGTGTTTGTGTTTGTTGTGTTTATGTTTGTTGTGTTTGTTGTGTTTGTGTTTGTTGTGTTTATGTTTGTTGTGTTTGTGTTTGTTGTGTTTATGTTTGTTTGTGTTGTGTTTGTTGTGTTTAGTGTTTGTTGTGTTTGTGTTTGTTGTTTTGGTGTTTGTTGTGTTTGTGTTTGTTGTTTTGGTGTTTGTTGTGTTTGTGTTTGTTGTTTTGGTGTTTGTTGTGTTTGTGTTTGTTGTGTTTGTGTTTGTTGTTTTGGTGTTTGTTGTGTTTGTGATTGTTGTTTTGGTGTTTGTTGTGTTTGTGTTTGTTGTTTTGGTGTTTGTTGTGTTTGTGTTTGTTGTTTTGGTGTTTGTTGTGTTTGTGTTTGTATATTATAATTCGCGGGTTTGGCAGTCATAGCTAAATGAATAGAGTACTGGATTCCCACCCAGTAGAACTCCCAGTAGAATCCCGATCATATTACAAATTAGTTTATTTCTTAGACAGTCGAAGTGCTGTCTTAAAATTTTCCTAAATGTATTATGTAAAAGTGCTTTATACTTTTAACTGAAATGGCAAATAGGTAGGTGTTTCAAGCCAAATACAAAGTTTCTAGTAAATACTTTGTAGTTTCTGATTAGATTAGATTATTGAATGGAAACCATACTACAAGGTAGTTATTTTAATTTATTATTAGTATTTTATTAGGTGTTTGTGTTTGTGTTTGTTGTGTTTTTGTTTGTTGTGTTTTATGTTTGTTGTTTGTTATGTGTTTGTGTTGTTGTATTATGTTTGTTGTGTTTGTTTGTTGTTGTGTTTTTGTTTGTTGTGTTTGGTGTTTGTTGTTGTTTTTGTTTGTTGTGTTTTGTGTTTGTTGTGTTTATGTTTGTTTGTGTTTGTGTTTGTTGTGTTTGTGTTGTGTTGTGTTTTTGTATTTATGGTTTGTTGTGTTATGTTTGTTGTGTTTGTGTTTGTTGTGTTTGTGTTTGTTGTGTTTATGTTTGTTGTGTTTGTGTTTGTTGTGTTTGTGTTTGTTGTGTTTGTGTTTGTTGTGTTTGTGTTTGTTGTGTTTGTGTTTGTGTTTGTTGTGTTTATGTTTGTTGTGTTTGTGTTTGTTGTGGTTATGTTTGTTGTGTTTGTGTTTGTTGTGTATGTGTTTGTTGTGTTTGTGTTTGTTGTGTTAGTGTTTGTTGTGTTTGTGTTTGTTGTGTTTATGTTTGTTTTGTTTATGTTTGTTGTGTTTGTGTTTGTTGTGTTTGTGTTTGTTGTGTTTGTGTTTGTTGTGTTTGTTGTGTTTGTGTTTGTTGTGTTTTTGTTTGTTGTGTTTGTGTTTGTTGTGTTTATGTTTGTTGTGTTTGTGTTTGTTGTGTTTATGTTTGTTGTGTTTGTGTTTGTTGTGTTTATGTTGTTGTGTTTGTGTTTGTTGTGTTTGTGTTTGTTGTGTTTATGTTTGTTGTGTTTGTGTTTGTTGTGTTTGTTGTGTTTATGTTTGTTATGTTTGTTGTGTTTGTGTTTGTTGTGTTGTGTTTGTTTGTTGTGTTTGTGTTGTGTGTGTGTTGTTTGTTGTGTGTTTGTTGTGTTATGTTGTGTTGTGTTTGGTGTGTTTGTGTTGTTGTGTGTGTTGTTGTGTTTGTTTGTTGTTTTGGTGTTTGTTGTGTTTGTGTTTGTTGTGTTTATGTTTGTTGTGTTTGTGTTTGTTGTGTTTATGTTTGTTGTGTTTATGTTTGTTGTGTTTGTGTTTGTTGTGTTTATGTTTGTTGTGTTTATGTTTGTTGTGTTTGTGTTTGTTGTGTTTATGTTTGTTGTGTTTGTGTTTGTTGTGTTTGTGGTGTTTATGTTTGTTGTTTTGGTGTTTGTTGTGTTTATGTTTGTTGTGTTTGTGTTTGTTGTGTTTGTGTTTGTTGTGTTTGTGTTTGTTGTGTTTGTGTTTGTTGTGTTTATGTTTGTTGTGTTTGTGTTTGTTGTGTTTGTTGTGTTTGTGTTTGTTGTGTTTGTGTTTGTTGTGTTTATGTTTTTTGTGTTTGTGTTTGTTGTGTTTATGTTTGTTGTGTTTATGTTTGTTGTGTTTGTGTTTGTTGTGTTTATGTTTGTTGTGTTTGTGTTTGTTGTGTTTGTGTTTGTTGTGTTTGTGTTTGTTGTGTTTGTGTTTGTTGTGTTTGTGTTTGTTGTGTTTATGTTTGTTGTGTTTGTGTTTGTTGTGTTTGTGTTTGTTGTGTTTGTGTTTGTTGTGTTTGTGTTTGTTGTGTTTGTGTTTGTTGTGTTTATGTTTGTTGTGTTTGTGTTTGTTGTGTTTATGTTTGTTGTGTTTATGTTTGTTGTGTTTGTTGTGTTTGTGTTTGTTGTGTTTATGTTTGTTGTGTTTGTGTTTGTTGTGTTTATGTTTGTTGTGTTTGTGTTTGTTGTGTTTATGTTTGTTGTGTTTGTGTTTGTTGTGTTTATGTTTGTTGTGTTTGTGTTTGTTGTGTTTGTGTTTGTTGTGTTTATGTTTGTGTGTTTGTTGTGTTTATGTTTGTTGTGTTTGTTGTGTTGTGTGGTGTTGTGTTTGTTGTGTTGTTGTGTTTGTTGAGTTATGTTATGATTTCGAACACAAAAAAACACAACAAACACTAACACAACAAACACAAACACAAACACAACAAACATAAACACAAAACACAACAAACACAAACACAACAAACACAAACACAACAAACACAAACACAACAAACATAAACACAACAAACATAAACACAACAAACACAAACACGAAACCACAACAAACACAACAAACTCAAAAGCTCACAAACCACAACAAACTCAAACGCACAAACTACAAACACAAACACAAAACACAACTAACACAAACACACAAACACAACAAACACAAACACAACCAAACACGAACACAACAACACAACAAACACTAACACAACAAACACTAACACAACAAACACAAAACACAACAACATAAACACAACAAACATACACAACAAACATAAAACACAACAAACCATAAACACAACAAACACAAACACGAACCACAACAAACACAACAAACTCAAACGCAACAAAACACAACAAACTCAAACGCAACAAACACAACAAACACAAACACAAAACACAACAAATACACAAACACAAAACACAACACCAACACTAACACAAACACAACAAACACAAAACAACAAACGATAAACACAACAAACATGAAAACACAACGTTTTGTTTTCCCAAACGAACCTAAACCTGTAAAATCTGTTTTGTAAATCACTGCAATGCCGCGACGAGGTAACATTCATTGCTAGTTTCATTTGCTAAAAATGTTTTTATGAATAAAATAAACAAACACACACAATTTGTATTTGTTGTAATCAATGTATTCCTGTTTGTTGTGTTTGTGTTTGTTGTGTTTATGTTTGTTGTGTTTGTGTTTGTTGTGTTTATGTTTGTTGTGTTTGTGTTTGTTGTGTTTATGTTTGTTGTGTTTGTGTTTGTTGTGTTTATGTTTTTTGTGTTTGTGTTTGTTGTGTTTGTGTTTGTTGTATTTATGTTTGTTGTGGTTATGTTTGTTGTGTTTATGTTTGTTGTGTTTGTGTTTGTTGTGTTTGTGTTTGTTGTGTTTGTGTTTGTTGTGTTTGTGTTTGTTGTGTTTGTGTTTGTTGTGTTTGTGTTTGTTGTGTTGATGTTTGTTGTGTTTGTGTTTGTTGTGTTGATGTTTGTTGTGTTTGTGTTTGTTGTGTTTATGTTTGTTGTGTTTGTGTTTGTTGTGTTTGTGTTTGTTGTGTTTGTGTTTGTTGTGTTTGTGTTTGTTGTGTTTATGTTTGTTGTGTTTGTGTTTGTTGTGTTTATGTTTGTTGTGTTTGTGTTTGTTGTGTTTATGTTTGTTGTGTTTGTGTTTGTTGTGTTTATGTTTGTTGTGTTTGTTGTGTTTATGTTTGTTGTGTTTGTGTTTGTTGTGTTTATGTTTTTTGTGTTTGTGTTTGTTGTGTTTGTGTTTGTTGTGTTTATGTTTGTTGTGTTTGTGTTTGTTGTGTTTATGTTTGTTGTGTTTGTGTTTGTTGTGTTTGTGTTTGTTGTGTTTATGTTTGTTGTGTTTGTGTTTGTTGTGTTTGTTGTGTTTATGTTTGTTGTGTTTGTGTTTGTTGTGTTTATGTTTGTTGTGTTTGTTAAGTTGTGTTTGTTGAGTTTATGTTTGTTGTGTTTGTGTTTGTTGTGTTTATGTTTGTTGTGTTTGTGTTTGTTGTGTTTATGTTTGTTGTGTTTGTGTTTGTTGTGTTTATGTTTGTTGTGTTTGTGTTTGTTGTGTTTATGTTTGTATGTTTGTGTTTGTTGTGGTTATGTTTGTTGTGTTTATGTTTGTTGTGTTTATGTTTGTTGTGTTTGTTGTGTTTGTGTTTGTTGTGTTTATGTTTGTTGTGTTTGTGTTTGTTGTGTTTATGTTTGTTGTGTTTGTGTTTGTTGTGTTTATGTTTGTTGTGTTTGTGTTTGTTGTGTTTATGTTTGTTGTGTTTGTGTTTGTTGTGTTTATGTTTGTTGTGTTTGTGTTTGTTGTGTTTATGTTTGTTGTGTTTGTGTTTGTTGTGTTTATGTTTGTTGTGTTTGTGTTTGTTGTGTTTATGTTTGTTGTGTTTGTTGTGTTTATGTTTGTTGTGTTTGTGTTTGTTGTGTTGGTGTTTTTTATGTTTATGTTTGTTGTGTTTGTGTTTGTATATTATAAGATATAAAGTATTTTATATTTCGCGGGTTTGGCAGTCATAGCTAAATGAATAGAGTACTGGATTCCCACCCAGTAGAACTCCCAGTAGAATCCCGATCATATTACAAATTAGTTTATTTCTTAGACAGTCGAAGTGCTGTCTTAAAATTTTCCTAAATGTATTATGTAAAAGTGCTTTATACTTTTAACTGAAATGGCAAATAGGTAGGTGTTTCAAGCCAAATACAAATACAGTTTCTAGTAAATACTTTGACAGAATCCCTTCGACAAGATTAGATTAGATTATTGAAATGGAAACCATACTACAAGGTAGTTATTTTAATTTATTATTAGGTATTTTATTAGGTGTTTGTGTTTGTGTTTGTTGTGTTTGTGTTTGTTGTGTTTGTTTTGTTTGTTGTTTTGGTGTTTGTTGTATTGTTTGTTGTGTTTGTGTTTGTTGTTTTGGTGTTTGTTGTGTTTGTGTTTGTTGTTTTGGTGTTTGTTGTGTTTGTGTTTGTTGTTTTGGTGTTTGTTGTGTTTGTGTTTGTTGTGTTTTTGTTTGTTGTGTTTGTGTTTGTTGTGTTTGTGTTTGTTGTGTTTGTGTTTGTTGTATTTATGTTTGTTGTGTTTGTGTTTGTTGTGTTTATGTTTGTTGTGTTTGTGTTTGTTGTGTCTATGTTTGTTGTGTTTGTGTTTGTTGTGTTTATGTTTTTTGTGTTTGTGTTTGTTGTGTTTGTGTTTGTTGTATTTATGTTTGTTGTGTTTATGTTTGTTGTGTTTATGTTTGTTGTGTTTGTGTTTGTTGTGTTTGTGTTTGTTGTGTTTGTGTTTGTTGTGTTTGTGTTTGTTGTGTTTGTGTTTGTTGTGTTTGTGTTTGTTGTGTTTGTGTTTGTTGTGTTTGTGTTTGTTGTGTTCGTGTTTGTTGTGTTTGTGTTTGTTGTGTTTGTGTTTGTTGTGTTTGTGTTTGTTGTGTTTGTGTTTGTTGTGTTTGTGTTTGTTGTGTTTGTTGTGTTTGTGTTTGTTGTGTTTGTGTTTGTTGTGTTTGTGTTTGTTGTGTTTGTGTTTGTTGTGTTTGTGTTTGTTGTGTTTGTGTTTGTTGTGTTTGTGTTTGTTGTGTTTGTTGTGTTTGTGTTTGTTGTGTTTATGTTTGTTGTGTTTGTGTTTGTTGTGTTTATGTTTGTTGTGTTTGTGTTTGTTGTGTTTATGTTTGTTGTGTTTGTGTTTGTTGTGTTTGTGTTTGTTGTGTTTGTGTTTGTTGTGTTTATGTTTGTTGTGTTTGTGTTTATGTTTGTTGTGTTTGTTGTGTTTATGTTTGTTGTGTTTGTGTTTGTTGTGTTGGTGTTTTTTATGTTTATGTTTGTTGTGTTTGTGTTTGTATATTATAAGATATAAAGTATTTTATATTTCGCGGGTTTGGCAGTCATAGCTAAATGAATAGAGTACTGGATTCCCACCTAGTAGAACTCCCAGTAGAATCCCGATCATATTACAAATTAGTTTATTTCTTAGACAGTCGAAGTGCTGTCTTAAAATTTTCCTAAATGTATTATGTAAAAGTGCTTTATACTTTTAACTGAAATGGCAAATAGGTAGGTGTTTCAAGCCAAGTTTATGTTTGTTGTGTTTATGTTTGTTGTGTTTGTGTTTGTTGTGTTTATGTTTGTTGTGTTTATGTTTGTTGTGTTTGTGTTTGTTGTGTTTATGTTTGTTGTGTTTATGTTTGTTGTGTTTGTGTTTGTTGTGTTTATGTTTGTTGTGTTTGTGTTTGTTGTGTTTGTGGTGTTTATGTTTCTTGTATTTATGTTTGTTGTGTTTATGTTTGTTGTGTTTGTGTTTGTTGTGTTTGTGTTTGTTGTGTTTGTGTTTGTTGTGTTTGTGTTTGTTGTGTTTATGTTTGTTGTGTTTGTGTTTGTTGTGTTTGTGTTTGTTGTGTTTATGTTTGTTGTGTTTGTGTTTGTTGTGTTTATGTTTGTTGTGTTTGTGTTTGTTGTGTTTATGTTTGTTGTGTTTGTGTTTGTTGTGTTTGTGTTTGTTGTGTTTGTGTTTGTTGTGTTTGTGTTTGTTGTGTTTGTGTTTGTTGTGTTTGTGTTTGTTGTGTTTGTGTTTGTTGTGTTTGTGTTTGTTGTGTTTGTGTTTGTTGTGTTTATGTTTGTTGTGTTTGTGTTTGTTGTGTTTATGTTTGTTGTGTTTGTGTTTGTTGTGTTTATGTTTGTTGTGTTTGTGTTTGTTGTGTTTATGTTTGTTGTGTTTGTGTTTGTTGTGTTTATGTTTGTTGTGTTTGTGTTTGTGTTTGTTGTGTTTGTGTTTGTTGTGTTTGTGTTTGTTGTGTTTGTGTTTGTTGTGTTTATGTTTGTTGTGTTTGTGTTTGTTGTGTTTATGTTTGTTGTGTTTGTGTTTGTTGTGTTTATGTTTGTTGTGTTTGTGTTTGTTGTGTTTGTGTTTGTTGTGTTTATGTTTGTTGTGTTTGTTGTGTTTATGTTTGTTGTGTTTGTGTTTGTTGTGTTGGTGTTTTTTATGTTTATGTTTGTTGTGTTTGTGTTTGTATATTATAAGATATAAAGTATTTTATATTTCGCGGGTTTGGCAGTCATAGCTAAATGAATAGAGTACTGGATTCCCACCCAGTAGAACTCCCAGTAGAATCCCGATCATATTACAAATTAGTTTATTTCTTAGACAGTCGAAGTGCTGTCTTAAAATTTTCCTAAATGTATTATGTAAAAGTGCTTTATACTTTTAACTGAAATGGCAAATAGGTAGGTGTTTCAAGCCAAATACAAATACAGTTTCTAGTAAATACTTTGACAGAATCCCTTCGACAAGATTAGATTAGATTATTGAAATGGAAACCATACTACAAGGTAGTTATTTTAATTTATTATTAGGTATTTTATTAGGTGTTTGTGTTTGTGTTTATGTTTGTTGTTTGTTGTGTTTGTGTTTGTTGTGTTTGTGTTTGTTGTGTTTATGTTTGTTGTGTTTGTGTTTGTTGTGTTTGTGTTTGTTGTATTTATGTTTGTTGTGTTTGTGTTTGTTGTATTTATGTTTGTTGTGTTTGTGTTTGTTGTGTTTATGTTTGTTGTGTTTGTGTTTGTTGTGTTTATGTTTGTTGTGTTTGTGTTTGTTGTGTTTGTGTTTGTTGTGTTTATGTTTGTTGTGTTTGTGTTTGTTGTGTTTGTGTTTGTTGTGTTTATGTTTGTTGTGGTTATGTTTGTTGTGTTTATGTTTGTTGTGTTTGTGTTTGTTGTGTTTGTGTTTGTTGTGTTTATGTTTGTTGTGTTTGTGTTTGTTGTGTTTGTGTTTGTTGTGTTTGTGTTTGTTGTGTTTGTGTTTGTTGTGTTTGTGTTTGTTGTGTTTGTGTTTGTTGTGGTTATGTTTGTTGTGTTTATGTTTGTTGTGTTTGTGTTTGTTGTGTTTGTGTTTGTTGTGTTTGTGTTTGTTGTGTTTGTGTTTGTTGTGTTTATGTTTGTTGTGTTTGTGTTTGTTGTGTTTATGTTTGTTGTGTTTGTGTTTGTTGTGTTTATGTTTGTTGTGTTTGTGTTTGTTGTGTTTGTTGTGTTTGTGTTTGTTGTGTTTATGTTTGTTGTGTTTGTGTTTATGTTTGTTGTGTTTAACTTATAACGTTTAACGTAGGTTCCGATATACTTTTGCCTCTAAATTTCGAACTGGTCAAATTGTGAGAATGGTCTTTGCGGATGAACGTAGTATTTAAGAATGTGGATGTTGGATGTTACCCATAACAGAGAATATCACACTCGCCGACCATCGCTCACAACTATCTACATTTCGTGACCTCCAAGTACGGTAGCTGGATTCCAGATCACGCCACGTTTGTTTATGGGTTCCGGTTCAAGATAATATTTAGATACGATAAACCACAATAAAAATTACTGAATTATTTCTACATACCGTATATAAAATACATTTAATAAGGTAAATCACAATATTTTGTTGAATAAACATTATATCTGATATCCGAAGAAAGAAGATTTTCTAATTCAAACAAGCCATAACATAATGTCAAGTCAAATACGTTTTAAAAGAGAACTATAACTTAGCATACACACAGGCATTGCCTATATCTGCTAATTCCCAAGACCGTTTTACTTTCTCCCCTTATACATAGTATATGGAGAAAGTATTGTTTTCGTCAAAATTTTCGAATTTGAGTTGAGAGTGGATATATCCGTTTTGGGGTCCCCTGAGTCAACGACGTGATGTCTGTCCGTCCGCGTGTGTGTGTGTGTGTGTGTGTGTGTCTGGATGTGTACAAAGCCACATCCTACCTCGTTTGTCCGATTTAAATAAAATTTGGCATGTATATATTCACTGTGTCTCCAAGCATTTTTTCATTGTTTTGATTTTTAAGGGTAGTTCACCTCTGAAACCCTTAAAAAAACGTGAAAAATCCAAATTTCTCAAAAACGGCTTGGTAAAAAAAATCAAATTTTTATATTTTCATCAAAAACAATATAAGTAAAGCATAACTTGACCACGTTAAAAAACCAGCTTAAAAAGGTTAACAATTTAGTATTTTGTATTATTTGTCTACGACTAAGGGTTCTAGAGAAAAGTTCAATTTACTGTCCATGAGTACGTTGTCTGAAAGCGCCTAATGTTATTCTTATGGAGAATATTAAAAAATCAATTTATTTCTTATTTTCCAACTGTTTTCCATGAAATTTGGTATGAAGCGTAAGGTCATATCACCCAACAAAACCAACTCAAAAAAGCTTTTGGTATTACGGGGGGGTTCCCCATACAATTCGGAGAATTAATTTAACTTTTTCTCTCGCTTTTATTTTCAGATATTGGATGATTATTTTTGAAACAATAAATAATTTAATGATATTTAGATAAACTTTGAGCATGATAGTTTTATTACAGATTGTGTTTTTTAAATTTACGTAAGTGAGAAAGAATGTGTCAGTCCACTGATACCATTTATTTAACATACAGTGCACCTAAGGAATGCTTAGTTAGTTCTGTTATACTAGTTTTTGTTTTGTTTTGGTCCGTTATTAGTTTTAATTAATTATCTATTGTATTTGTGGCTATAATATTACTGGAATAAACTCATTAATTCATTCGGTTACATTCACATTGTTTCATAATAAAAGTAGGCTTCACGTGGGCCATCGCCAAAATGTAGGGCGTAGGCTGAGTACGGGTTCTTGTACCTACCTCTACCATAGATGAACGGATACTAAAGTAGATAGTGCATGCCCATGTTAAGGATGAAGACGGTACTTGGTACCTCCAATTAACGTAGTAGGTACGACCGTTCTCAGACAGCGCTGGTGTCGCGCTGGTCTAACACAGTACGTTGTATTTTGAGGCTCCAATGTTAATCTTATGGAGGATTAGGAAAAATTAATTTTTCACTTATTATCTAATTTTTTTGGACGAAACTTGATATTTAGCTTCATGTGGTTGAGATCCATACATTTGTGCGAAAAAATCATAGTTTATGTGTTTATCATGGCAGCAAACCTGCATACTCTTTTCCCATGTTAATCATATGGAGATTAGGCAAACTCCTTTATTTATGGACAGATGTTGATGAAAATTGGTATAAATGTTAAAAATAAAATTTTTGATGGTATAAATGGCTACTTTCAGTGTTCCTCACAGCAGCAAACCTACTCACTCTTTCCCATTTTAATCTTATGGAGAATAGGCAAATAATTCTCATGTTTATCGACAGATTTTGACCAAACTTGTCATATATTATTATTATTATTATATTATTGATTTGGAAATTCGCTGAGTATGCAGGTCTGCTGCGACGTGGGTATTTATGTATTGAAATAATAATATTATAATTATTATAGTAAATTACAATCATACAGCGACACAAAAAAGACGGTTCCACTAAAACTAATTACGTCTTATACGATACTAAAAACATTTATTGCTGAGTTTTGTACACCGCGAGACTTATTAGGTTAAAGAACAAAGTAATTTAGATATTTTTTAATTTAAAGTTATGGACCTTAACTAGATGTGCGGTATACTAAATTTTATCTTAATATTAAATTCAGTTAATCTAAACAGCTGTTATTATAACCAAAAATTCAATACAATAGCTCTGGTAGTGCCTGTACTAAAATCGTCGGAATTGTAATTGACTAAAATACAGGGAAGTAGATAACACATAAAATCGTTTAAATTTAACCTTCATACAGTAGGCCTAAGTATCAAAATACATAGAACAGTTCAATTAAAAAAATATATTATGTATTATATCATACAGTGCTGTAAAATGTAAATATTTTTAGGCCTATTCATAGCGCAGACAACACGACAAAACTACTGAACCAGTCACACCGGATGCTCGAGATTTCCGGTCGAGACGTTTTCCTAATTCACTCCGGTACACTCTATTTATGTATGCAAAATTCGCTAAAGCTGGGTAGGAAATGTGGGGGATTTGTTATGTAGGGGCTATCTTCGTTATATAGGGGCTTTTCATCTAGGAAATTCGTAATACAGGGATTTACTGATCCATTCCAAAGTTGCAAAAATTCCGCAAAGAAAACAGGCCCACGGCCCATTCATAAACTCACAGCAGTTGGCTCACATGTTATGGTTGGAGGGGGAGGGGGCGACGCGGGGCCTGTACTCCTTACCTGCGCAACGCCCTGTCAAACAATAGCATCTATTTTGGGAACGGATTGACTGACTATACCTTTGTAAAGGCCACCAGCCAAGGTTGACACTTCCCTCCTCTCTCAATGAACTGTCCGTCCGTGCAGTGGTTGATACTGTGTGTGGCATTATTAGCGGTTTCTCACGCTTTGAGCACCTATTTCATCTTGATATTTTATTAAAACTGTGTTACTGTACTAATATTTTGTTTATACTTACATTAATTTTGTTGTTTATACTTCACTTTAAATTTTAAATCTCAAGTAAATAAAATATGTGTAACTTAAATTGGCAATAAATAGTCTACTAAATAAATTAAGAAAAATTTTTTAGCATAGTTATAATAATCTATATAATAAAACAAGAGTTTTGTCTGAACTGATTACAATGAAACTCATTTCATGTATTCTCTACATTCCAGAGAATGTTTGTAAATGCTTGAAAACGCCCGCCGACCCTTGAGAAGTAAATAACGAGCATTTATAACACCACTTTCACGCGATTATACTAGTATATATTTACAATATTACACAACTATTCTAACATTTAACAGTTATTATCATTATTATTAACAATATTATAAACTAGCAGTAAGCCCGTCCTTTGTACGGGTTGTAGGATTCAGTTTAAAGAAGAAAGATTATCATACCAAAATGTAAACCTGAAATCCTAAACAAATAATCAATACAAAGAAAATAAATCAATACCCAGATTTATTATTTAGCATTACTTTATAATTAATAGATTAGAACATTTACATCACTATTATAATTAGTTATACGTTAAAATAACTGTTTAATATGATATGATTTCCAAATGGGTTTCAAATCAATGACCAATATAAACTAACTAGCTGACCCGGCGAACTTCGTAACACCTCACAGTAAACACATGTTAACTTTAAGATTGGCTATGTTCTGAAGTCGAATAGCAATACGGCTTCATTGTGAAAGGTTATATATTCTGGGTCACTGCATAGTGAACAACAATAGTGAAACGATAAAACATATTAATATCATTCCCATAAAACAAATAAATCTGAGTGGATTAATTCACAATTTTCAAATCCAATCCAAACCCAAACGAAACCTAACTGTAATACGGCTTTTATAGGAAAGATATACAACAGCTGATTATTATAATAAACGTAATAATATAAACATTGTAATTATCATATAAACACGTGACTTTAATCAGACAGAAATTGAAAATATAAATACATAATCCCCCAAAACCGTAAACTATTAACGTGGTGAATAAAGCTGTTCATTTTTTACAGTACACATTTACTTCATAGTTTAAAATTAATGAATGATTCAGATGGCATTGGATAGTAAAGCATACGGTATTGCTAATGGAAAGTAAAGACATTGACCCCTATGAAAAAAATGCTTTTAAAAAGGCTCGATTCAAGTAAGAAGCTAAAACGGAAATACATCCAAAAATTAAAACGATTTTCCGATAAAAGACCCACTGTAAATATTGACATGGTACAGGCTGCTGTTAGAGACATTCTTCCTGAAAAGGTTTATCGATTCTTTAACATGCAGTTGCAGCACTCTGGTTATATTGGTAGGTGCCCGATACTGGCGAATATTCGTAAACAGTGGTTTTCTATTACCGAACTAAGCTGGGATGATTTTTTATTATTTATGAATGGAAGGGATTGGCGGGCCTTAGGGGGGTTCTTAAAAAACGTGTGGTATGTGAGATGGAATTTAGTTTCTGAGTTTAACTTTTGAGTTGCTTGTGGGATTAAATGTATATATTTTTATTGTTAAAAGGAAAACATTCTTTATTTAGGTGTTAAGCTGAGATGTCTTTTTTTTACTTTTAATAGAGTTATTGAAGGTTATAATTTTGTTAGCTAAAAGGGATTAATTAGGAATTAAATAGTAATAGTTAGTAGGAATTAAGAGTTATGCCAACCCAGTAGACGGTTCAAATAGGACCATACTGTATTAGTGTTTTTATTTGTATGTAAGGTTCCACTATTGGTACTGTTTTGTTTATTTTTTGAATGTTGTGTACATATTATGAAATAAAACACTATTTATTATTATTATTATTTCACTGGTTATGGTATTCAAGCCTGCTTGAGACGGTTCAACTGCGAGGATTGTAGGAAAGACCTATTGCAACCACCATCGACTTGCAGCTCTGAAGAAGCACTGATTAGGAACAAGGAGTACCGGAATGACCTTTGCCATCTCATATATCCAGAAAATTACACTGTACAGGTTAGATATACGAGAGAAATATTACTAGTCATTTAAGCTAAACATCAGTTATAGTATATTTTTATGTAATTTAACACGAGTCAATAACCTTTTAAAAATAAAACCTTCTGTAGGATACGCTCTTCAGTTGTACTTTAGTAACCAGTGTTTGGATTTTATGACGTGTAATAATAAAATGATATATATATATATATATATATATATATATATATATATATATATATATATATATATACCGCTTATTTGATTTATAATAGCAAGGAATAATATTTTACAGGTCGTGGACATGGCTCTAACTGTATTGGACACGGTTGTTAAGAAGTGCATACACCATCCTTCTTTAAAAAAGACTATAGTACTAAAGATAAAACGGAACTTGTCCCGTAAATATCCCGACTGGCTGAAATACAACAGTGGTTGCTACAACCATAGATGTTTA
The DNA here is from genome assembly GCA_023375725.1 of Nephotettix cincticeps. NCBI lineage: Eukaryota > Metazoa > Arthropoda > Insecta > Hemiptera > Cicadellidae > Nephotettix > Nephotettix cincticeps. Next base: position 84,602,181 of record CM041786.1, on the reverse strand, counting down.
ATTTTGGACAAAATTGTAACTGCTAAGCTGAAAAGGACTATGCAATATTTATCTAAAAACCTACGCCAGCCTGGTGGGAAGTATGGTGGACGGTGGGAGAAGTTGATGAAACTTACTCATAAGTAGAGGTAATATGATATGTAATAATAATATTAACTTTATATTCCACCTTATTGTCATTATCTCTTTCTCGAAGTAGTAAACTACAGTTTGTCTTTTTATAGCACTATCTTGACCTACCTTCAATAATTAAAAGCAATGTACTTAAAAATCTTATTAATCTCAACAAGATAGAAACCTGGATTTATTATATTATGCCCTCTTTTTCAATCAGTGCACACATTTTAATAACACAATTTATTGATTAGAAACTAGCAAAATGTTTTGTTGTCTCTATGCAGTTAGAATTTTTAGCTTTAGAAATCATTATGTTCTTCATTATTTTTCAGGTTGCTGAGATCATGTAAATAGATTGTGAAATAAACTGTGTAAGATAATATTTGAAGATACGAAAAATATTTATTATCTACATTTACAAGAGAATTATTATTTCTGTATAATAATTTACAAGTAAGATATAATAGTGGTAAATCTTTGATTAGAATTTTTTATAGTTAATATAAAATAAATTGTTTTCATTCTTCTTCTTGATATACATTTTTGTCTATGATATTTTACTTCAATTAATAGATAATTGAACCAATAGGTCGTAAAATAATAACAATTATAACTAAAACTCGATAAATTTTAAAAAGTCTATTTCTCCGTGTCGCGAGCGGGTAGGTCGGTAGAAATACGCAAGCCCGTGGCCAACGGAGACCCCGATAACACAATAACACTAAACCCGCCTGAATCAGTCGCTTCACAAGTTAGTTTCCACAATGGCCGTTGGCAGCGCCACCAAACGGTGTCACAGAGGCCGTGTTTGCTGCTAGATCCGACAGGTGGCAGCACTGTTCCTGAGATTTTATCGTCTTCACTAAGTCCCATAAGATGCCTCCTCTCCTTATAATCCGTTCCTCTCTGATATTATGAAAAAATAGAAGTTATAATACTCATTACATGGTTCTGACACATAGATTTTTTCCTTAGTTAAATTTAAAAAATCTTAAATCCTTCTTTAAGATTTACCCAAATATCCTTCAAAATTTATCGTTACAAAAATTATCCAATTTTTTAACTAACAAGAGAAAACAAATTAAATTATTATTGAACATTAACCCCCCCCCATACATATTTTTAGTGAATATTGTTGGGTGGTGAGACACAGCATACCAAGTTTCATGGAAAACAGTTGAGAAATATAAGGGATAAATTGATTTTTACTTTCTCCCCTTATGGATAAATTATTATTATAGTATATGGAGAAATTATTGTTTTCATCAATTTTTTTGAATTTGAGTTAACAGTTTGAATATCCGTTTTGGGGTCCCCTGAATCCCATAAAAGTGGGTATCGATGTGATGTCTGTCCGTCCGTGTGTTTGTGTGTGTGTCTGGATGTGCACAGAGCCACAGCCCACCCCGAGGGTCCGATTTAGATTAAATTTGACATTGACATGTATGTATACATTCACCGTATCTCCAAGCATTTTTTTCATTTTTTATTTTAAGGGTAGTTTACCTTTAAAAACCCTGAAAACGTGAAAAATCCAAATTTCTCAAAACCGCTCTAACGATGTTGGTTAAAATTTGATAGTGCACAGAGTACTAAATAACATGACACCACCTGCATTTCTGTAAAAATGACAGTTGTTGAAAAGTGATGGCATTGTTTATAAATAGTTCTTCTATCATCTATGGTGTTGGGATTTTAAATGTCAAAAAGTTATTTTTTTTATTTTTCAGCGTAAACAATAAAATTAATGTATACTGTCCATGATAAAACGCACAAGGTTGTCTGAAAACGTCCAATGTTATTCTTAAAGAGAATATTAAAAATCAATTTCGGTTCTTCCTTATTTTCCAACCGTTTCCATTAAACTTGGTATAAAGCGTAAGGTAAACAACTTTTTTGTTGGTAACAAAACCAACAAAAAAGCTTGTTAATACCAGGTGGTGGCGGGGGGTTCCCCCCGTAAAATTCTAATAATTAATTAAACTTTGTATCTCTTTGTTGTTATTTTAATAAATTGGATATTTTTTAAACTATAAATTATTAAATGATATTTAAATACACTTTGAAAAAAACTATCATATTGTTTTTTTCACAGATTGACTTTTAGCCAATTTCCTGTAGGGAAGAAAAGCTATTACCGTAGGTCTCATGGTAAGACTTAAGCCCGAGATCATGTTATTATATATATATATATATATATTCTAGATATTCTAGCTGTGGGCTAGTTAATAACAATACTGAAACGATAAGACATATATTTTAACATTCTCTCAAAACAAATAAATCTGAGTGGATTGATCTATAATTTTCTAGTCCAACCTAAACCCAAGTAAAACGTCACTGTAATACGGCTTTTATTATAATACAGCTGATTATTATAATAAGCGTAATATGTATAAACATTGTAATTAATTTTTACTTGGCCAACATATAAACACGCGACTTTTAATTAGACAGAAAATAAAAATATAAATACATAATCCCCCAAAACCGTAAACTATCAACGTAGCGAATAAAGCTTCATTTTGTACAGCACATATTTACTTCATAGTTTTACATTAATGAACGATTCAGGTGGCATTGAATTGTAAAGCATATTGCTAATGGAAAGTAAACCAATCAGCTGTATAGCTAAGAAATCAAAATGTTTTCATCGTAGAAAATTTGTAAACAAACTTACTCTCCATATGGTTAACACTAGAAATTTAAAAACGCCATAAAATGGAAACTTATGGGATTTTCGAAAATATTTTCCCTAAAACCTTCCCTTTGGTGAGGACACATATAGAGCAACTTCCTAAAATTTCATGGCGATGAGTAGTTTGGGCAACGCTCAAAGGACATATATACATACATACGTACGTACATACATACACACATTCAATTTTATATATAGAGACTAGATGACCCAGTGAACTTCGTAACGCCTAACAGTAAATATATGTTATCTTTAAATTTGGATACATGGTAGGGGCCTATATGGAGAGAGTATTGTCAGAGAGAAACGGATTATAAGTAGTATCCGTTCATCTATGGTATTGTTTTCGTCAAAATTTTCGAATTTCAATTGAGAGTGGATATATCCGTTTTGGGGTCCCCTGAATCCAAAAAAGTGGCTTTCGACGTGATGTCTGTCAACCTATCTGTGTGTGTCTGGATGTGTACAGAACCACAGCCTACCCCGTTGGTCCGATTTAGATTAAATTTGGCATGATTCACCGTATCTTCAGGTGTTTTTTAGCGAATTTCCCATAGGGAAGAAGTTATTACCATAGGTCTCATGGTAAGACTTAAGCCCGGGACCATGTTATTTTTTTGTCTTTAGGTGCCCAGAGTCCAAAAACGATAGTTGTTAAAATTTATATATATATATATGTGTCTGTTAGCACGATAACTCTCGTAAAAATGGTCTGATCGACACCAAATTTGGTAGAGACGTGTACTCCTACAAATGCTCGGACAAGTTCGTAAACCAGACATATCGGTCAATAGGAACAGGTAGTTTGAGGGGGTTTTGTACCCCAAAATGGGGTTTATTTGCGTTTTCACATGTAATTTTTAGAAATTTATAATTTTATATTTCACCATTGGAATCAGCTTAAAAACTACACAATTAAGTTCCTTAAAGTTTTTCTCTATCTCCAACGGTTAACCGAGATATTAAAAAATCTAAACACAGTACGTTGTATTGTGGGGCTTCAATGTTAACCTTATGGAGGATAGGGAAAAATTAATATTTCCCATATTAATCAATATTTTTTTATGAAACTTGATATTTAGCTGCATACATGGTTGAGATCTATCCTTTTATGCTTAAAAATCATAGTTTATGTGTTTATCATGGCAGCAAACCTGCATACTCTTTTCCCATATTAATCATATAGGGAATAGGCAAACTTCTTTATTTATGGACAGATGTTGATGAAACTTGGTATAATTGATTAGAATAAAAATTATTTACGGTAGAAATGATTACTTTTAGTGTTCCTCACAGCAGCTAACCTGCACACTCTTTCCCATTTTAATCCTATGGAGAATAGGCAAATGATTCTCATGTTTATGGACAGATTTTTATAAAACTTGTCATATTTTATTATTATTATTATATTATTGAGTTGGAAATTCGCTGAGTACGCGGATCTGCTGCGACGGGGGTATTTTTTCACTTTTGATTTTAAGGGTAGTTTACCCCTAAAAGCCTAAAAAAATGGGAACAGGCTGCAAAATAAAAAGAAAGTGATTTTTAATATTCTCTATAAGAATAATATTGGACATTCTCAGACAATGTACTACGTTTATCATGGGCACTAAAATTAACTTTTCTCTGGACCTGTTAGTCACAGACAAATAATTCAAGTTATTAATTAATTTGTTTAGTTTTTTTAGCTGGTTTCAATAATGGTAGTCAAATTATTCTTTAACTTGAAGCTGAAAATCAAAAAAGGTGCTGTTTTGACATTCAAAAGCCCATAACTTTTGAACCTTATTTTTAAAGACATGCAGGGGATGTCATATTATAGTACTCTGTGCACTATAAACTATCAACTTTTAATCAAAATCGTTAGAGCTACTTTTGAAAGATTTTGATTTTTTTTTTGATTTGTTAAGAGTTATTAAGAATTTACTCTTAAAAATCCTCCGTTGCAGCAGACCTACGTACTTGGCAAATTCCCTAATCAATAACAATATGTGATAGGTTTGATTTATCCGTAATAAATAAGAGAGTTTGCCTATTCTCTATAAGATTAACATGAGAACGAGTATGTAGGTTTGCTGCTTTAAGGAACTCTGAAGTCTGGCATAAACAATTTTTATTTTGATCATGTATACCAAGTTTCATCAACATCTGTCCATAAATAACTGAGTTTGCCTATTCTCCATAAGATTAACATTGGGAAGAGCATGCAGATTTGCTGCTGTGAGGCATTTTTACAATAAACTATTTGAATTTTTACCATGTATACCAAGTTTCATTAACATCCGACCATTAATAAATGAGTTTGCCAATTTTCCATAAGATTAACATGAGAAGAGTATGCATGTTTGCTGCTGCGAGGAACGCTGTGAGTAGGCATTTTTACAATAAACTATTTTAATTTTGACCATGCACCTAATTAAACAATATCATCATATAATTAACTTGTATAATACATATCTTATTCTATCGGAGCAAAGCTTGGTCACCAGGTACTTTTAACTTAAATGACTACCATTCTCATGCCAGAGATTCGTGGATAAAGAGAGAAATGGGAATAAAAACTCAAAAAGAAATACACACATTTTATTAAGAATTAACATAGGTAATATAGATAAAATAATAATAAGTACCAGTAAATAGCACCTGAGAGAAAACCTAGACATACATAACAATATAGATATTAAGGAATGCATCACCAATATTTTACTTAATAAATTAAATGTATCATCAACACTTTTGTACAAAACTTTGAAATACTGTAATCAATCAAATAATTTTGTATGATATAGGTTAAACAATTTCTAGTTCTATTACTGATTGTTGAGATTACAACTCATGGACCCTACACAGCAGCAGATCACAGTTTGTGACGAACATAGATTAGTGGTGTTAAAGTGATTAAGCAGGCCATACATAAGCTTTGCAGTGCATTTCTCTGCAAACTGCTTTTATGTGAACCTGGATGTTATGCCATGACGTCTTGAAGAACCAGCCGTTTTTCCAGCCAATGCCTCAGAATTGTACAATTTATAGATCTCAAAAGAGAAATAATAATTCTTTTGTTCATTCCTTTGTGTTAAAAAAAAGAACAAAATAAGTACTCATGACATGGTTTTGTAATTATGGAGCTGTCAGAATTGCTAGACCAATCTAGTGAAGCTAATCTTAGATCAGCTTCTGAATAGCTCATAAATAGGCTTGTTTTGAGAGGTCTTTAAACAGGATTTTTAATTTTTTTTAGACCTTTGGTCTGATATGGAAATATATTTGTAGAAATGTGCAATAACCGAAATGTTAGATCTGATTAGATATGTAGATTCTTCGGTAATAGGTAAGATACATTACAATGAGTGAGGATCGTTGGCAAAGGTAAGCGATGATGTACGATGTAGCATGGTAAAATTTCATTTATTCCTTTTTCACAAACTGTCAAGGGGCTACCCCCCAAAAAATCAGTTTTAGAGCTGCCTATGAATGTAGTACTGATTGTGAATAAAAATTTTTACTTACATTTGGTAAATGCCTTGTATTTTAAAATAATTGTAAATAGGAATTTCATTTCTTAAATCCTTCAATCCTAGCTGTAATCACTATATCATTCTAATCACAGGTGGGTTTTATGAGGAGGTGCAATAAGGGAGGGAGTGTTGTGACTTCATTTGCCCAGGAAAGGCCCAGATTAGAGTTATCATCTGAAATAACTAAGGAGTAGTGACTGTTTTCAGCCAATTTTCTGATTCTTATGTCTATGACATCGTGGTGAAAATCCAATTGAATTGCAGTGATGAGACTGATGCATAATACTCACATAATATATATTCACTTAATACTCTCATTAATCATTTCATAAATAATAGAAATTCATACAAAATAAAGTATATGAGGTAATAGGGATCAGACACTAGCCTACTTCACTTTTACAAAAACAGTAAAATGATCTAATAATATGAAGATCATAAATTTTGTTTGAAGGCATAAACTTATCTTTCAAAACGTGTTTTTAACACATTCACAGATAAGACTATTTTCCGAAACCCCGTTCACCATCCTCAAATATAAAACTGTACCAAATTCTTGATTTGTACTTAAGTTATGCTAGTAAAGATCTACTTTTGACTCCCTCAGCTGTTAAAGGTGTGAAAATGGCCGCCTACTTCCAAGAATGCATATGCTGCCACTAGCACTTGTGATTAGGTTTGCACTGTCGAAAAGTGAAGTTATGTATCCTTATAATTTTAAAGTGATTGTTAACATTCCTTTCCTTTTATTGTTTTTCAAACAAACACCAAAAAAGAAATACAAAAAAATCAAGTGATCGCAAAAAAATGTCACATGGACGCATTTGCTGCCATGGGTTGAAAAACAGTATCTTGCTACACCAAAAGCCATAAAAACATATTTTGTACTGTTTTTTGGTGTGAAATATATACACTCTCTACAGTGTACATTAGACTTTTTTTGTCCTGTTTTCTGACTCACTGACGAGTAGGGGTCTGCGGTACAGGAAATTATGAGGTCGTTACGGTACGGTACGGTACAAATTGTTGTACCTCGGTTCTCGGTACAAATTCGGTACGGCACACGAGAATAATGCCACTAGTAACATTGACTGATCTCATCCTTTTATTCATAAGTACTTTTCTGAATTTAATTAGTGAAAACATAGAGAAAGGAGTTTAATAAAAGATATACAATGTCAAAATAAATATTTTACTGTACTAATTTTCAAACTGTAATATGATTTTTAAATCCATTCTTTAAAAAACATATCACATTAAACATACTAATAATTATTTAAACATTATAATTTATATAATGTAACTATATAAATTATATGTTGTAACTAATTAATAAGAGGAAATAAACATCTCAAGTCTATATGAAACTAAGGATGAACAAACTAAATAAAAAACTATAATATTTTATTGCAGAACAAAAAATACAGAAAACTGAGTCAATACCCCCTAGCCAAGACCTATTTTTTATAGTGTCCTGGTTTATTATTTTTAATTCAACCAATCACAATAATTATTCAAATTAAATCAAACACTTTCATAAAATGTTAAAGGGCTCTTTAGACTAAAATAGTTATTTTAGTATAAAGTGGTTTTTAATATTATTATTATTATTATTATTATTATTATTAATATTATTATTTTAATATTACAGTGGAACCCCTCAAATCTGAACATGTTCTTGGAAAAAAAAAAAAATACCTGGAAATAATAAAAAAAAAATTAATCACATAAACTTATTTTTCAAGGTTTAACAAAGTCAGGGTTTTTCGCTTAAAGTCTATTATCTTTAACCATTGAATTTACATATTTTGTAATTATAAAATAAATGCTTTAACTGTTGAAATGAAGAAAATCTTAACACGACCACGCTCACTAAACTAGACACAAGCAGTAGACAGAAGCGATACGCATCCCTGTTAGTAAGGGTAGCGGGCGAATGGTTTATTTTTAGCACAGGCTCGACTCTGTGACCAGGCTCGCCAAGGTCACTACCCTTATGAACTTATTGAGTCACGCACAGCCTGTATAACCTGTCGGTTACCACACGAATACAGCGACGAAATAAGTGCGTAGTATTTATTTCCCTGGAAGAACAAGCTTCAGTCCCAATTAGTTCGGATTAGAGGGGTTCCACTAATGAGGAAATACAGAACATATTGTTAAAAAAATAAAAGTTATTTATTTCCTTTATTCAATTATATCCTTAACATTATGATCTTTTATTTAATTTGAGTGAAAATCCCGAAAGAGAGGGATCAATACGGCAAATCACGACGATGTTGTATTACGATGTGTTGACGATGTTATATTATAACATCAACAGGCTGTCAGAGGAAAAAGAACGAATCATTTGAAAGAATCATGAATCACAGTGTAAAAGATTTTAACTGTCATTGACAAATCACAAATATTCCCATCACTATTTGAAACACGACTAATACGAGCCTCATACTGGTACGACTATTTTGTTGCGTCAAAAGGAGGAACGGTTCCCTGATCGCGTAAGCTGCTATACGTGGATACGATAATAAGCCGGGAATGCACAATAATTTAGAGTCGGCAGGGAGATGGCTGGTTGCCCGATTTTCCTGAGGTCCTGGTGAAATTGTTTTATTTTAAATGATCATTCACCAACACGCTATGAGTCAGTCTTACGTTCAGTATTTGCCGTACATCTGGGCAGTGTTGTAATTCTATATTACTTGTAGAGTATAAAGCCTTTAACGGTCGGGTTTTATTTAATGTTTTCGCAGGAGATGTTCCAAAGTTATATTTGATGGCAACCTAGACTGGATAGTGACTTAATTTTTCCTTATTTGTACCGTACCGAACTTGTACCGTACCGAGGTTCGGTACAAGGCTGGAACCGTACCGTACCGATTTTTTCGGTGCACCGCAGACCCCTACTGACGAGTAGTTCCTGGGGCTACCGCTACCACGCCTGTAGCAGCACCGACCAAGGCAGCCTACGCTATCATGATATACAATGTACTATAGACTAGTGCTGCCACAAGTTTCAAAGTTCTAGCTCATATCTTGTAGCAGTAATATGCCATGAAAATATGCACTATTTAATGACAGCAAATGTGTCCATCAGAATGGCGAACAGGTACCTTCGTGGCTGCAAATGTGTCCACGTAGCCTTGAACATGTTGAAATACAGCTGAAAAGTGAATTGATATTGACAGGCTAATATACATTATTTAGTTTGGCTGGAGATTCTGAGATTAATCATAAACATACGAAGGTAAATAATTAATAATAATGTGACAACAATTAATTTAAATTACATTAATTTAAATTAAAAATTAATAATAATAAATGGGTGAATCTCAAAGAGGGTAAGGATTTATTTTTTATGTTGAATATACAATATCAGCCAAAATAAACAGTACTGGAACTGAATCAGCTGTAGTTGCCTTCTCAATCAGCTGATTCAATTGGTGATTGTTGCCACGGCTTTGCGTTCATTACTTCTTTCTTATTTGAGGTTAGTTTTTGTTAACATGGTGCTGACAACTGTAGAAAAAACTTTTATCGTAGAGCATTATTTTCGCTCATACGGAAAAGGACGTGCGGGTGGTCCAAGCTTGTCACACACTGCTTTACGTTTTCAGGAACATTTCCACAAAAACCCGCCAAGTAATGCTGTGATTCTTAGTGTTGTTGAACAATTTCGAAGAACAGGTAGTGTTTTGACACAGCGAAAGGGCTTTTCAGGTCGCCCAACTACTGTCTGTACAAATGAAAACCTCGCAAGAGTGTTGTTGCAGCGAACTCTGGCTAGTTTGTTTATACAGTTCAATGGTTGTCCAGTTTGTATCCTGTAGGGAAAACCACCAATATTTTTGAACATTCTTCTCATTGACGTATTGCTAATATTCAGTTTAAGAGAAGCTTGCATTAGGCTTCTTTTCGGTTACTGTCTCCTATTCAACCCCTATTCATAAAAATGGTGCCAAACCTACAAGAACGGTACGAGTGTTGCCTCAAATTGAACGGGGGTCAGATTGAACATGTTATTACCCGTGTTTAACCGATTTTGCTTCCTTTGACTTGTATGTATTGTTAAAATTAATACGTAGAATAAAGTATTACCATTTCAGTACTGTTTATTTTGGCTGATACTGTATTTACATTCATATATGTCGTATGACTAAATAATCAACTGATTACTACTGTTATTTATATTAAGGTTTACACTTTTCTTGGAAGTTAATTTATTTTTAGAATAAAGAATTACCACTTAATTTATGTATATTATATATTTATTAAGACATATCAAAATGGCGATGGGTGATGAAAGTGAAAACTGAAAACCATTGTAAAGTGTTAAATCAATACAGACGAGTCACAAAATTACAAATACAATCTTGCACACTTGCTTATGTTTGGGAGGAACATAAGAACCAAAATAGATATAATGGTTGAGATGACACCCACCCCTACAAAAACATCAAGTGATAACTAAACAAAGTTCTTCAAGAGGGCAGAGTATATTGACGAGAAATTACTCAAACACCTAATAAGAAAAGGGGTAAGTAGGAACAATCGAAAAACCGCTTGGGAACATGTTGAACCTTATTAAATCAGAAGGCCGGTTACTTAAGAGGCATTGTGAACAACTAAGAGCAGCTTAATAGGGGGGGGGGAGGGTTGTCATATGCCTCTATAATCAGCTGATTATTACTGTTATTAACATTATGGTTTATACTTTTCTTGGAGAAAAATTAAGAATAAAAAATTACCAATTAATTTATGTATATTACATATACAGTATGTGTAATAAGACGCATCAAAATAGAATTCCTATTCAATGAAACAATAACAGTTCAACTGATATATCAAGTTACCGTATATCAACAAAACTTGGATTAGTGGATTTTGGTAAAGAGAATCAATATTCTTAAAATTTTATTAGCTTTACCCAATGGTAAAGCTAATACATTCATCTTTGGTACTGGACAATATCCCAAAACCTAATTATTGTTTCATTAAAACTTCCAATTTAGCCTTTGGTGCTCATTCATTTGTGTTAATTTTTCACTAATATTATCCTACTTATTTGGTTTACATGATGTAATTATACATGCATCATATTCAAATAATTAAGACAGTATAAGTAAAAAACCCTAATTTCAGGAAACCTATAAAAGGTAATAGAATACTTCAAGAATCATAATACAATAGTAATAATGATCTCTTGAATGAACTTAGGCTAAATAAAGAATTGTTCTAACAATTACTGTCTATTCCTAAGCCTCTCCAATGCCAGTTGCATTGCCCATATACTAAGGGGTCGCATGTAGCCCACAGAGCGGTAAGTGCTACCATGGTGAAGAGCTTCTGGTGTTTCAAACCCAAGTCCTATTCGGTTGTAGACAGTTTCATAAATCCCACTTGCTGTATGAAAACCTTCCTCCACCATTCCCTGGTAAAGAAAAAGGTTTTTTAGGCACTTTACATAAAAATCCTTTAGTCTACAAGTAATACTATTTGATGGAATATCACTGAAAATGCTAGGTATAATGATCTTTGAAAACCTAGCAAGTTATACAGATCTTTGTAGACATTATTTCAATGAAAATTTTAGATTACAACACAATTTTTAATTACAGTTTAAGGAATAGACAATTTCTGACACAACGAGTTGACAACAACTATGGGAAAATGGTTTTTGAGTATAGAATACCTAGGCTAACAAATTTATTGCCTTCACAGCTAAAAATAATACAAAATGAACGACAACTAAAATAAGCTAAAAAAATTATTTTATAAGTACAAGGCTAGGTCACTCTTTCATGATTGCAGGGAAAAAATGTGTAAAATAGCCTTGGCCCTAGCTATAGGGATGTAGAGAATGTACCCTTCCCTTCTTAACAAAAAATACATCTACCTTTTACAATAACATGTGTATCAAATAACTGAGATTTTATTTTTAAAACACCAAATACGTCACAGAAAATACATTACACATAACCCTATTAACATAACAAACACGGATCAATCACACACAAACAGGCAGTACAACTCACAACAGATAAATTCACAATTTACTATTTTTCAATAATATTCTACCCACACAACATTAAAACATGTTATGGTTCAGGAGGTAATAAATTTTAGTAATTTATAGAAAGCGCTTTATTAATATTGAATTCGCAAGTATTTTCAGTTCCAATAATTTCCCTGGAACAACAACTTTCAATTTCACTGTGTCTAATCTGAAATCGTTCAGGGTTGGTAGCCTTCAGCTTATAACTTGTTTAATTCCTGTGCTGATAAAATTTCCCAACATTGTACAATTAACTTATATTATAGTACTGTGAGTAAAATTATTTGGAAAATAAATATTGTAATCCTGGTATTATACATTACTTACAGAAATAGCTGATCTCTCAATTAGCCATTAGTGGCTAGAGAGATTAAACAAATAACTGCATTGTAATTCAAATATGTACATGAAATAAAGGAATTTAATTGAATAGAATAGACAATAATAATCTTTTTTTTCTCGAGGGGAAATGCTCTAATGCACCATCAGGGAGGAGAACGGTGCACTCCCCGGTGTGTGGGATTCGCACCCAACTAAAACCCCCCGCTTCAGGCTCTTGACCACTTCGGAATTACCTATTAAGGCATGAATCTCATAATAGAGCCTCATATTTAAAGCTCAATGAGCTACAACTCCGATTTAGCCTTCTGAGGGAAGATCCAGGGTGTTACGGATCTTCAAGTTTCTTTCTCTTGAGAACTTTCTCCACGAAGGACTTGATGAGAGTCCAGTTCTCAAGAGATGTCACCATTTTTTCTACTGCGGTCTCCGGCGAAAATTCTGCGATCTCAAGCAGAAGCTGCCCTCTTAGAACTGCCTACCGGACACACTGGAAGAATGTGTGAAAAGTGTCATCGTGGACACTGTCCTCGTAAATGCAAGCCGCACTGTCCACTTTGGCCATCTTTGTGAAGATAGGCTCGGAGGAACCCATGTCCGGTGAGGAACTGCGTGATGAGGAAATTTACGTCCCTAAACCCACGATCAACCCACACAGACAGGTCCAGAATGAGTCTCCGCGTCCAAGCCGCTCTAGACTCATTTCACCACCTCTCTAGCCACTAGTGCATGGAGGCCTCCCTGGCCACCTGTGTCGCCTCCCTGGCACCAAGTTCGTACTTGGTGTTATAAACACTTCTCCTTACCTGGGCCAACAGATCGATCGGGACACCAGCTACCACCAGTACGGCCGACTCCGACACCGTCCAGTAAGCTGAGGAGATCCTCAACGCAGCTCTTCTTTGCATCGCTCCCATCTGTTTGCGGTAGCACTCCCACTTGAGAGCATTCGCTTAAATCTCACTTCCGTAAAGAAGGATTGAGTTTATGATGGACAGAAGGAGTTTCCGCTTCTCCACTGATAGGCCGCCGACATTTGCTATAAGATGACTGATCGCAGTCGTAGTCCTTGCCGCCTTCTCTGACACATACTTGATTTGCTCCCTGAAGGAAAGCTTGGTGTCAAGTCTAACCCCAAGGTACTTGACGGCTGGCTTGGAACAATGATACTCGGTGTTGACACGAAAGTCTACCAAAGTCAGAATCTGACGTCCTGTCATTATGACAATCTTGGTTTTCTCGCGGTCGCCAAGCTCAGGTGGTGATTATCCATCCACGAAGAGTCATATGTCATCATTTCATTAAGTCTCCACTGGGCACGCTGGCTGTTTCTAGCGATGATAACTGCCGCAATGTTGTCTGCCTAACCCACCAGAAAACATTCTTCCTATAAATATTATATTATTCGGATAATCTGACCTTTTTTTGTTCCAACACTTGTCTTTGTCCCAAAGGTGACGGATTAGAGGGGTTCTACTGTTTAGACAAAAATCTAATTTTATTTTTATACAGTAGATGATAATAAAATAAGCTTCATGTAAGCATTTAAATAAGAGCTAGCTTGACAATTTACTCTCCCCTTATAAATTTTTGAATAAGTATAGGAAATACTGTCTCAACAAACTGACACCTATTGATAAATCACTCATGCCAAAAAATTAAACCGTGAACTTAGTAGTTTTATTTATAACACGGACGTTATTTTTATTTTGTTATTTAATTATTGTTCATATATGACTAATCAATTTTTATATTCCCTGAAAATAATATAATAATAGTAAAAAGATATCAGCCACTAATTTAGTTTAAATTCTTGGCCTTACCTCGAATATCATGAGCGAGGCTAATCCATATGTTACACCAGTCCAGACTTCCTCACTCTGGATAGCAAAATCATCTATTGTTCCCTCAGGTAACATTCCGTTGACTGCTCCCATCTTTCCATCACAAAACCCCTTTACATTCAACTTGTATATTGTGTCCAAGGTGCTCTTCACATTAGCTCGAGGAAATACCTTGTTCAGAAAAAAAAACTGTTTATGAGAACACAGGTCTGTTGTGACAGGGTTGTTAAACAATGCTACAAAGTTAAGGCATGATAAAAAGAATTCAAAAAGTTGTTAGTAAGTAGCGTATATGAATTTTGTAAAACTTTTATAAGAATAAAAATAGTAATACAACTATCAAAGAATACAGCAGTTATAATATTAATGTAACTACTTCAAAATGTTGAATTTCTTGATATATTAATCTTTTTTATCCAAATTTATACCTCTATATTCTCTAAAAAACATAATTTTAAAAAATTGTTGCCATTTATAAGGCTAGTTTTCAAAGTTTTTACTTTGAAATCTTATATATATATATATATATATATATATATACATATACATATACATGTACATATATATATATATATATATATATATATATATATATACAGTACAGCGTTGGCAGCCGATGCGAGCAGACACACTGTATTCGCTGCGTTCATTAACTATTAAGCGTGCGTTCAAAATGAATAAATATTGTTTGGTGTTGTGTATTGCGATGTTTTAGTGCTGGTATTACATTTTAAAGTATCTATTTGGTTCTATAACTCCCTATGGTGGGTTAATATTAATA